>CM077672.1:25027985-25627985 GCA_039707655.1 Elymus sibiricus
CGGGCTTAGACTTGACCTGGCATCTCACGATGACCCGCCGTAACACGAAGAAGCAGGTATTCACCATGGCCTACCCCATCTCGGTGCCGGTCAACGCCCTAGACCGCCGGGGCCACCGGATGGGTGCCACACTACGGAGATGTGTATTGACTCTTCAGACAAGCCACCACACTCTTCCACACATGTATGTGGGCTCAACGCAAGATTTGGTGACATACCTACCCCCCGAAGGCCCCCGACCACACTCATAGACATGCGAAAAACAATCCTCGGAAAATCGTACGATGCCGAAATTTCTCGAGAGCTGGCACGGTGTCATCACATGGCCCCTCTAGGATGTGGTAAAAATTTGGGCGCGTTTCGAGTAAGCCTCCCCTGAGGCCGCTTGTAAACGGCACAATCTCCGAGCTTGTCTCTATGTATCGAGAGGGGACGTGTCCGGTTTGTGTAGGAAGCGCGGGTCCTGTTGCTCCGTTGGCCTGGAAACTTCCCGTGCTCTCAAAAGAGGCCATCGCATGACACGTGCCACGCACCCTCATTTTTCGGACCCGCGTGTAATATTTGAGACATTTATTCCTCTGCTAGGGTTTCATCGCCGGTAATTGCAGATCTGCAAGGCGGCACATGAAATCATGCCTGGAAGCGGCGTTGAAAATCCTTTGTGATGTCCTTGCGGCATACGTAGGCCTTGTGCAGACGAGGGAGGGGCAGGCCCTACCACCGGGGGGCGAAAGTACCTCGGTGGCATGCCTGATGCAACTGTTTAAATCCTCGGAAAACAAAGTGTTACTGTAATGGTAAGGTGGTTTTCCAATCATGTAAGAAAACAAAGGAGATGAAAACAACAACAAAAAAGAATAACACATATTACCGAGCATGGCTACCACGGGGAATAAACATGATCTAGGTTAAGGTCCTTTACCGAGAGGACCTCTCGGAAAAGGTGGGCATTACCGAGAGCCGCATATCGACGATCGGTAACAGTTGCACCACTTCTTTATTTTCCTTCCTTTTGTGTTTTTTTGGCACTATCTTTTTGTGTCTAATATTTCAAATCTTTTTATGGCTAAAGTTTCAAAATTCCATTACTTTTAGTGACTTATGTTTCGGGCTAGATTTTTTTGAAATCCCATCTTCTAAGCACTGTAAAGTAAAAAGCATGAGAACGGGGACCTTCCATAACACGGAGAAGCATGTATTCACCGTGGCCTACCCCCTCTCGGTCCCGGTCAACGCCGTAGACCGCCCGGGCCACCGGATGGGTGCTCGATCTGGAAACCGCCCGAGGGGGGCGGGGGCGGGAACCACCCGTACATGTGTGTGGGCCGTGCATATGCATGAAAGTTTGGTGTGGTGTTTGAATTCGCAACGCACATCCTAGACGTGGCAGATGCCTCAAAAACCGCACATACGGGCGGGAACGTCGAGGACCGGGTGCGTTCGTCCCCAAGATCAAGCCGACGGCGGATGATCCTGTGACAAAACGGGCTTAGACTTGGCCTGGCATCTCACGATGATCCGCCGTAACACGAAGAAGCAGGTATTCACCGTAGCCTACCCCATCTCGGTGCCGGTCAACGCCCTAGACCGCCGGGGCCACCGGATGGGTCCCAAACTACGGAGACGCGTGTTAACTCTTCAGACAAGCCACCACACTCTTCCAGACATGTATGAGGGCTCAACGCAAGATTTGGTGACATAGCTACCCTCCCGAAGGCCCCTGACCACACTCGTAGACATGCGAAGAACAATCCTCGGAAAATCGTACGATGCCGGAATTTGTCGAGAGCTGGCACGGTGTCATCACATGGCCCCTCTAGGGTGTGGTAAAAATTTGGGCGCATTTCGAGTAAGCCTCCCCTGAGGCCACTTGTAAACCGCACCATCTCCAAGCTAGTCTCTGGGTATCGAGAGGGGACGTGTCCGGTTTGTGTAGGAAGCGCGGGTCCTGTTGCTCTGTTGACCTCGAAACTTCCCGTGCTCTCAAAGGAGGCCATCGTATGACACGTGCCACGCCCCCTCATTTTTCAGACCCGTGTGCAATATTTGAGACATTTATTCCTCTGCTAGGATTTCATCGCCGGTAATTGCAGATCTGCAAGGCGGCACTTGAAATCATGCCCGGAAGCGGCGTTGAAAATCCTTTGTGATGTCCTTGCGGAATGCGTAGGCCTTGTGCAGACGAGGGAGGGGCAGGCCCTACCACCGGGGGGCGAAAGTACCTCGGTGGCATGCCTGATGCAACTGTTTAAATCCTCGGAAAACAAAGTGTAACTGTAATGGTATGGTGGTTTGCCAATCATGTAAGAAAACAAAGGAGATGAAAACAACAACAAAAAATAATAACACATATTACCGAGCACGGCTACCACGGGGAAGAAACATGATCTAGGTTTAGGTCCTTTACCGAGAGGACCTCTCGGAAAAGGTGGGCATTACCGAGAGCCGCATATCGACACTCGGTAACAGTTGCACCACTTCTTTATTTTCCTTCCTTTTGTGTTTTTTTGGAACTCTCTTTTTGTGTCTGATATTTCATATCTTTTATGGCTAAAGTTTCAAAATTCCATCACTTTTAGTGACTTATGTTTCGGGCGAGATTTTTTTGAAATCCCAACTTCTAAGCACTGTAAAGTAAAAAAACATGAGAACGGGGACCTTCCATAACACGGAGAAGCATGTATTCACCGTGGCCTACCCCCTCTCAGTGCCGGTCAACGCCGTAGACCGCCTGGGCCACCGGATGGGTGCTCGATCTGGAAACCGCCTGAGGGGGGGCGGTGGCGGGAACCACCCGTACATGCGTGTGGGCCGTGCATATGCAGGAAAGGGTGGTGTGGTGTTTGAATACCCAACGCACATCCTTGATGCAACAGATGCCTCAAAACCGCACATATGGGCGGGAACGTCGAGGACCGGGTGCATTCGTCCCCGAGATCAAGCCGACGGCAGACGATCCTGCGACAGAACGGGCTTAGACTTGGCCTAGCATCTCACGATGACCCGTCGTAACACGGAGAAGCAGGTATTCACTGTGGCCTACCCCATCTCGGTGCCGGTCAATGCCCTAGACCGCCGAGGCCACCGGATGGGTGCCACACTACGGAGACGCGTATTGACTCTTCAGACAAGCCACCACACTCTTCCAGGCATGTATGTGGGCTCAACGCAAGATTTGGTGACATAGGTACATCTCGAAGGCCCCCGACCACACTCGTAGACATGCGAAGAACAATCCTCGGAAAATCGCACGATGCCGAAATTTCTCGAGAGCTGGCACGGTGTCATCACATGGCCCCTCTAGGGTGTGGTAAAAATTTGGGCGTGTTTCGCGTAAGCCTCCCCTGAGGCCGCTTGTAAACCTCACCATCTCCGAGGTAGTCTCTGGGTATCGAGAGGGGACGTGTCCGGTTTGTGTAGGAAGCGCGGGTCCTGTTGCTCCGTTGGCCTCGAAACTTCTCGTGCTCTCAAAGGAGGCCATTGCATGACACGTGCCACGCCCCCTCATTATTTGGACCCACGTGCAATATTTGAGACATTTATTACTCTGCTAGGGTTTCATCACCGGTAATTGCAGATCTGCAATGTTTATAATAATTATATTGCTTTGATATATGCTTTTATGCAGGGATACATGAAAATAGCCACAAATGATGTTGACAACACATGTTGCCAAGAGTGGCTCCCGGTATGGCTTACTTTTCCGAGAGTCGCTCTCGGTATTGTCCAAAACCTAGATCTATGGCTTTCCCTTTACCGAGAGTGCTCTCGAAAAAGTGGCCAAGATCTAGGGCTACCAACTTTACCGACCGTTCTTATGACTCCCGGGAAAGCCTGCGAGATCTAGGGTATGACCATTACCGAGAGCTTCTTGTAGTTGACTCTCGGAAAAGTTTCCCGCGGGGACTTATACAAAATTTGCAACTCACGCGCTCACTCCCTCTTCTCTGTTTCCTCTCACTCCCTCTCCCCCCCCCCCCCCCCCCCGCGTCCGCCGCCGCCCCTTAGCTCCACCGCCCCGTCCACCGAGCTCCGCCACCGCCGCCGCCGCCCCGTCCACAGAGCTCCGCCGCCGCCGCCCCATCCATCGAGCTCCGCCGCCGCCGCCCCGTCCAGTGATATCTACTACACAACTTATTCTTGTAGACTCATGTTGGGTCTCCAAGCGTAGAATTTTGTAGGATAGTAGCAATTTTCCCTCAAGTGGATGACCTAAGGTTTATCAATCCGTGGGAGGCGTAGGTTGAAGATGGTATCTCTCAAACAACCCAGCAACCAAATACAAGAAATCTCTTGTGTCCCCAACACACCCAATACAATGGTAAATTGTATAGGTGCACTAGTTCAGCGAAGAGATGGTGATAAAAGTGTAGCATGGATAGTAGATATAGGTTTTTGTAATCTGAAAATATAAAAACAGCAAGGTAGGAAGTTACAAAAGTGAGCACAAACAGTATTGCAATGCTTAAAAACAAGGCCTAGGGTTCATACTTTCGCTAGTGCAATCTCTCAACAATGCTAACATAATTGGATCATATAACCATCCCTCAACGTGCAATAAAGAATCACTCCCAAGTTCCTATTAGCGGAGAACATAAGATAGAAATTTTTTGTAGGGTACGAAACCACCTCAAAGTTATGCTTTCCGATCGATCTATTGAGCTATTCCTATAAGTGTCACAAACAACCCTAGAGTCCGTACTAAAATAACACCATATGATACACATCAACCAACTCTAATGTCACCTAGATACTCCAATGTCACCACAAGTATCCGTGAGTTGATTATATGATATGCATCAAACAACTTCATAATCATAATATTCAATCCACACAAAGAACTCCAAGGAGCACCCCAAAGTTTCTATCGGAGAAAAGATAATGAAAACGTGCATCAACCCCTATGCATAGATTACCGCAATGTCACCACGGGAATCCGCAAGTTGAGTGCCAAAACATATATCAAGTGAATCAATATAATACCCCATTGTCACCACGGTTATTCATATGCAAGACATACATCAAGTGTTCTCAAATCTGAAATATTCAATCCAACAATAACGAAACCTCAAAGGGAAAAGATTCGATTCATCACAACAATGATAGAGAGGGAAGAAACACCATATGATCCAACTATATTAACAAAGCTCGCGATACATCAAGATCGTGCCAAATCAAGAACACGAGAGAGAGAGAGAGAGATGAAACACATGGCTACTGGTACAAACCCTCAGCCCCGAGGGTGAACTACTCCCTCGTCGTCATGGAGACCATCGGGATGTTGAAGATGGCCTCCGGTGATGCTTTCCCCCCTCCGACAGGGGGCCAGAAAAGGGCTGTAGATGAGATCGTGGAGGTACAGAGGCTTGCGGCAGCGTAAAAACTCATCTAGGTTAACTTTCAGGGGTTTCTGAATATATATGATTTTTTGGCGTTGGAATCATGCGAAGAAGGGCCACAGGGGGCCCACGAGGCACGAGGGCGCGCCTGGGGGGGTGGCGCGCTCTGGTGGCTCGTGGGGCCCTTGTGGGTCTTCTGGCCTCCTCCCGAAGCTTCTAGTGTCTTTCATGTTCCAGAAAAAATCGTCAAAAAGTTTCGCTGCATTTGGACTTCATTTGATATAGATTTTCTGGAAAACCATAAACAAGCACAAAACAACAACTGGCACTAGGCACTAGGTCAATATGTTAGTCCATGAAAATCATATAAAAGCCATATAAAAGTGCACCAAAATCATACAAAACTATAATAAACATGGCATGAATACTTCATAAATTATAGATACGTTGGAGACGTATCAGCATCCCCAAGCTTAATTCCTGCTCGTCCTCGAGTTGGTAAATGATAAAAGAAATAATTTATGAAGTGTGAATGCTAGCATAGTGCATAAGTTTGATCAATGATAATTTCAATCACTTTTTCTAGCATCAATATATATCATAATCAGTAGCTCATCTCATAAAACTTCTTATGATCAAGTAGCAAGCTATTCACATGTTTAAAGTATAGGCCATAAACTTTCTTGAAAACTAATAAACTATGTTCTCAGTCATCAAACAATTGCAATTCATCTTATTTTCAGGAAGGGTCTATGTAAGAGCTTTGATCAAGCAAATTCCACATACTCAACCATCATTTAGTCTTCCATGATTGCTGACACTCAAAGCATATTTTTAGAACAAACAGTTTTAGTCAAACGCATAGGAAGATAGGGGCTTAATGTTTTGCCTCCCAACTTATTTATCTCAGGGATAATGTTAACAATAATAACTCATGATCACCTATATTCAACTGGATATATGTGCCTGGATCATTCCCTACCACATGATGCTTGCCAACTAGAGAATAATTGAGGTTGAAAAGAGAAGAAATAATATTGACTCTTGCATAAAAGTAAATACATAAAAGTAAATGCATAAAAGTAAAAGATAGGCCCTTCATAGAGGGAAGCAGAGGTTGTCATGCGCTTTTTGTTGTTGGATGCACAAGCCCTTAATGCAAAGGAACGTCACGTTATATTGCCCCTTGTGGTAGCAACCTTTATTATGCAGTCCATCGCTTTTATTTCTTTACCATCACAAGTTCGTACAACGCTTATTTTCCCTTGAAATAAAAGATCATACATATTTTAGGAGCAATTTTTATTGCTTTTTGCATCGATGGCAACTTACTTGAAGGATCTTATTCAATCCATAGGTAGATATGGTGGACTCTCATGGCATGAAACTGGGTTTAAGGGTTTTTGGATGCACAAGTAGTATCTCTACTTAGTACAAATTTTTGGCTAGCAAAAGATCCTAAGCAAGCACCACATGTTAGAGGGTCCATGACAATATAACTTCTATGTGAATATAAACAAACATAACTCATTACGTTGTCTTCCTTGTCCAATGTCAACTATTTGGTCAAGCTTGAAAATAATTAATGGGGGCTCACAATCATAGAAGATGTCCAAGATAGTATATTTATATGTGTAATTTCTCTTCCATCAAAATTCTTTCATGAATTGTTCAAGTGACCAATGCTATGTTTGTTAACTTTTAATAAATTTTACCACTTATACTTCTTGTATGTGAAGTCACTACTCCCCATGGGACAAGCATATGAAGCATATAAATTTCAAATTTGTGATATTCAATTCATTTCAACAATTTACTCATAGGATATAAGTGAAGAACAAGAGTAAATGACAAACTACTCCAAAAAGATATAAGTGAAGACCAAATGAATAGTTAAGTAAATAGGTAGCTATGTGAGGACTCTCTCTCATTTAAAAAATTCAGATCTTAAGTATTTTATTCAAACAGCAAAGAAAACAAAATAAAATGACATTCCAAGGATAGCACATATCATGTGAAGAAGCAAAAACTTAGGCTCAACCAAGACTGACCGATAGTTGTTGAAGAAGAAAGTGGGATGCCTACCGGGGCATCCCCAAGCTTAGATGCTTGAGACTTCTTGAAATATGAACTTGGGATGCCTTGGGCATCCCCAAGCTTGAGCTCTTATGTCTCCTTAATTCCTCTCATATCGCGGTTTCTCCCAAATCTTAAAAACTTCATCCACACAAAACTCAACAAGAACTCGTGAGATAAGTTAGTATAAATCAACTCAAAACCTTAACATTCTCTTCTGTAACAAATCAAAAAAAAATATAATTAAACATTGCATACTAAATGCCTCTGCGTATTTAATATTCCTATCCTCAAATAGAAACATTAAACAAGCAAACATATGCAAACAATGCAACTATAACAGCAATCTGCCAAAACAGAATAGTCTGTAAAGGGTGAATAAGAATTCATACTTCCCTAACTCCAAAAATTCTAAAAAATTAAGTGACAGATAGCTCATGCATGCTTGCTGTGCAAAAATTTCAGATTTTTATCATGTTCTGACTATTCAGGAATATTCTGGACATAACAGAAAACTTTCTGTTTTCAAACAGCAACACATAAACTTGCAAACTGAGCATGGTAAAGGCTATAATTGGCATTTTATTGAACTAAAAGATACAAAACATGATTATTGATAGCACAAAGCAAATATTAACAGAAGAAAATGACGCTCCAAGAAAAACTCATATTATGTGACGAATAAAAATATAGCTCCAAGTGAGGTTACTGATAATGTTGAAGACGAAAGAGGGGATGCCTTCCGGGGCATCCCCAAGCTTAGTTGCTTGGGTCTTCCTTGAATATTACCTTGGGGTGCCTTGGTCATCCCCAATCTTAGGGTCTTGCCACTCTTTATTCTCCTCATATCGATATCTCACCCAAAACTTGAAAACTTCAATCACACAAAACTTAACGGAACTTCGTGAGATAGGTTAGTATGATAAAAATAAATCATCCACTTAGGTACTGTCAAGACAAGATTCATAATTGTTCTCACATAATTCCTACTGTATTATATCATTTCCAAAATTTATATTACTCAATATAAGCTATGGAAACACTAAAACAAGCAAATTATGCAATAAAAACAGAATCTGTCAAAAACAGAACAGCGTGTAGTGAGCGATATAAAAACCATACTTCTGTACTTCCAACAATTCTGAAAAATTAGGACAACCTAAAAAATTTGTACCCAAATACTATGTAAAAATTTCCGAATTTTTTCAGGCTCCAGTACAGAATAGAAATTCCAGCACTGGACGCAAAAGTTTCTGTTTTTGCACAGAATCAAATCAACAACCATCCACACTATCCCAAAGGCTTTACTTGGCACATTATTGAAACAAAACATATAAAACATGATTAATACAGTAGCTTAATCATGTGAACACACAAAAACAGTAGGGGTAAATGTTGGGTTGTCTCCCAACAAGCGCTTTTCTTTAATGCCTTTTAGCTAGGCATGATGATTTCAATGATGCTCACATAAAAGTAAAGAATTCAAACACAAAGAGAGCATCATGAAGCATATGACTAGCACATTTAAGCCTAACCCACTTCCTATGCATAGGGATTTTGTGAGCAAATAGTTTATGGGAGCAAGAATCAACTAGCATAGGAAGGCAAAACAAACATGACTTCAAAACTTTCAACACATAGAGGGGAAACTTGATATTATTGCAATATGTAAAAGCATATATTCCTCTCTCAAAATAATTTTTAGTAGCATCATGAAGAAATTCAACAATATAGCTATCACATAAAATATTCTTTTCATGATCCACAAGCATAGAAATTTTATTACTCTCCACATAAGCAAATTTCTTCTCATCAATAATAGTGGGAGCAAATTCAATGAAATAACTATCATGAGATACTTAATTGGCATAATCCAATTGAAAATTAAAATCATGATGACAGGTTTCATAGTTATCATTATTATTTATAGCATACATATCATCATAGATAGGAGGCATGTTTTCATCATAATTTTTCTTGTCAAAACTTGGGGGACAAAGAATATCATCTTCATCAAACATGGCATCCCCAAGCTTGTAGTTTTGCATATCATTAGCATTATGGATATTCAAAGAATTCATACTAGCAACATTGCAATCATGCTCATCATTCAAATATTTTATGCCAAACATTTTATTGAATTCTTCTTCTATCAATTGAGCACAATTTTCCGATCCATCATTTTCAAGAAAGACATGATAAAGACGAATAATATGAGGCAACCTCAATTCCATTTTTTTGTAGTTTTTCTTTTTATAAACCAAACTAGTGATAAAACAAGAAACTAAAAGATTCGATTGCAAGATCTAAAGATATACCTTCAAGCACTCACCTCCCCGGCAACGGCGCCAGAAAAGAGCTTGATGTCTACTACACAACTTATTCTTGTAGACTCGTGTTGGGCCTCCAATCGCAGAGTTTTGTAGGACAGTAGCAATTTTCCCTCAAGTGGATGACCTAAGGTTTATCAATCCGTGGGAGGCGTAGGTTGAAGATGGTATCTCTCAAACAACCCTGCAACCAAATACAAGAAATCTCTTGTGTCCCCAACACACCCAATACAATGGTAAATTGTATAGGTGCACTAGTTCAGCGAAGAGATGATGATAAAAGTGTAGTATGGATAGTAGATATAGGTTTTTGTAATCTGAAAATATAAAAACAGCAAGGTAGCAAGTAACAAAAGTGAGCACAAACGGTATTGCAATGCTTAAAAACAAGGCCTAGGGTTCATACTTTCGCTAGTGCAATCTCTCAACAATGCTAACATAATTGGATCATATAACCATCCCTCAACGTGTGATAAAGAATCACTCCCAAGTTCCTGTTAGTGGACAACATAAGATAGAAATTGTTTGTAGGGTACGAAACCACCTCAAAGTTATCCTTTCCGATCGATCTATTGAGCTATTCCTATAAGTGTCACAAACAGCCCTAGAGTTCGTACTAAAATAACACCATATGATACGCATCAACCAACTCTAATGTCACCTAGATACTCCAATGTCACCACAAGTATCCGTGAGTTGATTATACGATATGCATCAAACAACTTCATAATCATAATATTCAATCCACACAAAGAACTCCAAGGAGCACCCCAAAGTTTCTATCGGAGAAAAGATAATGAAAATGTGCATCAACCCCTATGCATAGATTACCCCAATGTCACCACGGGAATCCGCGAGTTAAGTGCCAAAACATATATCAAGTGAATCAATATAATACCCCATTGTCACCACGGGTATTCATATGAAAGACATACATCAAGTGTTCTCAAATCTGAAATATTCAATCCAACAATAACGAAACCTCAAAGGGAAAAGATTCAATTCATCACAACAAGAATAGAGAGGGAAGAAACACCATATGATCCAACTATATTAACAAAGCTCGCGATACATCAAGATCATGCCAAATCAAGAACACGAGAGAGAGAGAGAGATGAAACACATGGCTACTGGTACAAACCCTCAGCCCCGAGGGTGAACTACTCCCTCCTCGTCATGGAGACCGCCGGGATGATGAAGATGTCCTATGGTGATGCTTTCCCCCCTCCGGCAGGGTGCCGGAAAAGGCTGTAGATGAGATCGTGGAGGTACAGAGGCTTGCGGCGGCGTAAAAACTTATCTAGGTTAACTTTCGGGGGTTTCTGAATATATATATATATATGATTTTTTGGCATTGGAATCACGCGAAGAAGGGCCACAGGGGGCCCACGAGGCACCAGGGCGCGCCTGGGGGGGTGGCGCACCCTGGTGGCTCGTGGGGCCCCTGTGGGTCTTCTGGCCTCCTCCCGAAGCTTCTAGTGTCTCTTATGTTCCAGAAAAAATCGTCAAAAAGTTTCGCTGTATTTGGACTTCATTTGATATAGATTTTCTGGAAAACCAAAAACAAGCAGAAAACAGTAACTGGCACTGGGCACTAGGTCAATATGTTAGTCCATGAAAATCATATAAAAGCCATATAAAAGTGCACCAAAATCATACAAAACTATAATAAACATGGCATGAATACTTCATAAATTATAGATACGATGGAGACGTATCATCCAGCGAGCTCCGTCGCCGCCGCCTGTAGTGCCTCCACCGAGCTCCCCCGCCGTCCCCACTGCTCCGTTGGTGAGCCCCTCCTCAATCTCTTTTTTTTCAATTTTTTTATACATATTGTATATGCATATGTAGTGATTAATGTGTGTGAGTGTGTGTGTGTGTGTGTGATGTGTTTGTGTGTGTGTGAGTGAGTGCTATTGGTGTGTGTGTGTGTGTGCTGTTGGTGTGTGTGTGTGTGCTGTTGGTGTGTGTGTGTGTGTGTGTGTGTGTGTGTGTGTGTGTGTGTGTGTGTGTGTGTGATGTGTTTGTGTGTGCGTGTGAGTGAGTGCTATTGGTGTGTGGGTGTGGGTGTTGTTGTTGTGTGTGTGAGTGAGTGATGTTGATGTGTGTGTGCTGAACAAATAATTGACACTACTTTTTTTTCGTGCAGGACATGCATCTATTTTGACACTAGACAGTGAATTCCGTTCCATTGCACGCTTCAAGGGTAATCTCTCTCCGTTCATGTGTAGGTTTCCATTATTTGTAGATCACCTAAATAGTCACGTAACCTAGGCGTCTCCCGTTCGGAATGGTTATATTTATAAATATGCAAGTCTTTGCATATTTATAAACTCAACTCTTTCGAACTGTCCACGTTTTCCATGGACAGCCCGAGGATGTGTAGGCTGGTCGTTTTCATGTCGTACTTGGATCTGAGACAGAATTTCGGTAGTGTCTCCTTGTTGTTCTCTGGATACACATCCTCTCGGCTTATTGTCGAGACGTGTATTTGGAGAACAGCGTGGAGGTGCTGCCAAAATTTTGTCTCGGATCGGAGTACGGCATGGAAGCGGACCAAGCGTACACATCCTCGGGTGGGATTAGGACCTATCTTTACCTATTAGATAGCTCAGTGCATGTCGTAAAACTTGATGGAACCACTTGTTACATAAAAAACATTATGTGTGTGTTTCCCATTAGATCAGAGGATGGAAGATCGTGAGTGGATGTACACTGGACATCCCAGCATGGAAGGTATGACCCCTGAGTGGAGATCGAAGACCAATGATTTCTTGGAATTAGTATTTGCTGGAGAAACACCACCTCGTGGAATTTGGTGCCCCTGTGCGGAGTGCGATAACCATTTTGAAAGAGATAAGATTACTATGAGTAAACACTTAGGCAAAAATGGGTTTATGCCAGGCTATTACCGGTGGGTCTTTCACGGTGAGACAGAACAGTCCAGAGCGGAGGTGGTGCGACAGCGCACCGGTGATTATGATACTCGGATTGAAAACCTGTTAGATGACATCCACCGTGCAGATCCGCGGGAGGACCTGGACTCCGAGGAGCCGCCAGAAAGCCCAGAAGAGTATCATGCAGCTTTGTTTACGGCACAGAAACCCCTTCACGCCCATACAGAGGTTACTCAACTAGATGGCATCGCGCGCCTAATAGCCCTCAAGGCGAACCATTGCATGAGCATAGTTTGCTTCAATGACTTTTTGTCCGTTATTGCTAGCCTTCTGCCTAAAGAAAACATTTTGCCAAAGAACATGTACGAGTCGAACAAAATCCTCAGTTCACTTAAGATGCCGTATGAGCAAATACATGCTTGTCCAAACGGATGCATGTTATTTAGAAATGAACATAAAGATACAAACTACTGTGTCGAGTGCAAATCCTATAGGTATATTGAGGTACAAAATGATGATGGTACCAAGAGGCAGCTGTGACGCCCCCGACTTAATCGTGCACTAATCATACACGCAAATGCACACGATCAAGCCTAGGGACTCACTTGAAGATATCACAACACAACTGTAAACACCAATAAAAGTCATACAAGCTTTATATTACAAACCAGGGGCCTCGAGGGCTCGAATACATAAGCTTGAGTCATACAAGCATCAGCGGAAGCATTAGATATCTGAGTACAGATATAAAAGTTAAACAGATAAGCCTTTAAGAAGGCGGGGCAAAATATAAACACTGATCGAAAAGGCGCAGGCATCCTGCCTGGGAGCCTCCTAAACTACTCCTGGTCGTGAGGGATCTCCACGTCATAGTAGGCGCCTCCGGGGATCTCCTGCTCCTGGGCTCCGTCGTCTGATCGCAGCAATCGGGTATGGGGAAAAGAGATAGCAAAGCAACCGTGAGTACTCATCCAAAGTACTCGCAAGACTAACATTAGAACTATACTAAGTATGCATCGGTATCAAAGGAATGGGGCTATATCTTTGGACTAAACTGCAGAAATGCCGGAATAGAGGGGGAGAGGCCTAGCCTAACGAAGACTAGCATCTTGAAGCATTTCGTGCAGCATCAGAAGAGAGTGGAACAAATAATATATATATCATTAACCATATATTAGTAATGCCCTGGGATCCTTCCTCGACCACCCTGCGAGAAAGTGATCCCGAGAACAGTAGTAGCAGTTTAATATTGTAATAGTATCCATTTGTAGTTGTAGCAGACCAGGATACAACTCTGAGCGTCCTGTTATCGTGGGCACGGCTATTCGAATAGATCACTTCCCTGCAGGGGTGCACTATTGTTACCCAACACGCTCGATTAACTCTGGCCGGACACACTTTCCTGGGTCATGCCCGGCCTCGGCTGATCGACACACCGCAGCCCTACCTAGAGCTCAACAGAGAGGTCCCCGCCGGTCTACATCCTAAGTGCTCAGGGGTCTTGGGCCCATCGCCCTTTGCACTCCGGGTCGTTGTGTGCAGGGTGGATCCAGGCACCACCTCTATCCTGGATGGCGCCGGCCCGACCCGGCCACAATGCTGAACTGGACGTCTGACAGAGCTTTCGGCTGATACATACGGCGCTGAGGGTCCCATAACCATTATCCCACGTGGTGGTAATGCGTATAGGGCCAACGACCCACTCAGATCAAATACCCAAATCCGTTAGGCGTATTTAGAAACTCGCGGAGACGAATAGGATCCCTGTCGCTCCGACTTGATAACACACGGCTCGCGGGTGCTCTTGGAGCCGACCCGTCTTTAACAACGGGAGCTGTCGGATCTCAGGTCCATCTCTACTGGATGGTACTGCCAGCCCTTCAGTTCCCCAATAATAAATGAAAGTAAATGTGTGAGCATTCTCGTGATCACCGCCAACGGGGATCATGACCCGAATTCTAGCATAGCAACATGGACAAGGATGTAGGGCCAACTGGTGGAGCTCTGATCAACCTATACTAAGTAATTGGGGTAACAGGAAAGGTATCAACAACAGATACAAAATCAGGCTATGCATCAGAATAGGAGATGCCGGAATATCAACGGTAGCAGTTCTAATGCAAGCATAAGAGTGAAAGAATAGGCGATATCTGGATGATCAAGGAGGGTTTGCTTGCTTGGAAGCTCAGCTGAAGGGATCTGGTCGTCGACGACGTAGTCGTACTCTGCAGTGTCGTCGGCAGTCTCAGGGTCTTTCGGGAAAGAAGGAGGGGGAAGAAACAATAAATACACGGCAACAATATGCAACGCAAATGCATGGCATGGCAATATGCTGTGCTGGGGGTGACCTAACGCAGTGCTACACGTGGCAGATGAAGCGGAAAATTAACTGGAACGTTTTCCCGGTTTCGAACATCTGTCAGACAGATGAACCGGAGGGGAAGGTTCCATGTTTGCAGTGCTGGAGGCATCTGACAGGTAGGTGGATAGCGTATTCGGGTTCGTCTCATTTTTCTGATCAATTTTCATGTAGAAAACTTTTTCATCCGAGTTACGGTTTAATTTCTATGATTTTTCAAAGTTTTAATCATTTTCTGAATTTTCTGGATTTATTTAATTCGAATTATCCAAAACAGTAAAATTCTTTTCATACCCAAAGAGAGCTAGCCCTAGTGTATGACATGTGGGGCCAGGGCTGAGTCAGCAGCCCAGTCAGCAGGTCTTATCCAAAGGAATAGTAACAGGGCCCCCACCTGTCAGTTTATTAGTTTAACTTAATCATTTTGTTAGCTCTAATTAAATCCGAGTGGGGCCCGGCTGTCATAAGAGTGATTAGGGGGGAAATTAGCTCGGTGGTTAGGCGTTAATGACCCGCCACGTGAGCGACGTCACCGGCGACGAGGCCGAGCGCCGGCGACGACCGTCCGGTCGACTCCGGCGACCATTCGGTACGGGCCTAGGTTCTATCGAACGGGGGCGGCATCGCGCATCGACTGGGGGTGCTGGGAGGCGTGGTGGTGGACGGGGGTGACCGCAGCAGCAACAGCCGGCGGCGGCCAGACCTCGGCAGCGGGGCCTGCTAACTAGAGGGCCCCCCGGGTGCAAAAGAGAGAGGGAGATCGAGGCGGTGCTCACAGTGGAGCTCGAGGAAGGTCTCGGGGATGCCGGAGAGGTCAGGGCGGAGCTAATCGACGGCGGTGAGGCGGCGACGTCCGACGAGGAAGACGGCCCGATGGCGACGATGTAGGGCTGTTCCGGCCAAACGGGAGGGCGCAGACGATGAGGCGGTCGACGACGGAGCGGGCAGACACAGTCCTAACCGGCGAGGGTGAGGGTGGGCACGCGGGAGAGGTCGGCCATGGCGACGGGAGGTTCGGCGCGTCGCAGGAGAGGAAGAGAGCGAGCGGGGGAGGAAGGGAGTGGGGGCTAGGGTTCGCGCGGACGGGCGAGGGCGCTCTTATCATCTCCCAGGAGCTCCTGTAGTGGCTACGTGTCGGCATCTGCGCGGCTGCGCGCGCGTGCACGCGCTCTGGACGGCGATGGCGAAAGGTAGAAGGAGGTGAGGTGGTGGGCTGGGCTAGGTACTGTTCTGCCCAAGCCCAGAGGCACAGTGGCAAGTTGCCCTTTTCCTTTTATATTTTCTGCTTTACTTAATTCCCTGCTGTTTTGCAAAAAATGTTTGGCCACAAAATGACTTTTGTAAAATATGTAGTGGTGCCACATAATTACTTTACAATATTTATCACTGCCATAAAAAGGTTTGGAGGACTAATGATTTCATTTGAATTTTAATTAAATGAGAATGGATTAAATGGTGCTGTTTTGGGTACTGTTTCATGATGCTAGAGCCATTTAAATAATTCAATTAATGTTTATTTTATTTTTATAATTGCTTTGGGAATATTTACAATATTATGAACTATTTAGATCCTGAATTTGAACAACTTTTAAATTCACTTTTTATTTGAATTTGAATTTGAATTGGAATTTGAAATGAGATATGATTCAAATGATGATCAAGCACTGTTAATCATGGTGACTTGGCATTATCAAAAAGGGTGATCACTGTAGCTTAATACATGGGGATGTTATAGCAGCTCACAATTGTCGTCAATATCCTTCGGTATCTTTCATTCACAGAAAGGATCCAATGGCTTTATATGACCGAGGAAACTGCCCAATATATGAGATGGGCCGCCGAAGGGAAGATATACAATTCAAAAAAGATGCAACATCCACGGGATGGTGAAGCATGGAAGAAATTTGTTCAGATTCATAAAAAAACGGATGACTGGAAGAGTGTGGCTATTGGAATAACAACCGATGGGTTCAATCCATATGGTTTGATGGCTGCCATATACAGCTGTTGGCCCGTATATGTTATCCCCCTGAATCTGCCCCCTGGCGTTTGCATCCAACGTCATCAGTGGGAGAGAAGTAAGTGGTTATATCGACTAATCCCATATAAATTGTACCTTTGTCATTTCATCACATATAAAATGACTTTACTCTTCCTAATGCAGGACCTTAATAAAGCTGGTGAGAGGCGTCTGCCACGTTCGCCGACTGGCATCATTGGGGGTCTATGTAGGTTAAATTATCCTGGACTGGTCACTTTGCCAAACGGTACCATTGAGCCAGCTTGGTCATGGGAACACTACAAACACGCTCCAGATTTCCTGGATACATGTCAGAGGGTTTATGATAACAGAGCCTTGCGAGTGGTCAATGATTTCTGGGTAAGTCCTTTCAAACACCGCAATGTCAATACCAAAAGGTTTAAATTTGCCAAAGTCATGATTTTACCCTTCTCCCATGTATGCATGCTTGTAGGATTTCTTTACCTGTGCAGATGGTGAGAAGGATCGCGCCAATGTGGTGGTTGAGAATATTGCCAAGAAACTAGTCAACGACATGCACTATGAGGAGCGCGTCCGGTTAGTTGTCAAGTATCACGCGGACTATCTCAATGTGAAGATTTCCAAAAAGGATGCTCGAGGGGAGCATCTTACATGGGACGGATACTTGAAGGCAAGTGACGATGGATGCTTGTTATTCCCTACATTACCGCAAATTAGATTCCTTACTAAGATGCATTTGTTTACTTATTACAGGTGATTCCTCGGTGGTGCGCTGACAAACGTCCGTGCTGGGCGAAGATCGTCGAACGGTGGACAGATCTAGGTTGGCGGGATGAACACAAGGTAATAGGGGATAAGCGTAAATTGATGGGTTGTCCAGGACACCGTCAAGGCAACCTCACCATCCCAAGCGTCGTCTCCAAACATGTAGGCAACAAAATCCTTTTCTTTTCATTATGTTCTCTTTCATTTGTGAGCATTCCCTTGAACAACATCCTTGGATTGCTTTCTTTTGCACAAAGAAGACACTGGCGAGGATATCTCTTACTTCTCGGCGTGGACCAACAAACGCACCAAACCCGACAAGGACAAGGACCCTCTCCACCCAGAGAGGGACTGGATCAGCTCTAAAGCCTGGTCAGATGGGGAGAACTACACCAAAAAATTAAAGGAGACGTACGGGCAAGAGGTTGATCCTCACGTGGTGCCGTTTGACCCTCTTGTGGCCATTGCTGCGGCAGGCGGTAGACCGAATGGCCGGATGGCGGTTCACCTCGATTCCGTCATAACCTCCTCCCTTCCGAGAGTCAGTATGCTCCGTGCTACGAGTACTAGCTCTACTCCTACCATAGAGCGTCACGTACCACATACCGTGGCCATTATTGAGAAAATTCAGGTCGGTGCTCTTCATTGATCCTTCATGGTCCTCCATGTTTGCATTTCAACACGAATGACATTTGCATTGCCATATTGTAGACCCGGCTGAATGACACCGAGAAAGAACGAGATGAAGACCGGGCTAAGCTGAAGGCACAAAATGATCTAGTGAAGTCTTTACACCATATGGTGGCCAATCTTTATTCCATGCAGGGCAAACCAGTGCCAGACATGCCAACGACGCAAGAGTGGAACATTGTGAGTTCCGTTCGAACTATTTCTATCACCATTTTCGGCATTACCATATGCATTCATCTTATTGCCTCAAAATTCTTACAGCTCAATCCATCACAAGGGTCGAACAATGTTCCGTTAGTTCCACCTCAAGTTGGTGGAGTTGGGGAAGCAAACCAAGTGACGCCTTCTGATGTTGATGTTTCCACTCCGATCTCCAAAACCGTGTGAACTTCATGTTATATTGATGTTTGAAACTCTTCCTTGTGTGTGCGTGAGAACTATTGCATCTTGTGTGTTCTTGAGACTTTTGAACTTGCGGTAGTCGAGTGTGCTTGACAAATATTGCACCTTTTAGGCACTATTGCTTCTATGCGGGATGTGCTTGAGAATTATTGCTTTTTTTGTGCGATACTGCTCATATGTGAGATGTTCTATGTGGGATGCACTACATACTGTTGTTGTATAAGTTTTGTTGCAGGGATGAAACAAAAAACAAACAAAAAATACTGCTGGACAAACCTTTGCCGAGAGTCACTCTCGGGAGATACCATCTTTACCGAGGGGACTCTCGGAAAAGGGTGGCAAGCTGTAGAGCCTGATGTCTTTACCGAGAGCCCTCTCGGAAAAGCGTGCCAACCTGAAGAGACTGATAGGTTTTACCGAGAGTGGCTCTCGGCACAACATAGACTCGGCCTGACAGGTGGCGGCCACGTGTCTGTTTCCTATTGGTCGTCGTTGCCGAGAGCTGCTCTCGGTAAATATGGATCTCGGCGTATGTTGCGGGCCCAGGCTGTCAGGTGGCGGCCACGTGCCTGTTTCCTATTGGTCGTCGTTGCCGAGAGCTGCTCTCGGCAAATATGGATCTCGGCGTATGTTACGGGCCCAGGCTGTCAGGTGACTGACACGTGCCTGTTTCCTATTGGTCGTCTTTGCCGAGAGTGGCTCTCGGTCAATATAGCTCTCGGCGTATGTTGCGGGCCCGGGCTGTCAGGTGGCTGACACGTGCCTGTTTCCCATTGGCCGTCTTGCCGAGAGTGGCTCTCGGCACTATGGCTCTCTGCATATGTTGCGGGTCCAGGCTGTCAGGTGGCTGACACGTGCCTGTTTCCTACTGGCCGTCTTTGCCGAGAGTGGCTCTCGGTAATGATGGCTCTGGCGTATGTTGCGGGCCCAGGCTGTCAGGCCGCCGACACATGGCTGTTTCCTACTGGCTGTCTTTGCCGAGTGTCACTCTCGTCAAAGAGACACCTCCGTTTCCGTCTACTTCCGTGAGTCACTTTATTTTGCCGTGGTGCACTGTTCGACACTCGGCAAAGAGTTTGCCGAGTGCCCGTGTTTCGGCTCTCGGCAAATTTCTGTTTGCTTGAGAGGTGTACGCCGGGTGGGCTTTGCCGAGAACAACTCTCGGCAAAGGCTTTGCCGAGGATTTTAGGCCTTTTACCGAGTGTTCCTGGCACTCGGCGTCTGCGACGATTCCAGTAGTGGACTAGTCATATCTTGTCGCACTTCATTTTCGCGCAGCCACCGCTACTGAAACATTCAGAGCTGCGGATGAGCTCGGCCATGCATGTCGCATGTCGGCTCCAGCTGCCGCTCAGCCGCTGGCCCCGCCGCCATGACGGTGATGTTGCTTGTTCGCCTGAGATAGTAGTACAGGTCGATCGGGACCATGCCCGGTTGCCATTCAGGATCAGGAAATAGTTTGCCTAAACTTGAATCTGAGCTGCAAATTGACACCTTCGTTCGCAACAAATAGGTTCCTCTCTTCAGCAGTCTTCCAATAAATGTTTTCCAATAACTAGTTAATAGGGATATTTCAATATTAATTACTTTTATCGTTATTGGAAGAGTTGCTTTTGCAATCTCCCGATAATCTCATCCCAATCCAACTACCGTATTGGGAGGGTCACAACTCCTTTATTTAGGGAGAGTTGGGTGAATTATTGGGATGTTCCAATAATTATTGGGAAATGTGAAAGGTAAAGGGAGACTGCTGGAGCACTATTTTTTTATCAACTCTCCTAATATGGTAGTTAGATTGAGGAAAATGAGACGGCTGGGGATGCCCTTATTCCACGATAGTACATCTTATGGTAATTTTCTTCCACCACTTTGCAAAAGTAAACTAACACACACGTAGGGATCTTTCTTACTTCGCTCCTTCAGCTCAAGCGCAGCAAAGGAAAAAACAAGCACAAGAAATTAACCATCTCCGAACAATCAGGCTTCAGTCTTACGAGCTCAGCCGCGCCGCTCCTTGCACCCGCCGCCAGCTCCGCAACGCCGCCGCCGGGCGATCCCTTGACGCAGGCCTCGTCGGAGTGGTCAGACACCACGGTGTAGCCGAGGCTGGTCACGTTGCGGAATTGCTTTGCACACGATCTTTGTACATACGATCTGATGTGTCTCTGTTAGACTCCATGCTGCATTCCTTTTCTTTTCCCGATGGAGCTGGTTGATTGGACGAAAGCACATGCAACAACAAACGTATGTGTGTTTGGACGTGAAAATGTCGTACGTATAGCAGGGCTCGAGGCCTCGTACCTCAAGCTGGCAATGGTTAACCGTTACCCGCGCCCCGTGGGTAATTACTCTATTAGGGGACGGGGATGTGCCACCTTTAATGCCCACAGGGAAGCTGGTGGGTCAAATACCTTACCCAGTGCGCAAGACGGGGATGGGGATGGGATAGCATTACACATGTCCGTTACCCGCCTTACCCGTGAAGGTCTTAAATATGGGCTCTAAAATTAGTAGACCTCATGTAATTTCTGCCCTTACCCCCCCCCCCCCCCCCCCCCCACCACCACCAAATTTCCTCCCATCCCACCCATTTGGCCAAAAAGGCCTAAGAAAACCCTAACCTAGCCACAACATATTATTTATTGAGCCGAAATGCTATTTTCTCTACTAAAATGCTATTGAAGTTTGTTATTGATTGCGTGTATGGGTTTCCCCATGAGAATAAAAAAACCGACGGGGATGGGGATGGGAATATTTTTATCCCCGCAGACGGGTATGGAGATGGGGACGGGCATGAGAAGGCTGTCACGGGGACGGGGATGGGAGTACAATACCCGCCTGCGTAATCCCCATTGCCAGCCTGACTCGTACCTGTACGTCTGGCGCGCTCCCCACGACAACCCGACGGCGTCCCCTTTCTCGACGTCCACGTCCATCTCGCAGTCCTGCGCGTTGCGCAGCGACCGGGACCAGAACCCCGACCTGCCAGCGGCGACCCGGTCCTCGCCGAGCCCCAGCCGCACGCTCCTCGCGATGGTGTACGAGCTGTTGGAGGTCTGGTTCACCATGCCCACGAACATGCCGAGCGCGAAGCTCTGCTGCGCCTCCTGCGAGTAGAACACGCCGGCGGGGTCGGCGACGTGGGCGCCGGAGTAGGCGTCGGTGGTCTGGTTCACCGCCTGCAGGCTGCCGTCCTGGATCCTGTTCGTGTTCTCGTACCCCAGCCTCTGCGTCCACGCCGCCGTGATCCTGCCGTACGACGCCGTCTGCACCCACCCCGAGAGTTATTTATCCAAAACCACCACACTTGGGGCTAAGGTAACAACTTGGTACCACATTTGAGCCAAGGCACAAAAAACCACCAATTCTTTGCCTAACCAATAACGCGGAGCACTAATCGTCGGTTGACCTCGTGAAAACAGCGGACCTGACAGGTTGCGTCCACCTGTCAGTCTGAGATGGCATGCATACGTGGACAAATATGCCAAGCTGGACATGGGTCCGACCTGTTAGCCTCCCATCTCTTTTCTTCTTCCTCCTAATCTCTCTCTTCCACGAGCTCCTCTTCCACAGTACGAAGCCGCTGGGTAGGGAGGCCGAATGGCTCACTTCCTCTTCCTCTTTGCCCCGTCGCCTGATCCAGCGAGGGAGACGTCGTGGCGCGTCCCCACAACTGCCTCCGGTGACCGGATCCCGCCGGCCGCCTCCTTCCCCTCTTAATTGACCGACAGATCCCCGCCTCCCTTTGCCGGACCCTGTTCCCGAGCAGCCGGCCGCCGCGCCATTCTTCCTCGGCTCCGGCGTCCACGTACAGCGGTTGGGGCCATCGTGGAGAGCAGCATGCTCCTCCCCTGCGACCAGGTGCGGCGCAGGAAGGATGGCCCAACGTCCACGGCGGAGCGCGCTGGCAACGCTGGAAATGCTGTCCATCGCGGCCGGCGACACCGCGACGGTGCGCAGGGAGGCCCTGGCCGCGCCCGTGCTGGCGCGTGCCGTGGAGGGCATGTCCGGCCGCGGCCACGAGTGAGCCATCGTCGTCCTGGCGGCCATCTACGGCAGGGAGGCCGTGGGGCGCGTGGTGGGCGCGGTGCAGGGCGAGTGCTGCTGCGCGCGAGCGGCTCAAGGTCACCCAGCTCCTCCGCACGGTCTTCCTTGATCACCGCACGCTGCCGTGTGCTCCGGCCGCCGCCGCCTCACTGGCACGTGCATGCTCGCGTTGGCAGCCACAGTTCACGCCGTGCTCGGTCCTTGGACACTCAGGCTAGCGCATAGCTCGGGAGCAAGTGCTGCCAACTCGTGGGCAGGCTCGCCGCGACGGAGTGGTCCATCTGCGTCAAGCTCATCGCCATGGCTGCAAGAAAGAGCTCCCCGACGGCCGCCCAAAAGCTGTTTGATGAAATGCCTCAGAGAAATAGAGATGTGAAGAAGATGACCATTTACTCAATGACAGGTGGGGCCCGCATCTCATTTGCCACATCAGTTGGTCAAAGTTTTGGTCTTCGACACCTCAGCCTGACAGGTGGGCCCAAGAGGTCAGAAAGACTGTTTCTGTGAGCTTATGAGACAATCAGTGCTCCGCGTTATTGGTTAGGCGCAGATGTGGTTGTGGTATCAAATTGTTACCCTAGCCTCAAGTGTGGTGGTTTTGGGTAAATAACTCCCACCCCGAGGCCGACACGTGCCGGAAAGCCGTCGTGTAGTAGAACTCGTTGCGGGGGCCCTCAGGCCGGAACGCGATCGCCGTGTCCAGCGGCGGCGCGTCGTAGCTGACGATGCCCGCCGTCGTCGCCGCACACATGGGGTCCAGCCAGAGGTGGAGGTTGGCGTCGACGAACCACACGTCCTGGGCGTTGGTCACCTCGAACGCTATCTCGTGCTCCTCGCCGCCCAACAGCTTGCCAAGGAAAGCCGTGAGCTCGATGTCGTAGGACGGGAGGCTGAATGAGCCGCTGCCGGTGATCGGCCGCCAGAGGAGAGGGTTGATGCCGCCGGTGTAGACCACCGGGAACGGCCACACGGCGCCGACAATGTCGCCGTCGATCAGAACGGTACCCTCGCGGCGGAACGGGCCATTGTCCCTGGGTGTGTTCGTGTACCAGAACTCGTCGTCGGAGTGGTACGAGAGGTACACCTCGAGAACCGCACGGAAGGTGTTGGTCGGCACGGCGACGCTCGCGGATCCGACGTCGAAGCCATTGTTGATCTGGAACCACAGCCCGTCGTTCAGCGGCAGGATTTGCGAGATCGGCACGATGACGTCGGCGGGCCCCAACCCGGGCTGCGGCGACGCTGGCGGCGGTTGGAGGAAGTAGAGGTGGAGTGTGACTTCGGCGTGGTAGACGCCTGTGTACTGTTGGTCGACGATGTTGCCGAGGTAAGACGGCGAGCGTGGAGTTGCGGGCGGTGAGGAGCGACGCGTACTTGGTCACGTCCTTGGAGACGGTCCACTCGAAACCGCTCGGCCGCGGCTCGGCGGTGCAACCGCCGTGCCAGACGCTGAAGATGCGGTCGAATTGGACGCCCCGGCACGTGGCACGCCACTCGAGAACGGCGAGCGAGATCGCCGACGTGCGGCCGCCCGCGACCGCCAGGCATGGCGGCGGGGTGTAGGCGGCCGTGGCAGGGGGCTTGTTGTAGGTGTAGGCGAAGGAGTGGGAGAGGAGCAGCGTGGAGCATGGGCCGAAGCTGCCCGGCGGCGGCCGGTCCACTTCGAAGAAGGTGGTCGGCTGATCCTCCGATGGCGGCGCGGCCGCTTCGAGCGCCGCGACCTCGGAGGCGGAGAGACAGAGCTTGTGAGGAGGCGAAGCAATGGAAGCCGGGACTAGGCACACGACGATGACGAGGTGGAAGAGCACGCAAGAGCTGGCCATGGCTGATACCCAAGACTCCGAGAGTGGAGGGAGTGAGGAAGAGAGGGCTTGTGCTTTGGCGCGCTTCTTGGAGTGGACGGAATTTAAAAGGGCGGTGAAGACTGAAGAGTAGAAGTGAAGTAGAGCGCACTCCTGTTGCAGGGACCATGTGAGATGCTCTTATTCCCTTAAGGAGTGACGGTAAATTGGAATGCAAGTCACATGGCGACACTTGGGCTCATCAACTGACCTAATGGGGCCTAATGATGTAGTTAAATGTTTAATCAGGTTTGGATTGCAAGTTTAACTTGGTAGATGCATAGAATGGGGCTCTAAGGTTCACTGACACAGACAGCTGGTGCAGGAAATTATGGTTAGTTTGCTGGACTGGCATTTACATGAAGCCGAATATAGCTTATGTTTTCATGAAATTTGAAGATCAGAAGCAAAAGCATCCAAAATGGCAAGCTTGCTATTTTTGCTCAGAATACGCCTAAAAAAACACCTCAAAAAAAAATTCTCAGATTTTTTTTAGAGAAACAATAAAGAAACGAGCAGGACCTCATGGACCTCTGCCTCGATCTTTTGCAGGACATAATAAGAAACAGTGGTCACTGTGGAGCCAGAAGGTCCTACCTGTCCAAATTTTTTTTTTGAAGATCAGACGTGCACATTAGATCAACAGAAGGAGTACATCACCAAACACGTCGACACACACTAGAACAATCCAGCACAGCCAAAGGACAGGAACAATTGCAAGGACAACCCTGGAGAAAAGAAAAACAGCAACAAGGCCTCTCCAAGATCCAGCAACCACCGTCTTCAACGCTGGCCACATCCCGCCGCCGACGGAACACCGACGAAGAGAAGGACAAGCAGCCACCAAACCCGGCTCGGAAGAAGTCCCTCGCAGACTAGCTGCTTTATGGCGTTCACCTGAGGCCCACCGCGACCAGCAAAGCTCATTGACGATAGGGAGCACCGATGGGGCAACGCCCCACAACTCCATCGAGCCCGACCTCGCCAATCCCCGTCGAAGACGACGAAGAGAAAAAGCCGAGGCCGCCACCAGCAGTCCACACACCGATCCAGTCCAACAGCAACCGCTAGCACAAACCACGCCTGCGCCAGCCAACTCCATGCCAAACCTCACAGACCTCGCGACCTCGCCGGAGCAAGCGACGCCGCGACGGAGCCGAGACCGGAGGACAAAAGACCAAACCATGGCCGCCGCCGCCGCCTCTCCAGCCATGGCAAGCCACAAAATCCCTCCAGATCCGCCGACCTGCGGGCACCCAAGGCCACCTGCTCGCCGGCGACGCTACCAAAGACACCGCCGGAGTGGGGGAAAACCAGGGTTCACTTTATTCCGACGTGGTGCTGCTCCCTCCACCACCACAGCACCACCTAGAAGACCTACCCCTACTCTATCTACATGTCGGAGCACGAGAACCGAGGTCCCCCACCCCTCCCGTCGCCGGAGAGGCGACCGGAGGGGAGGTGGACACACGGCCTCGCCGGCAAGAGAAAGGGGATCGAAACTCGCCTCCCTGACGCCTTTCTGGAGAAAAGAACAAAACTTCTTGGCTTGGAGCCCCTTGTTTAGTTCCTACCTGTCCAATTCTGAATGGCTGAAATGTACTAGGTCCTACAGTGGTATTAGATAAAGTAGGATATTTGTTGAGATAATTCCTTATTTGGCACCAGATAAATGACCCGTTTCTTTCTTGGCCCTCAAATTTTTTTCCTTCCTTATTTGACACTGACTTCAACTTTCGTTCCTAAATTGACACTCTGTTCGATTTTCCATCCCACTACCGTTAAATTCCTTGCGAAAAGATGTTTTTGCCCCTGTGGGCCCCACCACCCTTCTCCCTCCTCTCCTCTCCTTCTCCCTCTGGTCCACACCGTGGTCATGGCCGTCCTCTTCGCCGTCGCGACGGCGCAGGCCCCAGGCGCGTCCCCGATGCCGGCGCCCCGGGCGCAGACCCTTGCGACCCCACCGCCGCCGCCGCCTCCTCCCAAGGCCCCGGCATCACCCCCCGCACAGGCCCGGCGACCCCTCTACTCCACACCGGCCTGCCGGCCGCCGGGCCCCGCGGGAGGCGGAGCCCTGTGGGCGGCCATGTCATGTCACGGCGGCCATCTCAGAAGTAGGCCGCGGTGGCTGCCGCGACAGCGGCCACCAGGGCGAAGGTGGGGGCAACCTGGACACGGTGGCGAAGGTGGAGGAGGAGGAGCACCCCCGTGGGGTCCGCGACACCGTTCCAGGCGAAGGTGGTGGAGGAGGAGCACGCGACGCCGTTTCAGGCGCAGGGGTCCGCGGCGGTGGCGTCCTAGTTGGCGAGCGACCCGTGGGGTCCTGGACGATCGCCGCCTTGAACACTAGCAGCGCCTGGCCGTCCGGCGTGAGGGCCTCGGCGGTGGAGAGGAGAAGGTGCGCCAGGCCGGTGTGGAGCAGAGGGAGAGGGAGAGGAGAGGAGGGAGAAGGGTGTGGAGCAGGGGCAAAATCGTATTTTCGCCGGAAATTTAACGGTTGTAGGATGGAAATCGAACAGAGTGTCAATTTGGGAATGAAAATTGAAGTCAGTGTCAAATATGGAAGGAAAAATTTTTGAGGCCAGGAAGGAACGGATCATTTGTCTGGTGTCAAATAAGGAATTATCTCATATTTGTTGCTGTCCTCGGTGGCCCTGGTATCTGAAGTGGTGGCTGACTGGGTGGGCAACTTCGCGTTGCTTTGCTTTGGGGGCTGGCGGTTCTGAATGATTCCCTTCCCTCTGATTGGGATGGTGCGCCTGTAATAAGCAACAGTTCAGTGCCCACACTATACCTGCATACTATCTGCCTGGGCAAGTGGGCATCCTGCTAGCGCTAGCAGTGGCGTCCTGGCTGCTATGCCTCTGCAATGACAAGCTGCCAACGACGGCGCCGTCGATCATGCCTGCCTCGGCCTTAGGAGGAACAAAGAAGAAGTGGCGCAGCCGACGACGGGGTTGAGCGTATTGGGCTGTTTTTATTCGGGCCTTCACATTCGTCCAGCTGCTGGCATTTCGCTATTCAGTGCTGGGCTGGGCCGTGATTCTCCGCCTGCGGGTGGTAGTTTTTACTGGCTGGATTGGAACCTGAAGGCCCAAACCCGGCCTAACGCACAGCCGCCACCACCAGGCAGATCATAGTCTTTTTTTTTTGCGGGGGCAGGCAGATCATAGTCTTTTTTTTTGCATGATAATACGTGTCTCATTCATAGTCTGGCGGGAGTACTCAAAATGTGAGTTGCCACGGACCCACGGTTCACCGTCTTTTTGGTGTGTATCTCCATAATCCTGCCGTAGAAGTTCTACGGTAGAACAGATTTTTTTACGTGCAGTGAAATATAATTTTATTACTACTGGGCATCATCCTGTGGCAGCCGTTTTACCAGCCTCTCGCGAACACACGCAATGACGCAAGCGCGTAACCGCTCTTGCGGCCCCACCTTTGGATCTACGCAAATGAAGAAGCCGGGCGCAGCCAACGGTAAAGGCGCGGCGAACTGGTGATCTCGTTGGACGGCGCTAGGTGCCTGGATCGATCGGGGTCGGGGCATCGACATCGCATGTGTCCGTCGTCTTCAGCCGGGCCTGCTGCACCAACCATGTTCAGTCCCTTCCTGTTGGTCTCATTCACCCAGCGCTGCAGCAGCCGTGCTGTACTGAACTGGCACCGTCCCATGACCAGCTCCACAGAAATATGGTGAAGGACATGGTGAATAGTTGGTTCCGTATGGTACATCCTGTGCCAGTTGAAAATTTTGGAAGAAGCGGCTAAAAGCACATGAACATCAGCATCGTTCACCCATGAGAGTTAGACGCCCATATTTTGCGGGATCCTTCCAATCCCTCGGGACCCAGTGCCGGAAGAAAGAGTTCTCAGCTCCTATGGGGGGATTGTAACAAATATGCTTGCCAAGATGGACATGATCCAAATACCTGACAAAAAGGTATGCACAAAGCATGAAGGGCTTGAAACTATATCGACACCACCAAGCCCAGCTGGAAACATAGAAGCTGATGAAATCTAGGTAAGTGAGGCGTTGAATTTTTTACCCTCATCAGGAAAAAGTTCAACGCAAAAGATCGATGAAGATGGGTTGGTCACAGAGGCATAAGACCATTAGTATGATATGTCAGACAAATTTGCTTGCAAAGATCAGCATTGGTTTGATCCCACATTTATTTGTCCCATGATACTGGCATAAAGATATAGATCACATCACACCTCATTCAGCTCACCCAGGGCTTGGTCATAAGGTACACCTATCTTGGGATGAGAAAATTTCAGTAGTAAGTGTGCAGAAAGGATATTTAATTCCCTTGCCAACTGAGACAAATATCTTTAAGAGAGTGGAGACCAGACAGAGGGACGCATTATTGCAGCAAACCCCAGTGTAGTTTCTAGGAACACAGTTATGGATCACCCGAGGACAAAGTCTGAATGCATAAGATAGAAGGAAACACCATACACAGGACCAACAATTGGACTGAGGATTCTTTGTTGACAAGACAGAAGGACATCTACCCATAGGTTACCCGAGGCAATAGTGGTATACATGCAATGGTGTGTACTAAGGAAGGATGCCTCGCTCATGGCAGTCAAGATATGGAGTACCACAACAAAACCCAAAGCCGCAAGCTCCAAACCTTGGGAACCGAGCTATTTGTCAGTACTACTCGCTACCCATCGACCCCAGGCAACAAACTACCAGAACAAAAGGTACACTTGACAGGAAAGAGATGGATTCAACGCAGCCATTTGAGAAACCAGCACCTGAGCCATCAGATGGAACCGTTAAAACGCTAGTGGACCAATGAAGACAAGACATCAGTTGATCCGAGGATTCACCCCAAAGGTATGTCCCTGTAGCCGGGAGGTAAGCCCGGTAATCTTGAGGACGAGATTCTTTTAAAGGGGGTAGGTTTGTGACAACCAGATTTTGGCTCCTTGAATTTTCCTTCGCAAGATTCGACTCCCGTCTTTTTCTTTCGGTGTTATTAAATTTTCTCTGGATCTTGGGTATATGATGATACTCATATGGCAATGCCCTTCCACTCGACCCAGAGATTCTCCTGAAGCTATCCTAGCCACCAAAAATATTTTCTTGGGGTTTTGCCGCCAAAACCCTACCTTTTGAATTATCGGAGCTTAAACCCTAAATCCTGTCATTCCAAAGAAACCCCAATTTCCTTTGATCTGTTGATTCTCCAAAAATTCCCACAAACTCTCTTACACCTATAAACCTCATATCTATAAAAATATTGCCATGACATATGAAATGTTTTTCATTTAAAATTAATTCCTTTGCCTGCCCTTTGAAGAAATTAAATCCAGATAAATATCTAGACATCTCTGATGTTCATGAAAACTTGTGGAGATGTTCTTTGTGCCTATATCGAGCTCTCGTAAAAATATTGGCCAAAATTAAATAAGGAAAATTGTATTTTCCTTTATAAAGCCAATATTTCATTTTTGCCACTTTCTAAAGGAGCCATCATTTTGGTTGCCGTAATAGTTACCAAATAAGTTGTGTAACTTCTCATAGACAAACCTTCACCATTTCCACCAAAGCATTGAAGTCCATAATTCAAATAGTGAGAACATCATCCAGCTTTGTGAAGGAAGCACCTTTAATTGTTATACAAATGGCCTGAAAATTTACCAAGGTATTCACCTTGGTAGATCATTGATACCCACCAAAAATGAGAACATTCCATTCAGCCAATTATCCACAAATATCTATCATAGTTTCTATTCAGAATCTATTTTTGGAAGAATTCCTCATATCAAAGCCTTCCAACTGGTTCCAGATATTTCCACAATCTATTTGAGTAATGAGACACACACCAGACATGGTGTAGTGTCAAATCAGTGGCTTGGCCACACTCTGCACGTGGTGACCATGCAGACGGCATGCAGAACCGGCGCTCTGCGCACGGGTCTCATTGGTTAGGCTAGCTCCGGTCACCGCAGCATGTCCTCTGGTGCCGACTAGCTCCGCATCATCCACGTAATCTGTCTGGTCACCTCACATCGCCGGCTGCTTCCTCGTCGTGCCACGACAACCACCGCCATTCCGCTACTGTTCATGTACAGAGCCACCGTATAGAGCCAAGCTCGAGCTCTCCCGATGTGCCAGCTCGCCTCCTATATTATCCAGTGCAGCTTCCTGATGCCTATAAACCTCCAAACGTGTGTCCCACGAGTGCCAGGATGCCACCCACCTCACCTGAGCAGTCGAGCTTATCCGCTCCGTTAGCCGGCTATTTATAGCCCACCCCCGAGTTCGTAGATCATCCACACCTCCTCCCCTACCATCCAGCAAACACCTGACAGAAGAACTTGAGCTGAGGTGCTCAAATTCCTCCTCTATAGCCACCATTGCTGCTGCCAATCCTCGCTCAAATTCGAGCCATCTACACTCCACTGCATCAAGTTCACCCACCAGAGGACTCCCATTAACAAGGCGGAGCTCTACCGCACTTCGCCTTCTCCCCCGGGGAATCGTTGCACCGAGCCCGCCATTACCCAGCGCCGTCTTCCGTCATAGCTGATGCTCTGCTCGGTTCCGAGCTTCCCGGTAACCGTGCAGCACCTAGGCGGGTGAGCCGCGTTGCACTGAGCACGATGGTAGGCGAAGCTCCGCCGGAGACAGCTTGTGTCGCCAGCAATCGCCATCAGCGTCGTGTCGGCTGCCGCGAGCGGGAGGTTGAAGACGCTCCCGTTCAACCCTGCTAGTGGGCCCCGACTGTCATAGGGAGCGGCGATGGGTATGTGCCACTGACGCATCGGGCCCGTGTGAGTTAACTGGAGACGGGTTCAGCTGGAGCTCCTTCCTTCGGTGAAGGCGTATTCCCAAGACTACGCCTCCGTCGTCAGCCGATGGGTCGGCCCAGTAGCAGCAGCAGCGGCCAGATGCGGCCTAGAAGCATAGTATCATTTTTCTTTTTCCTCAGGAAATTGGCTAGGGACCCAGTTGCAAATATTCTTTTTGTAGAAAAGCCCCTGTCAACCAAACATCCATATCTTTTTACTCGTAACTCCAAACGAGGTGATTCCAAAGCTCACGTTCATATTTTTCCGAGCCTGATCCAATTGTATAACTTTCATGAGGTTGCCACATTACCATTTTGCCCTTCCTTATATTCAGGCTTTTTCAGAAAGGGTCTTTTCCGACAAATCTTTCTTCATGGCTATCGCACTTTGCTTCAGAAAATCCTCTTTCCTTTGAGGCAAGCCAACCATCTGATATATGCCCTAAAGCATTGCTTCTGTGTTTTTCTGTATGTTTGTAGCTATGATCGTGTTTATGCTAAAAGTAAATGAATAAGTGAAACCCTGCTAGTTTGAACTTATTATTTACATTACTCACTAATGTTTATCATGAATATTATCGCACTAATGACTCGTATGAAACATTAACATGGAGATATATTGTTATGCTTTTACATTGATGCACAATTCTTTATCCTGAATAGTATTAACCTGGACCTGTGGCAGAACAAAGGTTATTTGTTGCAATGATAAAGAATTTGACTTAATAATAACAATCTCCTCCATCGGCTAGGTAGAGTCATAGTACCACCAAACCGAACTATTTTTAGTGCAACCACATTTGCCTTTTATGGGAAGGCCTTACTTAGTCTACCCAGTTGCCTCTTATTGGTGTCACCACACAGGGAAGGTTAGGCGGGTGCGCTATTGGGGCCAGGTAGGCAGCGCCTAATCTCGGGAGCCTGGGTTGGTATGTTTTGGAGCTCAGATCCCGACGGGGATAGTTTGCCACGGATGTGGTAGTTCCATGAGGTGGTAGGCACCCAATTTCTCCCCCGATGACATGACCCGGGGGGCTTGTCGGTGATACGGTAAGAGTGTCACATGGTAGACGGGTTTCATTGGAGCAGCACTGGTCCACCCCTGTGGGATGAGTCCCAAGGTACTAGATGAAGAGCTCCATAGTGTGGGTAAAGTGCGCAACCTTTGTAGAGTGTCAAATCTATTCAAATAGCCCCGTCCTCGGTCATGGACACAGTTCGTATTAGGTCACACTATTTGGTCTGTGTCGGGTTTGGAGGTATAAACCATATAATGTTATTGGTAATAATGAACCAGAGAAAGGTGAGACTTATCAGACTTGCAGTGCAGGTGAATGGACATTGTATGGTATCAAGAGCTTGAGATATAGCCATGGGCTGGCTATGACAAAGACGGTCGGATGACCGTATGATTTGGACATGATCAGGAATGGATCATCAGATGTGTTGGAATATGGACCATTTACTTGATATGCTTTATCTTCGTCATACTGTAGTTATTTTAGTTATTTACTCCCTCTGTTCTAGAATATAAGGTGTATTGGTTTCCATGCAAGTCAACCATTTGAATGTTTGACCAAGATTATAGAATAAAATAACAACATCTGCAATACCTAATAGATAAAATATGAAACTACTTTTCATGATGGATCAAATGATATAAATTTTGTATTGTGGATATTGATATATGTTTCTAAAAACTCGGTCAAACATGCACTTGTTTGACTTTTGAAAAAACAAATACACCTTATATAAAGGAACGGAGGGAGTATCTTGCTAGATAATCTTGCTATGACATGATAGATAGTGTTGTTAAGATAGTTGATATATGCTTGAATGCCACGGATTGCTTTGCTTGGAGTATATGTTATTTGGTTTGCTTGCAAGTACATTCAAAAGTACTCAACGACTTTTAACATGGCCAGATTCAGCAGAGGATCCGTCTTCCACTAGCGATAAGCCAGAGCGTTCACGAGCTAGAAGAGTAATCTAGTCAGATCCCTATGGATTGGAGCCGCTCCAAGTCCGTGTTGCCTTAGATAATATTTTCCGATGCCCCCATCTCTATAAAGTACCATTTATGGTTATGTTATATTTATTCAAGCAACAATGGCATATAAATCCTTCTTGTTGATGTGCCTATGATCATGATGCATGTTGTTAATGCACGCGCCAGTCTGATATCCTGGGCTAGTGTGTCCGGTGGTCGTCTGGCTACAGTGTTACTCAGACGGTTCATCACAAGTCATCACCGTCTTGGCCATCGCACTTGGCCTCGACGTAAGAGGCTTGCGTCCATTGGGAGGTAACCGTTATGTTAATATTCCAGTTCTCCATAGTGCTGGTATGATCATTACTCATAATGGTAGACCCCATATCCTTATTCCTGGAGTGGGACATTTGCTGCCCACTCCCATGCCTAAACATTTCTTGACCGAGGACGGTATTTTGCATTGATGTGCAGGGAGAGGAAGAAGAGATAGACCCTGAGGCAGACATACTAGAGGATGTGGATGTAGAAGAACTCGTGCCGGAACATCTGCTGCAGCCCGAGGATGGTGATGAAGGAGTTAGGCCACATGCTACATATACGGATGTCTACGAGCTCGGAGATTCCATCAACAACATGAGCGACCTCGCCAACTCTCTCTGAGACACCATCGAAGCCATGACATCCCACTTCACCACATGGAGCCATTCGTGGGCTCCAGGATACTATCAGCCGCTACCACAATGAGCTCTCAAGTTTGGGCTTGCAAAATCCTAAGCTTGGGGAGGTTCTTTTCACGTCTACATCAAGATGTGGTGACAAATTTATTTGTAATAAACTTGTATTGAGGTCATACTTCAGCTCGTGGAGATCTTCGAAACACTCGTTGACGGTGTCCTGGACTAGGGGGTGCTAACCACGTCGGCCCCCCAATCATGGGCTGGGCCGATGACCCCCAGACAACCGACGAGTGGGCCACGTTTTCCCTGCTCCACAGCGTATTCAAGATGGAATCCTCTAAAGACTTGGCGCATACTCCAAGACACATTTGACTCATCGGCATGGTTATCCCTTGGTGTAACCCACCTACATGTAACCCTAGGTACCCTTGGTGCCTATATAAGCCGAGGGGTTGTAGACCGTAGGGGAAGATTCATTCACATACGATCTCGAGGTAGATCATCCTGTACTTTGTACTCCATCCAAAATCAATAAAACAGAAGCAGGACGTAGGGTTTTACCTCTTTGAGAGTGCCCTGCTACTTGTGAGCTGTGTTGGGATTTGCCCCGAAGAGGAAGGGTGATGCAATATAGTAGCGGATAAGTATTTCCCTCAGTGAGAACCAAGGTTTATTGAACCAATAGGAGAATCACGCAAATGCCTCGTTAGCAGCACCTACACACACGAGCAAATACTTGCACCCAACACAGGCAAGAGGGTTGTTAATCCCCTTGAACTTGTTAATTGCAAGGATTAAATCTGATAGTGATAGATAGATAAATTGCAAAGTAAAATAAAAGAAGTAAAATTGCAGCAAGGTAAATTTAGTTTTAGTAATATGATAAAAGTAGACCCGGGGGCCATAGTTTTCACTCGAGGCTTCTCTCTCATAATAATAGCATACGGTGGGTAGACAAATTACTGTTGGGCAATTGATAGAAAAGCGCATAGTTATGATGTTATTCATGGCAATGATCATGTATATAGGCATTACGTCTGTGACAAGTAGACCAACTCCTGCCTGCATCTACTACTATTACTCCACTTCGAGAGCGCTTCTATGCTTGCCTCTCTATGTATTAAGTTCATAACAAATAGAGTACTGCATGAGGAATGATGACATAATGTAGACAGAATAGAACCAAGCAATATGATTGAACCCCGTCATTTTATCCTTAGTGGAAACACTACAATACATGCCTCACTGCCCCTGTTGTCACTGGGTGAGGACACCGCAAGATTGAACCCACTACAAAGCACCTCTCCCACTGAAGATAAATCAATCTAGTTGGCCAAACCAAACAGATAGATCGGAGATAAATACAAAGCTATAACAATCATGCATAATAAAGTTTAGAAAAGACTCAATTACTTTCAATGAATAATCTGATAATAAACCCACAATTCATCGGATCCCAACAAACACACCGCAACAGAAGATTACATCGGATAGTTCTCCGAGAGAATCAAGGAGAACATTGTATTGAAGATCGGAGAGAAAGAAGAAGCCATCTAGCTAATAACTATGGACCCGTAGGTCTGTGGTAAACTACTCACACATCATCGGAGAGGCAGAAGGTTGATGTAGAAGCCCTCCGTGATTGATTCCCCCTTCGGCAGAGTACCGCAAAAGGCCTCCAGATGGGATCGCAAAAGAACAGAGGCTTGCGGTGGCGAAAAAATAGTTTCGTCTTGGTATCTAGGGGTTTTGGAATATTTGGGAATTTATAGCGCTGGAATTAGGTCAGAAGGAGCCACGTGGGGCCCACAAGACAACAGGGCACGCCCTACCCCCCAGGGCGCGCCCTGTTGCCTTGTAGTCTCCTCGTAGGTCTTCTGGTCCTCCCCCGAAGCTTCTAGGGTTTCTTTTGTCCAGAAAAAATCATCAAAAAGTTTCGTAGCGTTTGGACTCCGTTTCGTAAGGATTTTCTGTAAAACCAAAAACAAGCAGAAAACAACAACTAGCACTGGGCACTAGGTTAATAGGTTAGTCCCAAAAAATGATATAAAATTGCATATAAAGTATCTAAGATTGATAATATAATAGCATGAAACAATCAAAAATTATAGATACGTTGGAGACGTATCAGCATCCCCAAGCTTAATTCCCGCTCGTCCTCGAGTAGGTAAATGATAAAAACAGAATTTTTGATGTTGAATGCTACCTAGCATGTTTATCATGTAATCTCTTTACGGTATAAATATTGAGAAACGATGAAGTAATTGACATCAACATAATAATATCAATGAATACTTGAACATAATCATTAGTTTTCAAAATATACGATGCTTAACGAATGTTATCCCTACTCATTGAATTATGTAAGCATGGCATGACTCCGTCTTCCTCACACAAGTACAAATCATGATCACCCCGATGTCAAGTCAAGCAATTGGATCATACTTTTTAACACGCTTCAACATTTTCAACTCCACTCAATACTTGAGCGTGAGCCATGGATATAGCACTATGGGTGGAATAGAATATGGTGGTAGAGATATAAGGGACGACAAAAGTGGAGAAAGTCTTGCATCAACTCGGCTGATAGTCGGGCAATGGAGATGCCTTTCAATCAATATCAATGTGAGAAGTAGGGATTGCCATGCAACGGATGCACTACAGCTATAAGTGTATCAAAGCTCAATCTGAAACTATGTGGGTGTGCATCCAACTTGCTTGCTCATGAAGACCTCGGCCATTTGAGGAAGCCCGTCATTGGAATATACAAGCCAACTTCTATAATAAAAAAGTCCCACTAGTATATGAAAGTGATAACTCAGGAGATTCTCGATATGAAGAACATGGTGCTACATTGAAGCACAAGTGTGGTAAAAGGATAGTAGCATTGCCCCTTCTCTCTTTTTCTCTCATTTTTTAGAACAATATCATGAACCTCATCCCCACATTTTGGAGGACTCATCAGTCTCCATCATCCTTTTCCTCACTGGGACAATGCTCTAATAATGATGGTCATTACACTTTTATTTACTTACAACTCGATAAACTGGAACAATATGACTCTATATGAATGCCTCTGGTAGTGTACCAGGATGTGCAATGATCTAGCGTAACATGTATAATAATGATGAACGGTGGCTTTGCCACAAATATCATGTCAGCTCTATATGATCATGCAAAGCAATATAACAATGAAGACACAAGTCATGAGACGGAACGGTGGAAGTTGCATGGCAATATATCTCGGAATGACTATGGAAATGCCATGATAGGTAGGTATGATGGCTGTTTTGAGGAAGATATAAGGAGGCTTATGTGTGATAGAGCATATCATATCATGGGGTTTGGATGCACCGGCGAAGTTTGCACCGACTCTCGAGGTGAGAAAGGGCAATGCACGGTACCGAAAAGGCTAGCAATATGCGGGAAGGTGAGAGTGCGTATAATCTATGGACTCACATTAGTCATAAAGAACTCAAATACTTATGGTGAAAGTTTTATTAGCCCTCTAAGCAAAGTACTACTTGCATACCCCTAGGGAGGAGGTTGGTAGGAGTTAACCATCGCGCGCCCCCGACTCGAACAACACAAAGGATTTCAAGGAGGAATAAAAGTGCTCTAACATCCCGGTCATGCCATGACCGACACTTAAATGAGTTGTCATAACAAGCTTTAATATCGATATTCTTACTAACCAATGACCATGAACTAATATCCTTTCGTATTACTACATCAATATAATTAAATCATACATTTCATATTTAGTGATCTACATGATTTTTTTTATTATATCCCTCTTAGATACCTATCATTTTTAGACTAGTCTCATAACCCGTGCTCATTACCACTTCCTATTTATAGACTCTCAAAAAGATTTAAGTGAAGCATGAGAGTGCAATAATTTCTATAAAATATATAACCATCGCCGTGCTCTAACAAATATATGTGAAGCACAAGAGTGACTACCTAGCCCAAAATATATAAGTGAAGCTCATAGAGTATTCTAACAAATCATGATGAATGTGTGTCTTTCTCAAAAAGGTGTGTCCAGAAAACAATGATTGTGGAAAACTAACAAGCAAACAAAATAAAACTATGGCACAAGACGCTCCAACTAAAACTTGTATCATGTGATGAATAAAAATATAGCTCCAACTAACATACCAATGAATTGTGGACGAAAGAGGGGATGACATCCGGGGCATCCCCAAGCTTAGACGCTGGGGTCTTCCTTGAATATTATCTTGGGGTGCCTTGGGCATCCGCAAGCTTAGGGTCTTGCCGCTCCTTATTCCTTCATCCATTGTGATCTCACCCAAAACTTGAAAACTTCAGCACACAAAACTCAATAGAAACTTCGTGAGATCCGTTAGTATAATCAACAAATCATAAACTTTAGGTACTGTTGTAAACTCATTCATAATTGTTCTTGCATAATACCTACTGTATTCTAACTCCTCCATGACTTATACCCCCCGATATAATACATAGCATCATTAAAATAAACACACTATGCAATAAAAAATAGAATATGTCTAAAACAGAAAAGTCTGTAATGATATGAATAAAAACCATACTTATATATCTCTAAAAATTCTGAAAAATTAGAAAAACGTAGACAATTTGTATATAAATCATTTGTAAAAATTTAATCCAATTCCGACGTTCCAATAATTTATAGTATTTTCTGTACTGGACGCAAAATATTCTGTTTTTTCACAGAATCAAATCAACTATCATCCAAATCATCCCAAAGGCTTTACTTGGTACAAACACTAATTAAAATATAAAAACACAATCATTACAGTAGTAATAATTATGTTTGCATACAAGAACAGAAAATATAACTATTGGGTTGTCTCCCAACTAGCTCTTCCTTTAAGGCCCTTAAGATAGGCTTTGAGATTTCAATGATGCTCACGTCAAAGACAAGAATGGAGGCACAAAGAGAGCATCATAAAACATGTGAAAAACACATTTAAGTTTAATATACTTCCTATGCATAGGCATTTTATAAGCAAACAAATTATCAAGACAAGAAATATCTAGCATATGCAAGGAAGAAGAACAAAACATTAACAATTTGAACTTCAAGAGAGGTAATTGAACATGAAAATTCCTATAACCATATTTGCCTCTCTCATTACATATACGGTCATATTCAAATTCAACAATATAGCTATGATCTAAAATATCTCCATGATCCACATGCATGCAACTTTTATAATCTTCCAAGATAGTGGGATTAATATCAACAAAAGTCATGACCTCTCCAAACCCACTTTTATCAACAATTTCATAAGATTGAACACTCTCCGAATATGTGGGGTTCTTTTTACCTAAAGTTGACACTCTTCCAAACCCACTTTCAGTATTATTGCAAACATTATTATCAATAACATATTCATCATGAGGCTTAAATAAATTTTCAAGATCATAAGAAGCATCACCCTAATCATGATCATTACAATGAGTAGTGGAAATAACAAAATCATCATCCCCAAGCTTGTAGTTTTGCATATCATTAACACAATTGACATTCATAGAATTAATACTAACATGATTGCAAGCATGCTTTTCATTCAAGGAACTGTCATGAATCATTTTATAAATTTGTTCTTCCAACACCTCATAACAATTTTCAGATTCATGATTCATAAGCAAAACTTCATAAAGATAATCAAGTGCACTCAACTCACTAGCAATTGGTTCATCAAAATTGGAATTTTTTAAAAGATTAGCAAGTGGCTGAGGATCCATATCAAATTTTTTTAGCAAGCGAAGATGCAAGCTAATAAAAGGCACATGGCAACACAAGTAGAGATAGCACACAAAATATTTTTGGTATTTGGATTTTTTTAACAAGACTAAGCAAAGTAAATAAAGGCAAATAAAAAGTAGAACAAGTAAATGATAATGTATGTGAAGGAACCTTGTAGGCATTTGATGATGTCTCCCCGACAACGGCGCACGAAATTCTTTCTGCTACTTGTGAGTTGCATTGGGATTTTCCCCAAAGAGGAAGGGAGATGCAATATAGTAGCGGATAAGTTTTTCCCTCAGTGAGAACCAAGGTTTATCGAACCAATAGGTGAATCACGCAAATGCCTCGTTAGCAGCACCTACACACACAAGAACAAATACTTGCACCCAACGCGGGCAAGAGGGTTGCCAATCCCCTTGAACTCGTTAATTGCAAGGATTAAATCTGATAGTGATAGATAGATAAATTACAAAGTAAAATAAAAGAAGTAAAATTGCAGCAAGGTAAATTTAGTTTTAGTAATATGATAAAAGTAGACCCGGGGGCCATAGTTTTCACCAGAGGCATCTCTCTCATAATAATAGCATACGGTGGGTAGACAAATTACTGTTGGGCAATTGATAGAAAAGACCATAGTTATGATGTTATTCATGGCAATGGTCATGTATATAAGCATTACGTCCGTGACAAGTAGACCGACTCCTGCCTGCATCTACTACTATTACTCCACTTCGAGATCGCTTCTATGCTTTCCTCTCTACGTATTAAGTTCATAACAAACAAAGTAATGCATGAGGTATGATGACATAATGTAGACAGAATAGAACCAAGCAATATGATTGAAGCCCGTCGTTTTATCCTTAGTGGCAACAATACAATACGTGCCTCGCTACCCCTGCTGTCATTGGGTGAGGACACCGCAAGATTGAACCCACTACAAAGCACCTCTCCCATTGAAGATAAATCAATATAGTTGGCCAAACCAAACGGATAGATCGGAGAGAAATACAAAGCTATAACAATCATGCATAATAAAATTTAGAAAAGACTCAATTACTTTCTATGAATAATCTGATCATAAACACACAATTCATCGGATCCCTACAAACACACCGCAAAAGAACATTACATCGGATAGTTCTCCGAGAGAATCAAGGAGAACATTGTATTGAAGATCGGAGAGAAAGAAGAAGCCATCTTGCTAATAACTATGGACCCATAGGTCTGTGGTGAACTATTCACACATCATCGGAGAGGCAGAAGGTTGATGTAGAAGCCCTCCGTGATTGATTCCCCCTCCGGTAGAGTACCGGAAAAGGCCTCCAGATGGGATCGCAGAAGAACAGAGGCTTGCGGCGGCACAAAAATTGTTTCATCTTGATATCTGGGGGTTTTGGAATATTTGGGAATTTATAGCGCTGGAATTAGGTCAGAAGGAGCCACGTGGGGCCCACAAGACAATAGGGCACGTCCTACCCCTCAGGGCGTGCCTTGTTGCCTTGTCGTCTCCTCGTAGGTCTTCTGGTCCTCCCCCGAAGCTTCTAGGGTCTCTTTTGTCCAGAAAAAAAATCGTCTAAAAGTTTCGTAGCATTTAGACTCCGTTTGGTAAGGATTTTCTGTAAAACCAAAAACAAGAAGAAAACAGCAACTGGCACTGGGCACTAGGTTAATAGGTTAGTCCCAAAAAATGATATAAAATTGCATATAAAGTATCTAAGATTGGTAATATAATAGCATGACACAATCAAAAATTACAGATACGTTAGAGACGTATCATGCCCAAACCTGGGTAAAACATCGTGTCCCTCTTTGTCCTGTTATCATCAAGCTAAGATCACCAGCTCGGGACCCCCTACCCGAGATCCGCCAGATTCAACCCCGATATTGGTGGCCCATGCAGGTCCCATTGTGTGGTCAAGGCGGCTCGATGGCTCATCTTCGGATCAACGATAGCATTGGCTGTGGGAAGACTATCTTCCCCGGATAACTTTTTGTCTTCGGCAGCGTCACACTCTACGCCGATTCGACTGGCCACCTCAGTCAGATTGAAAACTTTGCTCCTGGCTAGACCATCAGTTTTGGAAATCTGGAATACGCTGCGGATGCCCACGGTGAGCTTGCATTTTTGGGCTGGGTATCAGACCAGTCCGAAGACCCCTTCGATGCCTTCGTACCAATCTCAGATTCAATCTCGGATCAGGACCATGGCGTGGATTACACCTCGGATCTAGCTTCAAGCACAGAGCAGAGCATTACCCCGGTGGTTCAGCCATCAAGTTTGACCGGCGAAATTCCTGAGGCCACATCAGATGGGATCTTGGGTAAATTTTAGCTAAGCCAACTTTCAATCAGGATATGGGCGAGGCCAACAAGGCGCTTCTGAATGAGATGTTAGATCAGATTCAGAGCCTCGCAATCTCAGACGGTCAAAGCTCGGTTCATGATCGGATCTGGGAGAAATTTTGGAGAAGCTAGAATTTTCAACCCACCCTCCACCCACCTAGCCGTTACTACCGAGGATTTAACCGACGTTCTAGCATAGGCCTCCGAGGAGGTAACCGACATGGATGAAAATGTTGGCGAGATGTCAGAATCTACTTCGCCACCTGCCGCCACTCATACCGGCAAGTGGGCAGCTACCTCCACCTACGATGTCTACATGGTGGACATCCCCAAGGACAGAGGAGGAAGCGGAAAACCCCCCAAGCACCGACGAAGGGGCCACCGTAACGGAGGCAATGGCAACGGTGACGCGAGTAATGGTGGCACCAGAAATGGTGGTACCTCCAATGGAGATTGATGACCCACAAGTATAGGGGATCAATCATAGTCCTTTCTATAAGTAATAGTGTCGAACCCAACGAGGAGCAGAAGGAAATGACAAGCGGTTTTCAGCAAGCTATTTTCTGCAAGCACTGAAATTATTGGTAACGAGTAGTTTGATAGCAAGATAATTTGTAACAAGTGACAAGTAGCAATAGTAACAAAGAGTGCAGCAAGGTAGCCCAATCCTTTTTATAGCAAAGGACAAGCCGGAACGATCTCTTATAATAAGCAAAGTGTTCTCGAGGACACATGGGAATTTCATCTAGTCACTTTCATCATGTTAGTTTGATTCGCATTCGCTACTTTGATAATTTGATATGTGGGTGGACCGGTGCTTGGGTGCTGTTCTTACTTGAACAAACCTCCCACTTATGATTACCCCCTCTCGCAAGCATCCGCAACTATGAAAGAAGAATTAAGATAACTCTAACCATAGCATTAAACATATGGATCCAAATGAGCCCCTTACGGAATAGCGCATAAACTAGGGTTTAAGCTTCTGTCACACTAGCAACCCATCATCTAATTACTACTCCACAATGCATTCCCTTAGGCCCAAAGATGGTGAAGTGTCATGTAGTTGACGTTCACATGACACCACTAAGAGAATCAACAACAAACATATCATCAAAATATCGAACGAATACCAAATTCACATGATTACTTATGACAAGACTTCTCCCATGTCCTCAAGAACAAAAGTAACTACTCACAAATCATCTTCATGTCCAAGATCAGAGGGGTATTAAATAGCATATTGGATCTGAACATATAATCTTCCACCAAATAAACCAACTAGCATCAACTACAAGATGTAATCAACACTACTAGCAACCCATAGGTACCAATCTGAGGTTTTGAGACAAAGATTGAATACAAGAGATGAACTAGGGTTTAAGATGAGATGGTGCTGTTGAAGATGTTGATGAAGATTGGTCCTCCCACGATGAGAGGATCATTGGTGATGTCGATGGCTTCGATTTCCCCCTCCCGGAGGGAAGTATCCCCGACGGAATTGTTCCGCCGGAGACCAAAAGTGATCCTGCCCAAGTTCCGCCTCGAGATGGCGGCGCCCCGTCCCAAAAGTCTTCTCCTTATTTTTCCTACAGCAAATGGGCTTATATACCAGAAAATGGGCACCGGAGGCTGGCCAGGGGCCCGACGAGCCACCAGTGCGCGCCTGGGGGGGGGGGGGGCGCCCTGGTACCTCGTGGGCACCTAGGTGGCCCCCTCTGGTACTTCTTTCTTCCAATATTTTTTATTTATTCCAAAATAAATCTCCGTGAAATTTCAGCTCATTTGGAGATGTGCAGAATAGGTATCTCTGACATAGCTTTTTCAGGTCCAGAATTCCAGCTGCCGGCAATCTCCCTCCTTGTGTAAATCTTGCATATTAAGACAGAAAAGGCATTAGAATTGCTCCACAAAGTATTATATTGATTAAAAACACTATAAATAATAGTAGGAAAACATGATGCAAAATGGACGTATCAACTCCCCCAGGCTTAGACCTCGCTTGTCCTCAAGCGAAAGCCGATATGGATAATCATGTCCACATGTTTAGAGAGAGAGGTGTCAATAAAAACAAAATACGGACATAGTAGCATCATGATCATTATCATAATAGCAATATTCATTATCATAAAACTTCTCATGAACAAGTAACAATTCATCCCAACAACGAAGTATAAGGCATAAACTTTCTTGAAAACTAACAAACTATGTTCTCAGTCAACAATGCAATTGCAATTCATCATATTTTCAGGAAGGGTCTCATGTAGGAGCTTTTTAGCAAGTCCACATACTCAACCATCATTTAGTCTTCTATGATTGCTAACACTCACAACATATATATGGAGCAAAAAGTTTCAGCCAGACACATAGAAAGATAGGGGCTTATGATTTCGCCTCCCAACTTATTCACCTCAAGGGTAATGTCAACAATAATAACTCATGATCACTCATATCCAACTGGATATATATGCCTCGATCTTTCCCACCACATGATGCTTCCAAAAGAGAAAAATAAAAAGGAAATAGAGGAGAACACTATTGACTCTTGCATAAAAAGTAATTACATAAAAGTAAAAGATAGGCCCTTTGCAGAGGGAAGCAGAGGTTGTCACGCGCTTTTTGTTGTTGGATGCACAAGCTCTTAATGCAAAGGAACGTCACTTTATATTGCCCTTTGTGATAGCAACCTTTATTATGCAGTCCGTTGCTTTTATTTCTTTACCATCACAAGTTCGTACAAAGCTTAGTTTCCCTTACAATAAAAGTTCATACACATTTAGAGGCAATTTTTATTGCTTTTTGCACCGATGACAACTTACTTGAAGGATCTTATTCAATCAATAGGTAGATATACTGGACTCTCATGATATGAAACTGGGTTTAAGGGTTTTTGATGCACAAGTAGTATCTCTACTTGGTGCGGATTTTTGGCTAGCAAAGATATTGGGCAAGCACCAGATGTTGGCGGATCTATGACAATATAGCTTCTATGTGAATATATGCAAACATAATTCATTACGTTGTCTTCCTTGTCCAACGTCAACAATTTGACATAAAATACTCAATGGGGGCTCACAATCATAAAAGATGTCCAAGATAGTGTATTTGCATGTGAATCTTCTCTTCCCTTATTAATTTTTTCATGAATTGCATCATTGACCAATGCTATGGTTGTTAACTTCCAATAAATTTTACCACTTATACTTTTCTTTATGTAATGTCATTACTTTCCATAAGATTAGCATATGATCTTTTTCATTATTTTCATTGCTAGGATTGAAACATAAAAGTAAAGAAGCAAAAACTCAAACTACTCTTTATTATATAACTCTCAACTCAATTACATAGATAGATAGATCACGAAACTAGCACTCGAAAATAGATCATACTAAACTTTTATTCAACTAAATCATGAAATAACTAAGGATCGAACTAAAAATAGGTAAAGATAATAAAAGTGATGGTGATACGATACCGGGGCACCTCCCCCAAGCTTGGCACAAGCCAAGGGGAGTGCCCATACCCATGTACTCAAGTTTCCTTCTTCGGTGATGGTGGTGGTGATGAAGTGGTGGGCTTGTCCTCCGGCTTCCATGGCATAGGTTCCCCATCATAAAAAGATGAACGAGTCTCCGGAGTCCTGAAACTTGCAGCTAAACTCATACCTTTGAATCTTGCCTCATACTCAAAATTTTGGTTTTGAAGATCATAGATTTGGCCTTGGAGATAGTCGATTCGTTCATTGAGCTTGAAGATGATGTCCCCCATCGATTGGCCATCCACCTTGTGATCACGGGTGAATTCCGTGATCATGGAGTGGTTGGCGCTGAGTCCACGTTCTACCATCCCTTGGCACTTGAAGATCTCCTGCTCCACCGCTTCGAGCCGGGCCTCCACGCTCCCGGTCTTCTTGGGTCCTTGAACATCCCGGATGTGAAGCACCCCCTCACGCATCTTGATGGCTTGAGGGTGTTTCATCACCTCCGGTAGGTAGGGATTGATGACCTTCTCGTAGAACTTGTCCTCGGAAGAGCTTGGTGGAGCCATAGCAATCTAGACCTGTCAGAAAAATAGCACGAAAGAAGAACAGAGGAGATTTCTGCGATACGGTGGTCAAAACGTCCGGGAGTATATATATAAAGAATTTTTATCTTGCAAAACAAGTATTCCAGAAGAAAACAGATTCGGGAGGGCTCACCAGGGCCCACGACCCACCAGGGCGTGCCTGGGGGGGTGGCGCGCCCTGGTGCCTCGTGTGCACCTCGTGGGTCCCCTCGGCTGTTTCTTATTTTTTTATTTTTTCTAATTTTCCAAAACTGACAGAAAATATTTTTATGGAATTTTTGGAGTCGGTTTACTTACCGTATCACGTACCTCTTCCTTTTCAGGGTTCTGGAGTGTTCTGGAAAGTCTCTCTTATGTATTCCTCCGGTGTCATTGTTTCAATAATATTAGTTTCAACATTAATGGGAGTACCTGAAATATAATGCTTAATTCTTTGCCCATTCACCACTCTCGGATTAGTGCCTTCAGAGTTGTTTATTTTGATGGCTCCGGAGCGATAAACTTCTTCGATGATATATGGTCCTTCCCATTTAGAGAGAAGTTTTCCTGCAAAGAATCTCAAACGAGAATTGTACAATAGAACTTGCTCACCCACTTTAAACTCCCGTTTTTGAATTCTTTTATCATGCCATCTTTTAACTTTTTCTTTAAACAATTTGGCATTTTCATAAGCTTGGGTTCTCCATTCATCTAATGAGCTAATATCAAATAACCTCTTTTCACCGGCAAGTTTAAAATCATAATTGAGTTCTTTAATTGCCCAATATGCTTTATGTTCTAACTCAAGAGGTAAATGACATGCTTTTCCATAAACCATTTTATAAGGAGACATGCCCATAGGATTTTTATAAGAAGTTCTATAAGCCCATAATGCATCGTCAAGTTTCTTAGACCAATTCTTTCTAGATCTATTGACAGTTTTTTTGCAAAATTAACTTTATTTCTCTATTGCTCAATTCAACTTGACCACTAGATTGAGGGTGATAGGGAGATGCAATTCTATGGTTGACATCATATTTGGCAAGCAGTTTACGGAATGCACCATGAATAAAATGTGAACCACCATCAGTCATGAAATATCTAGGGACTCCGAACCTCGGAAAAATAACTTCTTTAAGCATTTTAATAGAAGTGTTATGATCAGCACTACTAGTTGGAATAGGATCTACCCACTTAGTAATGTAATCAACAACAACTAAAATATGAGTATACCCATTGGATTTAGGAAAAGGCCCCATATAATCAAATCCCCAAACATCAAATGGTTCGATAGCAAGTGAATAATTCATAGGCATTTCCTGACGTCTACTAATATTACCAATTCTTTGACATTCATCACAAGATAAGATAAACTTACGAGCATCCTTGAAAAGAGTAGGCCAATAAAAACCAGATTGTAATACCTTATATGCAGTTCTGTCTCCCGCATGGTATCCTCCGTAAGCCTCAGAATGACACTTCCGTAGGATTTGTTCCTGTTCATGCTCAGGTATACAACGTCTAATAATACCATCTACTCCTTCTTTATAAAGATGTGGGTCATCCCAGAAGTAATGTCTTAAATCAAAGAAGAACTTTTTCTTTTGTTGGTATGTGAAACTAGGTGGTATAAATTTAGCAACAATATAATTAGCATAGTCTGCATACCAAGGAGTATTACGAGAAGCATTTATGACAGCTAATTGTTCATCAGGAAAATCATCATTAATAGGAAGTGGGTCATCAAGAACATTTTCCATTCTAGACAAATTATCTGCTACGGGATTCTCAGCTCCCTTTCTATCAGTAATATGCAAGTCAAATTCTTGTACCAATAGAACCAACCTAATGAGTCTAGGTTTAGCATCTTTCTTTTCCATAAGGTATTTAATAGCAGCATGATCAGTGTGAATAGTTACTTTAGAATCAACTATGTAAGATTTGAATTTATTGCATGCAAACACAACTACTAGAAATTCTTTCTCAGTAGTAGCATAATTTCTTTGAGCACTGTCTAGGGTTTTACTAGCATAATGGATAACATTTAATTTCTTAAGAACTCGCTGTCCTAGAACAGCACCAACAGCATAATCACTAGCATCACACATAATTTCAAAAGGCAAGTTCCAATCAGGTGGTTGAACGATAGGTGCAGTGGTTAAGGCTTTCTTAAGTATTTCAAAGGCTTCTTCACAATCATCATCAAAAACAAATGGAACATCTTTTTGCAAGAGATTGGTAAGAGGTCTAGAAATTTTAGAGAAGTCTTTTATAAACCTTCTATAGAAACCAGCATGACCTAGGAAACTTCTTATGCCTTTAAAATCTTTAGGACAATGCATTTTCTCAATTGCATCAACTTTAGCTTTATCAACTTCAATACATCTTTCAGAAATTTTATGCCCAAGGACTATACCTTCGTTAACCATAAAGTGGCACTTCTCCCAATTCAAGACAAGATTAGTTTGTTCACATCTCTGCAAAACTCGATCAAGGTTGCTTAAGCAATCATCAAAAGATGTTCCGTAAACGGAAAAATCAACCATGAAAACCTCAACAATCTTTTCACAAAAGTCAGAGAATATAGCAGTCATACATCTTTGAAAGGTAGCAGGTGCATTGCATAAACCAAAAGGCATACGACGATAAGCATAAGTTCCAAAAGGACAAGTAAAGGTGGTTTTCTCTTGGTCGGCTTGTGATACAGGTATTTGAGAGAAACCAGAATATCCATCTAGGAAACAAAAGTGTGTATGCTTAGACAATCTTTCTAACATTTGATCAATAAAAGATAAGGGGTAATGATCTTTTCTAGTGGCTTTGTTTAATTTTCTAGAATCAATTACCATCCTATAACCAGTTACAATTCTTTGTGGAATGAGTTCATTTTTATCATTAGGAACAACGGTAATACCTCCTTTCTTAGGGACACAATGAACGGGACTTACCCATCTACTATCAGCTATGGGATAGATTATACCTGCTTCCAGAAGTTTTAATATTTCGGTTCTTACCACCTCTTTCATCTTAGGATTTAATCGTCGTTGGTGGTCGACAACTGGTTTAGCATCAGGCTCCATATTAATTTTGTGCTGACATAGAGTGGGACTAATGCCCTTAAGATCATCAAGAGTATATCCAATAGCAGCACGGTGCTTCCTCAGAGTTTTTAGTAATCTCTTTTCTTCATGCTCTGAAAGGTTAGCACTAATAATAACTGGATATATCTTCTTTTTATTTAGATAAGCATATTTCAATGTATGAGGCAATTGCTTCAATTCAAATACAGGGTCACCCTTAGGTGGAGGAGGGCCTCCAAGAGTTTCTACAGGCAAATTGTGTTTAAGGATAGGTGGTTGATCAAAGAACATCCTATCTATTTCATTTCTTTCGTTCATATGCATATCATTTTCATGGTCTAGCAAATATTGTTCTAACAGATCAGTAGGAGGTACGGCAATAGAAGCAAGACCAATAATTTCATATTTACTAGGCAATTCTTTATCATGAGGTTTTCTACGAAACTTGGAGAAATTAAACTCATGAGACATACCACCAAAATTAGCACTAACAGTTTCTTTAGCGCAATCAAACTTAGCATTAATAGTGTTCAAGAAAGGTCTACCAAATATGATGGGACAAAAATTATCTTGTGGAGAACCGAGGACTAGAAAATCAGTAGGGTATTTTATTTTTCCACACAAGAATTCAACATCTCTAACAATCCCAAGCGGTGTAATGGTATCTCTGTTTGCAAGCTTAATAGTAACATCAATGTCCTCTATTTCAATAGGTGCAATATCATTCATAATTTCTTGATATAAGGTAAATGGAATAGCACTCACACTAGCACCCAAATCACATAAGCCATGATCTCCTATTTTAACAGAGACAACAGGCATGCCTACTACAGGTCTGTTTTTATCTTTAGGATCTGGTTTAGAGATTCTAGCTGCTTCATCACAGAAGTACATAACATGCCCATCTATATTATCGACCAAGAGATCTTTAACCATAGCAACATTAGGTTCAACTTTAATTTGTTCAGAGGGTCTAGGTGCTCTAATATTACTTTTGTTAACCACAGTTGAAACTTTAGCATGTTCCTTAATCCTAATAGGAAAAGGTGGTTTCTCAATATAAGCAATAGGCACAACTGGATCAACATGGTAAACAATTATTTCTTCTTTAAAACTAATGGGTTCCTCAATCTTTTCTTTAACAGGGGGATAATATTTGAACCACTTCTCCTTAGGGAGATCAACATGAGTAGCAAATGATTCACAAAAGGAAGCTACTATCTCAGAGTCAAGTCCATATTTAGTGCTAAACTTATGAAAAACATTGTTATCCATAAAAGATTTAACACAATCGAACTCAAGTATTATACCTGACTCATTACCTTTGTCGAGTTCCCAATCTTCAGAGTTGCGTTTAATTCTTTCCAGAAGATCCCATCTGAATTCAATAGTTTTCTTCATAAAGGAGCCAGTCGAAGAAGAATCGAGCATGGTTTGATCATCATGAGAAAGCCGAGCATAAAAATTTTGTAAGATAATTTCTCTTGAGAGCTCATGATTGGGGCATGTGTACATCATGTACTTAAGCCTCCCCCAAGCTTGAGCGATGCTTTCTCCTTCACGAGGCCAAAAATTATATATATAATTCCGATCATGATGAACCAAATGCATAGGATAAAATTTCTGGTGGAATTTCAGTTTCAATCGGTTCCAGTCCCATGTATCAGTATCATCACATAGCCTATACCATGTCAATGCCTTTCCCTCCAAAGCTAAAGGGAATACTTTCTTCTTAACTCCATCTCCGGATAAACCTGCAAGCTTAAACAATCCACAAATTTCATCCACATAGATCAAATGCATCTCAGGAAGTATTGTTCCATCTCCTGCATAAGGACTAGCTAGTAGTTTCTCTATCATAACCGAAGGAATCTCATAACAAATATTTTCAGTAGGTGCAGTAGGTTGAGGAGCAACTATTTGTGCTTCCGGTCGCGGTGAAGATACCCCGAACAAGCCCCTCAAAGGATTACTTTCCATAGTGACAAGTGACAGTAAATTTTAGCACGTAATATAGATGTTTCCTTACCAAATTCCACTCACCAAAGGCGCTTCACTCCCTGGCAACGGCGCCAGAAAAGAGTCTTGATGACCCACAAGTATAGGGGATCAATCGTAGTCCTTTCGATAAGTAAGAGTGTCGAACCCAACGAGGAGCAGAAGGAAATGACAAGCGGTTTTCAGCAAGGTATTTTCTGCAAGCACTGAAATTATCGGTAACGAGTAGTTTGATAGCAAGATAATTTGTAATAAGTGACAAGTAGCAATAGTAACAAAGAGTGCAGCAAGGTGGCCCAATCCTTTTTGTAGCAAAGGACAAGCCGGAACGATCTCTTATAATAAGCAAAGCGTTCTCGAGGACACATGGGAATTTCATCTAGTCACTTTTATCATGTTAGTTTGATTCGCGTTCGCTACTTTGATAATTTGATATGTGGGTGGACCGGTGCTTGGGTGCTGTTCTTACTTGAACAAGCCTCCCACTTATGATTACCCCCTCTCGCAAGCATCCGCAACTACGAAAGAAGAATTAAGATAACTCTAACCATAGCATTAAACATATGGATCCAAATCAGCCCCTTACGGAATAGCGCATAAACTAGGGTTTAAGCTTCTGTCACTCTAGCAACCCATCATCTAATTACTACTCCACAATGTATTCCCTTAGGCCCAAAGATGGTGAAGTGTCATGTAGTCGACGTTCAAATGACACCACTAAGAGAATCAACAACATACATATCATCAAAATATCGAACGAATACCAAATTCATATGATTACTTATGACAAGACTTCTCCCATGTCCTCAAGAACAAAAGTAACTACTCACAAATCATATCCATGTCCAAGATCAGAGGGGTATTAAATAGCATATTGGATCTGAACATATAATCTTCCACCAAATAAACCAACTAGCATCAACTACAAGATGTAATCAACACTACTAGCAACCCACAGGTACCAATCTGAGGTTTTGAGGCAAAGATTGAATACAAGAGATGAACTAGGGTTTGAGATGAGATGGTGCTGTTGAAGATGTTGATGAAGATTCGTCCTCCCACGATAAGAGGATCGTTTGTGATGTCGATGGCTTCGATTTCCCCATCCCGGAGGAAAGTATCCCCGGCGGAATCGCTCCGCCGGAGAGCAAAAGTGCTCCTACCCTAGTTCCGCCTCGAGACGGCGGCGCCCCGTCCCAAAAGTCTTCTCCTTATTTTTTTTCTAGGGCAAATGGGCTTATATACCAGAAAATGGGCACCGGAGGCTGACCAGGGGCCCCACGAGCCACCAGGGCGCGCCTGGGGGGGGGGGGGGTGGCGCGCCCTGGTGCCTCGTGGGCACCTGGGTGGCCCCCTCTGGTACTTCTTTCTTCCAATATTTTTTATTTATTCCAAAATAAATCTTCATGAAATTTCAGCTCATTTGGAGATGTGCAGAACAAGTATCTCTGACATAGCTTTTTCGGGTCCAGAATTCCAGCTGCCGGCAATCTCCCTCCTTGTGTAAATCTTGCATATTAAGAGAGAAAAGGCATTAGAATTTCTCCACAAAGTATTATATTGATTAAAAACACTATAAATAACAGTAGGAAAACATGATGCAAAATAGACGTATCAGAGATGCCGCCCAAGAATGCAACGATAACCTCGATGATGGTGATTATGACCCGGATGCCAAGGAAGATACAAGCCTCGGCCTCGACGAGTATGACGCTTTTGAGGAACCCTTCGTGGAACCTTGACTCAAAATGCTCCGCGGGTGATTGGCCAGTGTGGCCAAGAGCATCAAGCAAAAGTCCCAATGGATTAGAACCAAACAGGACGAACTGAAAAACAGATGGGTCGAGCTCCTCAGGGCCGAGCAGGAACTTGAGGTCAAACTTGAGCAAACTGGGGCTAATAAATTTCACCCCCGAAGGAACTTCCATCCAGAGCTCGATGAGGAGGCCGAGGGTAGCATGCTATCTAAGCGCGAGTGGGTTGAGAAGCCTGACCGCCCTCCTCGGGGTCGAGATAGGCCAGCAGGTGGGTACAATAATATTCGTGAGGCCCCTTGGCGCTGAGGCAGAGTAGATCCACCTCAATCGTTCAAGAAATACGATCTGAGGGAGAAAAGACCGTTTAGGCCAGAAGCTCCACCTCGATCGATCTACAAATCTAGGGAGCGCCCACCTGCTGGACAGGCAGGATACCTAGCTTGGTTAGCCAAGAATGGCGTTGTGCGCGATTACACACGCTACCGGAACATGACCATGTCTGACGTGCGTCATGCTACTGCGAGGATCCGATGAGCAGCCCACCCCATGTGCTTCACAGACGAGGTCATGCAGCACAAGTTCCCAGAGGGGTTTAAACCCATAAATATCGAGCAATACGACTGCACGATGGACCCCGCCGTACGGATTGAGGATTTCCTCATGCACGTACACATGGCCGGTGGTGATGATCTCCACGCCATTAAATACCTACCCTTGAAGCTCAAAGGATCAGCTCGCCACTGGCTTAACAGCCTCCCCGTGGACTCAATTGTAGTCTGGGAGGACCTCAAAGACGCGTTCCAAGCAAACTTCCAAGGTACTTATGTCCGACCTCCGGATGTCGATGACCTTGCTCATGTCATGCAAAAGCCAGGGGAGTCAGCCCAAAAATTCTGGAATCAGTTTTTGACCAAGAAAAACCAGATAGTGGACTGCCCAGACGCCAAGGCGATAGCCGCATTCAAGAACAACATTAGTGGCAAATGGCTGGCCAGAGAGCTCGGACAAGAGAAGCCGCAGACAATGGCAGCCCTCACACAGCTCATGACTCAATTTTGCACTGGTGAAGACAACTGGTTGGCATGGAAGAGTAGCCGTAGTGGCGACCCCGGCACCTTTGAAGTACGCGATGGAAATGGGAAGCCTCGGCGTAATAGGAATAACAAGCGGTGCAATAGAGGAAGCAGTAGCGATGCCGAGGAGACTGCGGTTAATGTCGGTTTCAGCAACCAGCATGGCAGCAACAAAAGGAAGCCTTTTCAAGGAGGCAAAGACGGTCCATCATAGTTGGACAAGATCTTGGATAAACCATGCGCCATCCACGGCACCCCCGACAAGCCAGCCATGAATACAAACCGGAATTGCTGGGTAATCAAACAAGCCGGAAAGATTGCGGTCGACAACCAGGGCAAAGGTCAACCTCGTAATGAGGATAGAAACTAGCCAGGGCCGAGCAATGCCGGCCAGAAGCAGTTCCCTCTCGAGGTCAAGGGCGTGAATATGATCTATGTCACACACGTCACCAGAAAGGAGAGGAAGCGTGCGCTCCGTGATATGTACACTGTAGAGCCTGCTGCGCCGAAGTATAACCCATGGTCGGAAATCCCGATCATCTTCGACCGATGAGACCACCCGACCAACATCCATCATGGTGGCACAACGGCGTTGGTACTCGATCCTATAGTTGACGGCTACCGTCTGACCCGAGTCCTCATGGACGGTGGCAGTAGCCTCAACTTGATATATGTAGACACCGTCAAGAAGATGCATATTGACCCAGCAAGGATCAAGCCCACACCTTCAAGGGTATCACACCGGGAATTGAGGCACAATGCTCGGGAAGGGTGACCCTGGACTTAGTCTTCGGCACACCTGAAATTTTTTGAAACGAAGAGTTAACCTTCGACATCGCCCCTTTTAGGAGTGGCTATCACGCACTCCTCGGGAGAACAGCTTCTGCTCGTTTTCACACCGTCTCGCACTATGCTTATCTAAAGCTAAAAATGCCACGGCCGCACAGTGTCATAACAGTAAATGGTAACACGGAACGCTCTCTCCGAACAGAAGAGCAGACCGCGGCCTTCGTGACCGAGGTTCAGGCTGCTGAGGAAGCATCTAAGGCCCGAGCTGGATTAAACAGCCGAGACCCTGCGAAGCGTCCAAAGCCAATTCATGGTGCATCCAACGATGACTCCGGCGTACATCAGACACACAACGAGGATGATATGGACACTACCTCGAGAGCAGCAGGCAGCGACCCTAAATAGGGATACGCGCTCCACCTTCCCCACTATATGACCGAGAATTATGTTCCTCGGATTCACAATTTCGCTCTAAAAATTCCATGGGGGGCAGTGGAGCAAAAACCCATCAGAGGCAACACTTCGAATAAGCCGAAACATGTGTCAAGGTCCTCAAAATACGAGCATCTAGCTAGAAATTCACAACTCAGACAGGATATCAAATCACTGCCTCAGAGTTGGTTCGTGTCGTAATGGCACCAGTGCTCGTGCAGTCAAAGGTTGTTGGAAGCTCGATGGCACCATACCCCAGCGATCACGCTACACATGTTTAGAACATCGTTAGCTCGACCGAGGGCTAAAATTCAGCTTCGACTGATATAGCCAGCCCCGTGGAGGCATACTTTGATGCACCTACTCGCCACTGATTATCATTGAACAAAAGGTGAACTCGTCGAAGGTGGTACCCCTCGGATTGGATGAGGAGGCACTGCTTGGACAGTGAAAAACAGAGAAAAACAAAGGCTGCATGCAGTCCTTGGTTCGACAAGGGTACACGGAAGAACACGCAAACATCAAAACGATGCTGGACATTACAACGGAAGCTCGGACCTCGGCGCACTTGCTCTTCGGACAGACTTTGTAACACTCTTCGAATCATGTGTCTTAAGTTATAGCTCGGATATTAGGTTCGACCGTATAAACTATTGAATAAAGAGACGCCTAAAATTTCTGGGCCACGTATACACTCTTCGGACAGACTTTAAAAAAATAGATCAAAAGGCTCGTCGCCATGTTCCATTTAAAATCAAACACCTAGTACATCGTTATCAAGCTCATACAGATCCCTACAGGCTGAAATACAAAGGAAAGCAGGAAACAACATTTTAAATGAATTTAAATTGGTTTGCAAGATTGATATTGACTTTTGATAAATTCTATACTATTATGTTGGTATCCCGAAACTACAATAATGAAAACGGCCGGCCGCCACCCACCCCTTCCTCCGCAGTCGGCTACAGTCCACCCCTCCCTCCCAAGCTGGTCGTCATGCACCCCTCCCTCCCCAGCCAGCAGACGTGTACCCTTTACTCCCCTCCTCCTGCCACTGAAGATTTAAGCCAAGGCGGCCGGATCTGCGCCAGTGAGCAGTGGGGCGAGGTCCCTGTGCATGGATCCATCTTTCCCCACCGCGAGAGGAGGGCCTCGAGCTCACCGTCGCTGGGGCCATGCTCCTCCTTGGCATCCACTGTAGAGCAGCCATGTTTGCTGTAGGGAAGATGTTGGAAATATGCCCTAGAGGTAATAATAATTGTGTTATTATTTATTTCCAGGTTTATGATTAATGTTTATATCCTATGCTATAACTGCTATGGTTCTTGAATATGCGATTCAGAGGAAAATTCATAAGCACGTGTAGAGTTATAAACGGTAAAACAAGATTCCTAGTCTTGCCTCTAGGACTAGCTTAAGTGTTGATTGATGGTTTTGTTTTCCTGATCATGGGCATGACAATAATGCCAACAACATTTGAGAGCACGATGTTGGTAGAACACTCATGTTGAATTGACCCAAGTTATTTGTTATACTTAGAGATGAAATCGTCAAAAGTCTATAGTCCATAACATAGGAAGTTAACGTATGTATGATTCCTTAGACCACGAGAGTATCGAGTCACTCCATACCGAATGATGCACTTTGGGGTTGTTCTAACGTCATCCGTAACAGGGTGATCATAACGGCAACTTATGGGTTCATCGGAAACATATGACGAGAGACTAGATAGCTCGAGACTGGGATTTGCTCCTCCGACAATGGAGAGATATTCTTAGGGCCCTCTCAGTGTGACGACATCCATCATCGTCTTGCCAGACATAGCGTGAATTGATCACGAGGATGCCGGAACATGAGAACGAGAAAAGAGAACAAAACTGATAACCAGGAGACCAGTATAGTGAACATGTGTTGGTCTCATGTGGATACCGATATATCTCACCTCGGGTTTTGTAAAGTATCGTGAAGCAAAAGGAATAACATATGATAAGCAAAGGTTCACTCGAATATCATTTGTGTGAGTATAGGGGTCAATATGGATGTCCACGGTTCTGCTATTGATCATTGAACGAAAGGTGTTTTCGTTCATGTCTGTATTTCACTGAACCTGCAGGGTCACACACTTAAGGGTTTACGATCTGTTGAGTTCCATTGAAGTTAGGAGTTTGAGAAAATATCGCCGAAAAAGTTTTGGAGATAATATAAATAGTTTCGTGAGAAAACCGGAAGTGTTTCGGAAGAATCGGAAGCGTTTCGGAGAAAACTGGGTTAAACCGGAATGGTGGAAAAGTTCTGGAGGACCTAATAATAATATAGGAGGGCTCCGTTATTTACCGGGAGACCCTCGGGATTATTCTAGGCGCCATGGGCTGTCCAAATAGACTAAAACTTATTAGGGGGCATCCACATGGTCCTAGAGACCTAATAAGTGTGCCCCCCCCCCCCTTAGCTTGTCCAATAAGCTAAGGAGGCAGTGGGGAGTTGGAGTAGGACTCCTCCTCCAGTTGGAGCCATACCAAGGGAGGGGAGACCCCTCCCCCCCACCTATATATACTAGAAGGGGGCAACCCCCAAAGGACACACAAGTCCCTCCCGTTCCGGGCGCCCCCTTTAGTTCTCTCTAGTTTTCTCTAGTTCCCAGATAATAGAGAGACCCTATGAGGCTCTCTTCTCCCTCCTCTAGTTCTTCGGCGATGCAAAGCTCTAGACGGCGAAGCGCTACCGGATCGTCAAGCCCGTACGCGTGCAATCCGTAGAGAGATCGTGCTTTCGATCTTTGTTCGAGGGATCGTTCATGGGACTGTTCTTCCACTGCAACTCAAAGTTGGTAACGATCCAATCTAACCTTGTATGCATCTTCATAGTGATCCTGGGATCTTGATCCGTAGACCGATTTTTTTGTTTTCCACTGTGTTTCCCAACAGAAGAGAGCTTGAGCTTCCCAGTTCGGGAAGTCACCGTCTTCGCCACCATTCCACGGTCAAAGGTTGTCGCCACTAGTCCCCCTCGCCGGCCACCGCCGTCTCCCCTTCCACCGCTGTCGCACAGGGAGATCCATCGCTTGCCGACGAGTTCCAGCATGCGTGGTGGCTGGAGCGTGCGCCATTGTCACCACCTTCAAGCTCATCGCCATTACCACCTTCGAGCCCTCCGTCGTCAGCATATCCAGGGAGCTCTCCAGCCTCTTCTCCTTCCTCTTCCTTCTCTAGCACATCGACGGCCTCCCCGCCACCGCTGCGATACCGACTCGCGGGTACTCCCCTGATCTCTCTCTCTCTCTCTCTCTCTCTCTCTCTCTCTCTCTCTCTCTCTCTCTCTCTCTCTCTTTCTCTCTATCTATCTATCTATCTATCTTCCCTGATCTATATATGGCACTTTGTATTTATATGTATGTCACTTTGTGTAAGTGACATTTTGTGAATTGCTGGCACTTCATATGAACAGTGTAATAGTTAATGTATGACTATAATTAGACGTTGTGATTAATACAAGTCTGTAATTAACTAGTGTGCTTAATAAACCAATATTTAGCTACTATTTTGGCGTCTCGCAGTTCAAAATTCGAACTCAAAAGGGTGTCAGGGAGAGATGACAGGGAAAAGGTGGCAGGTAGGGGTGATAGGGAAAAGGTGGCAGAGAAGGTGCTCCAGGGAGAGAGGGATTTGGGACATAAATCATTTCAAAAAATGTAACTAAAGATTATTGAGCTTTTGCTGCACAGATCACAAAGCACAACGAATGGCTATGATAGCACATACCACAAACCACAACTTCTAGATTATTTTTTATGAAAAAAAATCATTGATGCCACAGAGAGGAAACCACGAAAACAGAGGTGGAATAGAAGTCTGATTGCTTCTCCGGCACCCTACCAAATGGGGAATCCATCGTCAAACTTCACCAAGATCATCATCACGCTGCTCCCCGATGAAGTGTGAGTAGTCCACCTCTTGGACTATAGTTTATAGTAGTAGCTATGTAGCAGTCTCTCTCTATATGCTTTAATATTTAGATCATATGAATTGTCATACATGATTATGATAATCTATATAATTCTTGCGGCGGATTTTTGTTATGAGCTGAATAATTCCATATATTGATGTCATCTTGATTGTAAGATTGGTTTGTAGATGCATATTGCATTTCCGTTCTATTAATCTAATCCTGGTCAAATTATGATGAGGGGACAACAGTCGGAACAGTGTGCATTGGATGGAGTAGACCGATGGGTGTGATTAGCCTAGTGGCTGAAAAGGTTAAAGCACTCATGCCCGTTGAAACTTTCTTGGTTTGCCTCACTAAGGGTAAAAATGAAGTTTTCTGATTATCTCAATATTATTTTGGGGATTAGATTAGTTCTCAACTTTATGTCAAAGTTATTAATGCAATTCTATGTAACTTGCTACTTAATACTTGGGTGTTGCATTGGTATTGGGCACCATGGGGGAGGGGTGTGGGGGAGTATTAGTCAAGTGACTTAACGCGTGTTGGAATCTTGGATGTATGGACGTACCACTCATATGAATTGATATGCAGTTATTGTTATGACTAGGTGTATGATTGGATTGATCAAATGTCATGCATATGCTTATTATATTATGCCACCATGTTTATGAAAGTTGCTACTAGTGAACCTATGAACCCGATCCAATTTCCTACATAAGAAAACAGTCCAAAAATACTTTACTTGCTATTTTATTATCATATATTATTTATTCTGAAAATACAAAAATATCTACCATACCATTATCTACTTATATCTTGTTGCAACTGAGACTAGTGTAATTGACGATTATACTAGAATTGTTAGGGGCACAAGAAGTTGTCTTATATTTATTTCAGGGCTGCTTGAGGAATAAGATTCCTTGCCATTACCTCTCATGGAATGATATATCGTAGGTCACCCACTTAAAGGAAAATTGCCACTTGCTATAAACCGTTGCACTTGGGGGCCCAACAATTTTCTCTCCAATACAAGGACTAGTAAGCACTCCTCCACTCACTAGTCCACCATGGACTAGTGGACCATAAATTAACTCATATACCCCTCTAACCGACCACCTCAACGGTAGTGTTGCTATTCGTCATTAACCCCTAGACTATAACTAGCCAACATGGGGCATGCAACCATTCACTCTCACTTGAATCAACTCAAGGGGAGAGGCCCCCTCCAAAGGACTTGAGATGAGCTTGGGGTTGGGAATCAGATCCGAGGGACATCAAAAGTCCCGGATCGACGAGAGGAGGGGAGTTTGGAGGTGGCGTTGTCTTCACGACTCGAGCCATTAGTCGACCACTTCTTTCGTCGCCTCTCTAGGTCGCACCTCACCTAGTGACCGAACCTATTTAAAAAAGGTCGACTTGTCAACTTTGTCGGTGTACGACGACCTTCGCATAAGGCCCCCATACACAACCCATACTAACATCTCATCGTAACCACTAACCATTAACACACCCTAATCTCTAGTTCTCTCAACTACGACAACAATGTCATAACTTCTCTGTCATGGCAGCTTTTTGCCATAGAAAACGTTGTCATGGCAGCGCTTCCCAGTCGCGGCAGCAAACGGAGCTCAGGAGGATCGTAACAAAAACCGCCTTAGAAAGTAACTTGATTTTGCTGGACTGGGGGAAAACCTCCTGAGTGAAATAACTACAAGCGGTTCCGTGCCTACCTGTCTGAAATAGAGGCCCATTTTGACGTATACGACATCTGTGGATTGAAATGTCCGATGTTTCTGGCGGTCCAAAGAAAGAACTACCAGATATGTTCTCTCGTCTCTAGCGGTTGTTCAACGGAGGCCCTTCTCTAGCGGTGATTATGCATGAACCGCCTGATATACGGTTGTATCACAGGCGGTTCGGCCGGTCCGACACTGATATCCCACCAGTGGTGGCCTGTTCTATACTAGTGGTATATTTTGATCAGGCTTAGTGCCGAGACACTTTGATGTGTTGGATATTTTGGATGTCGCTTTTTCATCTTTGCGTACCTCGTCCTTATCCCGAAAAGAAGAGACAAGAAGGATAGAGTTAATATACTCCGGTGGGAGCGTAGGGTTATGGTATTGGAAAGACATTGGGCTTTTGTGCGCCCCTTGTGATGGCAGCAATATAACCAAAAAAGCAAAGGGTTGTGGAATAGGGCATTTTGGAGCAAAGGGTTTTTTGAATATTTTAAAATAACGGGCTCCATGGAGCCTGTCGTGGTATCGAATCCGACAATAGAAAGGGGTAGTGTAAAGGAGCATGATCTATCGAGATGCATATGGGTGACACGGTGTTTTAGCGAGTTCGGGCCTCTCGCGGTGGAGATAACAGCCCTACGTCTCGTGCTCCGGAGAGACTTTGTTTTATGTGAGTATGAATCCGGAGATTACAATGTGTGAGAGAGGGGAGAGCGGATCTCCATGCCTGAGCTAAGTCCTGAGACTAATGGCGAGCGAGCCAGGGGAGAAGAATGAGCCTGTCCCCAGTCTAGTGGTGGGGAGTGGCTTATATAGAGTGCGCCACCCCCTCACCTCTTATGTTACAAGGTGGACCATCAATGCCATAATATCTGCCCACTACGAAACCGCCATGCTGACTATTGGTCTTCGTATGTCCGAGTGAAATCAGGTACTCCGAGTGGAATGAGTTCGTCGAGTGGAGTGCTATGCTCCGAGTGGTTGTTGCCGTCCGGGTGACTTTCAAGTCGCGGTACATCTGAATGGCCATCTGGACCAAGGGCCCAGTACAAAGTGTACGGTGTCCATGGGTAGGGTCTTTAGGTCAGGCCTGTTACCCTACCCCCAATACATGTCCTCATCATTAGCCCCCGAATCGGTCGAGGTTGAGCGGGTCGAGTCGAGGTGAATTCCCAGATGAGTCGAGTGCTACGGAGGCACTCATGAACTCCCTCTGGTCACCCGGTGGTCTTATCTCCGCGTGTTGCCTTGACGGATTCCGGACTACATGGTGTCCGAGTGAAATGAGCCCTTCGCACGTCGGGTGGCGGACCAGACCTGAGCGTTTTTGGAAGGGTTTTAAAGGTCGAGCAATCGAATTGCTGGATCCCGGATTTTGCGGGATTCGAAATCAGAGACGTGCGCGCGTAGATCGACGGAGACCGTGTGGAGAAACTTGGTGACAGTCGTTCATCTCTCGGAAGAGGCTGACTCGTGATCTGAGTATGGAAGAGTCATTAAATCTGAGCAACAAGATTGACGCATGGACTGCTCTCTCGGAGAGATGCCATTCTTATCCCGGAGGAACGTCAATACAAGTCGGCTCTAGATCCAAACTTATGAGTTTCACGCTTTGAGTCCTAGAAGAAGGCTCAAACGGGTCCGCGGAGGAGCATTAAACTCACCTTATAGCATTTTTTTTGAGTGATTCGGAGCCGGTCCTGTATCGAGTAACTGATTACTCGGAATTTCTTCGCGCTTGGGCACGGAACGTTTGCTTGAGTGAAGATACTTTGAATTTTGTTTTATGGGTGCGCGATCAGCGCACCCATAGGGTGTAGCCCCCGAGACTCTGACTGATTGCTGGTAGTCGGTTGGAGTCTGTAAGATTTGTTGTACTCGAATGTTGTTGCTGGACTTGACCGAGCAGAATGTTTCTTTTTGGTTTTTCTTCCAGTGGGGGCACACTGAGTGCACCCACTGGGTGTAGTCCCCGAGCCTCTGTCGGACTAGATGAGTCTGGCAGAGAGTTTAAGTCTTTTGGTCTGCAACTGAATTAAACAGGTGAACCCTCGTGCGCTCGGCACGGTAAATGACTTCCGCCTAGAACTGTGGCGGGTCTTCATGCATTTGGAATGGATCTTCGTGGGCTCGGCACGGTAAATAACTGCAATCTGGAGCTGAATTAATCTGATGGATCTTCCTGTGCTTGGCACAGTAAATAAGTTCAGCCTGGAACTGGGTTAATCAGGTGAATCTTGTGCACTCGGCACGGTAAATAACTTTTAGTCTGAAATTGAGTCGATCGGATGGATCTTCATGCACTCGGCATAGTAAATAAATTTAGCCTGGAACTGGGTCAGTCAAGTAAATCTTCATGCACTTGGCACGGTAAATAAGTTCAGCCTGGAGCTGAATCAGTCGGACTGATCTTCGTGCACTCGGCACGACAAATAAATTCAGCCTGGAACTGGGTCAAGCAGGCGAATCTTCGTACATTTGGCACGATGAATGAATTTGGCCTCGAAACTGCCGACTGTAGAAAAAAGCTGGACACTCCAGGGAGTACTTCTTACATTGACCGTTAGCTTTTGCTCTTGCCAACCAGACTATCGGGTTGGGACCGGGTTGGACACGAAGAGTGAGCGTTAGGTATTGAGCATATTTTATGAAGAAGTAGAAAGCCGAGTGAGGAACATGCCGACTGCCAGCGCGCCCATAGGTTTAGCCCCCGAATCGGTTGAGGTTTTGTAGAACGAGTTTACTAAAAACTTGATTTGGCCCGAGCACTGCGGGGGCACTCGGCGCCTGTCGTCAAGCTATAGTCAACTACGATTTGAACAAAACTTCAACGGATTCTAGATTAGGTGCTTCCCGACTGATCAGGGTATGTTGACTGCGAGGAAAAACTTGGTGGCACTCGTATGTTTCCTGGGGGAGATAGACTAGTGGTCCGATGTGGACGTGCCATGACAACCCGAGTGGTGAGGCTAGCGCGTGGACTGACTCTCCGGAGAGAAGCCACTCATCATCCCGGGGGAACACCAGCACAGGCCATCTCCGAGTCCAAGTTTGTGAAACTGACGCCTTGGAGCCTAGAAGAAGGGCCAAGTGTATCCGTAGAGGAGCACCGGTTTCACCCTGTTGCAGTCCTGAAGATGACTCCAGGTAATGATTCAGGCGTTTGTCCGAGTGGACTGGGTGCTTCCCGACTGATCGGGGTATGTTGTCTGCGAGGAAAAACTTGGTGGCACTCATATGTCTCCCGGAGGAGATAGACTAATGGTCCGATGTGGACGTGCCATGAAAACCCGAGTGGCGAGGCTAGTGCGTGGACTGACTCTCCGGAGAGAAGCCACTCATCATCCCGGGGGAACACCAGCACAGGCCATCTCCGAGTCCAAGTTTGTGAAACTGACGCCTTGGAGCCTAGAAGAAGGGCCAAGTGTATCCGTAGAGGAGCGCCGGTTTCACCCTTTTGCAGTCCTGAAGATGACTCCAGGTAGTGATTTGGGCGATCATCCGAGTGGACACTGGTCCCATATAGATCTTCGGCGGACCGAGCAAGTATGTTCAGAAAAATATTCCTGACATGATCAACAGGTTAATCAAATGGGGCGTAAACCCCCGAGGGTGGCATAGCCCTCGGCTGTGGCGTAGCCCCCGAGTGATGCTCGAAAGAGGTAAGCTCGTTACAGAGTGCGATATGAGGTTTGATCATATGAGTAACTTAGTTGTTTCCGCGTTGGGGATGTGGTCGAAGTCGTTGAAGCCATGACACGGCAAAAAACGGTCCTCGGAGGAGTCAGTTAGATGCTCTCGAAGCTGATGTAGCGATGAGGTCGGTGTAGCGCGGTTGCGGTGTAACAATACCGGCACGGCGACCGAGCCTGAGTAGCGACGAAGACGGCGCGCAGAGCGTCTGAGTGATCATGTAACTTGTCGAAGTGGCGGATCCGACTGCACTCGTTGAAGTGAAGGATCCGACTGTCTCACGGCGCGCGAGCGGCCGAGTGGTGAAGACGTGCCCAACCGAGTGGCGGCGCGTAGGGTGGCCGAGTGGGCAAGTTGATGTAGACGTGCCCAACCGAGCGGCGACGTACGGGGCGGCCGAGTGGTGAAGACGCGTCCATCCGAGTGGCGACGTGCGGGGCGGCCGAGTCGGTCAAGTTGATGAAGATGTGCCCAACCGAGTGGAGACGCACGGGGCGGCCGAGTGGTGAGGACGTGTCCGACCGATGGCGACGCGCAGGGGCGGCCGAGTGGTGAGGACGTGTCCGACCGATGGCGACGCGCGGGGCGGCCGAGTGGTGAGGACGTGTCCAACCGGGTAGCGACGCGCAGGGCGGCCGAGTGGTGAGGACGTGTCCGACCGATGGCGACGCGCGGGGCGTCCGAGTGATCATGACTTGTCGAAGTGGCGGATCCGACTGCACTCGTTGAAGTGAAGGATCCGACTGGCGATGAAGTACTAGACCACTCAGGAAAGTGTGATTCCGAATGAGTTGCAGCCCCCGAGTGCGGCGTAGCCCCCGAGCGCACTATAGGCTCCGACAGCGGACCTATCGGAATACGAGAAATATAGTATTGAATGGGTAAATTGTAATTCATCGAGTCGGACTCGGGTAAAGGTGAGGAGCAGCTCCCGAGTGATGCTCGAAAGAGGCAAACTCGCAAAGGAATGAAGTATGCAGTTTAATTATAAGAGGGACTTATCTGTCTCATGCCCAACGTGACGACGAGGTCTATATCGTTGACACAATGAAGAGGACTCCACGGAGGGGTCGGCCGGATGTGTCCGAAGTCAACAGAGTGACGAGGTCGGTGTTGCACTGCGTTAGGATCGGTGTGGTGACCGAGTCCAAGTAGCAATGAAGTTGGTGCACAGAGCCGCCGAGTGATCGTGTAACCTGTGTATGAAAAATAGCACAAGCCAACGTAAAAATTTCTCGAAGTAATTTGATGTGTGCTGAAATGATTTGTGTAAATAAAACCCATAGACACCCGCTGGGTGTGCAAGGGGCTTGCTGGTTCGGAACCAGCAAGAGTCTAAAAGAGCGAAGGATCTGATCGAATTTGTCGAAGTGAAGGATCCGACTGAACTCGTTGGAGTATTGGACCCAAATGAGGCGGAAGCGCAATGTTCCGACATGAAAATAAACAACCGAGCGTAGAGGTACACTCGGCGGCCTGGCCTCCGAGTGAACGTCAAGTGTGGATTACAGGACGCTCGGGAACACGAAAATAGCTATTTAATAGAATGCAGTGTGTGAAGAATGACTTAGTTGTCTGATGGCGCACGAGCGCCCGAGTGGGCGTGTTGATGAAGACGCGCCCAACAGAGTGGCGGCTCGCGGGACGGCCGAGTGATGTAGATGTGTCTCACCGAATGGCGACGCGCGAGGCGGGCGAGTGGTGAAGATGTGTCTCACCGAGTGACGACGCGCGGGGCGGCCGAGTGGTGAAGTTGTATCTCACCGAGTGACGACGCGCAGGACGGCCGAGTGGTGAAGTTGTGTCTCACCGAGTGGCGACGCGCGGGGCGGCCGAGTGGTGAAGATGTGTCTCACCGAGTGGCGACGCGCGGGGCGGCCGAGTGGTGAAGAGGTGTCTCACTGAGTGGCGACGCGCGGGGCGGCCGAGTAGTGAAGAGGTGTTCAGCCGAATGGCGACGCGCAGGGCAGCCAAGTGGTGAAGACCTGTCCAACCGAGTGGCGATGCGCCGGGCAGCCGTGTGGTGAAGACATGTCCAACCGAGTGGCGACGCGCGGGGGCGGCCAAGTGATGAAGATATGTCTGAGTGATGAAGACATGTCCCGCCAAGTGGCGATGCACGGGGCGGCCAAATGCCCAGACGTTTAGTTGTCCGAGAAAACCTGCACATTGCTTGTCCGTGTGCAGTATTCATCCGAATGATGCTGGACGTTTAGTTGTCCGTATGTAAAATGTATGCGGATGAAATATGAAAAAATACTTAGCTTGTCGGGCAAGCCGATGAAGACGTGTCCTCCGAATGGCGATGCACGGGGCGGCCGAGTGGTGAAAACGCGTACAGCTGAGTGTCGACGCGCGGGCGGCCGACTGGTGAAGACGCGTACAGCTGAGTGTCGACGCGCGGGCGGTCGAGTGATGAAGACGCGTCCAGCTGAGCGACGATGCACAGGGCGGCCGATTGATGAAGACGCGTCCAGCGGAGCGACGGTGCGCTGGGCGGCCGAGTGGTGAGGATGTGTCCCACCGCGTGGCGATGCGCGGGGCGGCCGAGTGATGAAGACGCATCCAGCTGAGGGACGACGCGCGGGCGGCCGAGTGATGAAGACGTGTTCAGCTAAGCAACGACGCACAGGGCGGCCGATTGATGAAGACGCGTCCAGCGAAGCGACGGTGCGCTGGGCGGCCGAGTGCTGAGGACGGGTCCAGCTGAGTGGCGACGCATGGGCGGACGAGTCGAGCATGTTGTCGAAGATGTGCCCAACCGAGTGACGGTGCGCCGGGCGGCCGAGTCTGGCAAGTTGATGAAGATGTGCCCAACCGAGTGACGACGCGTTGATACTGAACGAGGGATCCGTTCGAGTGAACTCGGGACCGTGGCCGAGTGAACTCGAGTCTGTGTTGGAGTGGATTCATCTGTCTGAACTGTGAACGAATCGGGTTCGCAGCTGTCCGAGTGCTGGGTCTTGTCGAGGCAGAGACGACGTGTGGAGTGCCGGCTCCAGCGAACCACCCTTGACGAAGCGGAGCCAGCGGAGTTGCGTACTGGTGGGAGCCAGTTCTCCCGTTTCCCTTTTTCCCGCATGCAGTTATCCCTCGAGGAGGTTGGCTTGGTGCAGAGCTCGGTTGGTCGTGGAGCAATAAATCCCTAGTAATTAGGTGTAACTGCTTGACTAGCCAACGCATGGAAGGAGTCGCCCACGTCCAGAGTCTGTAGCAATGTTTTAAATAGCGGGCTATGACAAATAGCGGCGGACAAAAAGGCTATAGCGGAGCTATAGCGGGCTATATCATGCATTTTGTATATGAGGCCATTTAGCGGCACCCTGCTGAAAAGGCTATAGCAAGTCTATAGCGGGGCTATAGCGGGCTATTTAAAACAATGGTCTGTAGGTAGAACCTGCATGCAAGAGGCGTTAATTAGCGCTAATTAAGGCAAGAATTAATGCAATGGGAGTTTCCTTTTCCCACGGTTGTTCACTGCATGCAGTTTATTGCAGCGCCGTGGGGTGTCCCGGACTCGATCTTGAGGCCCCTGAAGGCATCGAACTCGTCGGGGATGGGACCGTCGGCGGCACCGGAGAACAGCTCGGAGAGCGTGATGTGGACCCTGCCAAGTGCCGACGCCGCGGTCGCCGAGGGCGTGCTCGGCGCGGAGCAGCACGTCGACGGACACAACGACGCCGGCGGGCACGATGGACCTGACCATGGCGTTCCAGGTCGTGTGTGTTGGGTTCGATGACGGCATCGAGGCTGGAGACGACGACGAGCAGACGGCGTCGGTGCCGGTGCGTGGAAGCGCGGTGTCGGCGTCGTAGATGGAGTCGAGACGACGGGCTGACGGCGCCGAAGTTCGTGCGCGGGGGCGCAGCGATGGCGTCGCAAACGAGGCCCGAGACGACGACATGCGGACAGCGTCGCTTCATCGTCTGGGAGCAGAACCACCGATCAACCTACGGGAGGAAAAGATCAACCTATTGTTAGACAATTTATTGTAAAAAGACTGGATCGAATGGATACTTCCCTGATCCTTTTGTTTGTATGAATGGCGCAATGGCCAGAACTCCAGCGGCCAATTTCTCTGGCAATGGCCGTTGATCCGCTACCAAAGATTGAAGAAAAAACCATTTGCATCATGGCTCGATAGACGCCATGCCCCACGGTGGGCACCAACTGTCATGGTATCGAATCCGACGATAGAAATGGGTAGTGTAAAGGAGCATGATCTATCGAGATGCATATGGGTGACACGGTGTTTTAGCGCGTTTGGGCCTCTCGCGGTGGAGATAACAACCCTACGTCTCGTGCTCCGGAGAGACTTTGTTTTATGTGAGTATGAATCCGGAGATTACAATGTGTGAGAGAGGGGAGAGCGGATCTCCATGTCTGAGCTAAATCCTGAGACTAATGGCGAGCGAGCCAGGGGAGAAGAATGAGCCTGTCCCCAGTCTAGTGGTGGGGAGTGGCTTATATAGAGTGCGCCACCCCCTCGCCTCTTATGTTACAAGGTGGACCATCAATGCCATAATATCTGCCCACTACGAAACTGCCATGCTGACTATTGGTCTTCGTATGTCCGAGTGAAATTAGGTACTCCGAGTGGAATGAGTTCGTCGAGTGGAGTGCTATGCTCCGAGTGGTTGTTGCCGTCCGAGTGACTTTCAAGTCGCGGTACATCTGAACGGCGATCTGGCCCAGGAGCCCAGTACAAAGTGTACGGTGTCCATGGGTAGGGTCTTTAGGTCAGGCCTGTTACCCTACCCCCAATACATGTCCTCGTCAGAGCCCGAACTCCAAAACGACCTACTCCACAACCCTTCGCTTTTTTGGTTTATATCACTGCCTTCACAAGGGGTGATTTCATCATGAAAATTTACATTACATCTCTGTGTACATGTGGATTTCTTTTCAGAATTTTTTGAAACTTAAAAGTACGATTTTTTGAATTGTTCAAAATTCGGGCTCCATGCTCTAAAGTGCATTTTCGATGTGAACTTATGTTCTTATTTCCAACCGTACCCGAGTGTGCACGTATGCCCAAGCCGCACGTGTTAGGATTCTGTGCGAAGTTGGCCGTTGGTATGGTCTCCTCACGACTCGCAAACTCTTCCTCGTGGAAATCCCACACGTCTCCCTCCGCCCAACTCCACGTCGAGTTGCTGGCTGGCACACGACACGATCAATCCGGGTGCCACAGTTGGCTTTAGCAGCCACGTGACGGGGCAGTGTATCCAAGAAAGACGGTCGGTCCGTCGGCCTCATCCGCCTCCATTTCCACGATTGCTTCGTCAGGGTACGTGCGTACCGTACCTGTTGCGCGCATAGGTGATAGGCCCAAGAGCAGCTGCATATACGTAGTTGCTTGCTTTTGTACTTGCCGGATCATGCCTGCCATCTAACTTTCTTACCTATCAAACAAGTTCTGATTAATCTTTTAATGCAAGCTAAGTACTCCGAAAACAAGCTGAACAACTTTATTATTGGTCTTCCAGCAAAAATAAAAAACTTTTTTAGTATTGGTCTTCCCGCAAATATAAAAACTTTATTATTGGTCAGGGAAAGAGAAAACAGCAGACTGTGTATGGAGCTGGGAAGATAACTAGAAACTTTCCAAATAATTAATAGCTTTACATCTGTGTCAGTGTTCATATATGACCTTTAATTCTAGCTGGATTAAGCACCTTAGTTAAATCCCTCGCAAAACAAAATAAGCCAAATAAATATGAAAGTTCAACATCACTGTAAAGTGGGGAGATATTTTCTAGTAGAAAAGTTGATACTATATTATGTTCTTTCAAGAATACATACACACACACACACACACGCTTCGAACAAAATAAGCCACGGTATTATTTTCACTTAACTAATCTCCATATTATCTATGTTAGTAGTCCAAAGTCATAAAGGTTGAACCGAACACTTCCAAAAAGCCATCTATCTACATATTAACAGATGAAGTCCGTATAGTAGAGGCCCTACTACTCCATATATTAATTTCTCGTGAAAAAAATTGTGTATAACTAGTTTGATACTATTAGCGACACACAATTAAGCATGTATTTCTTCATGAAAGGGAAGGACGTGCTAAAACATGTATATATATAGTAGATAATTATCTTTAAAGATAACCACTTTGAATTCACCAACAAGCTAGGTGACGATGACTAGTGATCAATAAAATTAGTCGACAGAACGTGTGCAAGAGTGTGGCAACTTGTTTGGACCACATATCACACGTTGACGTGCCACCCACACTTTCACATATGCGACTGTTCAATGAGTTACACGACTACAGTCGACGTACTTGTTTGAAACGTAGCTATATTGCACCTATGGTTCAGAAATGGTAGGACGGCCATTTCTACAAACCAAACTTAATAAGCAGTGTGTTGGTTATGATTTATTAGCACATCAATATTTAGTGCAAATAATAGTACAAGCGAGTAGTCACCAATCACACGTACGTTAATTGCCTTAGCATTAATTTTATGGTCTTTTTTCAGAACCTTAATTATGATCTTATCTATCCGTGCATGTGACGCCAGGGCTGTGATGCGTCGGTGCTCCTGTCCGTCAACCCCGGCGGAGGCCAGACGGAGCGCGACGCGCGACCGAACAACCCAAGCCTGCGCGGCTTCGAAGTCGTCGACGCCGCCAGGGCCGCACTGGAGCAGAGCTGCCCTCGCACGGTGTCCTGCGCCGACATCCTGGCCTTCGCCGCCCGGGACAGCGTGAACCTTACCGGCCGCAACGCCTTCTACCAGGTCCCCACCGGCCGCCGCGACGGGAACATCTCGAACGGGACTGAAGCCCTCACCCTCCCCGGCCCGAACCTGACGGCGGGTGAACTCATCCAGGGGTTCAAAGACAGGAACCTCAGCGCCGAGGAGATGGTGATCCTGTCCGGCTCCCACACCCTGGGCCGCTCCCACTGCAACTCCTTCATCTTCAGGAACCGCGAGAGGCTGGCGAGCGGCACGATCAGCCCGGCGTACCAGGCGCTGCTGGAGGCGCTGTGCCCGGCGAACACGGGCCAGTTCACGAACGTGACCACGGAGATCGACCTGAGCACGCCGGTGGTGCTGGACAACAACTACTACAAGCTGCTGCCACTCAACCTGGGCCTGCACTTCTCTGACGACCAGCTCGTGCGCAACGCCACGCTCAAGGCCTCCGTCGACGCCTTCGCCGCCAACGAGACGCTCTGGAAGGAGAAATTCATCGCCGCCATGATCAAGATGGGCAACATCGATCCCAAGACCGGCACGCAGGGAGAGATCCGGCTCAACTGCAGCGTCGTCAACGCGCGGTCTTCTTCGTCCGCCTCCGCAGGGGTGATCGAGATGATCCGCCCGGCCTCCCCCGATGACGACGCCACGAACTAGCTGGTGGTCATGTACAGAGTACTACTCAATAAAGTACGCAGTACACGCGCGTACGTATGAGCGTGAGTGAGTGAGGCCGGCACCTATGTTTTTACTACGTACTACTGTACTTTTTATTTAGGGTTGTACGCTACGCATGCGTCTACCGTGAGAGAATCCGGCCGTTTAATGTGTGCGGTGCGGGCGTGTGGCACACTGGCACATACTGCACTACTTTTTTTTTTTTTGAGATAGCGAACCGCTCATGCCAAGCGGTACGTACTGCACTACTTGAATGCGCATATGCCCTACATGCACGGGCGTGCGCACTGGCCGGTCCAGAAGGTCGCTTGACTTGCAGATGAATAAATAAAGGTTGCGTGCATGATGGTCCAACGAGTAATGCTACATCTACAAAAGCTTACTTATTTTTTTTACAGATAAGCTGATGTAGAGGATTATGATTGGTAACAGAGGGATGAAGGGGTCCACCCCAGTCGAATTTGGGGGGGGGGGGGGGGGGGGGGAGAATTAGTTTGAAAAGTTAAATAAAACGTTTGTAGATTCTTTGTAGGTAGCATTATTGTGGTCCAACACATCACCAGTACTGCTACCTCCCTTCCGGCCTGGTGATGTGGTCCAACACATCACCAGTAGCATTCGCATTCTTAAATTGCCATAAATGGTCCGGCCGGCTCAGCGCCTTTTTTCGTTCCGATCTGAACAGCATCTACTGCATGCTTGCAATGTGATCCGAATATCCGATCCCTTGTGGTGGAATTGAATCCACTGCATGCATGATTGATAGTACTGAAAGAAAATATTTTGGATTATCCTATCTTTGTTTCGAACGAACGAAACAAAGAAGGAAACCGGCAAGAGTAAGAATTCCTTTTTTTTAGATTAAAAAAATATATGCCTTTCGTGTCCCAGTCATAGGCCAAAGGTACTAGAAGCACATGACACGCACGCACAGTACAGAACACGCTGGAAAGACAAAACCATATGAGTATGATTGATAGAGCCAAACACTAGGAAAACTATAGGAATTCAGAACCAGAGGAAAGTTTGACAAAAGCGTCGTTCGGTATGCAGGATTCACAGAAAAAAAGAATCCACCCGATTCTCATTTTCTGGGCGGAGTCCTAAGGCCATGCAAAGGACAGGCAGCCTGCGTGCCTCTACTGACTCCATAGCAGTATGAAGTGACATGCACAAGGATAAAGTAATGAGTTCTGCACCATCTTTTGTGACTAGGGTCCACACGTTCCTTTGTTTCTCTTTCCTGCAATCCGAACGCCAAATCCCATATCTTTCCCATAATTTCTGATTCCAATGTTTTAGCATTGTATTCCAGTAGCATTCCTGCATCCTCTACTATTCCTGTGGTTTCTTCAACTCCATACCGAACGGGGCCTAAGGTTGGTCCTAGCATCTCATTTGGCTAGTAGTGACGGATCGAGACCACACAGGCCTCGCAGGTTCGACCCCACGTACGCGTGCCTGTAAGAGGTAGTGCAGCAACTGTACCCACTACCACAGAGTCCTAGACTTTGGAGTTGTTTAGTTATGCGTAATAGGTACCAGTTGAATGCCCGTGCGTTGCTACGCAATAACGAAAAAATAAATATACATTGGCCAAACAATTGATGTATTTCGGAATTGTATGTCAAATAATAGGGGAGGAAAAATTGATGTATTTTAGGATTGTATGTCAAACATGATAGCACGTGGTATCCATCCATATAGCAGCACCGATTTTTTCTCCCGCATCTTTTCTCCTCGACAGCATCGTGTCTCTTTTTTTGACCATGAAACAATATGGGGAGGAAACCCTAAAAACTCAGAGGTCTCTTGGCCAAGCATCTTTCCCATTGTCTCTCTCCTTCCATTCTATTCATCTGTCCTTGCTCTAGCATTGTCATCATTTCAGAAGTCAATCGCCTACCTACCATCGATAGGGCACTTTTCTATGAACTGGTCCTCATGTATTACTGAAAATGCACAGCGACCTGCCAAAAAATGGCATACAACCACCAACTCCCCTTGTATATCTTCACCCTGGGGTTGGGCCTATGCATAATCAAGGTAAAAAAAAAATCCTTGCATCACGTGAAACAAGTTAATAGCTGATATTGTCTCCATCAAATATGATGTTATTTAACCCCGCAAAAAAATGATGTTATTTCTATAATTACAAATGCTGCAACATCCTAGGATGAACATTTTGTTGAATCAAGGGAAGTGTTGCTTCTTGATATACATCAACAAGTATGTCCATGAGTGGCAGGTCCAAGTCCCTCTATTGGTCGAGCCTCTACCAAAAATAATGAGCTGAGTACAAGAGAAAAAGATGTGCAACAATATCTCGTTGGATGAATCTGTGCAGACAGTACACATTCTAAGCTCTTCACAATCATACTTGTAGCCTATCCTTAATAAACAAAAATAGTAAGGACACACAAATATGATAGAGCACTTGATCTACTAAATACAGTGTTGGAGATTGACCTATTTCATTCAGAAGCTTACATCGGTCGGTATGAGTGCAGATGCAAAATAAATGAAGTTATTAGAGAAAACACAATTCATCTATGAAAGTTCTTCATGCTACATAGATATACAATCTGGAAAATGACCACATCTATCATTTTCAAACCCTCCCAACAAAGTGACATCAATAAAAATCAAAGTGATTCTTCTGACCAATCATTTGTTTCATGCCTCGCGTCAATCTTGCATGCAAATGGAAAACTCCCTAAGCATAAACCTAAATTTAGTTTTTTTTGTGTGTGTGTGTGTGTGTGTGTGGGGGGGGGGGGGGGGGGGGGGTATAATGCATTTATGGAAGTACTGTTTATTTGAAACTTGGATATTGGCTATACAAGGCAAAAATCGAAAGCATCGACCATTATAAACCCTTTTATTTAATTCAAATGTCCAATAGAAAATAAGAACAAAAAGTTGAAAGAAGTACAATAGTTACCCCATGGTGGAGGGGGCAAAGAGGCCTTTGATCTCATCAACACGAAGACCAAGCGCGAATTGAATCAGCAAGCAACCATTCAACCATCTGCGGTATCTCCGTTACTAAGCTTCCTAACATTTTAAAACAACTTGTAGCTGCCGCCTGCCAGATAAAATTAGTACAGTACAGAGTAGCTAGCCGTCGCAACAATTTCGTACAATAAAAAGTATGCATGTTTAATCTATTATTTTAGAGAACAATGTGTTGAACTACTAATTGAGCAGTTTAATTGTTTGTAGCATTGTGAATTGTAATGGCTATACTTTGATATTTGCTTCTGTAGCTAGAAAGAATGCATATACAAGCCAATAATGTTATTCTCTCTATTCTGTGTGAAGTCGCAGCAGGAGTAGATCAGTCGGAGCAGGAGTAGACCAGACCATGGAGGGAGCCCCAGTGTCCCCCGGCTACGGACTGCAACATGATATTTATACTTAAAACATATATAAACATGCATTGCAAATTATATCGGGCCATTTGGAGATGACAACAACTGGTTGTGCAACCCTCAACTTTCGATCAGTGCACTTCCATCCTCCTCGTACAAAATTTGTTTATTGATCAAAAATATATTCCTGACTCTACTTGAAGAAGAATATACAGATGTTTCAAACTCAAAAAGGGCATGTGTTTTTTTAGGGAAAAGGCAAGGGTACACATCTTAATTGCTATGTTATCCAAATATTTATGATATTCCTAACTCCATGATATGTTTTTGAAGGGCAAATTAATTAAAAAGATATTTCCTACTCTCGCTATGCACAACAGATTTCCAACCTTGTAGAGAGAAGTATGTGGAGTACATAATTTTTCAGAGAAATTAAATATTATTCAAGCTGCAATATACATGAAGAATGAAAATTTGGGGCATACTACTCGGAGGAAGAGGCATATAGTATATCAAAACCATGTAGTATGTGTATACTTTTGTCCTAAAAAGAGTTTGATTAAGTTTTTGGTGTACCAAACCAATCTACATGACATTCAGTCAAATCTGCAAACACCAAGAAAAATGAAAATTCATACTCACCAAGATGCAGCTCGCCGGCATCCATCATGGTCCTACCATTCCAGAATTAATAAAAATTACCTTCGAGGCTTCTTCCCTTGCGCAGATAATTCCCTCCCTATAGGGCACTGTTGTGATCTAAATTTAGACGTATATACAACCCTAACTTGATCTGAATAAAGAAAGCAAAGTTGATGGCAACTTCAGGATAAAAGCATACATAACATGGATGAGAGGACAATGGCTCTGAGCTAGACATGTTGGTTGTACTATGTTGTGCTAGCTCCATCAATATAGATGGGGTTTCCTGTCGTGATAGGTAAATCTTTTGAAAGTAATGTAATTTGGTAAGTAAGCTAAATTGCTGCCTGGATCCCAAAACATACGACACGTCACTGCTACCTCCAAATATGATGCAATTATTTAATATCCATTCATCCGATTAAAATATATTCAGTTAGAGGCATCAAATGAAGTCTTTCTTAAATCATTTAAACTGCACACCATAGGTAATGTTGGTCTCTAACTGCCACCACTCTGGCTTCAAATCACTTGCAAAATCCAATTAAAGTAATGGCCTGGAAAAAAATAGCACGCTGGTTTCACATCGCTTGCCAAAACACGGCAGGGTACTTGAGGACAGTACGCATCATTGCAGAATAACCCATAGGAGGGCAAATCTAGACTGAAGAACGGAACATCCTCCCTCGATCAGCTGAACGCAGATATCCTCCTGGTTGAGGCGAGTGATGAACTGAGAGCACACACTAAACAAGAGTAAGGAATCAGGATTGATTAGAATTGCACATACATTACAGAAAGCAACAATCATAATCAGAGGTCGAGGCGGGAAATGTTGGCCGGCATCGCGCTGAGGGATGTGGGGCCTGGGTGCGGAGGAAGAGGGAGCCGGGGAAGCTAGGTCGCAACCAGGAGAGCCAGCGGCGGCGGCGCCGCACACCGGCTGAGCGCCGGTGGGAGACATGGATTGGCCACGCAGGGCATGCGACGGTGAATCGAGAACTGGGCCGGTGAGGTGGTTGGGTTGGAATCTGGGAGGGAGCGGAGGGAAGGTTGGGTTCAGGTGACGGTGGCCGGCGAGACGATGCCATCCATTGGGCGCGGGGTGACACAAAGAGTGCACGGGCGGAGTGGGGAGATTTCTCTCGGGAGTGAGGGGAATGGGGGCGAGGGGGTCGGGGGAGATTGGATCATGGGACGTGTCTTTGTGGGGTCGTGCCTGTTTCTTTTTCCCCTTTTCTCATTGTTTCCTTTCTCTCTCGTGGTTTTTCGTTATGTGCGGTGAAAAGAGGGAAGGTCGAACCATTACGACGGCAGACTCCACCTTAACAGTTAAGATATACCAACACAATTACAGAAAGAAAAAACTTGCAACTTGATCCCTGGAGATCCCTGCAATCTTCGCCACAGAAAACCTAGCTCTAGCCTATCTACACGTCAAGAACGACAACGCACTGGGGTTCCCCCGCCCTCCCGCTGCCGGAGCGGCCGACGGAAGGGAGGAGAACCCGCGGAGTCGCTGGCGGTGGATGGAGAGAAACTGTTCTCCTCCCTTTCACGTGTGTCCGGGGAAAATGAAAGAGAAGCTAGGATAGAGTGCCAGCTAGCCTCGCTATCACGTGGAAATATTGGACGGCCAAAGAATGATTAAGAAATGTTAAGTCGCCGCACCACATTGCCTAGGTAAGTTTTATACTGATTCTACTTTAGGCACGTGGAAATATTGGACAGCCAAGGAATGATCAAGAAAGTTAGGCCGCCACGCCACGTTGCCTAGGTTTTATAGTGATTCTACTCTGGACTTTTCAGTTCATGCTAGCGACGGCGATTGATTAACGACGCTGCTGAAATATTCCAAACAGCGTTCATCGATCGATTTGTCAAAAAAGGAGTACATGTGTTGGAGAATTTATGGACGATAGATTAGCTTGTTGGATCTCCATGTTACCTTTTCTTGATAAGGATTCCAAAGTTTGTTTTTCTCCTTTTGCGGTGGTTGGTTTGGTGATGCATGGGGAGCCTCCATGATCAGCTAATTATAACGTGTCGGCCGGCATGAGTACGCAGCGTTTGCTCTTCGAGAGTACTCCGTCTACATTATCAATATCTCATACTTTTTGTTTTGCGCGGTACCGTTATCTCATACTGTAGTACAAGTTATACGGGTGTTGGAATCTGTATAGCCCGTCATGGGAGTTGCCACTGGAGGGGTTAAAATTTACCCCCCATGCCATCAATAAGTCCAAATCTTGCAACTTGATCCCTGGAGATCCCTGCAATCTTCGCCACGACGAGGCAGAAAACCTAGCTCTAGCCTATCTACATGCCAAGAATGACAACGCACCGGGGTTCCCCCGCCCTCCCGCCGCCGGAGCGGCCGATGGAAGGGAGGAGAACCCGCGGAGTCGCCGGGGTCGATGGAGAGAAACTGTTCTCCTCGCTTTTCGCCTGTGTCCGGGGAAAATGAAGAGAAGCTAGGATAGAGAGCCAGCTAGCCTTGATATCACGTGGAAACATTGGACGGCCAAAGAATGATTAAGAAATGTTAGGTAGCCACACCACATTGCCTAGCTAGCTTTTATATTGATTCTACTTCAAACTTTTCAGTTCAAGCTAGTTAAGAAAGTTATGTCGCCAAGGAGTGACGGCAGCTAGCCTTGATATCACGAGGAAATATTGTGGCAAAAATTACTGTTCTGATCCTTAATCACAAGATTAGCACGAATTAATCCTTCCTGAAAACTTTAGTATGATTTGATCCTTTTTAGCAACGCTCATCCGTTGGGAGTTTTAGCTCAACGTAGACACGCCCAAGTCCTCGGCGTGGCACACTTGACCCAACGCCGGCCAGTTGCTGACGTGGCTGGGCAAGAAACGCCACTGACTTTGGCGTTTCCACATCTTACTCCAACGCCAACTACCATGGCGTCTGTGTTGATGCAGAGCAGCTTACTAATTCGTGATAGATAAAACACGTGCTCACAGGTTGTGCACCTAGCTTTGTGGATTTTTGCTTAGCGTGTGATGCTTGCGTTCAGCATGTTTGAAACTCTATGTATGTCTTTCTTTTTTATTTATTTTTGTTTGACAAATAAAATGGATAATTATGCCGACAAGAAAAATACTTGATCAATAAATATGTGTGCATCCTTAACTACACATTAAGTTCAATTTTAGCCCATATTAACAAGAAACAGTTATGGTTATTTTTGTTTGACAAATAAAATGAAAAAAAAATACTTGATCACAAACAAATCTTCTTTCCGCTCTCGCAAGGCGATTAGAGCAGAACCTTCCTCCCCTCGATCTCCATCGGTGAGCCCGTGGATTCGCCTCCCATCTGACCGCCGCTCCGGCAGGCAGTGATGGGGAGGGGAATCCTGGTGCCTCAGCTTCGGCTAGTAGATAGGCTAGGGTTTTAATCCTCCCAGTGGCGGCGCTCGGACGGATGCCGATCCTTCTTCTTCAAGTCAGTCTTCTGGGATTCGATCCTCGTCAAGTCCATCTGCAGAGACGGATTAGACGGAGCTTCGGTGTAGATTCCTCTCAGCTCCTCGGGGTGGCGAGGTAAGGTTTTCTCATCGTGCATACGCGACAACGAGATTTGGTGTCAGATTATTCGGATCGATTCAAAGGTTCAAGACCGACGACTGGGGCCTCATACGTGTTTAAGTGTAGTTCACACCCAATTCCAATACGTGCACATGTTTCATGCACCTGCTCAAATAGCAAAAGAAAGACGATCCTAAAAAAAAAGCAAAAGAAAGACACGCCGTACATGTATGCATGGTTAGCTAGGTATATCGGGTATGTATGCGCACGTTACCCAAATACGTATGCTACACTGGTGTGGGTATTCAGCCATGTATCCATATACGCGGGTATGCGGATACATGTATACATATAAGTGGATATTCAGATACATGTACGCATACGAACTATAAGCCACGCCAAGCCTTGTTACGTGCATGGCATAGTTGGGCCAAAATCACTATTTCAACTTTTCTGGGTAACTTTAGCACAAAATGGACCCCGATGGAAACTTTAGCACGATTTGACAGTTTTTAGAAACGCCAAGCACCATGGCGTTTCTACTACACCATGCAATGTAGGCAACTTTGGCGTTTCTGGCCTGGCAGAAACGCCGAACTGAGACGCGTTACAAGAAACGCCAAAGGCCCTGGCGTTTCTGCCCTAAGAAGAAACGCCAGGGCTTAGAGTGTTTCCAGTAACGCGTGCCCACGACCACTTATCTATTCAGAGCAGAAACGTTGGCTACTTTGGCGTTTCTATGTAGGGCAGAAACACCACGGGTCTTGGCGTTACCAAAAGGGTCCAATCGTGCTAAAAATCTGAAAGGGTTCAGATCGTGCTAAAGTTATCCAAAAAAGGTCGAAACGGTGATTTTGGCCGCATAGTTGATTTGTGCATGTGCTAGGCTAATCAAGTCATGCCTTTATATATATCACCTGCATCAAAATCCCAAAAATAATCATTTCTCATTAGTAATGTATAAATACTCATCGAACATTAAGCTCAGCTACAATGCCATAATAAGTATACACAGAAAACGCCATGCTCCTTGGCGTTGGTGTAAGATTAGGAAACGCGAAATACGTTTCTTGCTCAGGCACGTCAGCAGCCGGCCGGCCGTGGGCCATGTCTACAACGTCGAGAACCTCGGCATGTCTACGTAGAGTTGAAATGCCAAAGGGCTGGGCGTTGCTCAAAAGGGTCAAATTGTGCTAAAGTTTTTGAGGAGAGTCAGTTCGTGCTAATTTTACGATTAAAGTTCAAAACAATGATTTGGCCAAACATTGGACAGCCAAGGAATGATTAAGAAAGTTAGGCCGTCATGCCACGTTGCCTAGGTTTTATAGTGATTCTACTCTGGACTTTTCAGTTCAAGCTAGCGACGGCGATTGATTAACGACGTTGCTGAAATATTCCAAACCGCGATCATAGATCGATTTGTCAAAAAAGGAGTACTACATGTTTTGGAGAATTTATGGAGGATATGATAAAATTGTTGGATCTCCATGTTACCTTTTCTTGTACCAATAGCTGTAGGCCACTTATACACCAATGCCCGCTAGGCACTGTAGCCTAGATAAGGATTCCAAAGTTTGTTTTTCTCCTTTTGCGGTAGTTGGTTTGGTGATGCATGGGGAGCCTCCATGATCAGCTAATTATAACGTGTCGGCCGGCATGAGCACGCAACGTTTGCTCTTCGAGAGTACTCCGTCTACATTATCATGATCTCATACTTTTCGTTTTGCGGGGTACCGTTATCTCATACTGTAGTACAAGTTAGACGGGTGTTGGAATCTGTATAGCCCGTCATGGGAGTTGCCACTGGAGGGGTTAAAATTTACTCCCCATGCCATTGATAAGTCCAAATCTTGCAACTTGATCCCTGGAGATCCCTGCAATCTTCGCCACGACGAGGCAGAAAACCTACTCTAGCCTATCTACACGCCAAGAACGACAACGCACCGGGGTTCCCCCGCCCTCCCGCCGCCGGAGCGGCCGACGGAAGGGAGGAGAACCCGCAGAGTCGCAGGGGTCGATGGAGAGAAACTGTTCTCCTCGCTTTTCGCCTGTGTCCGGGGAAAATGAAGAGAAGCTAGGATAGAGAGCCAGCTAGCCTTGATATCATGTGGAAACATTGGACGGCCAAAGAATGATTAAGAAATGTTCGGTAGCCACGCCACATTGCCTAGCTAGCTTTTATATTGATTCTATTTTAGACTTTTCAGTTCAAGCTAGTTAAGAAAATTATGTCGCCAAGGAGTGACGGCAGCTAGCCTTGATAACACGAGGAAATATTGTGGCCAAAATCACTGTTCTGACACTTAATCACAAGATTAGCATGAATTAATCCTTCCTGAAAACTTTAGTATGATCTGATCCTTTTTAGCAACGCTCATCCCTTTGGAGTTTTAGCTCGACGTAGACACGCCCAAGTCCTCGTCGTGGCACACTTGACCCACCACCGGCCAGTTGCTGACGTGGCTGGGCAAGAAACGCCACTGACTTTGGCGTTTCCGCATCTTACTCCAACGCCAACTACCATGGCGTCTGATGTGTTGCTGCAGAGCATCTTACTAATTCGTGGTAGATAAAACACGTGCTCACAGGTTGTGCACCTAGCTTTGTGGATTTTTGCTTAGCGTGTGATGCTTGCGTTCAACAAGTTTGAAATTCTATGTATGTCTTTCTTTTTTATTTATTTTTGTTTGACAAATAAAATGGATAATTATGCCGACAAGAAAAATACTTGATCAATAAATATGTGTGCATCCTTAAGTACACATTAAGTTCAAATTTAGCCCATATTAACAAGAAACAGTTATGGTTTTTTTTGTTTGACAAATAAAATGGAAAAAAAATACATGATCACAAACAAATCTTCTTTCCGCTCTCGCAAGGCGATTAGAGCAAAGCTTCCTCCCCTCGATCTCCGTCGGTGAGCCCGTGGATTCGCCTCCCATCTGACCGCCGCTCCGGCAGGCGGTGACGGGGAGGGGAATCCCGGTGCCTCAGCTTCGGCTAGTAGATAGGCTACGATTTTAGTCCTCCCAGTGGCGGCGCTCGGACGGATGCCAATGCTTCTTCTTCGAGTCCGTCTTCTAGGATTCGATCCTCGTCAAGTTCATCTGCAGAGACGGATTAGACGGAGCTTCGGTGTAGATTCCTCTCAGCTCCTCGGGGTGGCGAGGTAAGGTTTTCTCATCGTGCATACGCGACAGCGAGATTTGGTGTCAGATTATTCAGATCGATTTAAAGGTTCAAGACCGACGACTGCGGCCTCATACGTGTTTAAGTGTAGTTCGCACCCAATTCCAATACGTGCACATGTTTCATGCACCTGCTCAAATAGCAAAAGAAAGACGATCCTAAAAAAAAAAGCAAAAGAAAGACACGTCGTACATGTATGCATGGTTAGCTAGGTATATCGGGTATGTATGCGCACGTTACCCAAATACGTATGCTACACTGGTGTGGGTATTCAGCCATGTATCCATATACACGGGTATGCGGATACATGTATACATATAAGTGGATATTCAGATACATGTACGCATACGAACTACTCCCTCCGTTCCTTTATGTAAGGTGTATTATTTTTGGCACGGTGACCAAGGCACATAATTATAGACATATTAAGACTAAATTATCCTTGGCAAATTTGTTGGTTAGTGGAAAGTGAATCAATTAGTTCAGAAAAGTATGAGATACATGCAATCGATAAAGAGATAGTTTCCTTCTTTTACTATAAGGAGAGATACAGACAATCAGAAAAGAGATACTTTCCTTTTTTAGGAGGGCTAACCAGGGAATTAGGAGGAATCATAAGAAATGCACCTTACATTCTGAAATTTTATCAAAAAACAAATACACCTTATATAGAGGAACGGAGGGAGTACAAGCCACGCCAAGCCTTGTTACGTGCATGGCATAGTTGGGCCAAAATCACTATTTCGACTTTTCTGGGTAACTTTAGCACAAAATGGACCCCGATGAAAACTTTAGCACGATTTGACACTTTTTAGAAACACCAAGCACCATGGTGTTTCTACTACACCATGCAACGTAGGCAACTTTGGCGTTTCTGGCCTGGCAGAAACGCCGAACTGAGATGCGTTACAGGAAACGCCAAAGGCCCTGGCGTTTCTGCCCTAAGAAGAAACGCCAGGGCTTGGAGCGTTTCCAGTAACGCGTGCCCACGACCACTTATCTATTCAGAGCAGAAACGTTGGCTACTTTGGTGTTTCTATGTAGGGCGGAAACACCACGGGTCTTGGCGTTATCAAAAGGGTCCGATCGTGCTAAAAATCTGAAAGGATTCAGATCGTGCTAAAGTTACCAAAAAAGGTCGAAACAGTGATTTTGGCCGCATAGTTGATGCGTGCATGTGCTAGGCTAATCAAGTCATGCCTTTATATATGTCACCTGCATCAAAATCCCAAAAATAACCATTTCTCATTCGTAATGTATAAATACTCATCGAACATTAAGCTCAGCTACAATGCCATAATAAATATACGCAGAAAACGCCATGCTCCTTGGCGTTGGGTGTAAGATTAGGATACGCCAAATACGTTTCTTGCTCAGTCACGTCAGCAGCCGGCCGGCCGTGGGCCATGTCTACAACGTCGAGAACCTCGGCATGTCTACGTAGAGTTGAAATGCCAAAGGGCTGGCACTAGTAGAAAACAGGCCTTTCGTCCGGAGCATTAGTCCCGGTCGGGTTTTGGACCGGGACTAATGTGACCACTAGTCCCGGTTCGAACGGCTAGGCTTTAGTCCCGGTTCATATGTGACCTCTAGTCCCGGTTGGTGTTACCAACCGGGACTAAAGGGGTGGTGGCAGGCTGGCGTCAGGCTGGGGCCCTGCGAGCCCCTTTAGTCCTGGTTGGTATCACCAACCGGGACTAAAGATATCACTATATATAGTGCTTCGTCCAGCCTGAGCCCAAGCTCTCCTTTCTCTGTTTTCTCCTTTCTGTCCTCTTTTCTCTTCCCCTTGCTCGAGCTCATCCTCCATTTTTGCCAAGAATTGTCAAGATTTGAGGCACCCCATCTATCCAAGTATTCACAAAGGTTAGCAACTTTCTCCTTTCATCTCTCATTGCTAGATTAGCTCGTGCAATGCTCTATAAGTATAGTGATTTGTGGGTTTTAGTTTGGGAGTAATTATGTGGGAGTTTATTTGATTTATATGCAATTTGAGCTCAAATTAACTCCTTAGTTTGCATATGTGTAAGTGTGGTTTACTTAGTGCCTTCCCATCCCCGTCCTAACCACCGTCGATCGTCCGCACCATCCCGTCGCCGGCACCACCTTGGTGAGCCTCTTGTTCTTATCCTTTCTATAAAAAAAATCTTATTTGTATGATTTAGATAGTCACTTGTATAATTTTCTTACTTGTATGATTGTTTGTTATACATAGTGCCATGGTTTTGATATCCGTCCCCGTCGGCCCTCATCCGGTTTTTGATTCGGATGTGGTATATTCTCTTTTATAACTATTTGTTGCATTTCGTGTTTATGACAATTATGCCCATCAAGTTGACATAGATATTTTTATCTAGGAGGTATGTGAACCGGAAATTGCAACCGACCCTCTTGTCGAGAAGTTAAATTTAGTTGAAAAAGAAAATGAGTATTTGAAAGAAAAATTGAAAAAAATTGAAGAAGAGAAGATGAAATTGGAGTTGTATGTTGCCGATGTCGTCGATGATCACAAGATCAAGATGGATGCAATGCGCTTGAAGATTAGAAAGATTAGAAAATATGCCGTTAATAAAGAGGCTTGGTATCATTATGCTGTTGGATCAATTATTACCTTAGTTGCGATTTTGATCTCATTTGTTGTTGCACTTAAATGCTTTAGCTAGATAGTTTTATGTTGTTTTATGAGAATAAGTGTGTATGAACTTTATGTATGAACTTGTATTAATTTGGTCTTTTCGGTGTTGTGTAATGAAGATGAGTCGGCAATGGATGTACGATGACCGACGCTCTCCCCAGTTAATTAATGGCATGCATAGTTTTCTGCGTGCGGCTGAGGCAAACAAGCGGAATGGTTTTATGTGTTGTCCATGTGGTGTCTGTAAGAATGATAGGAATTACTCTAGCTCAAAAGTCATTCACATCCACCTGTTTACGTCCGGTTTCATGTCCGGCTATAACTGTTGGACCAAGCACGGAGAAAGAGGGGTTCTAATGGAAGAGAATGAAGAAGAAGAGGATGATGACAACTATCCTGGGTTCCCTGAATACGATGGTACTACAATGGGGGAAGAGAATGAAGAAGAAGAAGCTGAAGAAGAGGCATCAGATGAGCTCACTGATGATCTTGGTCGGGCCATTGCTGATGCAAAGAGAAACTGCGAAAGTGAAAAGGAGAAGTTGAAGTTGCAGCGCATGTTAGAGGATCACAAAAAATTGTTGTACCCAAATTGCGAAGATGGCAACACAAAGCTCGGTACCACACTGGAATTGCTGCAATGGAAGGCAGAGAATGGTGTATCTGACAAGGGATTTGAAAAGTTGCTGAAAATAATGAAGAAGAAGCTTTCAAAGGACAACGAATTGCCCGACAGTACGTACGAAGCAAAGAAGGTTGTCTATCCTATAGGATTAGAGGTGTAGAAGATACATGCATGCCCTAATGACTGCATCCTCTACCGTGGTGAGGAGTACGAGAATTTGAATGCATGCCCGGTATGTGGTGCATTGCGCTATAAGATCAGCCGCAATGACCCTGGTGATGATGTTGAGGGAGAGCGCCCCAGGAAGAGGATTCCTGCCAAGGTGATGTGGTATGCTCCGGTAATACCACGGTTGAAACGTTTATTCCAAAACAAAGAGCATGCCAAGTTGTTGCGATAGCACAAAGAAGACCGTAAGAAAGATGGGAAGTTGAGAGTACCCGCTGATGGGTCGCAGTGGAGAAAAATCGAGAGAAAGTGGCCGGAGTTTGCAGGTGACGCAAAGAACTTATGGTTTGGTATAAGTACAGATGGCATTAATCCTTTTGGGGAGCAGAGCAGCAATCATAGCACCTGACCTTTGACTCTATGTATCTATAACCTTCCTCCTTGGTTGTGCATGAAGCGGAAGTTCATTTTGATGCCAGTGCTCATCCAAGGCCCTAAGCAACCCGACAACGACATTGATGTGTACCTAAGGCCATTAGTTGAAGAACTTTTACAGCTGTGGGACATAAAAGGTGTACGTGTGTGGGATGAGCACAAACAGCAGGAATTTGACCTACGAGCGTTGCTGTTTGTAACCATCAATGATTGGCCTGCTCTTAGTAACCTTTCAGGACAGACAAACAAGGGATACCACGCATGCATGCACTGTTTAGATGAGACCGAAAGTATATATTTGGATAAATGTAAGAAGAATGTGTACCTGGGACATCGTCGATTTCTTCCGATCAAGCATCTCTTAAGAAAGAAAGGCAAGCATTTCAAAGGTGAGGCAGATCACCGGAAGAAGCCTGACCACCGTACTGGTGATCATATACTTGATATAGTCAAGGATTTAAAAGTAATCTTTGAAAAGGGTCCTGGAAGACAATCTGTTCCGAATGACGCTGACGGATATGCACCCATGTGGAAGAAGAAATCTATATTTTGGGACCTACCCTATTGGAAAGTCCTAGAGGTCCGCTCTGCAATCGACGTGATGCACGTGACGAAGAATCTTTGCGTGAACCTGCTAGGTTTCTTGGGCGTGTATGGGAAGACAAAAGATACACCGGAGGCACGGGAGGACCAGCAACGTATGCACGAAAAAGACGGCATGCATCCAAAGCAGTATCAAGGTCCTGCCAGCTACGCTCTTACCAAAGAAGAGAAGGAAATCTTCTTTGAATGCCTGCTCAGTATGAAGGTCCCGTCTGGCTTCTCGTCGAATATAAAGGGAATAATAAATATGGCAGAGAAAAAATTCCAAAACCTAAAGTCTCATGACTGCCACGTGATTATGACGCAATTACTTCCTTTTGCATTGAGGGGGCTTCTACTGGAAAATGTTCGATTAGCCATTGTGAAGCTATGTGCATGCCTCAATGCAATTTCCCAGAAGGTAATCGATCCAGAAATCATACCAAGGTTACAGAATGATTTGGTGTAATGTCTTGTCAGTTTCGAGTTGGTGTTCCCACCATCCTTCTTCAATATCATGACGCACGTCCTAGTTCACCTAGTCGAAGAGATTGCCATTCTGGGTCCTGTATTTCTACACAATATGTTCCCCTTTGAGAGGTTCATGGGAGTCTTAAAGAAATATGTTCATAACCGTGCTAGGCCAGAAGGAAGCATCTCTAAGGGCCGTGAAACAGAGGAGGTTATTGAGTTTGGTGTTGACTTTATTCCTGACCTTAAGCCGATTGGTGTTCCTGAATCACGGCATGAGGGGAGACTGAGTGGAAAAGGCACGCTAGGAAAGGATTCAGTAATATGTAGGGACGGGCATTCTTGGGCCCAAGCACACTACACAGTTCTACAAAATTCCACCTTGGTGGCACCGTATATCGAGGAACACATGGATATTGTACGCTCCAAGAACCCGGAGCAGTCTGAACCCTGGATTAAACGTACACACATGGCGACTTTCGGCGGTTGCTTGCAAACACATCTCATGAATTACGACAGTGTTGGAGATGAGCTGTACTTGTTGGCCAAGTCACCATCTTCGACTATATTGACTTTCAAAGGGTACGAGATTAATGGGAATACATTTTACACGATCGCCCAAGATAAAAAGAGCACCAACCAAAACAGTGGTGTCCGCTTTGATGCAACAAACACCAATAGGGAAAAGGACACATATTATGGTTACATAGAGGAGATATGGGAACTTGACTATGGACGTGAGTTTAAGGTCCCTTTGTTTCGGTGCAAATGGGTCAATCTGACAGGAGGCGGGGCAAAGGTAGACCCGCAGTACGGAATGACAACAGTGGATTGTAGGAGATATGCCCTAGAGACAATAATAAATGTTATTGATTATCTCCCTGTTCATAATTATGTTTATGTTCCATGCTATAACTGCAATGATTCTCGAGTCTACAAATAAAACGAGGCTTGGAGGGAAACTCATGTGCACGTGTGGGATAATAAATGGTTAAATGTATTCCTAGTCTGGCCTCTAAGACTGGCTCAAGTATTGCATGATGATCATGTTTTCCTGATCATGGGCATGGCTATGCCGGCACTTTTGAGGGCACAATGTTAGAAGAACATTTGTGTTGAATCGACCCGAATTGATGTTATGCTATGAGATTCATTCGTCATAAGTTAATGGTTTATAACACAGAGATGGTTAACATTTGCATAATTCCTTAGACCATGAGAGTATCGAGTTTCTTCATGCTTGCTTCATGAACTTTGGGGTTTGTTAAACGTCATCCGTAAATGGGTGGCTATTACGGCGGCTTACGGGTTCATGGAAAAGTATGCCAAGTAACTTGATAGCTCAAGATTGGGATTTGCTCCTCCGACGATGGAGAGATATCTCTGGGCCCTCTCGGTGTTACGGTATCCATCATCGTCTGGCCAGACACTTTGTGATTTGATCACGGGGATGCCGGAACACGGGAACGAGAAAAGAGAACAATACCGGTAACGAGGTAACTGGCATAGTGGACAAGTTGTTAATCCACGGGGATGCCAACATGTCTCACCTCGGGTATTTGTAACATATCGCGAAGCAACAGGAATAGCACACGGCAATTGGAGGTTCACTCGAATATTCATTCATGTGGGTATAGGGGTCAATATGGGTGTCCACGGCTCCGATGTTGATCATTGATCGGAAGGGGTTCCGGGTCATGTCTATGCTTCACCGAACCTGTAGGGTCACACGCTTAAGGGTCATCTATCTGCTGAATACTCGACAGGGAGTCTGAGAGAAAATCACCGAAATTTTTTTCGGACACCGGAAAAGTTTCGGACACCGGAAAAGTTCCGCAGAGAGAACACCGGAACAGTTTCGGTAAAACTGAAAAGTTGTTTCAGGGGATACCATAAAGTCAAATTGGTTTTGGCACATGCCTGATAATTCTTGGAGGGTGCCAGAATCATTCTGGAAACTTTCTGGAATTTTCCGGGATGAAAACCGGAAATGTTCCGGAGCTGCCGAAACCGCTTCAGATGCTTTTCGCAGATGAAAATCACTAAACCGGAATTGTTCCGGATCGCATTGAAAATTATTTTAGTGGGTACTGGAAATGTTCTAAGCCCACATAAATATTTTCAGTTCGACCGGACGCTGAAAAATGTCGTCGTGAATAGTGAAAGTGCTTTTTGGGATATTTATGGAAAAGTCACCTTTTGGGATATTTTCCCAAAAGGTTTCTAGAAGGCTTGGGGGCCAAGAAACCCTACCCCTTGGATTTCCTATAAATAGAGGTGGAGGGGCTGCCTCCACACTCACTCCTTCTCACATACAAGTGCCATGACATTTCTGGCTTCTCTCTCCCTCCCAGCGAAATAGTTTCGTAGAGCCGAAAGGCTGTCTGGGTTCCGGTGGGAACTAGTTCTGGACGGCGAAGCCCTGCCGGATAGATGACACCGTATGTGTGCAACTCTGTAGAGAGATCGTAGTTTCGGTCTTAGTTCGAGAGTGCCTCCCGAAGGGCTGTCCGAGTTACTGTCCGTGTTTCGGGGGTCCTCCCGAAGGGCTGTCCGAGTGACCCGCCCGAAGGGCTGTCAGTGAGGCCTCCCGGAGGGCTGTCCGAGGATCCGTCCGGTGGGACTATCCGAGGGACTGTCCAGAGGCCTCCCGAAGGGCTGTCCGAGGATCCGTCCGGTGGGACTATCCGAGGGACTGTCCAGAGGCCTCCCGAAGGGCTGTCCGAGGATCCGTCCGGTGGGACTATCCGAGGGACTGTCCTGAGGCCTCCCGAAGGGCTGCCCGGAGATCCGTCCGGGGAGCAGGCGAGGGAGTACATCCTCGCGGTTGGGAGGTTGTAAATCCTAGCTGCGGGGATCTGCACCGCCGATCGTCATTGACTCTACTTCCGCTGCGCTACGAGTCAGTAACGAAAAAGATCAAACCTTGTATGCAGTCTCCATAGTGGTCCTGGGCTGGTGCGTAGGTCGGAAATTTTTTGTTTTCTACTGCGTTACCCTACAGTGGCATCAAGAGCCGTGCTATGCGTAGATGCAGGTTGCGATCTAGAATACATAGAGATGTATGGGTGTTGCACAATATAATTAGGTAGTAGATGAGATCTATTGCTGAAAATTATTTGTGCGGGTAGCAGATGAAATCTGTTACCCGATGTTCTTGTTGCTTCCCTTGAATTTGCGTAGTCCTGATCTTGACGGCATGGTGGAATCTCACAAAGTTCTGGCAATCCGCGATCCTTTCATGCTGCTCCTGAGTATGCTGATTGACAGATCAACAAAGTGCTAACAGTTCTTTGGGTTCCACCATAGTTAAAGAAAGATGGATGTTTCGCAGACAAAAGGGCAATGCAGATATGATCTGCACGGGGGTCATGCGTATGACGAAGTTTAGTATGGGGCTCGAGATTTTATTATCTCGTGTTTCATACACCCTGGAAAGTTAATCTAGCAACTTGAATTATCATACTTGATGATGGACGTTGGTAGCTTCGGTTTGTTTCGAAACCTTAGAAGCCACGTAAAACAAGTTTTTGCATGAACCAATTAGAGGCGTCTAACTTGGTTTTGCAGGATGGTTTGCATGTGCATGTAATGTGGTATAGCAGTGTTCATAATAATTTGATTATGTATGAGATGACTATATGATGTAAATTGATTAACATGACCTGCGTGTTATGATTCGGCATGATGGCTGGAGCCATATGATTGCACTTTAATGACCTGCGTGTCAACCTTATGTAATGCACTTATTTTATTAAGCTATAGAGATAGCAATATTATCTGGTGCATCGACAAGGTGGTGGCAATCTTCGCGAAGGTGAACACCGATGCGAATGCCGAAGACGAAGAAATACTTGACTTCTCCGTCAGAAAGGGCTATACCATATCATGCTATTATGAATTGCCTGAGATGTTTATCCCTTATGATGCACCCTTTTGATTGCGCGGTAGTCGCTTTTATTAGGGTGATCTCTCACAAAAAAAATATCAAGTAGTTAGTGTTCTCCCAAGTGTAGCACCGTCACGGCACCTATCTCTTCGGGGTATCACATGGATATATGGGTACGAACGATTAGGGATGTGTGAGGCGGGTGAGTTGAGACCTCGCAGCGAGATCACTTGGTTGTCTTGACGTTCTAGCTTGAATGTCCTGAGCTCGGAACACGCCCATCGAAAGATGAAGAAGAGTCACATAGAGATGTGATTGGCAAGTTGGCCTACCGATTGCAATTCTCGTCACTTGAGATGGATACATCCTTGGCGTTGAATTGTAATTTGGATCTTGAATCGCTCACAATCAATTATGAGAGATATTGATTTGAGTGGGAGCGCACTGTAGAATTACCTTATTTAATTCTCGGTGCAATTTATTATGGACACTGTCTAAGTGTGATTTGCATAATAGTTGTAGAATAATGGCTCGCGTTTCCACCTTCGCTGTTAAAATTGAATAAGCTATTAAATATCTGGTTAAAACTTTACGGTTGGTAACGTAATGTGAGGATTGTCCTCTAGAGTGCCGAGAAGGACTTGTCCTATCGCATGCTTTCGGTATTCTCCCGCTAATGCTATGGATCATGTGACTCTCGTCCTTCGATCCAAAAGCTAGAATTCCTTTTCAGTCAAAGTGCAATATGTTTACTTCCATGAGACCCGAACTTCGAAAGTTTGGATAATTATGTGATATTCATGGAATCTGAAAATCATTTTCAGAGACAGACAAAGGCTAAAAGATATGAGATATCCAAAGCAATGTTTGTTTGCAAACTATTAGTAAAGGAGTTTACTATGCATTAGACTGATAAGAGTAGGAGAAATACTAAAAGTTAAACTGTTAGAAGTATAATGGCAAAAGGAAAGAAGACTGGAATATCCAGCTCATGTATGAATGTCATACAAGTTTTTGATGTATAGACGGCTCGTCAAAGATATAGTTCTTGGGAATTATGGTTAAACATGTTAATCACTAATTCTTGGGTATTGTGAGTTAATCACAAAGATACCCGCTCGATTGCATTCTGTTGCAACTCGATGTAAGAACTACTATGGCCTGAAAGACTAGCCAGGAATGGTGTTTAGATACACGCAGGGAACATAGTAAATGTTACTATGCCTTCCATCGGTGTATTCCCTATGTATTTACTTTCATAATTCATTTTAGAGTTTCACACTCTAGCCCTTTGCATAAGGTATCTTGCAAGAAGGTTGTTCATAAGAGAACTTTTAATGTTCGGTGTTATGAATAACATAAGGGCCATACTTTCATTATGAATGAGATGTATGTTATGAATATTGATATTAATACATTACCTCTGGGTTTACTTTCATAATTCATTTTAGAGTTTCATACACTCTAGCCCATTGCACAATGTTTGTTACAAAAGAGTTGTTCATAAAACAACAATTGTTGTTCAGTATTATGAATAACATGAAGGGCCATGCTTCCATCCTAGATGGAATGTATGTTATGAATATTGTTGGAAATATGATACATCCATAACACTGACGCTAAATGTCGCAAGACTAAAAGAATACCACACAAGTGTGGCACTGCATTTGGTCACATTGGAGAAACTCGCATGGAAAATTTCATTATGATGGATTTTGAAGTCGTTTGATTTTGAATCATCTGACACTTGCAACTTTCCTCTGAAAAGTGAAGTGACCGAAATACCGTTCACAGGCCATAAGGAACGAGCAAAGAACATATTGGTGATCATACATTATGATGTGTGTAGTCCAATAAATGTTGTTGCAAGTGGTGGATTTATCTATCTTCAGAAATGACTCAAGTAGATATGTGGATATTTACTTGTTGAGACGTAAGTCTGGATCTTTTGAATTCATTCATAAGGTTTTCAAAAATGAAGTAGAAGTTGTTGTAACAAGAAAATTATGTTTCTGCAATTCGATTGCAGAAAGGAATATTTGAGTTACAAGTTTAGCGAATGTCTGATGAGTTGTGAAAGGGGTTTCATAACTTGCACCTCCCGGAACACCACTACAAGTGGAAAGTCCGTGAAGATGTAATCGAACCATTTATGACATGGTAAGATCAAAGATGACATAAATAGATTTGCCATTATCCCTTTTAAAGAGTAATGCTTTAGAGACTGCGGCTTTTACACTGAAAAGAGCTCCATCGGGTCTGTTGAAATGACGCCATGGTATGGTACGCCCAACCATGTTATATCTTTTCTTAACATTTGGAATATGGGGCTTGTGTAAAAGGTTACAAACCTATTCCAAATCAGACAAGTGCTACTTTGTAGGTTATCCCAAGTAAATGGGTATTCCTCCCTCACAATACCGAGGCAAATAGGTTTGCCACAAAGAACGGTATGCTTTTTGAAGGAAATGGTTCTTTCAAAAAGGGTGAGTGGGAGAACACTGCAACTCGATGAGATAAACAGTATCTTCGTCATCAATTCAAAGGAAAGGAACCTTGGAAGTGATTCCAAGGTTTTCCTACTGCGACTGATACGGAAGTCTCTACAATAAAATGTATGGACTTCGGTCGAACTTGCAGCTGAACCTCGTAGGCAAGGCTCGTGCAAACCTCTCAGGTGCGCAAATGAGATATTGTTGTTGGACAACAGTATACCTACGATACACAAGGAAGCGGTGATGGGCCCTGACTCCGGAATTGGCTAAATGCCAATACAATCCGAGATAGTTTCCATATAAATGTTTCAAGATTAAAATCTTGATACACCTTTCAGAAGGCTTAGAGTCTAACGAATATTTATGGAACTAAAAACTGATACGGATAAAAATGTTTTATCCATAAAGCTTGACTTGTTGAAATAACAAGTTCAAGGAGTTGACTACAATGAGGTTGTTTCACCGTAGCGATGCTTAAAGTCGGTTCGGGTTGAACTAGCAATTAATACATATTTCAATCATGAGATATGAAACATGGATGATGAAAGGATTTCCATCTGATGGAAATGTAACCAAGGACTTGCATGTGTTACAGTCCAAGGTATTTTGTCAGTCCAGAGGATGCTAGTAAGTATGCAAACTTCAGAGTTCCAGCAATGGACAGAAGAGAGCAAAATGGAGTTGGAATCTTCGTGTTTTGATGAAATGGTCAAAAAGGGTTTTGACTTCATCAATGGGTAACGAAGATGCTTGTGATTCAAGAAAGTAAGTGGGAGCATAATAATATTCCTAAAAACGTTGTGTTCTTGACACATTGTTAATTAGAAGTAAATTTCTTGACACGAATTAAGGACTTCATTTGAAAATAGTTTTTCGATGAAGTGCTTAGGCTAAATAGCCTCAATATTAGGCATGATGATCTATGGAGATAGATTTACCTAATGGGGCTAAGCTATGAATACATATTGACAAGATGCTAAAACCTTTTAGCATTTAAAAGGCCAAGGAGTGATTCTTGTCGATGTCACATGGAAAGAGTTTTTGCAAGACTCAGTGTCCCAAAACACAGATGAGTGAAATACATGATGGAGATTCCACACACTCTTGTGTTTGGATTAATCTTGTATTCCATGGTATGTAAAACAACCAGATATGTCCGATACTCCAAAGTTGTTGCGAGTATAGATACCAAAGTGATCAAAGTACTGATCATAGGACAACAGTGAAAGATGTCACTGAGTACTAGAGTAGTACTGATGACATGTTTTCTCGCAAGCAGAGATTATGAAGTGCTCGTTGTAAGTAATTACATCGATACAATCTTCATCAATGCTCCATGCGATTTTTGATTTAAGTTAAGGGATTTGTGTAATACACAATATGGTGGCACGGTAGTTGGAAATTGTTCCAAACAAGATACTGTGGCGAATTCTATAACATAGGCTAAGTATGTTGATGCTTTAGAAGCGACAAAGAAGATGTTGAATCATATAGGTCATTCAAGAACTTAGTATGGTTCCAAGATGGCTTTGGTCAATGGGACACTATTGCAGATAGTTGCTCCATAGCTCAGTCTGAGGAATCAAGGTTTGACCTGTGATTCACATATATACAAAGCCAAGTCCACACAAAATATGAATTTTGTGAAAGCGTGAAAACGCGGGGATATGCATAGTTACACACGGAGCTGAAGTTGTCAGATCCGTTGGACATCAGGCTATACCACAAGCGAAGCATATTTTACACCAGTATGCCATAGGTGTAAAGTGCATTAGCATTGACTAGATTATTGACTCTAGTGCAAGTGGGAGTCTGTAGGAGATATGCCCTAGAGACAATAATAAATGTTATTGATCATCTCCCTGTTCATAATTATGTTTATGTTCCATGCTATAACTGCAATGATTCTCGAGTCTACAAATAAAACGAGGCTTGGAGGGAAACTCATGTGCACGTGTGGGATAATAAACGGTAAAATGTATTCCTAGTCTGGCCTCTAAGACTGGCTCAAGTATTGCATGATGATCCTGTTTTCCCGATCATGGGCATGCCTATGCCGGCAATTTTGAGGGCACAATGTTAGAAGAACATTTGTGTTGAATCGACCCGAATTGATGTTATGCTATGAGATTCATTCGTCATAAGTTAATGGTTTATAACACAGAGATGGTTAACGTTTGCATAATTCCTTAGACCATGAGAGTATCGAGTTTCTTCATGCTTGCTTCATGAACTTTGGGGTTTGTTAAACGTCATCCGTAAATGGGTGGCTATTACGGCGGCTTATGGGTTCTTGGAAAAGTATGTCAAGTAACTTGATAGCTCAAGATTGGGATTTGCTCCTCCGACGATGGAGAGATATCTCTGGGCCCTCTCGGTGTTACGGTATCCATCATCGTCTGGCCAGACACTTTGTGATTTGATCACGGGGATGCCGGAACACGGGAACGAGAAAAGAGAACAATACCGGTAACGAGGTAACTGGCATAGTGGACAAGTTGTTGATCCACGGGGATGCCAACATGTCTCACCTCGGGTATTTGTAACATATCGCGAAGCAACAGGAATAGCACACGGCAATTGGAGGTTCACTCGAATATTCATTCATGTGGGTATAGGGGTCAATATGGGTGTCCACGGCTCCGATGTTGATCATTGATCGGAAGGGGTTCCGGGTCATGTCTATGCTTCACCGAACCTGTAGGGTCACACGCTTAAGGGTCATCTATCTGCTGAATACTAGACAGGGAGTCTGAGAGAAAATCACCGAAAAAGTTTTCGGACACCGGAAAAGTTTCGGACAGCGGAAAAGTTCCGCAGAGAGAACACCGGAACAGTTTCGGTAAAACTGAAAAGTTGTTTCAGGGGATACCATAAAGTCAAATTGGTTTTGGCACATGCCTGATAATTCTTGGAGGGTGCCAGAATCATTCTGGAAACTTTCTGGAATTTTCCGGGATGAAAACCGGAAATGTTCCGGAGCTGCCGAAACCGCTTCAGATGCTTTTCGCAGATGAAAATCACTAAACCGGAATTGTTCCGGATCGCATTGAAAATTATTTTAGTGGGTACTGGAAATGTTCTAAGCCCGCATAAATATTTTCAGTTCGACCGGACGCTGAAAAATGTCGTCGTGAATGGTGAAAGTGCTTTTTGGGATATTTATGGAAAAGTCACCTTTTGGGATATTTTCCCAAAAGGTTTCTAGAAGGCTTGGGGGCCAAGAAACCCTACCCCTTGGATTTCCTATAAATAGAGGTGGAGGGGCTGCCTCCACACTCACTCCTTCTCACATACAAGTGCCATGACATTTCTGGCTTCTCTCTCCCTCCCAGCGAAATAGTTTCGTAGAGCCGAAAGGCTGTCTGGGTTCCGGTGGGAACTAGTTCTGGACGGTGAAGCCCTGCCGGATAGATGACACCGTATGTGTGCAACTCTGTAGAGAGATCGTAGTTTCGGTCTTAGTTTGAGAGTGCCTCCCGAAGGGCTGTCCGAGTTACTGTCCGTGTTTCGGGGGTCCTCCCGAAGGGCTGTCCGAGTGACCCGCCCGAAGGGCTGTCAGTGAGGCCTCCCGGAGGGCTCTCCGAGGATCCGTCCGGTGGGACTATCCGAGGGACTATCCAGAGGCCTCCCGAAGGGCTGTCCGAGGATCCGTCCGGTGGGACTATCCGAGGGACTGTCCAGAGGCCTCCCGAAGGGCTGTCCGAGGATCCGTCCGGTGGGACTATCCGAGGGACTGTCCTGAGGCCTCCCGAAGGGCTGCCCGGAGATCCGTCCGGGGAGCAGGCGAGGGAGTACATCCTCGCGGTTGGGAGGTTGTAAATCCTAGCTGCGGGGATCTGCACCGCCGATCGTCATCGACTCTACTTCCGCTGCGCTACGAGTCGGTAACGAAAAAGATCAAACCTTGTATGCAGTCTCCATAGTGGTCCTGGGCTGGTGCGTAGGTCGGAAAATTTTTGTTTTCTACTGTGTTACCCTACATGGATCTCAACAATCTTGGGTACACAGACGAACCATTCGTCCTAGCCAATGATGTGGCGCAGGTTTTCTATGTGAAGGACATGTCTACCAAACCGAGAAAAAGGAAAGATAAGGAAGCGAATACATCATACGGTGAGCCAAAGTGCCACATAGTTCTTTCAGGGAAAAGAAACATCATGGGAGTGGAGGACAAGACAGACATGTTAGAAGATTATGAAAAGTTTCATGAAATTCCTCCCTTCATAGTGAAGACTGACCCAATCATCCTGTGAAATGATGAAGATTTTCCATGGTTACGGCGCAAAGGGACACACGCGAAGAAAAAGTTTTATACCCCAAGATCCCACTCTGGGATGTGATCGGCTTCACCGTCATCACTTTCTTCTCTAGTGAGTAGCCGAGATAATCCAGTTTGTACACGAAGTGCATCCAGTTTTTGCCGTAACCCTCTCAACTTTTTAGCACATGCTATGTGGGTGAAATGATGATACCATGCCAAGTTTCAACCTTTTTAGAGTTCATTTGTAGTGCTTTTCAAGTTCAGGGTCATTTAGCTAAAAAAAATCATTAAATGCATGAAAAATAACAAATGAAGTTAGAAAGGGTTGAAATTTGAGGATGTGGCTTTGAATGGTGCATATTGAATGCACAAAAAGCCACGAACCGGGACTAAAGGTCCTTTAGTCCCGGGGCATGGATTCAACCGGAACTAAAGGCCGATCCTATATAAACTTTGCGTTTTCCACCGCCCAGGAGACAGATCGAACACCACACGCCGCCAGGCCGCTCATCTTCAACCTCCGATGCCGGAGATCACCGACGCCGTCCCGCTCGCTTCGGCCCCTCCCCAAGCCCGCAGCCCGCTGCATCTTCTTCGACAATGGGAGTGAGCGAAGAGCCCCACAACGCCCGCACCATCGTCTTCCTCCTCGCCTGTTGCCGCCACTGCCTCGACCTCGCCCTCGAGCACCGACGCGTCCACGACCTCCCTGAGCCCTCCCCGAGCTCGCGATGACCTAGCTATGAGCCGCCGCCATTCCCCTCCTCCTCCTATCCCCCCCTCCGCGGTCACCGACGCCGCCCGCGCTCAAGCCGCTCTGACGGCGCCGCCCGCGGTACATGGAAGAGTGGATGGATTGATCGATGGATGTAGATGATTTGCTTGTTCTTTTCTGTACATGGAACAATGGATGGATAGATGGATGTAGATGATTTGCTTGATTGATGCTCAATGCTACTGTGTGTATGTAGATGATTTGTTAAAATTTTTTGCTATTGTGATTGCTCAATGCTACTTGTGAGTGGTTCTCTTTTGCTACTGCTATGTGCTAATTGATAGACATTGTAGATGGAGATTGATAGACATTGCTCAATTCCAGTTCAGGGACGTTCAGGAACCCACCTAGCTGTCTTTTTTTTTTCTTTTTTGTTATTTTTGTCTCAGTGAATTATACCCCAGATTCATAGATTTTCAGTGAGCATTATCAATGTTGAAGAAGGAGTGATCTTAATGGACAGAAAAAATTTGTAAAGTTTGATCCAAATTTTTTTGCGGGAGAAAGTTTGATCAAGTTATCGAAAAACATTTAACAAGAATGCAAGAAATGCAAATGGATTGATGTTATGAAGTATGGATAATGTGTCAATGTTGTATGTGATGTGATGATCTAATTTTTTTTCACTCGGTGGAATTTGCAGGCCGGTGAGCATGGATGTGATGTGATGATCTAATTTTTTTTCATGTTTTTTTTCAGTTTCTTACTACTGTTAACTACTGTTTGTTAGGTGGATGGATGCATGGATGAATTTGTGTTAGATGGATGCATGGATGTTGTTAGATTCATAGATGGATGGAATGTTGGTCAAATTTTTCTCATGCGAATATGTAGTAAATAATTGATGATGAAGCTTATTTTGCAATTTGAGATGTTGTTAAAAGCTATATGATATGTGATGGTCTAAATTTTTAAATCGGTACAATTTGCAGATTTGTGGTGTTGCATCTCCAAGGAGTGTTTATCAACGTCAGAGCTGTTGATCCCCGATCTTCCCTCCGCTGATCAACTACATCCTCTACAGCCGAGGGTGAGCTACGAATCCCCCTTCACCTCCTCATCTTTTTTTTGTCACTAGATTTCAAAAATGTGAATCATGTATTTGATAGGTGTATAAAAAATATAGACATGTGGTGAGAGAAAAAAAGAAAAATATAGAAATCGTGTATTTGTTTTCATAGGAATTTGTTCTCGGCGATGATGCCCGGCCCGCATCCTCGTCGTCGACTCGGTGGCGACAACCAGTTTGAGAGGCGCCATGGCCGGGACTGGGCTCCGCCGGGCTGGCACTGGGAGGTGCTACCTTCCGGGGCGCACAGCTTGGTGAGGAATCGGGGTCTCGTCGTCGACCCGGAGCTTCTTTGGTGGCGGTCGCGTGGGCCACTATCGGTGCAGAGGGAGCCGGCCCCCGAGAGGGTGGTACGTCGCCGTGTGAGGGAGGAGGACGAGCACATCCGTCGCTACATGGTTGCGTTGCACGACAACTTCTCCAATACCTGGCAGTTTCTTCAGGGATCTCACCCGAGCTATGATCCTGTGATGGTTCCTTCTCTTTGGGTGTTCACCGCCCGTGGCTCAGGAACCGGGAGTCGACGTCCAGTTTGATTGGGCGAGATGTTTAGTGATATTATGTGATATTATTGTTGCATTAACTGGATTATTCGAGATGTATTAGTGACGGAGGAACCGCGAGTCAACTGGATTATTCGATAATATTCGAGCTGTATTAGTGATGTTATATGATAATATTCGAGATGTATTAGTGATAATATTCGATAATATTCGATGATGCATTAACTGGATTATTCGAAATGTATTAGTTTTTGCTTATTGAATGCATTCTAGTTTGAATACTAAATTGTTTTATCTTTCTTCTGGATTAGTTAAACTATGGACTATAGCGGCAGAGACGACCATGATCAAGAGGATATCATGTTCGACATGATACGCTCCCAAAACCCAGAGATTGAACCAGATGATGGCTCACAATATCTGAACGAGTTCGGTGAGGGAATTGAGGAAGAACCAATAGACGAAGGGCACACAAACAATGATGGCGAAGGAAATGTTCTTCAATTAACAAAGTCCGGCGAGGTATATATAAGGCCTCTGGTGATCATTACATGTATTAATTGATTTGTATATATATATATATATATATATATATATTAACGAATCTTTCTTCTTTTAGCCCTCCGGATCGAGCAAATCATCTACATGGGTAGTACGAGGCCCGGCCAAAAAGTTGCCCGATGGCATAAAGTACAACATCGATGAAATCAAAGAAGATGGCGAACCGATTGCTCCTAAAAAGAATGCAGACAAATTTATACGTCAATGCGGAGTTATTGTTAGGGACCAAATCTCGATCACCGTTCAAGAATGGAATAACCCAAAGGAAGATCGAGGAGTTAGTTTTGTCGATGAAAGAGCAAAAAATCTGCTTTGGGATACGCTCATGTCACATTTCACCCTATCAGAGGGTTTCATAGATCTCCAACGGGAGAAAGTCAAGAAGTGTGCTCTTAAGAAGATGGCCACACAATTCCGGTCTTGGAAGAAAAGATTATGGGCCAACTACGTCAACGCAGAAAAGAAGACTCCAGATTTCACTGGACCACTAGAGAAGGTAAAAGATCACTGGGACTTATTTGTGGAGTTTAAGGAATCAGAAGCAGCTAAGGAACGGTCGATGAAAAACAAGATAAATGCTGAGAAAAAAAAGTTTCACCATGTTCTGGGGCCAGGTGGCTACAAGACTGGGTTGCCTAAGTGGGATGAATCTGAGGAAAAGATGATTGCTGCAGGGGTCACTCCACAAACATTGGGTTGGCCCGACAGGTGTAGGACTTGGTTTTATGCGCATGGGGGAAAGTTGGACCCAAAGACAAGGGAGATTATTGAACAGGCAAGTCTTAAAGAAGCCTCAGACGCTTTACTTGAAGCAATAGAAGAGGCTCGAATGGGGGCGTTCCAGCCCGAGAGAGAGAACGACGAGCTTACACGCGCCCTCAAGAATCCTGAACACCCGGGACGAACACGAGGCAAAGGCGTTGTTCCGTGGGTTGAGGGGTTTGCGGAGTGGAACGACACTTACAGAAGCCGTGCGAGAAAGAAGAAGCGGGATCCAGACCAGAGGAAGCAGGATGCAGACCGGTTTCAAAAGCTAGAATCAAAGAACGCGGAGTTGGAATGCGCTTTCATGCGGCAGCAGGAGCAGATCGACACAATTAGCCAGCAAAGGGCGTCTCAGCGGCAGGAGCAACCAGATCCAGCATTGGATAGTACCATCCCATCTATGCCGAAAAGCAGCGTGGGTTCCACGGGGGTCCCGGCCGATGATGCACTGCTGGCTCGCTACCCCGTGGATGATATCCAAGAGACGACAACTTGTGAACTACACATGAAAATGAAGAACATATCCATGAAGGTGGCGGACGGCTTTGCTTTACCGAATGCACCTGAAGCAACCATCCACGGTAATCCGATTCCACCTGGCTATGCTTGTGTCGGGGTGGATGAAGTTCTGTCAGGATATGACTCACTAGAGCTTGACTTTCCTGGAGGTGAAGGGGAGCAGACACTGGGAGAAGCCATACGTGGTCTCATTGTATGGAGAATGGAATGCATCGTGTTTCCAAACTCGGTGCCAAGGCCACCGACTCCTCCTCCAAGTCCGCCGCGTCAGCCGACTCCAACCCACCTCGAGACGGAGCGCAGCGCGAGTCCGCCATATCGATCTCCGCCGCGTCAGCCGAATCCACCCCACCTCGAGACGGAGCCCAGTGCGACTACGCGGTATCGATCTCCGCCGCGTGAGCCGACTCCAAAGCGGAAGAGAGCACCAAAGAAGAAACCCGAGGCTCCTGCCAAAAAGAAGTTAGCTTACGAGATGACTGAGGAGGAAAACAAACGGGTCGTGGATGCCCAAGTGAGGGCCCATTTTGCACCGAAACCGCCCCCGCCGCCGAAGGAGAAAATACCTGAGAAAGTCGTACAACACTTTGTGGATCTTGCTAAACCGGCTGTGGAGAAAAGGCGATCAGACTATGAACGCTCTATTAGCAAGTCATATTATCAACAAAAAAATCAGTAGTCGAGCCTTACAGGTAGTAATAAAAGCGGGAAAACTGTTCCCCAACTCGGAGAACAGGCAGTGCAATCGATCCCCCCACTCAAGGTGAGTACCGATAAGGCGGGAACCGACGCTGATAGAGAGATGGCTAGAGAGATGGGTATCACTGTTGAACAACTCCTAGGCATAGAGGAAGTCCCCACGATGGATCCGAAGGAACTTGCATGGAAATATGTCCCCGGGAACCCTCTGGTCAGGCCTGACAAGGAGGAGCTTCTACCAACGCAAATGCGCAGATTGCATGACTGGTACCTGAGAGAAGTAAAGGCCGGGCGAGAGAGCCTCATGGTGAAAGTCAAGCCAGAGCATTACTTCCATGGAAACGATGTGTGGATTGAATTTCCAGAAATTTTCCAGTTATTCAATCAAGACGCACTCGACAAATCTCTCGTCAGTTGCTATTGTCTGTAAGTGAGTTCTTTCTATAATTTAAGTCTCTAGCTCAGCTCGTTCATTGCCTGTAATTATCCTCAATATATTCTTTTGTGTGGTATTATATATGCAGAATGAAGATTTTTGAATTTAAAAGAGATAGACTCTATGGCATTGGGTTCATTGACCCAAATACCGTTAATGAAGCTATGTTAAATAACCACAAACAAGACACAGAGAATAGCTTGCTAATGTTTTTGAAGGAACTAAATACCAGACCAGAAATACTTTTTCCTTACAACTTCAGGTGAGTGTTACTGTCTTGTACTACAAATTCTATTTTTACTTACTCGATGTTAAGTGTAGTTGATGAGTTATGCATGCCCGCTTATACAAACGTGTGCGCAGATTCCACTGGATCCTGCTAATCATTAGAGTTGACGAGTGAACTGTTGAAGTACTGGACTCACTAGGTAAAGACCCTGAAGAATACAGGAGCCTGTTTTTGATGCACGACAGGTAATTTCAATCATTATCGCACTATGTCGGCCTCTTTAGTTCATTTCCTGATATCAAGTAATTAATAACTCCTTTATTCATTTTCTTTGCCGGGCAGGGTTTGGAAAAAGTTCATCAAAGAGGTTGTCGGTGAATGGGAACCACAGCTGAAATGGCGATGGTCCAAGGTAATTAAGTAGTACTAGCTACGTCCATGCATCTCTTTAATTCTAGTTTCAATACCATTATCATGCTTGATTATTATCTGATTGAATTCTATTGTCGTAAAGTGTATGAGGCAGGAAAAGGGGACTAATTTATGTGCATACTACGTTTGCGAGAACATTCGCTTTATTACCGAAAGGAGCAGAGATGCAAGACATCTTTGGGTACGTAAACACTATTCACAATTTTTTTTATCATGATCTAATATACATACACACAACTAATATATTCATATTGATCTCCTTCTTTAAAGATGACGGAGATGCGGGGTAGGCTCCTACGAAAGGACCGCATACGAGCACTTCAAGAGGAAATGGCGGGATTTTTGCTTCAGCAGGTCATATCTCCCGATGGAGAATACCATTTCACCTAATGCCTGCATGTAATGATCTGCAAATTGTAGGAGAAATTGTATATATCAAATTGTATATATATGTGTATGCATGGTCGTATGAGAAATTCTATGATATATGACTGATTCTACGAGAAATTCTATTATATATGCATAACGTGTACAGTATGTAGTAGCATAAAATATGTTTGAAATGAAAAAGAATTAAATGGAAAACACAAAATGAAAAGGAAAATTAAACAATAAATCCTAAACCCCTAAACCTTTAGTCCCGGTTGGTGTCACCAACCGGGACTAAAGGCCTCCAGCCCCCGGCGCGCGCTGCCGGCCACGTGGCAGGGATTGAGTCCCGGGTCGTGGCCAACCGGGACTAAAGGGTGGGGGCCTTTAGTCCCGATTTATTTGTTCCGGTTGGTGAACCGGGACTAAAGGCCCTTCCCAACCGGGACTAAAGGCCGTTTCTCCACTAGTGTAGGCGTTGCTCAAAAGGGTCAAATTGTGCTAAAGTTTTTGAGGAGAGTCAGTTCGTGCTAATTTTACGATTAAAGTTCAAAACAATGATTTTGGCCAAACATTGGACAGCCAAGGAATGATTAAGAAAGTTAGGCCGCCACGCCACGTTGCCTAGGTTTTATAGTGATTCTACTATGGACTTTTCAGTTCAAGCTAGCGACGGCGATTGATTAATGACGTTGCTGAAATATTCCAAACCGTGATCATAGATCAATTTGTCAAAAAAGGAGTACTACATGTTTTGGAGAATTTATGGACGATATGATAAAATTGTTGGATCTCTATGTTACCTTTTCTTGTACCAATTGTTGTAAGCCACTTAGGGCATCTACAATGCAGCGACGCCTGCGTAGACGCGTAGACTATGAAAAATAGGGAAACGTTGCGTACCAGACGACCGGCCGAACGCTGCGCTGGTCGCTCGTGCTGCGCCATGCGTTTTCTCTATTGGCCCACAACCGTTTTTGTTTCTTTCGTTCTTATCTTCACCAGGACTTCTCTCGTCCACTCATTTCTCTTCCCGTGCGTCTTCCTCCTCTCATCTATCTCTCCTCACGCCGCTCCATCGCCCCAAGCTTTGGTCTCCGATGCTGGTGCTCCCCCACACGCTTTGGTCTCCGGTGCTGCTCCTCCGCCATCGCTCTCTTCTCCACAACCCGCCTGCTTCCCCCATCTTCTTCATCCAGCAAACCTCCCAATGGATGAATTTTATCAGAGCTGCAAGACCCACACGCCGGCATCGGTAGTGCACGCTGGGAGCAGCCCGCCGGGATGTTGCAACCGGTGGTGCGCGCAGCTGGGGCCGGCAACTACGGATCGGCAGCGACCCATTTTTTTCTGCTGGAACCCGCAATTTTTTTGCTGGGACGGGCCAATTTTTTTACTGCAATCCAGCGACGGCGATCCATTTGTTTTGCTGGAACCACACTTTGTTTTTCTTGGAACCATGCCTTTTTTTGTTTTGTTGATCATTGCCATTGCTTTGCGAAACCATGTTTTTTTTTGCTGAAACCATACTTTGTTTTTAGTGGAACCATACTTTTGTTTGTTCTAACCATGTTTTTTCTGGAACCATTCTTTTTTTGCTGGAGCTGTGATCGGTGGGGTGCTAAAACCATTATGGTCGGTGCTACAACCGTGATCGGCGATTGCTTCAACCAGCCACGGCACCGTCCCGGCGGCCATGGGCGGTACCCTCGCCGGAGCTCGACGAACAAAGCACCGTCCCGGTGGGTGCTACAACCGTTATGGCGGGGTGCTACAACCGTGTTTGGCGATTGCTTCGACCGACCCCGACATCGTCCCGGCAGCCATGGGCGGTACCCTGCCAGAGCTCGACGAACACGGCCACAACGGCGACGGACGAGGTTGCAACCGGCGACGGCAAGGCAGCGAACAACTACGGCGACGAGCTTTAACGGTGATGACGGCGAGCTGCGACGGCGGTGGCGGCAAGCTTCGTGATGCAGTTAGGGCGGTGGCCGGGGGGAGGATGATCTGACGGAGGCGTTGACCTCGGCCCTCTTTTTTGCATGGAGAGGTGGTCGCTTTGTTTTTTTTGGTTGCAGCTGATTGGGATGAAGGAATACGCACATCAGACGGTTACTGGGAGTCTGATCGTACGGTGGGAATAGGACCGGCCGAAACTTTGGGCCGGCTGACCAGCGCCTATCACTGGCCTTAAAAATAATAATTAATCCATTAGCGTCGATGAAAGAGTCTCTGTTCACAACGCTGAGCGCCTGTTTGAGCGCTTATAAGATTTTTTTTTGGCTAAAAAACGTGTAGTGCTGGTTCTCTCCAACGCCCGCTGCCGCACAAAAGGCTCATGTGAAAAAGAAAAAAACTAAGCGCTCGGCGACACGCTCCGCATCGATGCCAGCCTAATTCCTAGGATCGAACCGGACTGGAAGGAAACTACCGGGAAACAAATCCTGGCGCCTGGGCTTAGCGCCCGCGTTGTAGATGCCCTTAGTATGAACTGTGTCCAATATCATGGACACGACTATTCGAATAGTTTCTTACACTTTGCAGATATTGCGCACTTTACCCATATCATGGACATTCGTTCAACAAGACTTGTCTACCTTATGACACTCTTACCGTTTTACCAACATACCCTCAGGTCATGTTCTATATGGCCCCTGTGTCATCTCATGACACCTGCCACCTCGTGGCTTAACTGCCCCAAACGGGGACCCATGCGCAATAACTAAACTAGGCTTACAAGATTATCGCCGCCTACCTGATCTGGGTAGCACGCACGCATAACATTCCCTCTTTGCTGATATCGATAAAAGGCATAACAATAGACCAACCCCGGGCCTTCCATAAAGGGAAATGTGGTTGCACTGGTAAGTTCGGTTCAGTGGCACTATGACTTGATCAACGAATGAAGGAATCATGTTATCCAGTTTACTCAGGTGATAAACATTCCCTTCGTATTAATTATTAACATGATCCAAGCCATAGCATTACTCAACTAAATAACCCGATGAATAACTTACCCATGTCATCTCTAGTTATTCCAAGTATCCTCCTATTGTTCCATGACCATACCAAATGTATAGCTATTGAGCCTATTAAATCCAATGTTGGCATGACAATATCATATCCAAATATTATCACCAAAGAAATTATCACTACAAGAAATATGTCAACTTGTGACCTTCTGTCAGTGACCCTGGAAGAAATAGTCATAATTCTTCGACCATTTAGACCCAATTGCTCGTATGCTGTTTGGGAGGGCCAAAACCCTAAACCAGAACGACCATACTGGTAAAGAAGGTCGTAATTGCCTTACACGAAATGGCCGTAAAGCAAACAACACTGTCCGACAGGCTTATTTCTATCTGCTTATGACCAATATAGATGGTCATAGCCTTGTAAATTGTGGTGCATTGCTATGACTAGGCGCCACCTCATCAGTTTTGCCTATGTGTCATGTCCATGTGTCAATTTTTGGCTATGTGTCATGTCCATGTGTTAATTTCGGCTGACAGTTCATCAGTTTTGTATATTTTTGTCATCCCCAAAATTCCCACAAAATTCTCATAAATTCTTTGGATCATATCTTTCACAAATATGTCAAATCCCTTCCTTGCCTAGTTCAAAAATAATTCAGGAATATTCATTTTCCTATTCTGTCCAGAATAGCACTTTGTGAAGGAAGTGCTATTTATATTTTCCTAAATGCCCTCAAACTTTTTGGGCACTCTTCCATATCCAAATCATTGCCACATGCCAATATTCAGCTCGATTTGCCTAGTAAATCTTCCTCAGCAAATTTCCAAAGTTTCCATCCAGAGAGAAGCTTTGTGAAGGAACTACTAGCTAGGCTTATCCAAATGATCTAAGATTTTTCCAAATCTTCCATATGCTCAAATCATCACTCTCCACAAAATTTGAGCTCTATCCAGCAATCCATGTGAGCTCATCATCCAATGTTTTATTCTGGTCATATTTTCAGTTTGTGAAACAACTATATTTTATATTGCTTCATTATTGCTAAAAATTTACCAGGGCATGATCCTACCTATATAACTTCCCTCCACTAAATTTTAGCTCATTTAATTTAGCCAATTTCTCTCAATAATTTTCCCAAGTTTCTGTCCAGAGAAGTGCATTGTCAAGGAAGTACCACTTTGGCATGTACAAATGGTATCAAATTTTTACAGTGCTTTCGTATGCCCAAATGACCATCCTCCAAAAAAATTTAGCTCAATCCATTCATTCATTTGAGCCCAGCTTCAACATTCATATTTATGTCCAGTGTGGTACTTTGCAAAGCAAGTGCCACCTAGTCTCCTCCGTTTGAGCTGCAAATTTGCCAAGACAGTCTCCTTAGTAGATGATCATCCTCAGCAAAAACTCAGGCCCATTGGCCATGTGCATTTCCCCCACCACTAATCAAACACTTGGCTGCTAATTCATGTTAGACTTTAGTTCAGTCTCCTGATGAGATTCTTTTGTTGTCTTCTTCTTCCTAACACCTACCGGGGGAGTTCCCAACCCACCAGACATGCCTAGGCTGCCCAGAACGCGTGGCAATGCCACGGTCTCGCGGTGACCACGTGGCTGGCATGCCAGTTTATGCGCTCTGGAGTTGGGGCCCTCGGCCACCGTCCAAACCTCGACGTCTCGCCACCACACCATGTATCTCTGATTAAATAGATACTTTTGTACCTAAAAATGTTTTTTGGTAAAAATAAAGAGCAAACTATGAGGCAGCTGTAGTTCAAATTTGACCCACTTCCTACTAAATCGGCGGAAATTTGTTTTTTTCACGAGAGGTGGATCAAAAGCTTTTGACACCCAACTATTTGGTCAATTGTATATTAAATATGGCCTAATATTTTAGAAAATTGATTTGGTCCAATTTTGCAACAAATATTTGCTAGGTTCTTCACAAAAAAAACTCATTTTGTGCACTCGAAAAATGGAAAGTGAAATTTTCGTGCAAAGAAAGTGAAAACTTCCTTAGGCAACATTGTTTGTCATTCCAAGATGCAAACTTGTGAAAAATATGAGATCATTTGAACAAACTATGCCATGAATGTTGCCATAACATTGGCCATTTGCCTTGAAAGCCATGGATCTTCATACATGATAGCTCGTTTCTAAGAACACTTTTTTAAGACATTTGTCGTAGTCCAAGTTTGTTATTTTTCCTGGAAACTACGTCACATATAATGACACAATACGAAGGTTTTCAATTTTTTCAATTTTTCTTTTAATTTCTTATGCCCGTTTCAAAATGCGGTCAAAACGACGAGCATGACCGTTCGTAGCTAGGTGTTGATTCTTGCAAAACTTTTGAAGTTTCTCTTAGTAAATAGATACTTATGTACCTAGAAATAATTTTTGGAAAAAATAAAGAGCAAACTATGAGGCAGCTGTAGTTCAAATTTGACCCACTTCCTGCTGAATCGGCGGAAATTTGTCTTTTTCACGAGAGGTGGATCAAAAGCTTTTGACACCCAACCATTTGGTCAATTGTACATTAAATATGGCCTAATATTTTAGAAAATTGATTTGGTCCAATTTTGCAACAAATATTTGCTAGGTTCTTCACACAAAAAACTCATTTTGGGCACTCGAAAAATGAAAAATGAAATTTTCATGCAAAGAAAGTGAAAATTCCTTAGGCAACATTGTTTGTCATTTCAAGATGCAAACTTGTGCAAAATATGAGATCATTTGAACAAACTATACCATGAATGTTGCCATAATATTGACCATTTGCCTTGAAAGCCATGGATCTTCATACATCATAGCTCGTTTCCGATAACCCTTTTTAAGACATTTGCCGTAGTCCAAGTTTGTTATTTTCCTGGAAACTAGGTCACATATAATGACACAATGCGAAGGTTTTCAATTTTTTTGATATTTTTTGAATTTCTTATGCCCGTTTGAAAATGCGGTCAAAACGACGGGCATGACCGTTCGTAGCTAGGTGTTGAATCTTGCAAATTTTTTGAAGTTTCTCTGAGTAAATAGATACTTATGTACCTAGAAATGATTTTTGGAAAAAATAAAGAGCAAACTATGAGGCAGTTGTAGTTCAAATTTGACCAGCTTCCTGCCGAATCGGCGGAAATTTGTCTTTTTCACCAGAGGTGGATCAAAAGTTTTTAACTCCCAACCATTTGGTCAATTGTACATTAAATATGGCCTAATATTTTAGAAAAATGATTTGGTCCAATTTTGCAAAAAATATTTGGTAGGTTCTTCACAAAAAAACTCATTTTGGGCACTCGAAAAATGGAAAATGAAATTTTCATGCAAAGAAAATGAAAAATTCCTTAGGCAACATTGTTTGTCATTCCAAGATGCAAACTTGTGAAAAGTAGGTCACATTTGGTGACACAATGAGAAGGTTTTTCATTTTTTTGATTTTTTTTGAATTTCTCAGATCATAAAATATCTTACATGATTTAACACCTTATTTTTTGTCAATTACGACCAATTTAGATGGTCATAACGCTGTATGCGTGTACTGCATTCTGATTGGTCCATAGGCATCTCACGCGGATCGTGCATCAAACACTATCGGATGCTCCCGGATCCAACGGCAGCCCTCACCCCAAGCCCACGTGAGTCGAAACCCTAGCTCTGTCCTCCTGGACATCTTCCATCCACCCCCCGTCTCCATTCTTTCTCTCCTCGCATGCGGTGGGGAAAGCTCTCTTCTCCTTCCTCCCTTCCTCCTGGCTCTCTCCCTCCCCATCAACTCCACCGGCGAGCCCCTCCCCGCCCGCGCGCGCGCGACCTCTGCAGGTACACCGGACGCGAGGGTGGAGCCTTGACTGGAGCTTGGGCGGAAAGGATGGAAGGTGGATGCCCGCATGGATCCGGCGTCTCCGACCTCGATTCCATTTCCCATTCCCCTTTCCCACGCGACATCACAGATCAGCACCCTCCCCTCGAGCTCCAGATCCCCAGCCCACCCATGGCCACCGCCTTCGACTCCCCGACCTCCTCCCCGACCGCGGCGCCCTTCCACGACGACCTCTTCCTCAGCTTCGCCGACGGCGGTGCCCCCTCCGCGGACGTCCACGTCTCGGGGGGCGGCGATGACTTCCTGGCCTCCCCCGACCCGTACGCCTTCCGCCATGACCCCGCCGCCGCGCACCCCTTCGGCATGCCCGACTCCAACGGCAACGGCATGCACCACGAGGAGGATGATGGCCTCTTCGCCGACTCCGGCCCCGTCCTCCCCGACCCCGCCCAGATGGGGGCCGACGAGGGCTTCCTCCTCTGCGAGTAGCCTTATTCTCTCTATTAGACAGTCAAGAGGTACTTACGGTTCTTCTTACCCTTTTTGAATTCACTTCCTGTTGTGTCAAGACCGAATTCGGACTTCAGAGACCCCTGTTTGCTGACAAATGGTTAGATTATGAAATAAGAAACATGGGCATGAATCATTAGATAGCAGGTCCTTTTTTAGTTAAGGAGCCAAAATACTTTTGTCCAGGAATCTAGTTTAATGTTCGTTGGCATATTCAGAGAGAAATTTTAGTACTTATTTGGGGAGGGAGGGATATAATTTGCTCATCATTGATGAGTGAGTTCATGCATGGAGTCATGATGTCACTCACTGATCAATCAGTTGGGCTGCATACGCTGATTTATTCTAAAGAAAATCTGAGTCAGTCAGTATCAAGATGCTTCCTTGTGTTTTCTCTGTTTTTGAGTAGAGTTCTGCCTTGCTGGCTGTGTATTTGATTCTGCTAATATACGATCTTGAAGGAAGGTAACGGTGGCTTAATTAATCCTCTGCGTTGCGATTTGCAGGCGCCACAGCACGGGAATCCTCCGGCTCCCGGTCCCGTCGAGCACCACCAGCGACGCCGGCGGCGAGCATGCTGCAGCGAGCTGGGAGGACGTCATGTAGTCCAGCACTTCGATCTGGACATCAAGGAGGCGCTCGTGAGGCTCCCCAGGGAGGTGGTCGACGCCCGCATCCAGCGCCTCAAGCGCGCCATGGACCTCTCCATGAAGCACCAGTACGTCCTGGACGACCTCCAGGTACGTCCCTTCGTGCCCCGATTTGGACGGATCTCACTCAATTCTCATGCGAGCGTGTTGTTTGTGCAGTGTGGATGCTTGGTCCTTGTGGAGATCGTCTAATAGACGCAGTTCCTCTATGTTAATATTACGAGAATGGAGTAGTGCATTCCGGTTGAACATGTGTTCTAGATTTTTTTGCTGGTAAACATGTGGTCTAGATGATTCTACCTTGTTGTTGTTTCTGATGTTACATTTGGTTTATCCATGCTGCATTGCAAATTTGCAATGATGTTTGTTGCCTAAGAAACTAGCGAATTAGAGGCCTGAGATTTCAATAGTTTGGAGGAGAAACCAATGAATTTAGATTTGAGTGAGAAATCTATTCTGGTTTCAAATAGATAGGTTTATTTTTTTGAACTATGCATAGATTTGTAACAATGAGCATAGGTGGTTATAGGTTGTTGTGATGATGAATATAAATATTAAGAAGTGCTCACGCATGGCAGTATACCAGATACCATTGTTTTCACTATTTTATCAACATGCCTTTGCTGAATCTTCGGTTTAGACGTGTAAACTATACATTGTCAGCTACTGAGTACTTTTTAGTTATTGAATGAACTCATACTGGTCAGTGTTGGTCATATGCAAGTAAACTGCATACCCACCAGACTAACTATTTCCCAAAGTTATAGTGATACATTCTGTACTACACTGCTAATGCTCATCCAAGTTCGTTGTTTTATGTTCATGGTAACTAAATATCGACATATTAGCTAATTGTGTACCTAAATATGACCCAGGTACAATGGATACAGCATGATGCTTCTGCTGCCATAACTTGTTTTCTTGTTTACCATCCAGGTACAATGGGAGCAAGCTCATCCTCCTCAATTCCTAGCTACTGCACGACTGCCGGAGTGCATACTCCCTCCAGTTCCTGGAGCATCTGGACCTCTTATTGTAGTAGCTGGTATGCTTGATGCGTGTATCTCCGTCTCTTTACTGTTTTGCTAGAACCATAAATCTTGATGCATGATGATCATGGTCTGGTTTGTTAGATCTGTTCTGCTGGTGCTTAAAATTTGACATGCCTGGATTCTGAATGAACTCGTTCTTACAGTTCTTTTCATTTCTATGATCAATTTAGTTAGAGTTGCACATGTCAGTATACTATATACCAGAAAAATCCTAGCTAGTGAGAACATTTTTGTCACTCCATGAACACATACTGGTTAGTATTAGTCATACTATTTATGTACATGGCATTTGATGTCAATTCTTGCCTATAAGTTATTGGATCCCTCATTGGCTACTGTTTCATGTTCTGTACACATTCTTATTCTTATATGTTCATTCTTATTTTTTGCACAGGTGAAGTGTGAATCCAAGTCCGAAGCTGTGAAGCATATCAGCAAAGAGTAGCATATTATGTGTTGTAATTGTAGGAAGTAGTAGGCATATCGGGGTTGTAGTATACTGTAATGATTGTAATAGACTAATGTAGTATTGTTTTGGACGAATTTCATTTGCTCTCTGGTCTGTTCGAAATAATGATTGTGTATGTGATTTGAATACCCGTGAAATGGAAACCCGACAAGGGGGTCCAAGTTATAATGGTTGCTGGACAAATTTCAAATTTTTTGATGTGTGGGACCAATTTTGAGATAAGCATGACAAGTGGGACCAATCTGACTGGTGGGACCAGCTGCAAAATAAAATGGCTGAAAATAGAAAATCAGTAGACTATAAAAGGCTGCATCCTAGAAAATAAAAGGCCGAATTGTTGGGCTAGGCCCATGTAGCTAGCGAAAATTAACAGGAAAAATATATATTAAATGGGCTGAATTATTGGGCTTGGCCCATACAGATGGCTGAACTGGACCGGGCTGATTCTAATCAACGACCTATTCATTTGGTCATAATTTTCCCACGTCAGCTTGCCACGTTGGATCTGACGTGGTTTGGGCAGGCTGTCAGTGACCAAAACAATTGGTCGTAGAATCTATGACCTTTAATTTTGGTTGTAACCGCCTACGACCATTTCACAGGAAAGGTCGTTAAGTTTCATTAAAGATGGCCAGCTTTTGACCAACTGTTTTTGGTCACAAAAGGGTCAGAAATGGAAAACAATGACCATTCAGTGACCAATATTGATGGTCGCAAGTTGCCATATTTCTTGTAGTGTATGAATAAACTATTTCCAAGGATAACTAAGCCATGGTATTCCTACTTACTCATAAGCAAAATAACAGTATTTCATTTGATTCATGACTATGTTAACATGTAGGCTCCTGTTCATATTAAACCCTAACATTAACATGGCAGTAGCATATCAAAGGGCATATCAAAGGTTCACGCCAAAATAATGAAGAATAAATCATTTTGGTAATAACTCAAATTGAGCCAAAATTTATATTAACACCATGGCATTGCATTGCCATCATGCAAATGGAGGGTGTGGCTTGCTTTGCTCCAGGGGAGTGTAGAAACACTTATGAACTTGACCACCTATTTATCTCTTTCTGGAAAAAAAATTAAATAGCAATTGTAAAAATCACATAAAGTATTTTTATTTGTCAAAAAATTCTAGACAAAATATAAAAATACCAAAATTTTCCATCAAATAAAGGGGCTCAATAGAAAAATAGTGCAATAAGTTTCAGCTCAATTGGACTTGTGGTTAAAAAGTTGTGGCCGGTCAAATTCTGGTCAAATCTGGATTTAAAACTGAATTAAAAGAAATTCCAGAAATTATCTGGAAGGGACATGTCGATGGCGTACTCACAGAGTGCGTTTCCACTTAGAAAACGCTTCGGGAGGGCCCTATGCGACTGACTGGCGGGGCCGGCCTGCAGGTTTAAAGGAGAGATAGGGGAGACCGAGGGCAGACGAGCTCACCGGCGGCCATTCACCGGCGTAGAGACGATGGCTGGACTGGGAGATGGTCGGTATGGAAAGAGCGCTCGTCGATGAGTCCACCCATACCCGTGGTTCACTGGGAGGTGGCCTAACGGCGTCGGGCCCTTGATCTCCGGCGACGGCAAGCCAAGGTGGTCGATGCTACTTGTAGTCTGCGTTGGTATTTCCCCGAAGAGGAGAGGATGATGCAGTACAGTAGAGATAAGTATTTCCCTCAGTTAAGAATCAAGGTTATCAATCCAGTAGGAGAACTAAGAAAAATTCTGTTAAGCGCACCTGCACACACAAGAGGAAACACTTGCACCCAACGCAAATAAGAGGGTTGTCAATCCTCTTAGCGGTTATTTGCAAGTATTAAATCTTATCGAAGTAAATAGATAAACTAAACTACTAATTAAAATAAAAGTAAATAAATTGCAGCAAGGTATTTTTAGGTTTTTTATATAATAAAGATAGACCCGGGAACCATAGTTTTCACTAGAGGCTTCTCTCTTCAGCACATAAACATACGGTGGGTAAACAAATTACTGTTGGGCAATTGATAGAAAAGCAAATAATTATGACGGATTCATGGCAATGATCATGTATATAGGCATCACGTCCGAGACAAGTAGACCGACTCCTGCCTGCATCTACTACTATTACTCCGCCCATCGACCACTATCCAGCATGCATCTAGGGTATTAAGTATGAAACAGTGTAACACCTTCAGCAAGATGACATGATGTAGAGAAGAAAATTCAAGCAATATGAATAAACCCCATCTTTTTAACCTTAATTGCAACAATACAAATACGTGTCATATCCCTTTCTGTAACTGGGATTGAGCACTGCAAGATTGAACCCATCACAAAGCACCTCTCCCATTGCAAGATAAATCAATCTAGTAGGCCAAACTAAACCGATAGATCGGAGAGAAATACAAAGCTATAACAATCATGCATAAAAGATTTCAGAGAAGACTCAAATATTTCTCATGAATAATCTGATCATAAACTCACAATTCATCGGATCCCAACAAACACAGTGCAAAAGAAGATTACATCGGATAGAACTCCAAGAACATCGAGGAGAACATTGTATTGAAGATCAAAGAGGGAGAAGAAGCCATCTAGCTACTAGCTATGGACCCGTAGGTCTGTGGTAAAATACTCACACATCATCGAAAGGGCAGCAAGGTTGATGTAGAAGCCCTCCGTGATCGATTCCCCCTCCAGCAGAGTACCGGAAATGGCCTCCAGATGGGATCGTGGAAGAAAAGAGGCTTGCGGCGGTGGAAAGGTTATCTCTTCTGGCTCTCTGGGGGTTTCCCAATATTTGTGAATTTATAGAAGTGGAATTAGGTCAAACAGAGTCACGTGGGCCCCACAAGATACCACGGCGCGCGCCCCCACGGGGCGCCCCCTAGTGCCTTGTGAAGCCTCCGTGAGGCTTCTGGCCTCCTCCCGAAGCTTCCCAGGTTTCTTTTGTCCAGAAAAAAATCTCCAAAAAGTTTCGTGGCATTTGGACTTCATTTGGTATAGTTTGTCTGAAAAGCCAAAAACAAGCAGAAAACTGCAACTGGCACTAGGCTCTGGGTTAACAGGTTAGTCCCAAAAAATGATATATAATTGCATACAATTGCATATAAAAACATCCAAGATTGATACTATAATAGCATGGAACAATAAAAAATTATAGATACGTTGGAGACGTATCAAGCATCCCCAAGCTTAATTCCTGCTCGTCCTCGAGTAAGTAAATGATAAAAACAGAATTTTTGACGTGGAATGCTACCTATCATGTTTCATCATGTAATCTCTCTCTTACGGTATGAATAATAAGATTCAAATGATTCAAAGCAATAGTCTATAATTTGATATAAAGACATCAATACTCAGGCATACTAGCAAAAAATCATGTCTTTCAGAATAAAAATGCTAAAGAACGTTATCCCTACAAAATCATATAATCCTGTCATGCTCTATCTTCTTCACACAAAGTATTTATCATGAACAACCCCGGTTTTAGCCAAGCAATTGGTTCATACTTTTTAACACGCTTCAGCTTTTTCTACTCCCACTCAATACATGAGCACAAGCCATGGATATAGCACTATGGGTGGAATAGAGTATGGTGATAGAGATAAATAGGAGAAGTCAAAAATGGAGAAAGTCTCACATCAACGAGGCTAATCAATGGGTTATGGAGATGCCCATCAATTGATGTTAATGCGAGGAGTAGGGATTGCCATGCAACGGATGCACTAAGAGCTATAAGTGTATGAAAGCTCAACATGAAAACTAAGTTGGCGTGCATCCAACTTGCTTGCTCATGAAGACCTCAGGCATTTGAGGAAGCCCTTCATCGGAATGTACAAGCCAAGTTCTATAATGAAAAATTCCCACTAGTATATGAAAGTGACAAAATAGGAGACTCTCTATATGAAAAACATGGTGCTACTCTGAAGCACAAGTGTGAAAAAAGATAGTAACATTGCCCCTTCTCTCTTTTTCTCTCATTTATTTATTTTTCTTTTTTTTCCTTTCTTTTTTTTCTTTTTTTTTCTTTATATATTTTTTTTCATGGCTCTTTTTCGCCTCTTTTTTTTCTATTTTTTTTCGTCCGGAGTCTCATCCCGACTTGTGGGGGAATCATAGCCACCATCATCCTTTCCTCACTGGGACAATGCTCTAATAATGATGATCATCACACCTCTATTTACTTACAACTCAAAATTACAACTAGATACTAGAACAAAAATATGACTCTATATGAATGCCTCTGGCAGTGTACCAGGATGTGCAATGATGCTGGCGTAACATGTATAAAAATGATGAACGGTGGCTGAGGCACAAATACTATGTCAGCTATGTGATAATGCAAAGCAATATGACAATGACGATGTGTGTCATAAAAAACGGAATGGTGGAAGTTGCATGGAAATATATCTCGGAATGGCTATGGAAATGCCATGATAGGTAGGTATGGTGGCTGTTTTGAGGAAGCTATAAAGAGGCTTATGTGTGATAGAGCGTATCATATCACGGGGTTTGGATGCACCGGCGAAGTTTGCACCAACTCTCGATGTGAGAAAGGGCAATGCACGGTACCGAAGAGGCTAGCAAATTGCGGAAGGGTGAGAGTGTCGGTACCAAAACCGGCAGACTCGGGTAGGGAGTCCGAACTGTGGATCTTGGATTCAATGGATAGCAGGGAACGTAGAGACAGCGATTTACCTAGGTTCGGGCCCTCTCGAAGAGGTAAAACCCTACGTCTTGCTAGATTGTATTTATGTGATTGTATGAAGGTTACAGAGTTGATCTACCTCGAGATCGGATGGGCTAAACCCTAGGTGGTTATCATGATTCCCCCCTATGGACTAAACCCTCTGGTTTATATAGACACCATAGGGACCTAGGGTTACGTATGGTCGGTTGCCATCAGGGGATAAACATGCCGCTAATTATTTCTTGGAGGAGACGCCAAGTCTTCGTAGGTTTCCTTCTGGTGCACGGGGTTGCCCGCAATCCGGCCTTCCTTTGATGAGTAAAGAGCGGCCCACTAGTCCGGCCTGCGAGAGATAGGCCGGCAGCCCGAGTACCCCCTAGTCCGGGACACCCTCAGTAGCCCCCGAACTAGTCTTCGAAGCCGAGGTATATGCCGAACATCATCGGCTTTGTGGACCAGTTCCTTCCCTTTCCGTGATACTTGTGTCGCCTAGCCACATGCTCCCCGAACTATGCTTCAGTTGCCGAGGAGTACCGATAACTTAGCCCCCAAGGCTAGTCGCATTGGTGTGAACAGTGACCCCAACTGACAACTTTTACTGAAGGGTCATAGCCCGCCACGACCACGAGTTGGTTTATGAAAACTCGATTCGCGGTTCGATGTGGTTTCTTCATTGGCGCGTCCCATCGATATGGAGATCGTGCCCTATTTTCAAGGGATATGATCAATAATTTGCCTCATCCCACGCGCGCATAATGGCATGATTACACGGGGAAATGGCGAGGACTGCGGCGCAGTAAATGGACCTTAGGTTTTACAGCCCATAAAAGGGGAGCGGCCTCCATTTCATTCGCACGCTCTCACCTCTTCCTTCACCGTTGCCCTCCCAATCTCTTGAGTTCCAGCGCCCAGATCTGCTTTCCCTCCGAAGAACCTCTCCAGCCACCCGTTCAATCCAGCAATGGCCGGTTCCGGGTCCAAGGGCAAGTGGGAGGCCTCCGTCGTCACCGAGAGCGCCATCTTGGAGCTGAAGAGCGCGGGCTACCTCCCAGCCAATGTCGCCCACCGCGCTCCAGAGGTAGGCCAGGTCATCCCCACGCTGCGGCAGGGTGAGAGGGTGGTGTTCCTACCCCATTTCATCTGAGGTTTGGGTTTTCCCCTCCACCCCTTCGTCCGGGGCCTCATGTTTTTCTACGGGCTCGATTTCCACGATCTTGCCCCAAATTCCTTCCTACACATTTCGGCCTTCGTCATCATCTGCGAGGCCTTTCTTCGGGTCTGACCACACTTTGCCCTGTGGCTGAAGATCTTCAATGTCAAGCCGAAAATTGTTGACGGCCAGCAGGCGGACTGTGGGGAAGCGATGGTCAACAAGCTTCCCCGGGTGGAGTGGCCAGAAGGCACCTTCATCGAGACCGTCAAGATCTGGCAGAAGGAGTGGTTCTACATCACGGAGCCAAGGAGTGTGGATTGGGGGGCGATTCCGACCTTCCGATCCGGACCCCCACGAGGCTGGTCTCATGGACCAAGAACGGCCTCGACTGGGGGTCAAACAAGGAGGTGGCGCTGCTGCAGAGCCGGATAGCAAAGATGATAGAGCGGGGAGTCGAACTGCCCAACGTGATCCAGATCATGCTCTGTCGCCGTACCCTCCCCTTCTAGGACCGGGCTTCCCCCATGTGGGTATACAAGCCCGAGGACCCCGCCACCGTGCTCAGCTTCTACTGCACTTCCCACGCTCAGCTGTGGAAGGTGATGTTCAAGCCGCAGAAGGATTGGCCGGCCGAGGAGGAAGACATCGGCCTTGACGCCGCAAACCCCCCTCGAGAGGTACGTTAAGTGTTACTCTTGTATTCGGATTATTCCCTCTTTATAAGGTACTCAACTTTCTAATTTCTCATCCGCAGAGCTGGCTGAAGAAGGCCGAGCGGATCGACAGCCCGGCCCCGCTGCCAGAGGGCCCCAGGACGCCCTTGCTGACGGCCATGTTGGCCGTGGTGCCGTACGAGGCGCCGGAGAGGAAGGAGAAGAAGAAGGAAAAGAAGAGGGAGGCTAGAGAGGGCCTCCGTTCCCGAGGACCCCCGGACACCAGATCCGGGGACACCCATGCTCCCTCCGCACAAGAGGAGGAGAGGGAGCAGGGAGAGGAGGGGGAGGAAAGTCATTCCTCCCGAACAAAGAAGAGGGCGGTGTCCGAGGACGCCGAAGAGGAGCAGCCTCAACCCGCCCCCAAGAGACCATGCAGGGCCAAGATGGCCCTGTCCAATAACAGCTCGGCTTCGGCCAAACACTCTGAGGCCTTCGAAGAGGTTCCTCGGAGGACCCCCAGGGTCAAACCGCTGGCCCAAAGGTACGCATCCTTTTTTCGCCTATAAACCTTCAGCCGAGCTAAGTCTGCTATTGACCATGCTTCCGCTTTTAATATTGCAGCCCGCTGCACGACCTCCCAACCGACCGAGTCTCAGAGGGGGATTCTCCATCGGCTGCGCTGGCGGAGAGCGGGACCGAGTCGCGCGCCTCGCCTCCTTCGATCGTCGACGAAGCCGAGGAGGTCCTGTCAAGGAGGACCCCTCCTGTGCCGGACACAGGGGGAGGGGGCGACACTATTATGGCAGTGGTGCATACCTCGGCCACCGAAGACCAGGAGGGGAGGAGCCCTCGGGTAAATGAAGAGGAGGAGCCCGGACGATTCGAGCTCTCTCCGAAACTGACAAGGTACCCGGAGTCAAGCATTCTGGACTCCTCGGGAGGAGGAGCCGAAGTGCCCCCGCCACCCCAGCCCACCCCAGAGCGGGCTTCGACTGGGTGGCCGGACGAGATGGAGGACGCTTTAACCAGCTCCTCTATCGCTGAAGAGCACCATGCCCTTGTGGGCGCGGTGTTGCAAAGTCTTCGATCCGTGGACAACTGACTGAAGGAGGCCTTCAGTGGCCTTCTCACAGGCTTCAAGGTAGGCCAAGTAATGTTTTTCCCTTGGAAAATTTCTTTTATATGAATGCATAACCACATACATATTAGCCCCCGAGACTCTGACTAGCTTGAGTAAAGCCGGTCAGAGGATCAAAAATCGATGACTCGGATGCTAATGTGCGTAGAGTGATGGGCATGCGTCATCCTCGGCGGCGACCGCCAACGCCGAGGAGTTGGCCGAGCTGAATCGGAAGCTCAAGAGCTCCAAAGACGACCTCGGCCTGCTGAACAAGTGGTTCGATGAAGCGCAAGGCAACTCCGCACTAATGTCTATTACAGCAGTTTCTCTCTTTTTTTTGTTTGTTAAGTAAGGTTTGAAGTGAGTAGCCTAAACGGGGTCAACTGATATGACTGCAGCCGCTCCCATGGAGGTCGAGAACCTGAAGGCCGCGCTGAGGAAGGCTCAGCTGGAAGAGGCGGAGCAGAGGTCGGCAGCCGAACAGGCAGCTACCGAACTGGCTACGGTGAGAACCGCTAGCCAGAAGCATGAGGCCAGAGTGGCTGAAGTGCAGCAAGAGCTCAAGGATGCCATCACAAAATATGAGGCCCTTGAGCAGAAGAATAAAGAGCAGGCCGTCGAGCTAACCTCATTGGGGTCGGTGGCCAAGGAAGCACGGACGGAGGCGCGCGGCTACCAAGAAGAACTCCGCCAAGTAAAACTTATCGCGGATGGTAAGCCGTACTTGCTGCAAAGTGTCTTTTGTGGTAACAGGTTCGCTTTGCTCACGCGAGTGTGGCGTTCCCCAGGCGCCGTTGCGGACCTCCCGAGGAGTGCGCCTGATGCGGCTAGGTTCTTTGCCGCCCAGGAGGGTTGGGCCGAGCAGAGGTTGTTTTGGGCGCAATTTCAAGCGCCTGAACACCCTCCCCTCCTCAACAACCAGATGAAGTAGCTGATGGAGTTGCATCGGATGGCGGAGCCGGTGATGAAGGACCTCTGCGTCAAGCTGTGGCCTGCGGAGCCGCTGCCGAGCAGCTACTTCGGTTTGGTGCAGAGGCTGTACGACGCCACTCCCCGGATCGACGCCTGGAAGTGCTCCGTATGCATTGAGGGAGCTCGGATGGCCTCCGGAAAAACGATGGTGCACTGGCCGAAGATCAAGCCAGCCGAAGTAGTCACCGGACCTCCACCTCCTGGGAAGGAGCATAGGCGCCCCGAGCAGTACTTTCCCATCGTAATGGATGGTGCTCGGGCAATAAAGGCCCAATGCCCAAAAGATGTAATTTATGAGTAGATTTATTTTCCTTGTATCCGAGGAGTTGAAACTTTTGTTTTGTTGAAATACAATTGGTTGGCTGTAAATATAATACCTCATGTGTTTTATTTTGACTCCTGTGCGACCGTTTAAAACTGAAAGTTACCAGTCGTTGGCTTCAACCCCCTTACAGATACTGCATGGGGTGTTTCTCCCGAACCCCTTAACCCTTAGCCGACATCTCGGTGCCCGGAGGCGGTTATTTGTAAGGAAAAACGAGGCAATCAGACTATGCGGCTTTATTGCTTTCACTTAGACATAGGAGCTTAACTGCGGGGGCTGGTGACTAGCCCCCAGTGTATGTGATATCCGGTCGGACCGCGGTTGACACCATTATCACGTGGTTCCTGTGACAGAGAACCCTTCATTAAACACGAGCTAACCTCTAATGATTTTTAGTTTAACACTAGTCATCGGATCGCCGACCAGTTCTCGCTTATTATGACCGTCAGTTTTCGGCTTTCTCCACTGAGGTACTTAACCAGGCTAGCTAGAAGTACAATCGCTGTGGTTCTCCCTTTACCCTCCTAGCCGAACAATGCGGAACATAAGAGGGCAAACACAGGAGCCGAGCAACCCAACTATTGACCAAAGACACAATTCAGAACTGATTCATATAATGCAATATCCATGACGCCAAGCACATATAATAAAAATTGGTGCCGGAATGAAGTTTGAGGCAAGATTTATGCTCAAGCCCCCAGTCTATTAGCCGGTCACAAAAAGAAGGAACGTATCGTAATAGTTTACTGTGGCCTAAAAAGCGGAAAGGAATATGCAACACGAATGACTGCACAATTACCATAGAAGAATTGGTCTTTATTTCCTTTGAATTTGTGACGTCTATCCGTACAATCCGGACTGCCAAAGTAACTTTTACAGATACTTTAAGAAATGAATACATTAGAGGAAAGGTTTACACAGGGCCTTCACGAGTGGTTTGGCGTCCCTACTGCACCCTGCCGCACGTCGGCGCCTTTGCTCTATACGAGGCTTCCGTGTGAGTGTAGCTATCGACTGTATGCTCGGCGGAAGAGGTAATGTTTGGCCGACGAGCCCTTGAGGGAGGGCTTTGAGAAGTCACCGCGTTGAATCAGCTTAACGCTGTTCAGGCCCTAGATTATGCATGTAGTTTCGTAGTGTCCCGAGGACATCTTCGGCCGTGGCCTGGTCGAACCGAGCTCTCGGCCCTTGAGTTGTTTTGCCCCCACAGCTGCCCATGGAATCTTGAGCGCAAAGTTGTGCACTCGAGGCACGTATTTCACAGCTGGGTGGGTCTTGCTGTGGGGCGCGTATCCCTATTTAGGGTGAGTACGGGAACGCTCCGGGACCGAGGCCGTAGCTCGGGCGCATTTGCGTGCATCCAGTGCTTTGGTGGTAGACTGGGCCTGCGACGCTTCTTCGGCGGCCTGGACTTCGGCGGCTAAAGCCGCTGTATGTTCCTCTGTTCGGAGTGAGCGCTCGGTGTTACCATTAATGGTAATGACACCCTTCGGTCCTGGCATTTTGAGCTTCAGGTACGCGTAGTGCAGGACGACGTTAAAGCGGGCGAACGCTATCCGGCCGAGGAGTCGTGGTAACCGCTACGGAAGGGAACAATGTCGAAGATTAAGTCTTCGCTGCGGAAGTTGTCGGGCGAACCAAAGACTACTTCCAATGTCACGGATCCCGAGCAGCGTGCCTCGACACCTGGGATTACACCTTTAAAGGTGGTGTTACTGGGTTTAATCCTTGACGGGTTGATCCCCATTTTCCTCACTATATCTGAGTAAATCAGGTTGAGGCTACTGCCTCCATCCATGAGGACTGTGGTGAGGTGAAATCCATCCACGATGGGGTCGAGCACCAGAGCCGCAGTTCCTCCATGATGGATATAGGTTGGATGGTCTCGACGGTCGAAAGTGATCGGGCAAGCCGACCATGTGTTAAATTTCGGGGCCACCGGCTCTAAGGCGTAGACATCCCGAAGTGCGCGTTTCCGCTCCTTCTTGGGTATATGCGTGACGTAAATCATGTTCACGGTTTTTACCTCGGGAGGGAGCTGCTTTTGGCCTCCATTGTTCGGCCCGTGAGGTTCGTCGTCATCCTCGCTGCGGGGACCCTTGTTCTGTTCCTCGGCTGTGATCTTGCCGGCCTGTTTGATTACCCAACAGTTATGGTTGGTGTGGTTGGCGGGCTTATCCGAGGTACCGTGAATCTGGCAGGGCCTGTCCAAGATTCTGTCTATTGTAGACGGGCCGTCCTAGTTTCCTTTAGAAGGTTTCTTCCGCGGTCCTGATTTTGAGCCGTCGAACCCGGTGTTTACCGCCGTGTCATCGGCTTCACCACCGTTGTTTGCGTGCCGGTGCTTATTATTCTTGTTGCGCCGGGGTCTCCCGTTACCGTCCCGGGTCTCTGAAGTGTCGGGGTCTTCGAGGTGGTTGCTTCTACGAGCTAACCAACTATCCTCACCCGCGCAAAAGCGGGTCATAAGGGAGGTGAGGGCCGACATTGTCCTCGGCTTATCTTGGCCGAGCTGGCGCGCGAGCCATTCGTCCCGAATACTGTGCTTGAATGCGGCGATTGCTTCGGCATCCGGACAGTCGACGATCTGGTTCTTCTTAGTCAAGAGCTGGTTCCAGAATTGCCGAGCAGACTCTCCGGGCTGCTGAACGACGTGGCTCAGGTCGTCGGCATCCGGCGGCCGAACATATGTGCCCTGAAAGTTGGCTCGGAATGCATCCTCGAGCTCTTCCCAGCTCCCGATGGAGTTTTCGGGGCGGCTGTTCAACCAGTGCCTTGTTGGTCCTTTAAGTTTTAATGGTAGGTACTTAATGGCGTGGAGGTCATCTCCTCGGGACATATGAATGTGGAGAAGAAAATCTTCGATCCACATGGCTGGGTCAGTTGTCCCATCGTATTGTTCTATATTCACGGGTTTAAACCCTTCGGGGAACTGATGCTGCATCACCTCGTCTGTAAAACACATGGGGTGAGCGGCGCCCCTAACCCGTGCCACGTCGTGCCGGAGATCGGTTGTCATCCGGGTACGGTGCTGCTCCCAAGCTCTGTCGTTTCTATCACTCCAGGCTTGGTATCCATCCCGTCCAGCGGGTGTGTGTCCGTAGATGGATCTTGTTTGTATCCCTCTAGCATTTAGATCGTGGCGCAGATCATGTGGGTTATCCGGTTGAACCGGGTCCTTGCCCGCGCGGCGAGGGGGCACGGGTGAGTATTCGGTTTCTCCAGCTGTCATATCTAGTCCTCGAGAGGGGTGGTCGGGCTGGCTTGTGTAAGTTCGTCTGGGAGGCATGGGCTCAAGGGCCTCGTCCTCAAATGAAGGTAGCAAACGCCGTCGTGGATAGCTTTTGTATTGATCTTGGCGCTGATTGCCGAAGCCTTCTTCGGCTGCTAAGACCATTGTCCACCTATCGTTGAGTGTATCTTGTTCGGCCTTTAGCTGCTGCTGCTTCTTCTTCAAGCTTCAGGCGGTGGCTATGAGTTGCTGCTTGAATCTTTCCTGGTCCATGGGGTCCTCTGGGATGACGAAATCCTCGGGTCCGAGGCTGTCCTCCTCTTCGGACGGAGGGAGGTAGTTTCTGTCCTCGGAATCCTCGGGGTTCTCAGGGTTGCCCTGGTCCTCGTGCCCTTCAGGGGCGTCGTGGTGCATTTCGGGGGTGTTGTCGCCGAGCTCCCCCATGTTATCTGTAGTGTCGTTATCTCCGGCGCCGTTCGTGTCTGTGTTATTCTCCTTGCCCTTTCCTCGCCCTCTAGCTTGCCTTCGTCGACGTTTGGGCGGTTCCTCGGCAGGGCCGTCACCGTCCTTCTTGGTTGTGTCGCCATCCTTCTTGGGGGTATCGACCATATAAACATCGTAGGTGGAGGTGGCGTCCCACTTTCCGATGTTGGAGGTGGCAAGGGAGGGAGCCATATAGGGCGGGACGTCGATATCCTCGTCCATATCGTCAGCCTCCTCGGAGGCGTAGTCCAGCATGTCGGTTAAATCTTCGACAGTGGCTACTAAGTGGGCGGTGGGTGGGACGCAAAATTCCCCGCGGTTGGCCTTAAGTCCGATCTGCTCACGGGCTGGGGATGGGCCATTCGCGATACTCATATTCTGGATCCGATCTAACATCTCGTTTGAAAGCGAGAGGTCCACCGGATCCATCCTTGGGCAGACTTCGGAGTCGCACTCCGGTGTGCCGGCATCGGGAGTGTGTTTGGCCAAGGGTGACCCTTGATTCTCTAGCGCCAGGGTCGGATCCGAACTCGAGGCCAGATCCGAACTAAGGACCGGCCCGGAGACGAGGCCGAGTAGAGGATCCGAGGTTAAGGCCTCGGGATTGTTAGGCTCCTCAGGTAAGGCTGAGAATCTAGTAAGGACCAGATCGCCCCGAGAATCAGTGACATACTCTAGGTTGCCGAACCTGATTTCCTGCTTAGGGGCGAAGCTGTCGACCTGGTCAAGGTGACCGGTCGGGTCGGCGTGCGGCACGATGCTACCGAACGCGAAGAGCTGACCGGGGACGAAGATGGCCCCGCTGCGGATGCCATCGCTGATGACAAGGCGAGCCATTCATCCTTGGTGACCCAATAGCAGAGCTCTCAATGAAAGCACCAATGTCGGTACCAAAACCGGTAGATCTCGGGTAGGGAGTCCGAACTGTGGATCTTGGATTCAATGGATAACAGGGAACGTAGAGACAACGATTTACCCAGGTTCGGGCCCTCTCAAAGAGGTAAAACCCTACGTCCTGCTAGATTGTATTGATGTGATTGTATGAAGGTTACACAGTTGATCTACCTCGAGATCGGATGGGCTAAACCCTAGGTGGTTATCATGATTCCCCCCTACGGACTAAACCCTCTGGTTTATATAGACACCAGAGGGACCTAGGGTTACATATGGTCGGTTGCCATCAGGGGATAAACATGCCGCTAATTATTTCTTGGAGGAGACGCCAAGTCTTCAGAGGTTTCCTTCTGGTGCACGGGGTTGCCCGCATTCCGGCCTTGCTTTGATGAGTAAAGAGCGGCCCACTAGTCCGGCCTGCGAGAGATAGGCCGGCAGCCCGGGTACCCCCTAGTCCGGGACACCCTCAGAGAGTGCGTATAATCCATGGACTCACATTAGTCATAAAGAACTCACATACTCATTGCGAAAGTTTATTAGCCCTCGAAGCAAAGTGCTACTATGCATGCCCCTAGGGGGAGGTTGGTTGGAGTTAACCATCGCGCGCCCCCGACCGCCACACAGAGGAAGACAATCAAGAATAAATCATGCTCCAACTTCTTAGCATAATGACAAACCATATGTGCATGCTTCGGGAATCACAAATCTTAACACAATTATTCTTACTAAACCACAATTATCTACTAATACCTCCCCATATTACCATCTTAATATCGCAAAACTATTGCAAGGAATCAAATTGATCATATTCAGTGATCTACATGAAAGTTTTTATTATATCCTTCTTGAATACCTATCTTATCAGGACCAAATTCATAACCCGTGCATATTACCATTGCTATCATGAGACTCTCAAAAATATATAAGTGAAGCATGAGAGTGCAACTATTTCTTTAAAATATCATCACCGCCGTGCGCTAAAAGATATAAGTGAAGCACTAGAGCAACTGTCTAACTCAAAAGATATAAGTGAAGCACATAGAGTATTCTAACAAATCATGAATAATGTGTGTCCCTATCAAAAAGGTGTGTTCAGAAAAGATGATTGTGACAAACTAAAAATCAAACAAAAGCAAACAAACTATTTCACAAGACGCTCCAAGTAAAACACATATCATGTGATGAATAAAGATATAGCTCCAAGTGAGTTACCGATAGATTGTAGACGAAAGAGGGGATGCCTTCCGGGGCATCCCCAATCTTAGACGCTTGAGTCTGCCTTGAATATTACCTTGGGGTGCCTTGGGCATCCCCAAGATTAGGCTCTTGCCACTCCTTATTCCTTTGTCCATCGTAGTCTCACCCAAAACTTGAAAACTTCAGCACACAAAACTCAACAAAAACCTCGTGAGATCCGTTAGTATAACAAACAAATCTTTAACTTTAGGTACTATTCTAAATTGATTCATATTTAATATTATCATAATGCTACTATGCTCCAACTTCTCCATGACTGATAGCCCCCGATACGATCCATAGATTCATCAAAATAAGCAAACTATGCAACAAAAACAGAATCTGTCTAAAACAGAACAGTCTGTAAAGATCTATTTAAAAGCCAAACTTCTGTAACTCCAAAAATTCTTAAAAAAATTTGAAAACGTGGGAAATTCATATACCAAAACTGTGTAAAAATTCCAGGTTTTTCTGATGCTCCAGTACAGAATTAAAATTCCAGCACTGGACGCAAAACTTTCTGTTTTCCAAACACCATCAATTATACTATCTTCCAAATCATCCCAAAGGCATTACTTGTCACAAACACTAATTAAAACATAAAAACAATATCATAACAGAATCTATAATCATGCAAACACTCAAGAACAGAATAAAAATTTATTGGGTTGTCTCCCAACAAGCTCTTTCTTTATAGCCATTAGGATAGGCTTGAGATTTTAATGATGCTCACATAAAAGATAACAATTGAAGCACAAAGAGAGCATCATATAGCATGTAAGAAACATATTTAAGTCTAACATACTTCCTATGCTTAGGCATTTTGTAGGAAAACAAATTATCAAGACAAGCAATATCTAGCATATGCAAATAAGAAAAATGAAACATTAAAAATTTCAACATAAAGAGAGGTAGTAATTTAATAACATGAAGACTTCTATAACCATATTTTCCTCTCTCATAATAATTACATGTAGGATCATAATTAAATTCAACAATATAGCTATCATATAAAATACTATCTTCATGATCCACATGCATAAAAGTTTTATATTCTTCCAAAATGGTGGGATTAAAATCAACTAAAGTCATGACCTCTCCAAACCCACATTTATCAAAAATTTCATAAGATTGAACACTCTCCAAATATGTGGGATTCTTTTTACCTAAAGTTGACACTCTTCCAAACCCACTTTCAATATTATTGCAAACATTATTATCAATGACATATTCATCATGAGGCTTAAATAAATGTTCAAGATCATAAGAAGCATTATCACCCCAATCATGATCATTGCAATAAGTAGTGGAGATGACAAAATCGTCATCCCCAAGCTTGTAGTTTTGCATATTATTAACACAATTGACATTAATAGAATTTATAATAATATCATTGCAATCATGCTTTTCAATCAAGGAGCTACCATGAATCACTTTATAAATTTCTTCTTCTAACACTTCATCACACTTTTCAAATCATGATTTTCAAGCAAAACTTCATAGAAATAATCAAGTGCACTCAACTCACTAGCAATTGGTTCATCATAATTGGATCTTTTGAAAAGATTAGCAAGTGGATGAGGATCCATAGTGATCTTAAATTTTTGTTTTACTTTCTGTTCTTGAGTGTTGACATGGCAATAAAAGCAAGCAAGCAAATAAAATATTTTTGTGTTTTTGTAAAAAAAAAAAGAAGTGGGGGAGGTGAAAACGAGAGGCAAATGCAAATAAAGGGTAAATAAAGTAAATGCAAGTGAATGATAATTTGTGCGAAGGTACTTGGTAATTTTGATGATGTCTCCCCGGTAACGGCGCCAGAAATTCTTCCTGCTACTTGTAGTCTGCGTTGGTATTTCCCCGAAGAGGAGAGGATGATGCAGTACAGTAGAGATAAGTATTTCCCTCAGTTGAGAACCAAGGTTATCAATCTAGTAGGAGAACCAAGCAAAATTCCGTTAAGCGCACCTACACACACAAGGGCAAACACTTGCACCCAACGCAAATAAGAGGGTTGTCAATCCTCTTAGCGGTTATTTGCAAGGATTAAATCTTATCGAGGTAAATAGATAAACTAAACAACTAATTAAAGTAAAAGTAAATAAAGTGCAGCAAGGTATTTTTAGGTTTCTTATATAATAAAGATAGACCCGGGGACCATAGTTTTCACTAGAGGCTTCACTCTTCAGCACATAAACATACGGTGGGTAAACAAATTACTGTTGGGAAATTGATAGAAAAGCAAATATTTATGACGGATTCATGGCAATGATCATGTATATAAGCATCACGTCCGAGACAAGTAGACTGACTCCTGCCTGCATCTACTACTATTACTCCACCCATCGACCGCTATCCAGCATGCATCTAGGGTATTAAGTATGAAACAGAGTAACGCCTTAAGCAAGATGACATGATGTAGAGAAGCAAATTCAAGCAATATGAATAAACCCCATCTTTTTATCCTTAATGGCAAAAATATAAATACGTGTCATGTCCCTTTCTGTCACTGGGATTGAGCACCGCAAGATTGAACCCATCACAAAGCACCTCTCCCATTGCAAGATAAATCAATCTAGTGGGCCAAACTAAACCGATAGACCGGAGAGAAATACAAAGCTATAACAATCATACATAAAAGAGTTCAGAGAAGACTCAAATATTTCTCATGAATAATCTGATCATAAACTCACAATTCATTGGATCCCAACAAACACACCGTAAAAGAAGATTACATCAGATAGAACTCCAAGAACATCGAGGAGAATATTGTAGTGAAGATGAAAGAGAGAGAAGAAGCCATCTAGCTACTAGCTATGGACACGTAGGTCTGTGGTAAACTACTCACACATCATCGGAAGGGCAGCAAGGTTGATGTAGAAGCCCTCCGTGATCGATTCCCCCTCCGGCAGAGTACCGGAAAAGGCCTCCGGATGGGATCGCGGAAGAACAGAGGCTTACAGCGGCGGAAAGGTTTTCTCTTCTGGCTCTCTAGGGGTTTCCCAATATTTGTGAATTTATAGAAGTGGAATTAGGTCAAACGGAGTCATGTGGGCCCCACAAGGTACCACGGCACGCCTCCTTGGGCGCGCCCTAGTGCCTTGTGAAGCCTCCGTGACGCTTTTGGCCTCCTCCCAAAGCTTCCCAGGTTTCTTTTGTCCAGGAAAAAATCTCCAAAAAGTTTCTCTGAAAAGCCAAAAACAAGCAGAAAAAAGTAACTGGCACTAGGCACTGGGTTAATAGGTTAGTCCCAAAAAATGACATATAATTGCATATAAAAATATCCAAGATTGATACTATAATAGCATGGAACAATCAAAAATTATAGATACGTTGGAGACGTATCAGTCGATGAACTTGTCGATCCCTCCACGGAATCGAGCGTTGGGCGGGTTGGGGAGAAGCAGTGGACTGCTAGGAGCTCGATGGTGCGATCGATAGGATCTGGGGTGGACCGACGATGGTTGGTGCTACTTGTGAGCTGCGTTGGGATTTTCCCCGAAGAGGAAGGGTGAAGCAATATAGTAGCGGATAAGTATTTCCCTCAGTTGAGAACCAAGGTTATCGAACCAATAGGAGATTCACGCAGACAAAGGTCGACAGTACCTACACACACACAAACAAAATACTTGCACCCAACGCAGGCAAGAGGGTTGTCAATCCCCTTGTACTCGTTAATTGCAAGGATCAAATCTAATAGTGGGAGATATATAAATTGCAAACGGAAATAAAAAGAAATAAATTGTAGCAAGTAAACTAGGGTTTTAGTAATATGATTTAGATGGTCCCGGGAGGCATAGTTTTCACTAGAGGCATCTCTCTCAAGAACATAGCATACGGTGGGTAAACAAATTACTGTTTGTCGATTGATAGAAAAGCGCATAGTTAGGACGTTATTCATGGCATGATCAGTACATACACTAGTACAAAATGGGCCTTTAGTCCCGGTTGGGAAGGGCCTCTAGTCCCGGGTCACCAACCGGGACAGCCCAATCGGGACTAAAGGCCCCCAGCTTTTAGTCCCGGTTGGTCACAAACCGCGACTAAAGGCCTTCCACGTTGCCGCGCTCGTGCACTGGAGCTGGGGACCTTTAGTCCCGGTTGGTGATACCAACCGGGACTAAATCCCTGCCACTTTAGTCCCGGTTGGTGACACCAACCGGGACTAAAGGTTTAGGGGTTTAGGGGTTTAGGGTTTATTGTTTATTTTTCCTTTTCATTTTGTGTTTTCCATTTAATTCTTTTTCATTTCAAGCATATTTTACGCTACTACGTACTGTACACGTTATGCATATATAATAGAATTTCTCGTAGAACCAATCATATATCATAGAATTTCTCGTACGACCATGCATGCATACACATATATATATATACAATTTGGTATATACAATTTCTCCTACAATTTTCAGATCATTACATGCAGGCATTAGGTGAAATGGTATACTCCGTCGGGAGATATGACCTGCTCAAGCAAAAATCCCGCCATTTCCTCTTGAAGTGCTCGTATGCGGTCCTTTGGTAGGAGCCTATCCCGCATCTCCGTCATCTTTAAAGAAGGAGATCAATATGAATATATTAGTTGTGTGTATATATATTAGATCATGATAAAAAAAATGTGAATAGTGTTTACGTACCCAAAGATATCTTTCATCTTTGGTCTTTTCGGTAATAGAGCGAATGAACTCGAGAACGTAGTATGCACATAAATTTGTCCCCTTTTCCTGCCTCATACAGTACTTCATGAGAATAGAATTCAATCAGATAATAATCAAGCATGATAATGGTATTGAAACTAGAATTAAAGAGATGTGCGGACGTAGCTAGTACTTCTTAATTACCTTGCCCCGTCGCCATTTCAGCTGTGGTTTCCATTGACCGACAACCTCTTGGATGAACTTTTTCCAAACCCTGCCCGGCAAAGAAAATGAATAAAGGAGTTATTAATTACTTGATATCAGGAAATGAACTAAAGAGGCCGACATAGTGCGATAATGATTGAAATTACCTGTCGAGCATCAACTTCAGGCTTCTGTATTCTTCAGGGTCTTTACCTAGTGAGTCCAGTACTTCAACAGTTCCCTCGTCAACTCTAATGATTAGCAGGATCCAGTGGAATCTGCGCACACATTTGTATAAGCGGGCATGCATAACTCATCAACTACACTCAACATGTCCTTCACATAGAAAACCTGCAACACATCATTGGCTAGGACGAATGGTTCGTCTGTGTACCCAAGATTATTGAGATCCACTGTTGTCATTCCGTACCGCGGGTCTTCCTTTACCCCGCCTCCAGTCAGATTGACCCATTTGCACCGAAACAAAGGGACCTTCAAATCACGTCCATAGTCAAGTTCCCATATCTCCTCTATGTAACCATAATATGTGTCCTTTGGCCTATTGGTGTTTGCTGCATCAAAGCGGACACCACTGTTTTGGTTGGTGCTCTTTTTATCTTGGGCGATCGTGTAAAATGTATTACCATTTATCTCGTACCCTTTGAAAGTCGATATAGTCGAAGATGGTGACTTGGCCAGCAAGTACAGATCATCTCCAACAGTGTCGTCATGCATGAGACGTGTTTGCAACCAACCGCCGAATGACGCCATGTGTGTACGTTTGATCCAGGGCTCAGACTGCTCCGGGTTCTTGGAGCGTACACTATCCATGTGTTCCTCGATATACGTAGCCACCAAGCTGGAATTTTGTAGAACTGTGTAGTGTGCTTGCGCCCAAGAATGCCCGTCCATACATATTACTGAATCCTTTCCTAGCGTGCCTTTTCCACCCAGTCTGCCCTCATGCCACGATTCGGGAACACCAATCGGCTTAAGGTCAGGAATAAAGTCAACACAAAACTCAATGACCTCCTCTGTTTCATGGCCCTTGGAGATGCTTCCTTCTGGCCTAGCACGGTTATGAACATATTTCTTTAAGACTCCCATGAACCTCTCAAAGGGGAACATATTGTGTAGAAATACAGGACCCAGAATGGCAATCTCGTCGACTAGGTGAACTAGGACGTGCGTCATGATATTGAAGAAGGATGGTGGGAACACCAACTCGAAACTGACAAGACATTGCACCAAATCATTCTGTAATCTTTTTAGGATTTCTGGATCGATTACCTTCTGAGAGATTGCATTGAGGAATGCACATAGCTTCACAATGGCTAATCGAACGTTGTCCGGTAGAAGCCCCCACAATGCAACCGGAAGCAATTGCGTCATAATCACGTGGCAGTCATGAGACTTTAGGTTCTGGAACTTTTTCTCTGCCATATTTATTATTCCCTTTATATTCGACGAGAAGCCAGACGGGACCTTCATACTGAGCAGGCATTCAAAGAAGATTTCCTTCTCTTCTTTGGTAAGAGCGTAGTTGGCAGGACCTTGATACTGCTTTGGATGCATGCCGTCTTTTCCGTGCATACGTTGCTGGTCCTCCCGTGCCTCCGGTGTATCTTTTGTCTTCCCATACACGCCCAAGAAGCCTAGCAGGTTCACGCAAAGATTCTTCGTCACGTGCATCACGTCGATTGTAGAGCGGACCTCTAGGTCTTTCCAATAGGGTAGGTCCCAAAATATAGATTTCTTCTTCCACATGGGTGCGTGTCCGTCAGCGTCATTCGGAACAGATTGTCCGCCAGGACCCTTTCCAAAGATTACTTTTAAATCCTTGACCATATCAAGTATATCATCACCAGTACGGTGGCGAGGCTTCTTCCGGTGATCTGCCTCACCTTTGAAATGCTTGCCTTTCTTTCTTAAGAGATGCTTGATCGGAAGAAATCGACGATGTCCCAGGTACACATTCTTCTTACATTTATCCAAATATATACTTTCGGTCTCATCTAAACAGTGCGTGCATGCGTGGTATCCCTTGTTTGTCTGTCCTGAAAGGTTGCTAAGAGCAGGCCAATCATTGATGGTTACAAACAGCAACGCTCGTAGGTCAAATTCCTGCTGTTTGTGCTCATCCCACACAAGTACACATTTTATGTCCCACAGCTGTAAAAGTTCTTCAACTAATGGCCTTAGGTACACATCAACGTCGTTGCCGGGTTGCTTGGGGCCTTGGATGAGCACTGGCATCATAATGAACTTCCGCTTCATGCACTACCAAGGAGGAAGGTTATAGATACATAGAGTCACAGGCCAGGTGCTATGATTGCTGCTCTGCTCCCCAAAAGGATTAATGCCATCTGCACTTAAACCAAACCATACGTTCCTTGCGTCATCTGCAAAGTCCTGCCACTTTCTCTCAATTTTTCTCCACTGCGACCCGTCAGCGGGTACTCTCAACTTCCCGTCTTTCTTACGGTCTTCTTTGTGCCATCGCATTAACTTGGCATGCTCTTTGTTTTGGAACAAACGTTTCAACCGTGGTATTATAGGAGCATACCACATCACCTTGGCAGGAATCCTCTTCCTGGGGCGCTCGCCCTCAACATCATCACCAGGGTCATCGCGGCTGATCTTATAGCGCAATGCACCGCATACCGGGCATGCATTCACATTCTCGTACTCCTCACCGTGGTAGAGGATGCAGTCATTAGGGCATGCATGTATCTTCTGCACCTCTAATCCTAGAGGGCAGACATCCTTCTTTGCTTCGTACGTACTGTCGGGCAATTCGTTGTCCTTTGGAAGCATCTTCTTTAACATTTTCAGCAACTTTTCAAATCCCTTGTCAGCTACACCATTCTCTGCCTTCCATTGCAGCAATTCCAGTGTGGTACCCAGCTTTTTCTTGTCATCTTCGCAATTTGGGTACAACAATTTTTTGTGATTCTCTATAATGCGCTGCAACTTCAACTTCTCCTTTTCACTTTCATAGTTTCTCTTTGCATCACCAATGGCCCGACCAAGATCATCAGCGGGCTCATCTGATGCCTCTTCTTCAGCTTCTTCTTCTTCTTCTTCTTCATTCTCTTCCCCCATTGTAGTACCATCATATTCAGGGAACCCAGCATAGTTGTCATCATCCTCTTCTTCTTCATTCTCTTCCATTAGAACCCCTCTTTCTCCGTGCTTGGTCCAACAGTTATATCCGGACATGAGAACGGACGTAAACAGGTGGACGTGAATGACTTTTGAGCTAGAGTAATTCCTATCATTCTTACAGACACCACATGGACAACACATAAAACCATTCCGCATATTTGCCTCAGCCGCACGCAGAAAACTATGCACGCCTTTAATGAACTGGGGAGAGCGTCGGTCATCGTACATCCATTGCCGACTCATCTTCATTACACAACACCGAAAAGACCAAATTAATACAAGTTCATACATAAAGTTCATACAAACTTATTCTCATAAAACAACATAAAACTATCTAGCTAAAGCATTTAAATGCAACAACAAATGCGATCAAAATCGCAACTAAGGTAATAATTGATCCAACAGCATAATGATACCAAGCCTCTTTATTAACGGCATAGTTTCTAATCTTTCTAATCTTCAAGCGCATTGCATCCATCTTGATCTTGTGATCATCGACGACATCGGCAACATACAACTCCAATTTCAACTTCTCTTCTTCAATTCTTTTCAATTTTTCTTTCAAATACTCGTTTTCTTTTTCAACTAAATTTAACTTCTCGACAAGAGGGTCGGTTGCAATTTCCGGTTCACATACCTCCTAGATAAAAATATCTATGTCAACTTGATGGGCATAATTGTCATAAACGCGAAATGCAACAAATAGTTATAAAAGAGAATATATATACCACATCCGAATCATAAACTGGACGAGGGCCGACGGGGACGGATATCAAAGTCATGGCACTATGTATAACAAACAATCATACATGTAAGAAAATTATACAATTAACTATCTAAATCATACAAATAAGATTTTTTTTATAAAAAGGATAAGAACAAGAGGCTCACCAAGGTGTGGTGCCGGCGACGGGACGGTGCGGGCGATCGACGGTGGTTAGGACGGGGACGAGAAGGCACTAAGTAAACCACACCTACACATATGCAAACTAAGAAGTTAATTTGAGCTCAAATTGCATATAAATCAAATAAACTCCCACATAATTACTCCCAAACTAGAACCCACAAATCACTATACTTATAGAGCATTGCACGAGCTAATCTAGCAATGAGAGATGAAAGGACAAAGTTGCTAACCTTTGTGAACACTTGGATAGATGGGGTGCCTTCAAATCTTGACAAATCTTTGGCAAAAATGGAGGATGAGCTCGAGAGCAAGGGGAAGAACAGAGGAGAGAAAGGGGAAAACAGAGAGAATGGGCTCGGGCTGGACGAAGGGTTTACATACGGACGTCTTTAGTCCCGGTTTGTATCACAAACCGGGACTATAGGGTCCACCTGTAGTCCCGGTTTGTGATACAAACCGGGACTAATGGGGCTCGTGGGGCCCCAGCCTGACACCAGCCTGCCACCACCCCTTTAGTCTCGGTTTGGATCACAAACCGGGACTATAGGGTCCACCTCTAGTCCCGGTTTGTGATACAAACCGGGACTAAAGGGGCTCGTGGGGGCCCCAGCCTGACACCAGCCTGCCCCCACCCCTTTAGTCCCGGTTTGTATCACAAACCGGGACTATAGGTAGAAAATGAACCGGGACTAATGATGCCCGTGCCCCCGACCGCTCCTAGCCGTTGGAACCGGGACTAATGGTCACATTAGTCCCGGGCCGTAATCAAATCGGGACTAAAGGGGTGGACGAAAGGTCTGTTTTCTACTAGTGATAGGCATTACGTCCGTGACAAGTAGATCGACTCCTACCTACATCTACTACTATTACTCCACCCCTCGACCGCTATCCAGCATGCATCTTAAGGTATTAAGTTCATACCAAACAGAGTAATGCTTGGAGCATTATGACATAATGTAGACAGAATAAAACCAAGCAATATGATTAAACCCCATCGTATTATTCTTATTAGCAACAATACAATACGTGTCTCGCTACCCCTACTATCACGAGGTGAGGACACCGCAAGATTGAACCTAACACAAAGCACCTCTCCCACTGAAGATAAATCAATCTAGTTGGCCAAACCAAACGGATAGATCAGAGAGAAATGCAAAGTTATAACAATCACACATAATAAACTTCAGAAAAGACTCAATTACTTGCAATGAATAATCTGATCATAAACCCACAATTCATCGGATCCCAGCAAACACACCGCAAAACAAGATTACATCAAATCGATCTCCGAAGAGAACATTGTATTGAAGATTAAAGAGAGAGAGAGAGAGAGAGAAAGCCATCTAGCTACTAGCTATGGACCCATAGGTCCTGTGGGAACTACTCACACATCATTGGAAGGGTAGCAAGGTTGATGAAGAACCCCTCCGTGATCGATTCCCCCTCTGGCAGAGTACCGAAAAAGGCCTCCAGATGGGATCACGGAAGAACATAGGCTTGCGGCGGCGGAAGAATTGTTTTTGGGTCTCGCTCTGGGGGTTTTGGAATATTTGGGAATTTATAGCACTGGAATTAGGTTAGAAGGAGCCACATCGGGCCCACAAGGCATCAGGGCGCGCCCTGTTGCCTTGTCGTCTCCTTGTCTGGCTTCTGGTCCTCCCTCTAAGCTTCTAGGGTCCCTCCTGGTCCAGATAAAATCGTCAAAAAGTTTCGTAGCGTTTGGACTCCGTTTGGTAGGGATTTTCTGTAAAACCAAAAAACAAGCAGAAAACAGCAACTGGCACTTGGCACTGGATTAATAGGTTCGTTCCCAAAAATGATATAAAATGATGTTTAAAACATGTAAGATTGGTAATATAATAGCATGAAACAATAAAAAATTATAGATACATCAGAGACATATCAGCATCCCCAAGCTTAATTCCTGCTCAACCTCAAGTAGGTAAATGATAAAAACAGAATTTTTGATGTTGAATGCTACCTAGCATGTTTATCATGTAATCTTTTTACAGTATAAATATTGAGAAATGATGAAGTAATTGATATCAACATAATAATATCCATGAATACTAGTAAACAATCATTAATCTTCAAAATATACGATGCTTAACGAATGTTATCCCTACTCATTGAATTATCTAAGCATGGCATGACTCCATCTTCCTAACATAAGTACAAAACATGAGTACCCCGGTGTCAAATCAAGCAATTGTATTGTACTTTTTCACGTGCTTCAGCATTTTCAACTTCACTCAATATATGAGCATGAGACATGGACTTAGCACTACGGGTGGAATAGAATATTGTGGTAGAGATATATAAGGGAAGACAAAAGTGGAGAAAGTCTCGCATCAACTCGGCGGATCGTTAGGCAATGGAGAGGTCTTTCAATTGATATCAATGTCAGGAGTGGGGATTGCCATGCAACGGATGCACTAGAGCTATAAGTGTACGAAAGCTCACAACTGGAACTAAGTGGGTGTGCATCCAACTTGCTTGCTCATGAAGACCTCGGGCATTTGAGAAAGCCCGTCATCGGAATATACAAGCCAAGTGCTATAATGTAAAAATTTCCACTAGTATATGAAAGTGACAAATCATGGAGACTCTCTTTATGAAGAACATGGTGCTACTTTGAAGCACAAGTGTGGTAAAGGATAGTAGCATTGCCCCTTCTCTCTTTTTCTCTCATTTTTCTTTTCATTTTTTTAGAACAATATCATGAACCTCATCCCCACTTTTTGGAGGACTCATCAGTCTCCATCATTCTTTACCTCACTGGGGCAATGCTCTAATCATCACACTTTTATTTACTTACAACTCGATAAACTGAAACAATATGACTCTATATGAATGCCTCTGGCAGTGTACCAGGATGTGCAATGATCTAGCTTAACATGTATTACAATGATGAATGGTGGCTTTACCACAAATATCATGTCATCTCAATATGATCATGCAAAGCAATATGATGATGAACACACAAGTCATGTGACTGGTAACCGTCGAAGTTGCATGGCAATATATCTTGGAATGGCTATGGAAATGCCATGACAGGTAGGTATGGTGGCTGTTTTTAGGAAGGATATAATGAGGCTTATGTGTGATAGAACGTATCACGGGATTTGGATGCACCGGCGAAGTTTGCACCGACTCTCGAGGTGAGAAAGGGCAATGCACGATGTCAGAGACGCTAGCAATCTGTGGATAGGTGGGTGTGCCGTATTAGTCCGTGAACTTACATTAGTCATGAAGAACTCATATACTTATTGTGAAAGTTTTATTAGCCCTCAAAGCAAAGTACTACTCGCATGCCCCTAGGGAGTAGGTTGGTAGGAGTTAACCATCGTGCGCCCCCGATTCAAACAACACAAAGGATTTCATAGAGGAATAAAAATGCTCCAACTTCCCCGTCATGCCATGTCGGACACTTAAATTAGTAATACATAACAAGCTTTAATACCGATATCTTTACTAGCCAATGATTATGAACTAATACCCTTTCATATTATTACATCAATATAATTAACTCACACGTTTCATATTCAGTGATCTACATGAAAGTTTTTATTATACCCCTCTTGTATACCTATCATTTTTAGACTAGTCTTATAACCTGTGCAAATTACCACTTCCTTTTTAGCCTCTTGAAAAGATATAAGTGAAGCATGAGAGTGCAAATCATTTCTATAAAATATACCTACCGCCCATGCTCTAAAGATATAAGTGAAGCACATGAGCAACTGCCTAACTCAAAAGATATAAGTGAAGCACATAGAGTATTCTAACAAATTATGATGAATGTGTGTCTCTCTCAAAAAGGTGTGTCCAGCAAACAATGATTGTGGCAAACTAACAAGCAAACAAAATAAAACTATGGCACAAGACGCTCCAAGTAAAACTCATATCATGTGATGAATTAAAATATAGCTCCAAGTAACATACCGATGAATTGTGGACAAAAGAGGGATGCCATCCGGGGCATCCCCAAGCTTAGACGCTTGGGTATTCCTTGAATATTACCTTGGGGTGCCTTGGGAATCCCCAAGCTTAGGGTCTTGCCGCTCCTTATTCCTTTACTCATCGTGATCTCACCCAAAACTTGAAAACTTCAGCACACAAAACTCAACAGAAACTTCATGAGATCCGTTAGTATAATAAATCAACCATCCACTTTAGGTACTGTTATAAATTGATTCATAATTGTTCTTGTATAATATCTACTGTATTCTAACTTCTCCATGATTTATACCCCCCGATATAATCCATAGCATCATCAAAACAAGCACACTATGCAATAAAAATAGAATCTGTCTAAAACAGAACAGTCTGTAATGATCTGAATTGAAACCATAATTCTGAAACTCCAAAAATTCTGAACAATTAGGACAATGTAGACAATTTGTATCTCAATAGTGTGTAAAAATTTCAGGAATTTATCTCATTCCAGTAAAATATAGAAATTCCAGCTGGGCGCAAAAGTTTCTGTTTTCAAACAGCATCAATTATACTATCATCTAAATCATCCCAAAGGCATTACTTGGTACAAACACTAATTAAAAGACAAAAACACAATCATTACAATAGCAATAATCATGTCATCAAACAAAAAATAAAAATTGCAATAAAGATAAATATTGGGTTGCCTCCCAACAAGCGCTATTGTTTTATGCCCCTAGATAGACATAATGCAAAGTTTCAAGTATTGTCATCTTTCACATCCAACTCCTCAATTATACATCCAGACTTCCTAGGAGGTTTAGCAAACATGTTTTTAATAGTAACACTCCTAGGAACAAAATTGAGGAATTTGTTTTCAATCATAGGTTCCTTTATTATTTTGATGAAGTCGGGGTGCACGCTAATCATTCAAGTCCTCTTTCTCTTTACTAGTTGAAGCTCCCTTGTTTTGAGGAACATACATGGGTTTAGAATTCTTGTTTGTAGGAGTCCTTTCAATGGTTTTCACGGAAGAAAAAGCCGAACCCAAGTTGTTAATAATTTCTTCCAATTTATCAATTCTGGCGGGACTTTGTTCTACTCTTTCGGTGACAATTGGGTCTTTTTCCTTTAACATCTTTAATGTGGTTCCCATCGAAGAGCTAAATTTAGTGACTTGGTTATGCACTTTATTATCAAGATTTTCATTATGTTCAGTAGTGGTCATTTTGTTTTCAATAATCTCTAATCTTTGCATAACATGTTCCAAAGTCAATGCCGTTTCATTTATAGTAATAGGTGGTGATCCTACGAGATTTCCCATAGCATTGAAAGCATCCATAGGGTGACTACTTAGAAAATTTCCTCCAGTAATAGTATCAAGCATGAATCTATACCAAGTAGTGGCACCCACATAAAAGTTGCGAAGAAGAACAGTGGTGGATTGCTTACTAGTTGATCTATTTTGAGCATCGCAAATCCTAAACCAAGCATCTTTTAAACTTTCTCCTCCCCTTTGTTTAAAATTAACCACTTCATTTTCAGGGGTACAAGTAACAAGTGAAGAACTAGCCATAGCAACGAGCAAGTAAAGCACACAAGATAAATATATTTTTTGTATTTTTGATTTTTTTCACTAGACTAATAAAAGCAAATAAAGGAAAATAAAAAGTAGAAGAAGTAAATGATAATGTGTATGAAGGGACCTTGCTTTGTTTGATGAAATCTCCCCGGCAACGGCGCCAGAAATTCTTTCTGCTACTTGTGAGCTGCGTTGGGATTTTCCCCGAAGAGGAAGGGTGAAGCAATATAGTAGCGGATAAGTATTTCCCTCAGTAGAGAACCAAGGTTATTGAACTAATAGGAGATTCACGCAAATAAAGGTCGACAGTACCTACACACACAGAAACAAAATACTAGCACCCAACGCGGGCAAGAGGGTTGTCAATCCCCTTGTACTCGTTAATTGCAAGGATCAAATCTGATAGTGGGAGATATATAAATTGCAAACAGAAATAAATTGCAGCAAGTAAACTAGGGTTTTAGTAATATGATTTAGATGGACCCGGGGGTAATAGTTTTCACTAGTGGCATCTTTCTCAAGAACATAGCATACGGTGGGTAAACAAATTACTGTTGGGCAATTGATAGAAAAGCACATAGTTATGACGTTATTCATGGCATGATCAGTACATCGGCATTACGTCTGTGACAAGTAGACCAACTCCTGCCTGCATCTACTACTATTACTCCACCCCTTGACCGCTATCCAGCATGCATCTTAAGGTATTAAGTACATAACAACCAGAGTAATGCTTGGAGCATGATGACATAATGAAGACAGAATAAAACTAGGCAATATGATTAAACCCTGTCGTTTTATCCTTAGTAGCAAAAATACAATACGTGCCTCGCTACCCCTTCTGTCACGAGGTGAGGGCACCGCAAGATTGAACCTACCACAAAACACCTCTCCCACTGAAGATAAATCAATCTAGTTCGCCAAACCAAGCGGATAGATCGGAGAGAAATACAAAGCTATAACAATCACACATAATAAAGTTTAGAAAAGAGTCAATTACTTGCAAACAATAATCTGATCATAAACCCATCGGATCCCAACAAACACACCGCAAAAGAAGATTACATCGAATCGATCTCTGAAGAGAACATTGTATTGAAGATCAAAGAGAGAGAGAGAGAGAAAGCCATCTAGCTACTAGCTATGGACCCGTAGGTCCTATGGGAACTACTCACACATCATTAGAAGGGCAGCAAGGTTGATGAAGAACCACTTCGTGATCGATTCCCCCTCTGACAGAGTACCGGAAAAGGCCTGCAGATGGGATCGCGGAAGAATAGAGGCTTGCGGCGATCGAAGAATTGTTTTTGGGTCTCGCTCTGGGTGTTTTGGAATATTTGGGAATTTATAGCGCTGGAATTAGGTAAGAAGGAGCCACGTGGGGCTCACAAGGCATCAGGGTGCGCCTACCCCCTGGGCGCGCCCTGTTTCCTTGTCGCCTCCTTGTCTGGCTTCTTGTCCTCCCCCGAAGCTTCTAGGGTCCCTCCGGGTCCAGAAAAATCATCAAAAAGTTTCGTAGCGTTTGGACTCCGTTTGGTAGGGATTTTCTATAAAACCAAAAACAAGCAGAAAACAGCAACTGGCACTTCGCATTCGGTTAATAGGTTAGTTCTCAAAAATGATATAAAATGACGTATAAACCATATAAGATTGGTAATATAATAGCATGAAATAATAAAAAATTATAGATACGTCGGAGACGTATCAGCTGGCAGTAGCGGAGGCCGAGCGGCGGGGCTTCTGCTGGAGCTGGGGAAGAAGGCCTTCCTGGCTTTAGTTGGCTATGCTGGGGGTCGATTTGGAGGTGTAGGAGGCGAGTGGTGAGTAGAGGGAGGCAAGGGTAGCAGATTTTATAGCCGGAGGGCGAAGACCGAGCCAGAAACCACCACCAGGAAGCTGCCACGGTGAGCTGGCCGTCGTGGCGTGGGCCGAAGTGACGAGAGAGGGCAGTGGATTTAATGCGATGGCTATGGGTCGGCGGGGAAGCCTCCAGCCAGCTCAGCCACAGTGTCCGTATGGCGGCTACAGTGGCAATGTGGATGTTGCGGAGCAAGTCGGCACGCTAGGACAAGCGGGGACAGCTGGAGTGGTCATGTCTGAGGAGATTGGTCGAGCAGAGCGCGTCCATGGCATGCCAGCCGCATGGTCACCGCGTGTCCTGGCACCCTGGGGACATGCAGGTCTGCCGCACCTTGTCTGGGGTGCCGGCCTAACCTGAAATAACTCAGATAGGTCACTGGTTTGGCTAAGATAGGCCCGAGTTGATCAGTCTTGTCCAAAACCTATTACTGAGGTGAAATGATTGGATAATTGAGCATGAAAGTTTGTCATGCTGAAATGGTGTAGAAAGGTGCATCTCCTGGAGAAATTTAATGAAGTTTTGATAAAGTTTGAACATAGTTCCTTCACAAACCCATAGTTTCTCCAGACACTAGGTTTGACTTGCTGGGATCAAATGGCTAAGTGCATTTGGCTGAAACTTGGTATGTGGAGGTTATATGGTGGTATGAATATACTGGTTAAGTTTCAAACCATTTGAGCAATCATAGCTAGTACTTCCTTCACAAAGCTTTGGGCTGGCCAGAAACTTTGAATAATTTTTGGGGAAGAATGGCTTCGTAGATAGAACTGAATTTTGGCATGTGGCTATTATATAGGAAGGTTAACTAACTAAAAAAATTTAAGAATATTTTAACCAAGATAGATAGTACTTAATTCACAAAGTACTATTTTGCCGAGAACTGAAATGGAATTATTTGGATGAATTTTTGAACTGAACCCTTGGATATTTTTGTATCTCCTAGGTTCATATGAGCCATAGAATTTATGGGAATTATTTGGGGATTTATAGAAATATAGAAATATAGATTGCTTCACAACCTACGACAAAAAGGATTATTCCTTTAATAGAAAGAGAACAATTTTGGTGGAATAGAAATTATGGTTTAGCTAAAATGGAAATGGTATGACTTTGGGAAAGTTTTGAAAGCTTTGATTCACTTGGGAAAGAAAAGAAAAATGTTCCCAAGTTTCTAATCCAGAGAGCCATTGAAATCCAATGTCAAATTCCAAATGAATTCAAATAAAGTTTTAAAAAAATAGGGCCAAAAACCAAGGTGTCACAAACCTACCCCCCTTAGGATAAATCTCGTCATTGAGATTTGTTTGCTCAGGGAACAACTATGAATATGTTGGCTTAAGGAAATCTTTTCCTTTTCATGTATCCTTTTCCTTTTTATGGTGTTCCCACTGATTCTTATAGAATACGATTACCTTGCTTCGGGTGGTTGGTTTCACCTTATCCAATATTCTGACGGTTTTTTCCTTATATGTCCAATCTCATGCTGACTCTAATCCCTTCATGTCTGCCGGCTTGGCTGGTGATACGGTATATTATCACAACACTGGGATATGTGAGCTTTTAACAAGTCAAGAGGCAATTTCCAGCTGACATGCCACTCTTTGCTATCCCTGGTGAGGGTGTCCCAGATTAGGGGGTACTCGGGCTGCCGGCCTATCTCTAATAGGCCGGACTAATGGGCCGATCTTTGCTCGTCAAGAAGACCGGATGGTAGGCGACCCCGTGCACCAGAAGGAAGCCTCCGAAGACTTGGCGTCTCCTCCAAGGAATAATTAGTGTAACCGGCATGTTTATCCCCTGATGGCAACCGACCATATGTAACCCTAGGTCCCTCTAGTGTCTATATAAGCCAGAGGGTTTAGTCCGTAGAGACACAGAACCATCATAACCATCTAGGGTTTAGCCCATCCGATCTCGAGGTAGATCAACTCTGTAACCTTAATACAATCACATCAATACAATCCAGCAGGACGTAGGGTTTTACCTCTTTGAGAGGGCCCGAACCTGGGTAAATCGCTGTCTCTACGTTCCCTGTTAATCATTGATTCCTAGACCCACAGTTCGGATCCACTACCCGAGATCTGCCGGTTTTGGTATCGATATTGGTGCTTTCATTGAGAGTTTCGCCGTGGGTCATCAAAGATCAATGGCTCGCCTTCTCATCAGCGATGGCATCCGCAGCAAGGACATCTTCGTCCCCGGACAGCTCTTCACGTTCGGCAGCATTGTGCTGCACGCCGATCCGACCGGTCACCTTGGCCAGGTCGACAGCTTCACCCCTGAGCAGGAAATCAGATTTGGCAACCTAGAGTACGTCGCCGATTCTCGGGGCGATTTGGTCCTTACTAGATTCTCAGCTTTACCTAAGGAGCCTAATAACCCCGAGGCCTTAACCTCGGATCCTCTCCTCGGCCCCGTTTCCGGGCGGATCCCCAGTTCGGATCTAGCCTTGAGCTCGGATCCAACCCCGGGACCAGAAAACCAAGGGCCACCCTTGGCCGAGCACACTTCCGACGCCGGTGCACCAGAGTTCGACTCCAAACTATGCCCAAGGATGGGTTCGGCGGACCTCTAGCTTTTAAGCGAGATGTTAGATTAGATCCAGACGATGAGTATCGTAGATGGCCCGTCCTCAGACCAGGAGCAGGTCGGACAGGAGGCCAACTGCGGGGAATTTTGCATCCCACCCACCACCCACTTGGTAGCCACTGTCGAGGATTTAACCGACATGCTGGACAACGCCTCCGACGAGGCTGACGACGTGGACGAGGATATCGATGCCCCGCCTTATACGGCTCCCTCCCTTGCCACCTCCAACACCGGAAAGTGGACCGCCACCCCCACCTACGACGTTTACATGGTCGACACCCCCAAGAAGGACGGCAACACGACCATGAAGGACGGCGACGGCCCCGCCGAGGAACCACCCAAACGCCGACGACGGCGAGCCAGAGGACGAGGAAAGGGCAGGGAAAATAACACAGACACAAACGGAACCGGAGAGGACGACACTCCGGATAACATGGGGGAGCTCGGCGACAACACCCCCGAACAACGCCATGACGCCCCTGAAGGGCACGAGGACCAGGGCGGCCCTGAGGACCCTGGGGACTCCGAGGACAGCAATTACCTCCCTCCGTCTGAAGAGGAGGATAGCCTTGGACCCGAGGACTTCATCGTCCCAGAGGACCCCATGGAGCAAGAGAGATTCAAGCGGCAACTCATTGCCACTGCCCGAAGCTTGAAGAGGAAGCAACAGCAGCTAAAAGCCAAATAGGATATGCTCAACGACAGATGGACGATGGTCTTAGCTGCTGAAGAAGGCCTTGATGATCAACGTCAGGGTCAATACAAGAGTTACCCACGGCGGCGCCTGCTCCCAGAATTTGAGGATGAGGCCCTTGAGCCCATGCCTCCCAGACAAACTTACGCAAGCCAGCCCGACCGCCCCCCTCGAGGACGGGATAGGACGGCTGGGGAAACCGAACTCCCACCCGCGCCCCCTCGAGGACGGGATAGGGCGGCCGGAGAAACCGAATACCCACCCGCGCCTCCTCGCCGAGCAGGCAAAGACCCGGTTCAACCAGATGACCAATATGATCTGCGCCGCGACCTGAACGCCAGAGGAATCCAGTCAAGAAACATCTATGGATCCATAGGACACGCGCCCGCTGGACGGGACGGATACCAAGCCTGGCGCGATAGGAACGACAGAGCTCGGGAGCAGCACCGTGCCCGGATGACAACCGATCTCCGGCGCAACGTGGCCCGGGTCAGGGGCGCCGAACACCCAATGTGATTCACTGACGAGGTGATGCAGCATCAGTTCCCCGAAGGGTTTAAACCCGTGAATATAGAACCATACGATGGGACAACTGACCCAGCCGTGTGGATCGAAGACTTTCTTCTCCACATTCATATGCCCTGAGGAGATGATCTCCACGCCATTAAATACTTACCGTTGAAACTCAAAGGACCAGCAAGGCATTGGCTAAACAGACTACCTGAAAACTCAATCGGGAGCTGGGAAGAGCTCGAGGATGCATTCCGAGCTAACTTTCAAGGCACCTATGTTCGGCCACTAGGCGCCGACGACTTGAGCCACATAATTCAACAGCCCGGGGATTCTGGAACCGATTCTTGACTAAGAGGAACCAAATTGTTGACTGTCCAGAAGCCGAAGCAATCGCCGCATTCAAACACAGTATTCGGGATGAGTGGCTCACCCGCCAGCTCGGCCAGGATAAGCTGAGAACAATGTCGGCCCTTACCTCCCTAATGACCAGCTTTTGCGCGGGTGAGGATAGTTGGTTAGCTCGTCGAAGCAACCACCCCGAAGACCCTGGCACCTCAGAGGCCGAGATGGGAACGGGAAACCCCGGTGCAACAAGAATAACAAGCGCCGGCACACTAACAACGGCAGTGAAGCCGATGATGCAGTGCTAAACGCCGGGTTCAGCGGCTCGAATTCAGGACTGCGGAAGAAACCTTCTAAAGGAAACTGGGACGGTCCGACCGCATTAGACAGAATCTTGGACAGGCCCTGCCAGATCCACGGTACCTCGGATAAGCCCGCCAACCACACCAACCACAACTGTTGGGTAATCAAACAGGCCGGCAAGATCACAGCCGAGGAGCAGAGCAAGGGTCCCCGCAGCGAGGATGACGATGAACCTCGCGGGCCGAACAATGGAGGCCAAAAGCAGTTTCCCCCAGAGGTAAAAACCGTGAACATGATTTACGTCACGCACGTACCGAAGAAGGAACGGAAACGTGCACTTCGGGATGTCTACGCCTTAGAGCCTGTAGCCCCGAAATTCAACCCATGGTCGGCTTGCCCGATCACGTTCGACCGTCAAGACCATCCGACCAGTATCCGTCATGGAGGAACAGCGGCTCTGGTGCTCGACCGCATCGTGGACGGATTTCACCTCACCAGAGTCCTTATGGACGGAGGCAGTAGCCTCAACCTGATTTACTCAGACATAGTGAGGAAAATGGGGATTGACCCGTCAAGGATTAAACCCAGTTACACCACCTTTAAAGGTGTAATCCCAGGCGTCGAAGCACGCTGCTCGGGATCCATAACATTGGAAGTAGTCTTCGGTTCGCCTGATAACTTCCGCAGCGAGGACTTGATCTTCGATATTGTCCCTTTCCGCAGCGGTTATCACGCACTCCTCGGCCGGACAGCGTTCGCCCGCTTTAACGATGTCCCACACTACGCGTACTTGAAGCTCAAGATGCCAGGTCCAAGGGGCGTTATTACCATTAATGGCAATACCAAATGCTCGCTCCGAACAGAGGAACACACGGTGGCTCTAGCTACTGAAGTCCAAGCCGCCGAAGAAGCATTGCAGGCCCAATCTACCCCCAAGGCACTGGACGCACACAAATGCGCCCAACCTACGGCCTCGGCCCCGGAGCAATCCCGTGCTCGCCCTAAATAGGGATACGCACCCCACAGCATGACCCACCCAGCCATGAAATATGTGCCTCGAGTGCACAACTTCGCGCTCAAGATCCCATGGGCAGCTGTGGGGACACGTGACTCAAAGGCCAAGAGCTCAGTTCGACCGAGCCATGGCCGACAGATGTTCTTGGATTAACATCAACTATAGGTACCATCTAGGGCCTGATCAGCGTTAAGCTGACACAGTGCGGCGATTCCTCAAAACCCTTTCTCAAGGGCTCGCCTGCCGAACATTACTACTTCCGCCGAGCACACAGATGACAACTTCACTCATACGGAAGCTTCATAAAGAGCTAAGGCGCAGACGTGCTGCAGGGCGTAGTAGGGACGTCAAACCACTCATGAAGGCCATGTGTAAACCTTCCCTCTTATATATTTTTCTTTAAAGTATCTGTAAAAGTTACTTCGGCAGTTCGGATTGTACGGATAGATGTTACAAATTCAAAGGAAATAAATACCAAGCTTTTCTACGGTAATTGTGCATTCGTGTTGCTTATTCCTTTCTGCTTTTCGGGCCAAAGTAAACTATTTGCGATACGTTCCTTTTTTGTAGTGACCGGCTAATAGACCGGGGGCTCGAACATAAATCTTGCCTCAAACTTTATTCCGGCACCAACATTTATTGCATGTGCTCGGTGTCACGGATATTGCATTATATGAATCAGTTCCGAATTGTGTCTTTGGTCCATAGTTGGGTTGCCCAGCTCCTGTGTTTGCCCTCTTACGTTCCGCATTGTTCGGCTAGGAGGGTAAAGGGAGAACCACTGCGATTGTGCTTCTAGCTAGCCTGGTTAAGTACCTCAGTGGAGAAAGCCGGAACTGACTGTCATAATATGCGAGAACTGGTCGGCGATCCGATGACTAGTGTCAAACCTAAAATCGTTGGAGGTTAGCCCAAGTTAAATGAAGGGTTCTCTGTCATAGGAATCATGTGATAATGGTATCGACCTCAGTATACCCGGATATCACATACACTGGGGGCTAGTCACCAGCCCCCGCCGTCAAGCTCCTATGGCTAAGTGAAAGCACTAAAACCGCATAGTCTGATTGCCTTGTTTTCCGTACATACAACCGCCTCCGGGCACCGAGACGTCGGTTAAGGGTTAAGGTATGATGAGGAAACACCCCATGCAGTATCTACACAGGGGGCTGAAGCCGACGACTGGTAACTTTCAGTTCAGAAATAGCCGCACAGGAGTCAAAATTAACATGGCAAACATTATATGAACAGCCAACACATTACATTCTAATCAAAGCAAAAGGTTTTACACTCCTCGGATACAAGGAAAATAAATCTACTCATAAATTACATCTTTCGAGCACTGGCCTCTACTGCCCGAGCACCATCCATCACGATGGGGAAATATTGCTCAGGACGCCTGTGCTCCTTCCCAGTGGGTGGAGGTCCGGTGGCCATCTCGGCTGGCTTGATCTTCGGCCAGTGCACCATGGTCTTGCCGAAGGCCATCCGAGCTCCCTCAATGCACGCGAAACGCTTCCAGGCATCAATTCGGGGCGTGGCGTCGTACAGCCTTTGCACCAACCCAAAATAGCTGCTCGGCAGCGGCTCGGAAGGCCACAGCTTGACGCAGAGGTCCTTCATTGCGGGCTCCACCATCCGATGCAACTCCATCAGCTGCTTCATCTGGTCGTTAAGGAGGGGAGGGTGTTCGGGTGCTTGAAATTGCGCCCAAAACAGCCTCTGCTCGGCCCGACCTTCCTGGGCGGCGAAGAACCTAGCCGCATCAGCCGCACTCCTCGGGAGGTCCGCAAAGGCCCCTAGGGAACGCCACACTCGCATGAGCAAAGCGAACCTGTTACCACCAAAGACACTTTGCAGCAAGTATGGCTTACCATCCGCAATGAGCTAGACTTGGCGGAGTTCTTCTTGACAGTCGCGCGCCTCCGTCCGCGCTTCCTTCGCCACCGTCCCCAATGAGGATAGCTCGGTGGCCTGCTCTTTATTCTTTTGCTCAAGAGCCTCACATTTCGTGACGGCATCTTTGAGCTCTTGTTGCACTTCCAGCACTCTGGCCTCGTGCTTCTGGCTAGCGGTCCTCACCGCAGCCAGTTCGGCTGCTGCTTGTTCGGCTGCCGATTGCTGCTCCGCCGCCTCCAGCTGAGCCGTCCTCAGCGCGGCCTTGAGGTTCTCCACCTACGCGGCGGCAGCTGTAGTAACATCAGTTGACTCCGTTTAAGACTACTCTAAAACTTTACTTAACAAAAAGGAAATAGCTGCAATAATCACTACAGTTCGGACTTGCCTTGCGCTTCGTTGAACCTCTTATTCACCAGGCTGAGGTCATCTTCGGAGCTTTTGAGCTTCTGATTCAGCTCGGCCAAGTCCTCGGCGTTGGCGGTTGCTGCCGAAGATGACGCCTACGCATCACCCTACGCACATTAGTATCCGAGATATTGATTTTTGATCCTCTGACCGGCTTTGTTCAAGCCAGTCAGAGTCTTGGGGGCTACTGTGTATGAGGATATACATTTATATAGAAGAACTTTTCTAAGGGAAAAGCATTACTTCGCTCACCTTGAAGCCCGTGAGAAGGCCACTGAAGGCCTCCTTCAGTCCGTTATCCACGGACCGAAGACTTTCCAACACTAGGCCCATAAGGACACGGTGGTCTCCGGAGATAGAGGAGCTGGTTAAAGCATCCTCCATCTCATCCGGCCACAAAGTCGACGCCCGCTCTGGGGTGGGCGGGGGTGGCGGGGGCACTTCGGCTTCTTCCCTCTATAAGACCGGAGTGCCCGACTCCAGATGCCTTGACGACTCCGGAGCCGCCCTCGGAGAGAGCTCGGATTGTCCGGCCTCCTCCTCTTCGTTTACCAGAGGGGACCTCCCCTCCAAGGCTTTCGGCGGCCGAGGTATTTACCTCAGCCATGATGGCGTCGCCCCATCCCCCTGTGTGCGGCACGGGAGGAGTCTTCCTTGACAGGACCTCCTCGGCCTCCTCAACGATTGGGGGAGGCGAGGCACACGATTCGGTCCCGCTCTCCGCCAGCGCGGCCGGCGGAGAATCCCCCTCCGAGACTCGGTCGGTGGGGAGGTCGCGCAGCGGGCTGCGATGTTAGAAGTAAAAAGGCGATCAATATCAAGCCCAGTTGGGCCGAAGACACTCAAGTGGATATTAGAGCGCGTACCTTTGAGCCTGTGGCTTGGCCCTGGGAATCCTCCGAGGAACTTCTTCGGAGGCCTCGGAGTCCTCGGTAGAAGCTGAGCTGTTGTCGGATAGGGCCACCTTGGCCCTGCATGGTCTCTTGGGGGAAGGACGAAGCGGTTCCTCCTCGGCATCCTCGGACGCCGCCCTCTTCTTTGATCGGGGGGAGTCATCTTCCTCCCCCTCCTCCCCCTGCTCCTTCTCCTCCTCTGGTGCAGAGGGAGCATGGGTGTCCCCGGATCTAGTGTCCGGGGGTCCTCGGGAACGGTGGCCGTCTCTGGCCTCCCTCTTCTTGTCCTTCTTCTTCTCCTTCCTCTCCGGCGCCTCGTATGGCTCCACGGCAAGCATGGCCGTCAGCAGGGGCATCCTGGGCTCCTCTGGCATCGGGGCCGGACTGTCGATCCGCTCCGCCTTCTTCAACCAGTTCTGCGGATGAGAAGTGAGAAAATTGAGTACCTTATCAAAAGGGAACAATCCGAACATAAGAACAAAACTAGTCATACCTCCCACGGGGGGTTTGCGGTGTCGAGACCGATGTCTTCCTCCTCAGCTGGCCAGTCCTTCTGTGGCTTGAACAGCACCTTCCACAGTTGAGCGTGGGAGGTTCGGAAGAAGCTGTGTACGGCGGCCGGGTCTTCGGGCTTGTAGGCCCACATGGGGGAAGCCCTGTCCTGGAATGGGAGGATTCGGCGAAGAGCATGATTTGGATCACGTTGGGCAGCTCGACGCCCTGCTCTATCATCTTGGCGATCCAGCTTGTTCGACCCCCAGTCATGGCCTTTCCTGGTCCATGACACCAGCCTCGTGGGGGTTCCGGATCGGAAAGCCGGAGTCGCCCCCCAATCCGCACTCCTTGGCTCTCTGATGTAGAACCATTCCTTCTGCCAGATCTTGATGGTCTCGATGAAGGTGCCTTCTGGCCACTCCACCCGGGGAAGCTTGCTGACCATCGCTCCCCCGCAGTCCGCCTGTTGGCCGTCAACAATCTTTGGCTTGACGTTGAAGATCTTCAGCCATAGGCCGAAGTGTGGCCGGACCCGAAGAAAGGCTTCGCAGATGATGATGAAGGCCGAGATATGCACGAAGGAATTGGGGGCGAGGTCGTGGAAGTCGAGCCCGTAGAAGAACATGAGGCCCCTGACGAAGGGGTAAAGGGGAAAACTCAAACCTCGAATGAAATGAGGGAGGAACACCACCCTCTCGCCCTGCCGCGGCATGGGGACGACTTGGCCCACCTCTGGAGCGTGGTAGGCGACGTCGGCGGGGAGATAGCCCGCGCTCCTCAGCTCCAAGATGGCGCTGTCAGTGACGACGGACGCCTTCCACTTGCCCTTGGACCCAGAGTCCACCATTGCTAGGATGAGTAGGTGGATGGAGAGGCTCTTGGGAGGGAGAGCGGATCTGGGCGCTGGAGCTCAGGAGATGGAGAAGGCAATGGCGAAGAAAGAAGCGAGAGCGTGCAGAGGAAATGGTGGCTGTTCCCCTTTTATGGGCTGTAAAAACCTAGGGTCCCTTTACTGCGCCGCAGGCTTCGCCATTTCCCCGTATAAATCGCGCCATTATGCGCGCGTGGGATAGAGCGAATTATTGATCATATCCCTTAAAAACAGGGCATGATCTCCATGTCGATGGGACGTGCCAATGAAAACCGCCTCGAACCACGAATCGAGTTTTTCATAAACCAACTCGCGGTCGTGGCAGGGTGTGACCCTTCGGTAAAAGCTGTCAGATGAGGGTACTATTCACACCGAAGCAATTAGCCTTTGGGGCTAAGTTATCAGTACACCTCGGTGACCGAGGTATAGTTTGGCGCGTGTGCGGCTGGGCAACACTTGAGAACCCGATTCGGAGGAAATGCTGGCCTGTTACCGGTGTCACGGAAGGAAGGGAACTGGTCCACAAAGCCGATGATGTTCGGCGTCAACCTCGGCTTCGAAGACTAGTTTAGGGGCTACTGAGGTTGTCCCGGATTAGGGGGTACTCGAGCTGCCGGCCTATCTCTAATAGGCTGGACTAATGGGCCGATCTTTGCTCGTCAAGAAGACCGGATGGTAGGCGACCCCGTGCACCAGAAGGAAGCCTCCGAAGACTTGGCATCTCCTCCAAGGAATAATTAGTGTAACCGGCATGTTTATCCCCTGATGGCAACCTACCATATGTAACCCTAGGTCCCTTTGGTGTCTATGTAAGCCAGAGGGTTTAGTCCGTAGAGACATAGAACCATCATAACCATCTAGGGTTTAGCCCATCCGATCTTGAGGTAGATCAACTCTGTAACCTTCATACAATCACATCAATACAATCCAGCAGGATGTAGGGTTTTACCTCTTCGAGAGGGCCCGAACCTGGGTAAATCACTGTCTCTACGTTCCCTGTTAATCATTGATTCCAAGACCCACAGTTCGGATCCCCTACCCGAGATCTGCCGGTTTTCGTACCGACACCGCGAAAGATCCAATGAATCCAGGAACAAACTTTTCGTGGGCATGGAACCTTTTAATCCTTTCTTCGGGGTCACTCAAAGATAGGTATATCCTCTAGGTTCAAAACTTAGTACATGATTCCTGAAATCACAACAGCTCTGTTGGTGGAATTTGACTGCTCATGGACGGTCCTAAATCACCTTTACCTGTTTCTTGGCCTCAAGCATCAAATTCGTACCAACGATTCAACAATCTTTTGACAGTGACCAATATAAAGGGGTACGGCCTTTACCACTGTAGCATGCCTCAAACAGTATTACCTTGAGACTTGACTGACAATTGTTCTGGTAGGAGAGTTTTGTACAAGGCAGACTATCCTTTCACTTGGTTCCATATGTGAGGACACATGATCTGAGCTTGTTGTTCAGTATTTGTCTTACTCACTCTGTCGATGCATCCGTAAGTGGGTAATAGGCCGTGCTATGCTTTAACACGGTCCCCGTAGCCAAAATGCTGAGATGGCTAAGGAATCTCTGATCTGACAGAACAGACTTGGGTATTCCACTCTAACAATTTTGAACACATATAGCTGAGCAAGTTGGTTGGCTCAATAATTATTCCTTGCGTGAATAAAGTGGGCCACTTGGGTGTGGGTGTCCACAATGATCCATAAAGAATCATGGCCTCGGGCTGACTTGGGTAACTTGACCACGAAATCTATGCAAGCAACTTTTTACTTATGCTGCCGGACTTGCAAAGGTTGCAGTGATCCAGCGGCAGTGCGGTGTAGTTTTAACCCTGTGGCCCGAGTCGTGGCAAGCCTCATAATATGAAATGTCTGTTCGCCCTAGTCCTTATTGCTGAGATATCCAATCCTTTTCCTGTCGTACTTGTCCCTTAACTCCTTCTATGTCAGAATCCTTTGCTAAGATCACTTGGTCGCCTATATCTTTAGTCCCTTGTATGACCATGGTTGCCATTCCGGTATCATAACTCATCCTTGTTCATGGCTCATATTGGGAGAAATACGACCTGCTCACATGTACTTATAGGAAACGCATTGTTGTGGCCGAATATGCAAGAGAATGACAAGGGTTGATATCACCTTGTCGGGTGTTGGGAAGCTGGGCCTCGTAGCCATTGTCAAGATTATTGTTCCAAGGCTTCCTTTCTTTGGGGTGTTTCTTTATGACTTGTTAGTCTTTGTATTATGCTGGGGTGTATATCTGAATTTCTCCCTCTTGCATATCTCGTAGGGATAGCTGTGCTCTTACTTCTTTCCATGTAGATGATCTACCTATCCAGGAACACAGTCGTATCCTCGAACGAGTGGCTCGCAGGACCTGAGTTGCATGCTCACAACATATGCAGACATATATGTGGTTGAACATGCTGAGGTTGACATAGGTCATGAATAGTCATACCTCCAACAAGGCCGTTGTGGGCACGATGGCGTGCTGAAGAAGACGGAATATCTTATGCTCGAAGCTTTTCTGGGGTAGCGTGCTAAGGAAGATTGGGTATTGTACCTCAGAAGCTTTTCTTCCCCGGTTGTGTACCGAGAAAGATTGAGTGCCGTATGTGGGAAGCTTTCCACGGAACCTTGCTGAAGAAGACTGAGTATCTTGTGCTGGAAGCTATCCAGGTTGCGTACCGAGCAAGATTGGGTGCCTTGCATCGTAAGCTTCTCCCGGTAGCTTACTAAAGAAGGTTGGGTTGCTTACACCGAAAGCTTTCCGTGGTAGCGTGCGGAGGAAGGCTGAGTATGGTACGTAGGAAACTTCTGCTTTATCTGATTGTTGACCCATCATGTTTGACTGAGGATATTCCGTTGGTCAAGAACACAGCTTGTCTTTCTGCTGATTTGATCATTACCACTGTGAGAGTTGTACCACTAATGCAGACTTGATGTCGTTAGTTCATCCAGGATAGTGTTTGTACTTGATTCAGATGTTTCCAACAGAATGCAGTTGGATAAGAATTCCATTTGGTTTAACTAAACTTCCAAGTCTTTGCAAACCTCATTGATTCTTCGAGTCGGGTGGTGGGTTGATGAGCAACTTCCATAAGGGACATAAGGTAACATCGAAGAACCAAATAAAGAAGTAGATGAAATGCCTCAACCAAGCAACAAGAGAGTAGCACGTAGAATGCACCAAGTTCGCACACATGCAAGATCACATTTTATTGCTACTCATAGTAATTCACAACATGTAGGACTACTACACTTATGTAACACAAACCTCACAAGAACTTCGGTACTGTGGTCTAGTTATGCTGTGGTGGGCTGCTGGAAGGTAGAGAAACTGGTGGAAGGGTTGGTGGAGTTAAGGCTATGCCAAGCGCTGCAGGACATGAATGCTACAGCCACATCATCATCCGAGTGGGTGCAGGAGGAAACCTTACTTGTCTAGGGGTGGTTGCCAGAGTAGGATAGTAGTGGAAGGCATGGTTTTCTTGCATCGCACTTTCCTGGTGACGAAGACCGGTGAGGCCTGCCAGAATGGCAAGCTGGATGGCACGATCTGGCGTAGAAGCATACCCACCATGGAAACTATAGATGCGCCTACCAATAGGTATGTTGGCTGTCAAGAAGACATTGGTGTGGTACTCGAGTACCAGTCCTGCAAGTGGTGTCTGGAACACTTGGTACCTTGGCATCTCTCCACTGGGATAGAGATGACGCCAAACATCGAAGAGCAGGTATGCAAAACTGGAGGGTGCAGGGGCTGGGTTGTGATCAATCAGAAAGGCGGCCATCTACACTCACAAGATTAAACCGTCAATGACAAAAATATCAAATCTATATGCATGCTATGCGGTAGATAAATGCGGTAGTCAAATGCATCTCATCACAACAGGCTAGACTCTAGACTTAGCGGTTTTCTAAGTCAGTTTGGCTCTGATACCAAGTCATGTAGCACCCCAGCTCAGAGAACCGGATGCCGTGTGTTCTAGCCCAGAGATCAATGTCTTCTGGAAGCACAGTACAACTTGGCATCAAACAGAACAACTCTTTATTGCAAGACTAAGGGTACAATGGTTCTGATAATACAATGTTTAGCATGGCAAGGTGGAACTACACCTATTGCTATGTATACATGGCGAGCCTCTAATGCTAGCAGCGGAATAGCTTATAGCAGCAGAACAGCGTGACGATGATGGACTCCACTCCAAAGGGACACTGCTGGGACACTTCCTGATTCACAAACTCGGGATCCTCAAGATACGCAATCATGGCATCACCTGCATCTGGCATGACATGCCAGGTGAGTACTTTGAATGTACTCGCAAGCTCACAACAACCAAAAGCATCAAGACAAAACAATAATGTGGCAATAACAGGTTAAGTTATGAGCAGTTGTCAAAAGGGTGGAAGAATATAATAAGTATGATGTTGTAAACTAGTATATTATAAATTATCATTTAAGGTCACATGGACCGTCTTACTCTGGATCTTCCGGTCAATCAACTTATCCTTATGATCATCCCAACATCGGCTTACTGCCAAACTATTACTTATTCAATTATAAAAAACGAGTTCTTCCATCATTATCAGTGTTGATCAGATAGTGTGACTTAGTATGAACTGTGTCCAATACCGTGGACGTAGCAATTCAAATAGTATCTTACACTCTGTAGAGGTTGCGCACTTTACCCACACCATGGACATTCGTCCAACAAGACTTGTCTACCTTATGACACTCTTACCATATCACCGACATACCCTCAGGTCATGCCTTGGGTGGCCCCTGTGTCACCTTGTGACACCTGCCACCTTGTGGCTTAACTGCCCAAACAAGGACCCATGCGCAATAACTAAACTGGGCTCACAAGATTATCGCCGCCTGCCTAATCAGGGTAGCACGCACACATAACCTTCCCTCTTTGGTGATACCAATAAAAGGCATAAAAATAGACCAAGCTTGGGCCTTCCCATAAAGGCAAATGTGGCTGCACTGGTAAGCTCGGTTCAGTGGCACTATGACTTGATCAACGAATGAAGGAATCATGTTATCCAGTTTACTCAGGTGATAAACATTCCTTTGTATTAATTATTAACCTGATCCAAGCCATAGCATTACTCAACTAAATAACACGATGAATAACTTAGCCATGTCATCTCTACTTATTCCAAGTATCCTCCTATTGTTCCATGACCATACCAAATGTATAGCTATTGAGCCTATTAAATCCAATGTTGGCATGGCAATATCATATCCAAATATTATCACCAAAGAAATTATGAATAAACTATTTCCAAGGATAACTAAGCCAGGTTATTCCTACTTACTCATAAGCAAAATAACAGTATTTCATTTGATTCATGTCTATATTAACATGTAGGCTACTGGTCATATTAAACCCTAACATTAACATGGCAGTAGCATATCAAAGGTTCACGCCAAAATAATCAAGAATAAATCATTTTGGAAATAACACAAATTGAGCCCAAATTTATATTAACACCATGCATTGCATTGCCATCATGCAAATGAGGTGTGTGGCTTGCCTTGCTCCAGGGGAGTGTAGAAACACTTCTGAACTTGACCACCTATTTATCTCTTTCTGGAAATATTTTTAAATAGCAATTGTGAATATCACATAAAACATTTTTATTTTTATATAAATTCTAGATAAATTATAAAAATACCAAAATTTGTCATCAAATAAAGGGGCTCAATAGAAAAATAGTGCAAAAAGTTTCAGCACAATTGGACTTGTGGTTAAAAAGTTGTGGCCGGTCAAATTTGGATTTAAAACTGAATTAAAAGAAATTCCAGAAATTCTCTGGAAGGGCCACGTCGATGGCGTACTCCCAGAGTGCGTTTCCACTTACAAAACGCATCGGGAGGGTCCTGTGTGACTGACTGGTGGGGCCGGAGTGCAAGTTTAAAGGAGAGACAGGGAAGACCGAGGGCGGGCGAGCTCACCGGCGTAGAGACGGCAACGGGACTGGGAGATGGTCGGGATGTGTCCACTCATAACCGTGGTTTGCCGGGAGGTGTCCTAACGGCGTCGGGCCCTTCCTCTCCAGCGACGACAAGCCACGTTGGTCGACGAACTCATCGATCCCTCCACGGAATCGAGCGTTGGGCGGGTTGGGGAGAAGCAGTGGACTGCTAGGATCTCGATGGTGCGGTTGATAGGATCTGGGGTGGACCAAGCGGCGGGGCTTCTACCGGAGCTGGGGAAGAAGGCCTTCCTGGCTTTAGTTGGTTATGCTGGGGGTCAATTTGGAGGTGCAGGAGGCGAGTGGTGAGGAGAGGGAGGCTGCGGCAGCGGCTTTTTTAGCCGGAGGGCGATGCCTGAGCTAGAAACTACCGCGGGGAAGCTGCAACGGTGAGGACGGCGAGCTGGCCGTCGTGGCATGGGCCAAACTGACGAAAGAGGGCAAGGGAGTTAATGCGATGGCTATGGGTCAGTGGGGAAGCCTCCAGCCAGCTCAGCCACAGTGCCCCTACGGTGGCTACAGCAACAGAGCTTGGCCATGTCTAGTGAGGACCCTGCCAGAGGGGGAGAGGGGACTGGAGGGGTGACGTGGATGGTGCAGAGCTAGTCGGCACGCTAGGACAAGCAGGGACAGCCAGAGTGGTCATGTCCGAGGAGATTGGTCAAGCAGAGCGAGCCCATGGCATGCCAACCGCGCGGTCACTGCATGTCCTGGCACCCTGGGGACATGTAGGCCAGCCACACCTTGTCTGGGGTGCCAGCCTAACCTCAGATAACTCAGATAGGTCACTGGTTTTGCTAAGATAGGCCTGAGTTGATCAGTCTTGTCCAAAACCAATTCTGGATAGAAAGTTTGGCGAATTACCGAGGTAAAATGATTGGATAATTGAGCATGAAAGTTTGTCATGCTGAAATGGTGTAGAAAGGTGCATCTGCTGGGGAAATTTAAGGAAGTTTTGATAAAGTTTGAACATAGTTCCTTCACAAACCCATAGTTTGTCCAGAAACTAGGTTTGACTTGCTGGGATCAAATGGCTTAGTGCATTTGGCTAAAACTTGGTATGTGGAGGTTATATGGTGGTATGAATATACTAGTTAAGTTTCAAACCATTTGAGCAATCATAGCTAGTACTTCCTTCACAAAGCTTTGGGTTGGATAGAAACTTTGAATACTTTTTGGGGAAGAATGGCTTGGTAGATAGAATTGAATTTTGGCATGTGGTTATTATATAGGAAGGTTAACTAACTGGAAAAATTTAAGAATATTTTAACCAAGATAGATAGTACATCCTTCACAAAGTACTATTCTGCCCAGAACTGAAATGGAATTATTTGGATGAATTTTTTAACTGAACCCTTGGATATTTTTGGATATCCTAGGTTCATATGAGCCATAGAATTTATGGGAATCATTTGGGGATTTATAGAAATATAGAAATATAGGTTGCTTCACAACCTAGGGCAAAAAGTATTATTCCTTTAATAGAAAAAGAAATATTTTGTTGGAATAGAAATTATGGTTGAGCTAAAATGGAAATGGTGTGACTTTGGGAAAGTTTTGAAAGCTTTGATTCACTTGGGAAAGAAAAGAAAAATGTTCCCAAGTTTCTAAGTCCATAGAGCCATTGAAATCCAATGTCAAATTCCCAATGAATTCAAATAAAGTTTTGTAAAAAAAATAGGGCCAAAAACCAGGGTGTCACACCCTCCTCCAACCCTAGGCGTCACATAGGTGGCTTGCGCCCCAAGCCAAGGGGGGCGCCCCACTATATGAGTCCTACGGCTCAACTCGGGCTACCCCACTTGGCCCATGCCAAGTGGCAGCCCCATGGCGCCCTCTAGATTATTCAGGGAGGTTTTGGAAAATTCTAGAACCTTCCACGGTTCTTCGGAGGGTTTCTAGGGTAACCCAAAAAATTTCCGGTTCTCTGATTTTTCCCGGTTTTCTCCTAAACCTTCTCAATTCTCTCTCCAAAACATTTTCTTTTCTTCTGAAACTATTCCAGTGCAATTCTCATAAGCTCCTACACTTCTAATACTCAACAGATCGATGACCCTTAAGCGTGTGACCCCGTAGGTTCGGTAAAGTGCAGACATGACCCGGAACTCCTTCCGGTCAATCATCAATAGCGGAACCGTGGGCATGCATATTGACACCTACATTCAAACGAATTGTTATCGAGTGAACCTGTTGTTCCCTTGTGCTATTCCCTTTGCTTCATGATACTTTACAAAACCCAAGGCGAGACTTATCGGTATCCACGTGAAGTAACTCTTGATCACTATACCGAGTTATCGTCATCCCCGTGATCATATGACTGTGTGTCTGGCCAGATGCTAATGGATATCGTAATACCAAGAGGGCCCTAAGAATATATCTCCATCATCGGAGGAGCAAATCCCAGTCTTGAGCTATAAAGTCCCTTGTCATAGATTTTCGATGCACCCAAAGTTGCTGTTATGATCACCCTATTACGGGTAACATTTGACAAACCCCAAAGTACACCGTCTGGTATGAAGGTACTCGATACTCTCATGGTCTAAGGAATTAAGGATATGTTAACATCTGTGTAACAATACTAATACCTCATGATGATATATTCGCGTCGTATATCAATCGGTTGGGTCTGTTCAACACCATTGTTGTTCCAACAACATGTTCCCATTGTTGTCGGCATCCTGGTTACTCTAATTATGCCCATGATCAGGAAATAGGATCATCATGCAACACATGAGCTACTCTTAGAGGCGAGACTAGGAACTACTTGGTGTTTATTATTCCACACATGCAACTGGGTTTTCCTACGAATCTCATTTATATGCAGACTCGAGAACCATTGCAATTATAGCACAGAAAATAAACATTAATTATAAACATGGAAATAAATAATAACATTTATTATTGCCTCTAGGGCATATTTCCAACAGTCTCCCACTGGCACTAGAGTCAATAAGTTCTTTAACACCAATGGCACTCCGGTGTTGCTCATGCTTCGCTCGTGGTAGAGGATTCGTCATCGGGTCTTACACATTCAGATCCGTGTGAATCTTGCATACTTTCACAAATCCTTTATCGACAAAGTCTCAGATGATGTGGAACCAGTGTTCAATATGTTTGTACTTCTGGTAGGACCTTGGTTCCTTTGCCGTAGCCACGGTGCCACTATTATCACAATAGAGCTCCACCGGGTTGAGCGCGCTAGGAACCACACCAAGCTCTTCAATGAACTTCTTAATCCAAATCGCCTCCTTCGAAGCTTCTGGAGCAATGTGATACGTCCATTTTGCATCATGTTTTCCTACTGTTATTTATAGTGTTTTTAATCAATATAACACTTTGTAGAGCAATTCTAATGCCTTTTCTCTCTTAATATGCAAGATTTACATCTCCAAATGAGCTGAAATTTCACGGAGATTTATTTTGGAATAAATAAAAAATACTGGAGGAAAGAAGTACCAGAGGGGGCCACACAGGTGCCCACGAGGCACCAGGGCGCGCCACCCCCCCAGGCGCGCCATGGTGGCTTGTGGGGCCCCTGGCCAGCCTTCGGTGCCCATTTTCCAGTATATAAGCCCATTTGCCCTAGAAAAAACAAGGAGAAGACTTTTGGGATGGAGCGCCGCCGTCTCGAGGCAGAACTTGGGCAGGAGCACTTTTGCTCTCCGGCGGAGCGATTCCGCCGGGGATACTTCCCTCCGGGAGGGGGAAATCGAAGCCATTGACATCACCAACAATCCTCTCATCGTAGGAGGACCAATCTTCATTAACATCTTCACCAGCACCATCTCATCTCAAACCCTAGTTCATCTCTTGTATTCAATCTTTGTCTCAAAACCTCAGATTGGTACCTGTGGGCTGCTAGTAGTGTTGATTACATCTTGTAGTTGATGCTAGTTGGTTTATATGGTGGAAGATTATATGTTCAGATCCATTATGCTATTCAATACCTCTATGATCTTGAACAAGAACATGATTTGTGAGTAGTTACTTTTGTTCTTGAGGACATGGGAGAAGTCTTGTCATAAGTAATCATGTGAATTTGGTATTCGTTCGATATTTTGATGATATGTATGTTGTTGATTCTCTTAGTGGTGTCATGTGAACGTCGACTACATGACACTTCACCATCTTTGGGCCTAAGGGAATGCATTGTGGAGTAGTAATTATATGATGGGTTGCTAGAGTGACAGAAGCTTAAACCCTAGTTTATGCGCTATTCCGTAAGGGGCTGATTTGGATCCATATGTTTAATGCTATGGTTAGATTTATCTGAATTCTTCTTTCATAGTTGTGGATGCTTGCGAGAGGGGTTAATCATAAGTGGGAGGCTTGTTCAAGTAAGAACAGCACCCAAGCACCGGTCCACCCACATATCAAATTATCAAAGTAGCGAACACGAATCAAACAAACATGATGAAAGTGACTAGATGAAATTCCCATGTGTCCACGAGAACATTTAGCTTATTATAAGAGATCGTTCCGGCCTGTCCTTTGCAACAAAAAGGATTGGGCTACCTTGCTGCACCTTAGTTACTATTGCTACTTGTCACTTGTTACAAATTATCTTGCTATCAAACTACTTGCTACCGATAATTTCAGTGCTTGCAGAAAATACCTTGCTGAAAACCGTTTGTCATTTCCTTCTGCTCCTCGGTGGGTTCGACACTCTTACTTATCGAAAGGACTATGATTGATCCCCTATACTTGTGGGTCATCAAGACTCTTTTCTAGCGCCGTTGCCGGGGAGTGAAGCGCCTTTGGTGAGTTGAATTTGGTAAGGAAACATTTATATTACGTGCTGAAATTTATTGTCACTTGTCACAATGGAAAGTAATCCTTTGAGGGGTTTGTTTGGGGTATCTTCACCTCGACCGGAAGCAAAGTGTTGCTCCTCAACCTACTACACCTACTGAAAATATTTATTATGAGATTCCTTTGGGCATGATAGAGAAATTGCTAGCTAATCCTTATGCAGGAGATGGAACATTACATCCTGATATGCACCTAATCTATGTGGATGAAGTTTGTGGATTATTTAAGCTTGCAGGTTTACCCGGAGATGAAGTTAAGAATAAGGTTTTCCCTTTATCTTTGAAGGGAAAGGCATTGACATGGTATAGGCTATGTGATGATATTGGAACGTGGGATTGGAACCGACTGAAATTGGAATTTCATCAAAAGTTTTATCCTATGCATCTAGTTCATCGTGATCGGAATTATATATATAATTTTTGGCCTCGTGAAGGAGAAAGCATCGCCCAAGCTTGGGGGAGGCTCAAGTACATGATGTACACATGCCCCAATCATGAGCTCTCAAGAAAAATTATCTTACAGAATTTTTATGCTCGGCTTTCTCATGATGATCAAACCATGCACGATTCTTCTTCGACTGGCTCCTTTATGAAGAAAACTAGTGAATTCAGATGGGATCTTCTGGAAAGAATTAAACGCAACTCTAAATATTGGGAACTCAACAAAGGTAATGAGTCAGGTATAACACTTGAGTTTGATTGTGTTAAATCTTTTATGGATACCGATGCTTTTCATAAGTTTAGCACTAAATATGGACTTGACTCTGAGATAGTAGCCTCCTTTTGTGAATCATTTGCTACTCATGTTGATCTCCCTAAGGAGAAGTGGTTTAAATATCATCCCCCTATTAAATAAAAGATTGAGGAACCCGTTAGTGTTAAACAAGAAACAATTGTTTACCATGTTGATCCAGTTGTGCCTACTGCTTATATTGAGAAACCACCTTTTTCCTGTTAGGATTAAGGAACATGCTAAAGTTTCAACTGTGGTTAACAAAAATAATATTAGAGCACCTAGACCCTCTGAACAAATTAAAGTTGAACCTAATGTTGCTATGGTTTTATCTCTTGGTCAATAATATAGACGGGCATGTTATTTACCTCTATGATGAAGCAGCTAGAATTGCTAAACCAGATCCTAAAGATAAAAATAGACCTATAGTAGGCATGCCTGTTGTCTCTGTAAAAATAGGAGATCATTGTTACCATGGCTTATGTGATTTGGGTGCTAGTGAGTGCTATTCCGTTTACCTCATATCAAGAAATTATGAATGATATTGCACCTATTGAAATGGAGGACATTGATGTTACCATTAAGCTTGCAAACAGAGATACCATTACGCTGCTTGGGATCATTAGAGATGCTGAAGTCTTGGGTGGGAAAATAAAATACCCTACTAATTTTCTAGTCATCAGTTCTCCACAAGATAATTTTTGTCCCATTATATTTGGAAGACCTTTCTTGAACACTGTTAATGCCAAGATTGATTGTGCTAAAGAATCTGTCAGTGTTAATTTTGGTGGTATATCTCATGAGTTTAATTTCTCCAAGTTTCATAGACAACCTCATGATAAAGAATTGCCTAATAAAGATGAAATTATTGGTCTTGCTTCTATTGCCATACCTCCTACTGGTCCGTTAGAACAATATTTGCTAGACCATGAAAATGATATGAACATGAATGAAAGAAATGAAATAGATAAGATGTTCTTTGATCAACCACCTATCCTTAAACACAATTTGCCTGTTGAAACTCTTGGAGGCCCTCCTCCACCTAAGGGTGACCCTATATTTGAATTGAAGCAATTGCCTGATACATTGAAATATGCTTATCTTGATGAAAAGAAGATATATCCTATTATTATTAGTGCTAACCTTTCAGAGCACGAAGAGAAGAGATTACTAAAAACTCTGAGGAAGCACCGTGCTGCTATTGGATACACTCTTGATGATCTTAAGGGCATTAGTCCCACTCTATGTCAGCACAAAATTAATATGGAGCCTGATGCTAAACTAGTTGTCGACCACCAACGACGATTAAATCCTAAGATGAAGGAGGTGGTAAGAACTGAAATATTAAAGCTTCTGAAAGCAGGTATAATCTATCCTATAGCTAATAGTAGATGGGTAAGTCCCGTTCATTGTGTCCCTAAGAAAGGAGGCATTACTTTTGTTCCTAACGATAAAAATGAACTCATTCCACAAAGAATTGTAACTGGTTATAGGATGGTAATTGATTTTAGAAAATTAAACAAAGCCACTAGAAAAGATCATTACCCCTTGCCTTTTATTGATCCAATATTAGAAAGATTGTCTAAGCATACACATTTTTGTTTCCTTGATGGTTATTCTGGTTTCTCTCAAATACATGTATCACCTGAAGACCAGGAGAAAACCACCTTTACTTGTCCTTTTGGAACTTATGCTTATCATCATATGCCTTTTGGTTTATGTAATGCACCTGCTACCTTTCAAAGATGTATGACTACTATATTCTTCGACTTTTGTGAAAAGATTGTTGAGGTTTTCATGGATGATTTTTCCGTTTACGGAACTTCTTTTGATGATTGCTTAAGCAACCTTGATCGAGTTTTGCAGAGATGTGAAGAAACTAATCTTGTCTTGAATTGGGAGAACTGCCACTATATGGTTAATGAAGGTATAGTCCTTGGGCATAAAATTTCTGAAAGAGGTATTGAAGTAGATAAGGCTAAAGTTGATGCAATTGAGAAAATGCCATGTCCTAAAGATATTAAAGGTATAAGAAGTTTCCTAGGTCATGCTGGTTTCTATAAAAGGTTTATTAAAGACTTCTCTAAAATTTCTAGGCTTCTTACTAATCTCTTGCAACAAGATGTTCCATTTGTTTTTGATGATGATTGTGTAGAAGCCTTTGAAACACTTGAGAAAGCCTTAACCTCTGCACCTATTGTTCAACCACCTGATTGGAACTTGCCTTTTGAAATTATGTGTGATGCTAGTAATTATGCTGTTGGTGTTGTTCTAGGACAGAGAGTTGATAAGAAATTAAATGGTATCCATTATGCTAGTAAAACTCTAGACAGTGCCCAAAGAAATTACGCTACTACTGAGAAAGAATTTCTAGCAATTTTATTTGCATGTGACAAATTCAGATCCAACATAGTTGATTCTAAAGTAATTGTTCACACTGATCACGCTGCTATTAAATACCTTATGGAAAAGAAAGACGCTAAACCTAGACACATTAGGTGGGTTCTATTGCTACAAGAATTTGACTTGCATATTACTGATAGGAAGGGAGCTGAGAACCCCGTAGCAGATAATTTGTCTAGAATGGAAAATGTTCTTGATGACCCACTTCCTATTAATGATGATTTTCCTGATGGACAATTAGTTGTGATAAATGATTCTCGTAATACTCCTTGGTATGCAGGCTATGCTAATTATATTCTTGCTAAATTTATACCACCTAGCTTTACATATCAACAAAAGAAAAAGTTTTTCTTTGATTTGAGACATTACTATTGGGATGACCCAGATCTATATAAAGAAGGAGTAGATGGTATTATTAGATGTTGTGTACCTGAGCATGAACAGGAACAAATCCTACGTAAGTGTCACTCCGAGGCCTATGGAGGACACCATGCGGGAGACAGAACTACGCATAAGGTACTACAATCTGGTTTTTATTGGCCTACTCTTTTCAAGGATGCTCGTAAGTTTGTCTTATCTTGTGATGAATGTCAAAGAATTGGTAATATTAGTAGACGTCAGGAAATGCCTATGAATTATTCACTTGTTATTGAACCATTTGATGTTTGGGGATTTGATTATATGGGACATTTTCCTAAATCCAATGGGTATACTCATATTTTAGTTGATGTTGATTACGTTACTAAGTCGGTAGAAGCTATTCCAACTAGTAGTGCTGATCATAACACTTCTATTAAAATGCTTAAAGAAGTTATTTTCCCGAGGTTCGGAGTCCCTAGATATTTAATGACTGGTGGTGGTTCACATTTTATTCATGGTGCATTCCGTAAACTGCTTGCTAAATATGATGTCAACCATAGAATTGCATCTCCCTATAACCCTCAATCTAGTGGTCAAGTTGAATTGAGCAATAGAGAAATAAAGTTAATTTTTCAAAAGATCGTCAATAGATCTAGAAAGAATTGGTCTAAGAAACTTGACGATGCATTATGGGCTTATAGAACTGCTTATAAAAACCCTATGGGTATGTCTCCTTATAAAATGGTTTATGGAAAAGCATGTCATTTACCTCTTGAGTTAGAACATAAAGCATATTGGGCAATTAAAGAACTCAATTATGATTTTAAACTTGCCGGTGAAAAGAGGTTATTTGATATTAGCTCACTATATGAATGGAGAACCCAAGCTTATGAAAATGCCAAACTGTTTAAAGGTAAAGTTAAAAGATGACATGATAAAAGAATTCAAAAATGGGAATTCAAAGTGGGTGAATATGTTCTATTGTACAATTCTCGTTTTAGATTCTTTGCAGGAAAACTTCTCTCTAAATGGGAAGGACCGTATATCATCGAATAATTTTATCGCTCCGGAGCCATCAAAATAAACAACCCCGAAGGCACTAATCCGAGAGTGGTGAATGGGCAAAGAATTAAGCACTATATTTCAGGCACTCCCATTAATGTTGAAACTAATATTATTGAAACAATTACACCGGAAGAGCACATCAAAGAGTCCTTCCGGAACACTCCAGCACCCTGAAAAGGGGTAGGTATGTGATACGGTAAGTAAACCGACTCCAAAAATTCCATAAAAATACATTCTGTCAGTTTTGGAATATTAGATAAAATACAAAAATAAGAAATAGCTGAGGGGACCCACGAGGTGCACACGAGGCACCAGGGCGCCCCCCCCCCCCCCAGGCGCGCGCTGGTGGCTCGTGGGCCCCTCGTGAGCCTTTCCAACTCCAATTTCTTCTGGAATACTTGTTTTGCAAGATAAAAATTCTTTATATATAATCCCGGACATTTTGACCACCGTATCACAAGATTCTCCTCTATTCTTGTTTCGTGCTATTTTTCTGACAGATCTAGATCGCCAAGGCTCCCCAAAGGCTCCGTACCAAGCACCGTATCGTGCAACCATCGCCGGGCAAACGCCCCTACAGCGAGGTTTACTACGAGTGGTTGATGACCCACAAGTATAGGGGATCAATCATAGTCCTTTCAATAAGTAAGAGTGTCGAACCCAACGAGGAGCAGAAGGAAATGACAAGCGGTTTTCAGCAAGGTATTTTCTGCAAGCACTGAAATTATCGGTAATGAGTAGTTTGATAGCAAGATAATTTGTAACAAGTGACAAGTAGCAATAGTAACAAAGAGTGTAGCAAGGTGGCCCAATCCTTTTTGTCACAAAGGACAAGCCGGAACGATCTCTTATAATAAGCAAAGCGTTCTCGAGGACACATGGGAATTTCATCTAATCACTTTCATCATGTTTGTTTGATTCGCGTTCGCTACTTTGCTAATTTGATATGTGGGTGGACCGGTGCTTGGGTGCTCTTCTTACTTGAACAAGCCTCCCACTTATGATTACCCCCTCTCGCAAGCATCCGCAACTACGAAAGAAGAATTAACATAACTATAACCATAGCATTAAACATATGGATCCAAATCAGCCCCTTACGGAATAGCACATAATCTAGGATTTAAGCTTCTGTCACTCTAGCAACCCATCATCTAATTACCACTCCACAATGCATTCCCTTAGGCCCAAAGATGGTGAAGTGTCATGTAGTCGACGTTCACATGACACCACTAAGAGAATCAACAACATACATATCATCAAAATATCGAACGAATACCAAATTCACATGATTACTTATGACAAGACTTCTCCCATGTCCTCGAGAACAAAAGTAACTACTCACAAACCATATTCATGTTCAAGATCAGAGGGGTATTGAATAGCATATTGGATCTGAACATATAATCTTCCACCAAATAAACCAACTAGCGTCAACTACAAGATGTAATCAACACTACTAGCAACCCACAGGTACCAATCTGAGGGTTTGAGACAAAGATTGAATACAAGAGATGAACTAGGGTTTGAGATGAGATGGTGATGTTGAAGATGTTGATGAAGATTGATCCTCCCATGATGAGAGGATTGTTGGTGATGTCGATGGCTCCAATTTCCCCCTCCCGGAGGGAAGTATCCCCGGCGGAATCGCTCCGCCGGAGAGCAAAAGTGCTCTTGCCCAAGTTTCGCCTCGAGATGGCAGCGCACCATCCCAAAAGTCTTCTCCTTATTTTTTTCTAGGGCAAATGGACTTGTATACCAAAAGATGGGCACCGGAGGCTGGCCAGGGTCCCCAAAAGCCACCAGGGAGCGCCTGGGGGGGTGGCGCGCCCTGGTGCCTCGTGGGCGCCTGGGTGGCCCCCTCTGGTACTTTTTTCTTCCAGTATTTTTTATTTATTCCAAAATAAATCTCCATGAAATTTCAGCTCATTGGAGATGTACAGAATAGGTATCTCTGACATAGCTTTTTCAGGTCCAGAATTCCAGCTGCTGGCAATCTCCCTCCTTGTGTAAATCTTGCATATTAAGAGAGAAAAGGCATTAGAATTGCTCCACAAAGTGTTATATTGATTAAAAACACTATAAATAACAGTAGTAAAACATGATGCAAAATGGACGTATCAACTCCCCCAAGCTTAGACCTCGCTTGTCCTCAAGCGAAAGCCGATATCGATAATCATGTCCATGATAACCCACAAGTATAGGGGATCAATTGTAGCTTTTTCGATAAATAAGAGTGTCAAACCCAATGAGGAGCTAAAGGTAGAATTAATATTCCCTTCAAGTTCTATCGACCACCGATACAATTCTACGCACGCTTAATGTTCGCTTTACCTAGAACAAGTATGAAACTATTTTGCGGGTGTAAGGATAAGACTAGAAGTACTTAACGAGAATAAAAGTAGGAGTAATTTGCGAGATAATAAAACTACGAGTAAATTGCAAGATAATAAAAGTTAGTTGTTTAGTAGAAACTTTTTGTAACACAAGAGAATGATTTGTCCATAGGCAATCGATAACTAGACCGGTAATCATTATTGCAATTTTATATGAGGGAGAGGCATGAGCTAACATACTTTCCGTACTTGGTTCATATGCACTTATGATTGGAACTCTAGCAAGCATCCGAAACAACCAAAGATCATTAAGGTAAAACCCAACTATAGCATTAAGTATCAAGTCCCCTTTACTCCCATACGTAACAACCCCCTTACTCGGGTGTAAGCTTCTGTCACTCTAGCCGCCCACTATAAGAGAATTATGAATGTATTGCAAACCCTACAGTGGGGATCCCTCACTCTTACGCGACACGGAGGGCACCATAGGACAGCACCAAAATAAAACATACAACTCAAACCAATCACGATCATCAATCAACCCATAGGACAAAACGAATCTACTCAAACATCATAGGATGGCCACCAATCATTGGATAATAATATGTAGCATTAAGCACCATGTTTAAGTAGAGATTACAGCGGGGAGAAGATGTGTTACACCACTACATAGAGGGGGGAGAGTTGGGGGTGACGGCGGCGAAGTTGTTGGTGTAGATCGCCATCACGATGGTTCCCCCGGCGGCGCTCCGGCGCCACCGGAAGAGAGGGCGAGAGAGCCCCCCTCCTTCTTCTTATTCCTTGGCCTCCCACCTAGGTGGGAGGAGAGTTTCCCCTCTGGTCCATGGCTGCCATGGCGGCAGAGGGGCAGGAGCCCCTCCGAGATTGGATCTCTCTCTCTGTTCTCTTCTGTTTCGCGTTCCTGTTTTCTGGCCTATCACCGTTTCTTAAATTCCCGGAGATCCATAACTCCGATCGCGCTGAAATTTTAGCACGATTTTTTTCCGGATATTAGCTTCCTTGCGGCCGAAGAAGGGCACCAACCAACCTACGAGGGCCTCACGAGGCACCACGGCGCGCCGGGCCCCCTTGGCGCGCCCTGGTGCCTCGTGGGGCCCACGAGCACCGCCTTGCGTTGATTCCACCACCCAAAAATCACATATATTCCAAAATAATTCTCCATAAAATTCTATTGCATTTGGACTTTGTTTGATATGGATATTCTACGAAACAAAAAACATGCAACAAACAGGAACTGGCACTGGGCACTGGATCAATATGTTAGTCCCAAAAATAATATAAAATGTTGCCTAAAATATATAAAAGTTGTAGAATATTGGCATGAAACAATCAAAAATTATAGATACGATGGAGACGTATCAGCATCGCCAAGCTTAATTCCTGCTCGTCCTCGAGTAGGTAAATGATAAAAAAGATAATTTTTGATGTGGAATGCCACCTAGCATAATCTTGATCATATAATCTAGTCTTGGCATGAATATTAAGACACGAGTGATTCAAAGCAATAGTCTATAATTTGGTGTAAAGACATCAATACTCAAGCGTACTAACAAACAACCATGTCTTTCAAAATATCAACGCTAAAGAAAGTTATCCCTAGCCCATTATGCTCAGTCATTGATCCATTCATGAAACACGCTCAACATTAACTACACCCAATGCACAAGTATGACAATAGTGCTCTCCAGTTGGTGCTTTATAAGAGAAGATGGAGACTCAATAAAAATAAAAATGCATAAAAGTAAAATAGATAGGCCCTTCGCAGAGGGAAGCAGAGATTTGCAGAGGTGTTAGAGATCAAAGCTTAAATTAGAGAGATAAAATTGTTTTTGAGAGGTATGCTTTTCCTGTCAACGAAAACGACCAAGAATTCCCAATATTTTCCATGATAGACACATCATAGGCGGTTCCCAAACAGAAAATAAAGTTTATTTCCTTTCCAAAATTCTTTCACAATCCATGGCTAGCCGTATCCACGGGTGCCTTCCATACCAACACTTTCCAAGGAATTTATTATTATCATATTAAATTTTTCTTTTCATTTCGGGACTGGGCATCCCTATTACCTGCCACTCTCTCGTGCAATGACAAGGGAATAAACACTCATCGTGAGAATAACACACCTAGCATGGAAAATATTGGCCACCCCCTGCCGCTTCATGAGCGGTACGGGCACACAAAACGGAAAATTATTTTGAAAAATTATAGTTGGCACATGAAAATTTACTTGGAACGGCATGGAAATACTGCATATAGGTAGGTATGGTGGACTCAATTGGCACAACTTTGGTTTTAAGGAGTTGGATGCACAAGCAGCATTCCTGCTTAGTACAAATGAAGGCTAGCAAATAGATTGAGAAGCAACCAACCAGAAAATGAAAACGGTCATAAACATGCATTGAGAATAACTAACACTAAATAATGCACCATAAGTAGGATATAACTTCGTTCCATAACTATTGACTCTACGTGCATGCATAGGGAATCACAAACCTTAACACCAATATTCTTACTAAGTCACAATTACTCACTAGCATAACTCACATATTATCATCTCCATATCGCAAAACTATTGCAAGGAATCAAACATATCATATTCAGTGATCTACAAGTTTTATGTAGGATTCTCTGACTAACCATGTGAATGACCAATTCCTGTTGACTCTCTAAATAGATATAAGTGAAGCAAGAGAGTTTAATTCTTTCTACAAAAGACCATGCTCTAACAAATATAAGTGAAGCAAAAGAGCATTCTACAAATAACGGTTTTCTATATGAAGAAAAACAGGCATCCAAACTTCAAATGATATAAGTGAAGCACATGAAGCATTCTATAAAGCCATACTCAAAAGATATAAGTGAAGTGCAAAGAGCATTCTATGAATCAACCAAGGACTATCTCATACCAGCATGGTGCATAAAATAAAAGGGAAAAATAAACACAAAAGACGCTCCAAGAATTTACGCATATCATGTGAACAAAAAAAACCGAGACATACCGATAATTGTTGAATAAAGATGGGATGCCTTCCGGGGCATCCCCAAGCTTAGACGCTTGAGTCTCCTTGAATATTTACTTGGGGTGCCTTGGGAATCCCCAAGCTTGAGCTTTTGCCTCTCTTCATTCTTCTCATATCAGTACCTCCTCGATCTTTGAACACTTCATCCACACAAAACTTAACAAAACCTTCGTGAGATCCGTTAGTATAATAAAGCAAATCACTACTTTAAGTACTGTTGCAAACCCATTCATATTTTATTTTTGCATTATACCTACTGTATTCTAACTTCTCCATGGCTTATAAATTCCAATACAATCCATAGTTTCATCAAAACAAGCAAAACAATGCATCAAAAACAGAATCTGTCAAAAATAGAACAGTCTGTAGTAATCTGAACATTGACCATACTTATGTAACTCCAAAAATTCTGAAAAATTAGGAAAAAATAAAAAATTTGCATAGAAGTACTGTGTAAAAATTTAAGAATTTTTCATGTTCCAGTAAAAAATATAAATTCACGCACTACAGCAAAAGTTTCTGTTTTTGCACCGCACACACCAAACAAGCAATTTAAACATCCTAACGGTAAATCTTGGCACATTATTTTTATAATACAACGGATTTGTACAAGGGGATAATTATTTTTGTTGAAAAGTTTCTGTAATTCAAGATTCACAAAGTTTCCATGGGCATGAACAAAGTTCAAGGAGCTCCCCCAGTTCAACGGTGCTCGTCTTTCTTACTTTCACTTTCCTTTTTGAAAAGTTTTAGGTTCCCCTCTATATTTTTTTTGTTTTTAAACTTTTTAAAAACACACAACAGAAATAAATGACTCTCTAAAACTTCTGGGTTGTCTCCCAGGCGACGCTTTCTTTAAAGCCATTAAGCTAGGCATAAAGTGCTCAAGTAATTGATCCACCCGGATCCCAAGGTATATCAAAGCCAATTTTAATTAACAATGATTTGTAATTTAGTAGTGAGCACAAAGTAATATATATCATGTAATGAAGAAGTCTAACTCTCTTCCTATGCATCGGCATGTTATAAAAGAACAATTCATGCACACCAAGTAAAGGCCAATGCATAGTATAAACTATTTCTTGCAATTTTATCGTATTGGAAACATAGAGAGGTGGAGTTGTAGTTCCTCTCTCATAATAATTGCAAGTAGGGGCAGCAAGCACATGCATATTATATCCATCAAAATTATCATGTGCAATAGTAAAACGCAACCCATCAATATAATCCTTAATAAGAGCAAACTTCTCCGATATAGTGTAGTTGGGAGAATTCAAAAAGATAATAGGACTATCATGTGTGGGTGCAATAGCAACAATTTCATTCTTAACATAAGGAACTATAGCAAGTTCATCTCCATAAGCATAATTCTTATTGGCATCATGGCCACAAGCATAGCAAGCATCAATTTCATCAAAAAGGGATATTTCAAACGAATCCAAGGGATCATAACAATTATCATAGCATTCATCCTTCGGTAAACACGAAGGGAAATTAAACAATGTATGGGATAAAGAGTTACTCTCATTAGAAGGTGGGCACGGGTGATCAATCCGCTCGTCCTCCTTTTGTTCTTCGCTCTCCTCCTCAATTTTTTCATCTAATGAGCTCACAGTGTCATCATTTTCTTCTTCCATAGGATCCTGCAAAATATTAGTCTCTTCTTGGACAGCGAAGACTTTCTCAATAAACTCATTAATATCGGCATTGTATTCGTAATTCTCATAGCAATATTTAAGTATAGCAAAAAAATTAGATGTGTAAACAGCATCATCACAATCTTCATACTTTTCAAACAAAGATTCAATTTCATAAGCACCCTTAAAAGCAACAAATTCTTCTATTCGTTCCACATCATAGTAATCATATATACCATTAGCATAAGAAGCCAAGGTTTCATTATCATTAAATTCACATGAAAAGGGAAGGTGTGGAGCCTTCATCCTAGAGCAAAAAGTATAATCATATCTCAAGCATAAATTCCAAGCATACCAATGCAAATAATAAATTTGATCCCATAAGAGTTTCCCTTTTTGAGACAAGCGATAATCACTAAAGTATTACCGTTGATCCAAAGTAACTCCCATTATCAAGTTGAATGGAGTTTTATCAGGATTATCAAAGTAGTGTTTAATGTTTTCCACATAACGAGCATCGAGGGTTTTAGGAGGATCCCCATCTCCATGAGTATCAAGTACAACTAATTTTTTTGGTGTTTCGTGTTCCATATCCATAAACAAAGATATAAAACAACTTAGAACAGAAAATAAAATCTACTTAGTGATAAATCAAACAAGCACACACGAGAATATCAACCCCACGCTATTTCTCCCCGGCAACGGCGCCAGAAAAAGGTCTTGATAACCCACAAGTATAGGGGATCAATTGTAGCTTTTTCGATAAATAAGAGTGTCGAACCCAACAAGGAGCTAAAGGTAGAATTAATATTCCCGGAGATCCATTACTCCAATTGCGCTGAAATTTTAACACGATTTTTTTCCGGATATTAGCTTCCTTGCAGCCGAAGAAGGGCACCAACCGACCTACGAGGGCCTCACGAGGCACCACGACGCGCCGGGCCCCCCCTGGCGCACCCTGGTGCCTTGTGGGGCCCACGAGCACCGCCTTGCATTGATTCTACCTCCCCAAAATCACATATATTCCAAAATAATTCTCCGTAAAATTCTATTGCATTTGGACTTCGTCTGATATGGATATTCTGCGAAACAAAAAACAAGCAAAAAACAGGAACTGGCACTGGGCACTGGATCAATATGTTAGTCCCAAAAATAATATAAAATGTTGCCAAAAATATATAAAACTTGTAGAATATTGGCATGAAACAATCAAAAATTATAGATACGACGGAGACGTATCAGTCCACGTGTTTAGAGAGAGAGGTGTCGATAAAAACAAAATACGGACATACTAGCATCATGATCATTATTATAACAGCAATATTTATTATCATAAAACTTCTCATGAGCAAGTAACAATTCATCACAATAATGAAGTATAAGGCATAAACTTTCTTGAAAACTAACAAACTATGTTCTCAGTCAACAATGCAATTGCAATTCATCATATTTTCAGGAAGGGTCTCATGTAGGAGCTTTTTAGCAAGTCCACATACTCAACCATCATTTAGTCTTCTATGATTGCTAACACTCACAACATATATATGGAGCAAAAAGTTTCAGCTAGACACATAAAAAGATAGGGGCTTATAGTTTCGCCTCCCAACTTATTCACCTCAAGGGTGATGTCAACAATAATAACACATGATCACTCATATCCAACTGGATATATATGCCTAGATCTTTGCCCACCACATGATGCTTGCAAAAGAGAAAAATAAAAAGGAATAGAGGAGAACACTACTGACTCTTGCATAAAAAGTAAATACATAAAAGTAAAAGATAGGCCCTTCGCAGAGGGAAGCAGAGGTTGCCATGCGCTTTTTGTTGTTGGATGCACAAGCTCTTAATGCAAAGGAACGTCACTTTATATTGCCCCTTGTGATAGCAACCTTTATTATGCAGTCCATCGCTTTTATTTCTTTACCATCACAAGTTCGTACAAAGCTTATTTTCCCTTACAATAAAAGCTCATACACATTTAGAAACAATTTTTATTGCTTTTTACACCGATGACAACTTACTTGAAGGATCTTATTCAATCCATAGGTAGATATGGTGTTCTCTCATGACATGAAACAGGGTTTAAGGGTTTTGGATGCACAAGTAGTATCTCTACTTGGTGCAGATTTTTGGCTAGCAAATATATTGGGCAAGCACCACATGTTGGAGGATCTATAACAATATAACTTCTATGTGAATATAAGCAAACATAATTCATTACATTGTCTTCCTTGTCCAACGTCAACAATTTGGCATAAAATACTTAATGGGGGCTCACAATCATAAAAGATGTCCAAGATAGTGTATTTGCATGTGAATCTTCTCTTCCCTATTAATTTTTTCATGAATTGCATCATTGACTAATGCTATGCTTGTTAACTTCCAATAAATTTTACCACTTACACTTTTCTTTATGTAATGTCATTACTTTCCATAAGATTAGCATATGATCTTTTTCATTATTGTCATTGCCGGGATTGAAACATAAAAGTAAAGAAGCAAAAACTCAAACTACTCTTTATTGTATAACTCTCAACTCAATTACATAGATAGATAGATCACGAAACTAGCACTCGAAAATAGATCATACTAAACTTTTATTCAACTAAATCATGAAATAACTAAGGATCGAACTAAAAGTAGGTAAACATAGCAAAAGTGATGGTGATACGATACCGGGGCACCTCCCCCAAGCTTGGCTCAAGCCAAGGGGAGTGCCCATACCCATGTACTCAAGTTTCCTTCTTCAGTGATGGTGGTGATGATGAAGTGGTAGGCTTGTCCTTCACAACATTAATTAGGATCTCCTTTAGGCTCTGGATTTCCCGAAGCACATGCTGTATCATCTCTGTATTCCTTTGGACTTCGGCCATAATATGCTTATTCTCTGGGCCCCAAGCATTCTTTCCTACATCACTTTCACTTGGACGAGAGATGTCCCAATTGGAGGGTATGTGCATACGAGGAGTATTTTCAACCCCATAATTGTGAACCAAATTATGAAAATTGTTCCGATGTAACCTATGTAAGGGCCTTCTAGGGGGAAGCCCTTCTTGTACCTCTGGGTTCCCATGGCCTGTAGTGCTTCTTACGGCTTGATGCGGGTTCGTAATTGTGGAGATGCCAGCAAGGGTGCCCCTCTCAGAAGCCGGAGGGTGGACCTCGAGCGAATCTCCATCATCTTCTTCCATGGTAATTTCTCCTTCCTCCCCCCTCCTGAGCTCCATCTGCATCAACCAAGCAACGTCTCCCACATTGTTGGAGGTAGAAGAAGACATGGTGCCTGGCCTCAAAATCTGGCAGAAAACAGCACGAAACAAGAACAGAGGAGATTTCTGCGATCCGGTGGTAAAATCATAGGGGAGTATATATAAAGAATTTTTATCTTGCAAAAAAAGTAATCCAGGAGAATACGGAGTTGGGAAGGCTCACGAGGGGCCCACGAGCCACCAGGGCGCGCCTGGGGGGTGGCGCGCCCTGGTGCCTCGTGTGCACCTCGTGGGTCCCCTCGGCTGCTTCTTATTTTTTTTATTTTTTCTAATATTCCAAAACAGACATAAAGTATTTTTATGGATTTTTTGGAGTCGGTTTACTTACCGTATCACGTACCTCTTCCTTTTCAGGGTTCTGGAGTGTTCTGGAAGGTCTCTCTTATGTATTCCTCTGGTGTAATTGTTTCAATAATATTAGTTTCAACATTAATGGGAGTACCTGAAATATAGTGCTTAATTCTTTGCCCATTCACCACTCTCGGATTAGTGCTTCCGGGGTTGTTTATTTTGATGGCTCCAGAGCGATAAACTTCTTCGATGATATACGGTCCTTCCCATTTAGAGAGAAGTTTTCCTGCAAAGAATCTCAAACGAGAATTGTACAATAGAACTTGCTCACCCACTTTGAATTCCCGTTTTTGAATTCTTCTATCATGCCATCTTTTAACTTTTTCTTTAAATAATTTGGCATTTTCATAAGCTTGGGTTCTCCATTCATCTAATGAGCTAATATCAAATAACCACTTTTCACTGGCAAGTTTAAAATCATAATTGAGTTCTTTAATTGCCCAATATGCTTTATGTTCTAACTCAAGAGGTAAATGACATGCTTTTCCATAAACCATTTTATAAGGAGACATACCCATATGATTTTTACAAGCAGTTCTATAAGCCCATAATGCATCATCAAGTTTCTTAGACCAATTCTTTCTAGATCTATTGACGGTTTTTTGCAAAATTAATTTTCTTTATCTATTGCTCAATTCTACTTGACCACTAGATTGAGGGTGATAGGCAGATGCAATTCTATGGTTGACATCATATTTAGCAAGCAGTTTACGGAATGCACCATGAATAAAATGTGAACCACCATCAGTCATTAAATATCTAGGGACTCCAAACCTCGGGAAAATAACTTCTTTAAGCATTTTAATTGAAGTGTTATGATCAGCATTACTAGTTGTAATAGCTTCTACCCACTTAGTAACGTAATCAACAGCAACTAAAATATGAGTATACCCATTAGATTTAGGAAAAGGTCCCATATAATCAAATCCCCAAACATCAAATGGTTCAATAACAAGTGAATAATTCATAGGCATTTCCTGACGTCTACCAGCATTACCAATTCTTTGACATTCATCACAAGATAAGACAAACTTATGAGCATCCTTGAAAAGAGTAGGCCAATAAAAACCAGATTGTAATACCTTATGTGCAGTTCTGTCTCCCGCATGGTGTCCTCCGTAAGCCTTGGAATGACACTTCCGTAGGATTTGTTCCTGTTCATGCTCAGGTATACAACGTCTAATAATACCATCTCCTCCTTCTTTATAAAGATGTGGGTCATCCCAGAAGTAATGTCTTAAATCAAAGAAGAACTTTTTCTTTTGTTGGTATGTGAAACTTGGTGGTATAAATTTGGCAACAATATAATTAGCATAGTCCGCATACGAAGGAGTATTACGAGACACATTTATGACAGCTGATTGTTCATCAGGAAAATCATCATTAATAGGAAGTGGGTCATGAAGAACATTTTCAATTCTAGACAAATTATCTGCTACGTGATTCTCAGCTCCTTTTCTATCAATAATATGCAAGTCAAATTCTTGTAGCAATAGAACCCACCTAATAAGTCTAGGTTTAGCATCTTTCTTTTCCATAAAATATTAAATAGCAGCATGATCGGTGTGAACATTTACTTTGGAATCAACTACATAAGATCTGAATTTATCACATGCAAACACAACTGCTAGAAATTATTTCTCAGTAGTAGCATAATTTCTTTGGGCACTGTCTAGAGTTTTACTAGCATAATGGATAACATTTAATTTCTTATCAACTCTCTGTCCTAGAACAGCACCAATAACATAATCACTAGCATCACACATAATTTCAAAAGGCAAGTTCCAATTAGGTGGTTGAACAATAGGTGTTGTGGTTAGGGCTTTCTTAAGTGTTTCAAAGGCTTCTACACAATCATCATCAAAAACAAATGGAACATCTTTTTGCAAGAGATTGGTAAGAGGTCTAGAAATTTTAGAGAAGTCTTTAATAAATCTCCTATAAAACCAGCATGACCAAGGAAACTTCTTATACCTTTAATATCTTTAGGACATGGCATTTTCTCAATAGCATCAACCTTAGCTTTATCAACTTCAATTCCTCTTTCAGAAATTTTATGCCCCAAGACAATACCTTCATTCACCATAAAGTGGCACTTCTCCCAATTCAAGACAAGATTAGTTTCTTCACATCTCTGCAAAACTCGATCAAGGTTGCTTAAGCAATCATCAAAAGAAGTCCCGTAAACGGAAAAATCATCCATGAAAACCTCAACAATCTTTTCACAAAGGTTAGAGAATATAATAGTCATACATCTTTGAAAGGTAGCAGGTGTATTGCATAAACCAAAAGGCATACGTCTATAAGCATAAGTTCCAAAAGGACAAGTAAAGGAGGTTTTCTCTTGATCGGCTGGTGATACAGGTATTTGAGAAAGACCAGAAGAACCATCTAGGAAACAAAAGTGTGTATGCTTAGACAATCTTTCTAACATTTGATCAATAAAAGGTAAGGGGTAATGATCTTTTCTAGTAGCTTTGTTTAATTTTCTAAAATCAATTACCATCCTATAACCAGTTACAATTCTTTGTGGAATGAGTTCATTTTTATCATTAGGGACAACGATAATACCTCCTTTCTTAGGGACACAATGAATGGGACTTACCCATCTACTATCAGCTATGGGATAGATTATACATGCTTTGAGAAGCTTTAATATTTTGGTTCTTACCACCACTTTCATCTTAGGATTTAATCGTCGTTGGTGGTCGACAACTGGTTTAGCATCAGGCTCCATATTAATTTTGTGCTGACATAGAGTGGGACTAATGCCCTTAAGATCATCAAGAGTATATACAATAGCAGCTCGGTGCTTCCTCAGAGTTTTTAGTAATCTCTTTTCTTCATGCTCTGAAAGGTTAGCACTAATAATAACAGGATATATCTTCTTTTCATCTAGATAAGCATATTTCAATGTATCAGGCAATGGCTTCAATTCAAATACAAGGTCACCCTTAGGTAAAGGAGGGCCTCCAAGAGTTTCAACAGGCAAATTGTGTTTAAGGATAGGTGGTTGATCAAAGAACATCTTATCTATTTCATTTCTTTCATTCATTTGCATATCGTTTTCATGGTCTAGCAAATATTGTTCTAACGGATCAGTAGGGGGTACGGCAATAGAAGCAAGACCAATAATTTCATCTTTACTAGGCAATTCTTTATCATGAGGTTGTCTACGAAATTTGGAGAAATTAAACTCATGAGACATACCACCAAAATTAACACTAACAGTTTCTTTAGCGCAATCAATCTTGGCATTAACAGTGTTCAAGAAAGGTCTACCAAATATAATGGGACAAAAATCATCTTGTGGAGAACCGAGGACTAGAAAATCAGTAAGGTATTTTATTTTTCCACACAAGACTTCAACATCTCTAATGATCCCAAGCGGTGTAATGGTATCTCTGTTTGCAAGCTTAATAGTAACATCAATGTCCTCTATTTCAATAGGTGCAATATCATTCATAATTTCTTGATATAAGGTAAACGGAATAGCACTCACACTAGCACCCAAATCACATAAGCCATGATAACAATGATCTCCTATTTTAACAGAGACAACAGGCATGCCCACCACGGGTCTGGTTTTATCTTTAGGATCTGGTTTAGCAATTCTAGCTGCTTCATCACAGAAGTAAATAACATGCCCATCTATATTATCGACTAAAAGATCTTTAACCATAGCAACATTAGGTTCAACTTTAATTTGTTCAGAGGGTCTAGGTGCTCTAATATTACTTTTGTAAACCACAGTTGAAACTTTAGCATGTTCCTTAATCCTAACAGGAAAAGGTGGTTTCTCAATATAAGCAGTAGGCACAACTAGATCAGCATGGTAAACAGTTGTTTCTTTTTTAACACTAACGGGTTCCTCAATCTTTTCTTTAACAGGGGGATGATATTTAAACCACTTCTCATTAGGGAGATCAACATGAGTAGCAAATGATTCACAAAAGGAAGCTACAGTGCTAAACTTACGAAAAGCATCGGTATCCATAAAAGATTTAACACAATCGAACTCAAGTATTATACATGACTCATTACCTTTGTCGAGTTCTCAATCTTCAGAGTTGCGTTTAATTCTTTCCAGAAGATCCCATCTGAATTCAATAGTTTTCTTCATAAAGGAGCCAGTCGAAGAAGAATCAAGCATGGTTTGATCATCATGAGAAAGCCGAGCATAAAAATTCTACAAGATAATTTCTCTTCAGAGCTCATGATTGGGGCATGTGTACATCATGTACTTAAGCCTCCCCCAAGCTTGAGCGATGCTTTCTCCTTCACGAGGCCAAAAATTATATATATAATTCCGATCACGATGAACCAAATGCATAGGATAAAATTTCTGGTGGAATTCCAGTTTCAATCGGTTCCAGTCCCATGTATCAGTATCATCACATAGCCTATACCATGTCAATGCCTTTCCCTCCAAAGATAAAGGGAATACTTTCTTCTTAACTCCATCTCCGGATAAACCTGCAAGCTTAAACAATCCACAAATTTCATCCACATAGATCAAATGCATATCTGGATGTATTGTTCCATCTCCTGCATAAGGATTAGCTAGCAGTTTCTCTATCATAACCGAAGGAATCTCATAATAAATATTTTCAGTAGGTGCAGTAGGTTGAGGAGTAACTATTGGTGCTTCTGGTCGAGGTGAAGATACCCCGAACAAACCCCTCAACGGATTACTTTCCATAGTGACAAGTAATAGTAAATTTCAGCACGTAATATAAATGTTTCCGTACCAAATTCCACTCACCAAAGGCACTTCACTCCCCGGCAACGGCGCCAGAGAAGAGTCTTGATGACCCACAAGTATAGGGGATCAATCGTAGTCCTTTCTATAAGTAAGAGTGTCAAACCCAACGAGGAGCAGAAGGAAATGACAAGCGGTTTTCAGCAAGGTATTTTCTGCAAGCACTGAAATTATCGGTAACAAGTGACAAGTAGCAATAGTAACAAAGAGTGCAGCAAGGTGGCCCAATCCTTTTTGTAGCAAAGGACAAGCCAGAACGATCTCTTATAATAAGCAAAGCGTTCTCGAGGACACATGGGAATTTCATCTAGTCACTTTCATCATGTTTGTTTGATTCGCGTTCGCTACTTTGATAATTTGATATGTGGGTGGACCAGTGCTTGGGTGATGTTCTTACTTGAACAAGCCTCCCACTTATGATTACCCCCTCTCGCAAGCATCCGCAACTACGAAAGAAGAATTAAGATAAATCTAACCATAGCATTAAACATATGGATCCAAATCTGCCCCTTACGGAATAGCGCATAAACTAGGGTTTAAGCTTCTGTCACTCTAGCAACCCATAATCTAATTACTACTCCACAATGCATTCCCTTAGGCCCAAAGATGGTGAAGTGTCATGTAGTCGACGTTCACATGACACCACTAAGAGAATCAATAACATACATATCATCAAAATATCGAACGAATACCAAATTCACATGATTACTTATGACAAGACTTCTCCCATGTCCTCAAGAACAAAAGTAACTCCTCACAAACCATATTCATGTTCAATATCAAAGGGGTATTGAATAGCATATTGGATCTGAACATATAATCTTCCACCAAATAAACCAACTAGCATCAACTACAAGATGTAATCAACACTACTAGCAACCCACAGGTACCAATCTGAGGTTTTGAGACAAAGATTGAATACAAGAGATGAACTAGGGTTTGAGATGAGATGGTGCTATTGAAGATGTTGATGAACATTGATCCTCCCATGATGAGAGGATTGTTGGTGATGTCGATGGCTCCGATTTCCCCCTCCCGGAGGGAAGTATCCCCGGCGGAATCGCTCCACCGGAGAGCAAAAGTGCTCTTGCCCAAGTTTCGCCTCGAGATGGCAGCGCACCATCCCAAAAGTATTCTCCTTATTTTTTTTCTAGGGCAAATGGACTTATATACCAAAATATGGGCACCGGAGGCTTGCCAGGGGCCCCACAAGCCACCAGGGAGCGCCTGGGGGGGTGGCGTGCCCTGGTGCCTCGTGGGCGCCTGGGTGGCCCCTCTGGTACTTCTTTCTTCCAGTATTTTTTATTTATTCCAAAATAAATCTCCGTGAAATTTCTGCTCATTTGGAGATGCGCAGAATAGGTATCTCTGACATAGCTTTTTCAGGTCCAGAATTCCAGCTGCCGGCAATCTCCCTCCTTGTGTAAATCTTGCATATTAAGAGAGAAAAGGCATTAGAATTGCTCCATAATGTGTTACATTGATTAAAAACACTATAAATAACAGTAGTAAAACATGATGCAAAATGGACGTATCAGTGGTCCTCGGGAGAGGAGGACAATGGCAAGGAGGACAAGATCAAGGAAGTTGCGGAAACCCAGGATCCAAAAGGAGGGCAAGCCATTCCCATGGAGACCACAGAGAAGGGAGATATCCTTCAACCCCTCTATGATCATCTCTCCCCATCTGTAATTGAAGCCCTAAGAGTCTTTGAAACAGTTTGTGCTCAGAATACATCTCTCACTCATGAAGTTATTTTGTTGGAAGAGCAAAACATTGCCCTTCAGAGCATCAACCATAAATTGGAGTATCTGCTAAAGCTGAAGGACAAGCCCACCACTTCATCAACACCATCATCATCTAAGAAAGAAACTTGAGTACATGGGTATGGGCACTCCCCTTGGCTTGTGCCAAGCTTGGGGGAGGTGCCCCGATATCGTATCACCATCACTTTTATTATCTTTACCTATTTTTAGTTCAATCCTTAGTTATTTCGTGATTTAGTTGAAAAAAAGTTTAGTATGATCTATTTTTGGATGCTAGTTTCGTGATCTATCTATCTATGTAATTGAGTTGAGAGTTATATAATAAAGAGTAGTTTGAGTTTTTGCTTCTTTACTTTTATGTTTCAATCCTAGCAATGAAAATAATGAAAAAGATCATATGCTAATCTTATGGAAAGTAATGACATTACGTAAAGAAAAGTATAAGTGGTAAAATTTATTAAAAGTTAACAAGCATAGCATTAGTCAATGATGCAATTCATGAAAAAATTAATAAGGGAAGAGAAGATTCACATGCAAATACGCTATCTTGGACATCTTTTATGATTGTGAGCCCCCATTGAGTATTTTATGTCAAATTGTTGACGTTGGACAAGGAAGACAATGTAATGAATTATGTTTGCTTATATTCACATAGAAGTTATATTGTCATAGATCCTCCAACATGTGGTGCTTGCCCAATATCTTTACTAGCCAAAAATCCGCACCAAGTAGAGATACTACTTGTGCATCCAAAACCCTTAAACCCAGTTTCATGTCATAAGAGTCCACTATATCTACCTATGGATAGAATAAGATCCTTCAAGTAAGTTATCATCGGTGCAAAAGCAATAAAAATTGCTCCTAAATATGTATGAACTTTTATTGTAAGGAAAAATAAGCTTTGTACGAACTTGTGATGGTAAAGAAATAAAAGCGACGGACTGCATAATAAAGGTTGCTATCACAAGGGGCAATACAAAGTGACGTTCTGTTGCATTAAGAGCTTGTGCATCCAACAACAAAAAAGGTGCATGACAACCTCTGCTTCCCTCTGCGAAGGGCCTATCTTTTACTTTTATGTATTTACCTTTTATGCAAGAGTCAATAGTGTTCTCCTCTATTCCTTTTTTTTCTCTTTTGCAAGCATCATGTGGTGGGGAAAGATCTAGGCACATATATCCAGTTGGATATGAGTGATCATGAGTTATTATTGTTGACATCACCCTTGAGGTGAATAAGTTGGGAGGCGAAATTATAAGCCCCTATCTTTCTATGTGTCTGGCTGAAACTTTTTGCTCCATATATATGTTGTGAGTGTTAGCAATCATAGAAGACTAAATGATGGTTGAGTATGTGGACTTGCTAAAAGCTCCTACATGAGACCCTTCCTGAAAATATGATGAATTGCAATTGCATTGTTGACTGAGAACATAGTTTGTTAGTTTTCAAGAAAGTTTATGCCTTATACTTCGTTGTTGTGATGAATTGTTACTTGCTCATGAGAAGTTCTATGATAATGAATATTGCTGTTATAATAATGATCATGATGCAACTATGTCCGTATTTTGTTTTTATCGACGCCTCTCTCTCTAAACATGTGGACATGATTATCGATATCGGCTTTTGCTTGAGGACAAGCGAGGTCTAAGCTTGGGGGAGTTGATACGTCCATTTTGCATCATGTTTTCCTACTGTTATTTATAGTGTTTTTAATCAATATAACATTTTGTAGAGCAATTCTAATGCCTTTTCTCTCTTAATATGCAAGATTTACATAAGGAGGGCGATTGCCGGCAGCTGGAATTCTGGACCTGAAAAAGCTATGTCAGAGATACATATTCTGCACATCTCCAAATGAGCTGAAATTTCACGGAGATTTATTTTGGAATAAATAAAAAATACTGGAGAAAAGAAGTACCAGAGGGGGCCACCCAGGTGCCCACGAGGCACCAGGGCGCGCCACCCCCCCCCCCCCCCCAGGCGCGCCCTGGTGGATTGTGGGGCCCCTGGCCAGCCTCTGGTGCCCATTTTCTGGTATATAAGACCATTTTCCATATAAAAAAATAAGGAGAAGAATTTTGGGATGGAGCGCCGCCGTCTCGAGGCGGAACTTGGGCAGGAGCACTTTTGCTCTCCGGCGGAGCGATTCCGCCGGGGATACTTCCCCTCCGGGAGGGGGAAATCGAAGCCATCGACATCACCAACGATCCTCTCATCGTAGGAGGACCAATCTTCATCAACATCTGCATCAGCACCATCTCATCTCAAACCCTAGTTCATCTCTTGTATTCAATCTTTGTCTCAAAACCTCATATTGGTACCTGTGGGTTGGTAGTAGTGTTGATTACATCTTGTAGTTGATGCTAGTTGGTTTATTTGGTGGAAGATTATATGTTCAGATCCATTATGCTATTCAATACCCCTCTGATCTTGAACATGAACATGATTTGTGAGTAGTTACTTTTGTTCTTGAGGACATGGGAGAAGTCTTGTCATAAGTAATCATGTGAATTTGGTATTCGTTCGATATTTTGATGATATGTATGTTGTTGATTCTCTTAGTGGTGTCATGTGAACGTCGACTACATGACACTTCACCATCTTTGGGCCTAAGGGAATGCATTGTGGAGTAGTAATTACATGATGGGTTGCTAGAGTGACAGAAGCTTAAACCCTAGTTTATGCGCTATTCCGTAAGGGGCTGATTTGGATCCATATGTTTAATGCTATGGTTAGATTTATCTTAATTCTTCTTTCGTAGTTGCGGATGCTTGCGAGAGGGGGTAATCATAAGTGGGAGGCTTGTTCAAGTAAGAACAGCACCCAAGCACCGGTCCACCCACATATCAAATTATCAAAGTAGAGAACGCGAATCAAACAAACATGATGAAAGTGACTAGATGAAATTCCCATGTGTCCTCGAGAATGTTTAGCTTATTATAAGAGATCGTTCCGGCATGTCCTTTGCAACAAAAAGGATTGGGCAACCTTGTTGCACCTTAGTTACTATTTCTACTTGTCACTTGTTACAAATTATCTTGCTACCGATAATTTCAGTGCTTGCAGAAAATACCTTGCTGAAAACCGCTTGTCATTTCCTTCTGCACCTCGTTGGGTTTGACACTCTTACTTATCGAAAGGACTACGATTGATCCCCTATACTTGTGGGTCATCACTATGATATACTCTGCCTCCATTGTAAAATCTTCTACAGTGTTTTGCTTGGAACTCTTCCACCTCACTGCACCACCGTTGAGTGTGAAAACATAGCCCGATTGAGATCTGAAATCATCTGGAACAATCATGAAGCTTGCATCAGTGTAACCATTTACAATAAGCTCTTCATCACCACCATAGACTAGGAACATTTCCTTAGTCCTTTTGAGGTACTTTAAAATATTTTTAACTGCTGCCAAATGTCCCAATCCTGGATCACTTTGGTACCTACTGCTAACACTTAGCTCATAGGAAACATCTGGTCTTGCACATAACATTGCGTACATGATGGATCCAATTGCTGAGTGATGTCTACTACAACTTATTCTTGTAGACTCGTGTTGGGCCTCCAAGCGCAGAGTTTTGTAGGACAGTAGCAATTTTCCCTCAAGTGGATGACCTAAGGTTTATCAATCCGTGGGAGGCGTAGGTTGAAGATGGTATCTCTCAAACAACCCTGCAACCAAATACAAGAAATCTCTTGTGTCCCCAACACACCCGATACAATGGTAAATTGTATAGGTGCACTAGTTCGGCGAAGAGATGGTGATAAAAGTGTAGTATGGATAGTAGATATAGGTTTTTGTAATCTGAAAACATAAAAACAGCAAGGTAGCAAGAAACAAAAGTGAGCACTAATGGTATTGCAATGCTTAGAAACAAGGCCTAGGGTTCATACTTTCACTAGTGCAATCTCTCAACAATGCTAATATAATTGGATCATATAACAGTCCCTCAACGTCCGATAAAGAATCACTCCAAAGTCCCTATTAGCGGAGAACATAAGATAGAAATTGTTTGTAGGGTACGAAACCACCTCAAAGTTATCCATTCCGATCGATCTATTGAGCCATTCCTATAATTGTCACAAACAGCCCTAGAGTTCGTACTAAAATAACACCATATGATACACATCGACCAACTCTAATGTCACCTAGATACTCCAATGTCACCACAAGTATCCGTGAGTTGATTATACGATATGCATCAAACAACTTCATAATCATAATATTCAATCCACAAAAAGAACTCCAACGAGCACCCCAAAGGTTCTATCGGAGAAAAGATAATGAAAACGTGCATCAACCCCTATGCATAGATTACCCCAATGTCACTTCGGGAATCTGCGAGTTGAGTGCCAAAACATATATCAAGTGAATCAATATAATACCCCATTGTCACCACGGGTATTCATATGCAAGACATACATCAAGTGTTCTCAAATATGAAATATTCAATCCGACAATAACAAAACCTCAAAGGGAAAATATTTGATTCATCATAACAAGGATAGAGAGGAAAGAAACACCATATGATCCAACTATATTAACAAAGCTCGCGATACATCAAGATCGTGCCATATCAAGAACACGAGAGAGAGAGAGAGATAAAACACATAGCTACTGGTACAAACCCTCAGCCCCGAGGGTGAACTACTCCCTCCTCGTCATGGAGACCGTCGGGATGATGAAGATGGCCTCCGGTGATGATTCCCCCCTTCAGCAGGGTGCCGGAAAAGGGCTGCAGATTAGATCATGGAGTTACAAAGGCTTGCGGCGGCGTAAAAACTCATCTAGGTTAACTTTCGGGGGTTTCTGAATATATATGATTTTTTGGCGTTGGAATCACATGAAGAGGTGCCACAGGGGGCCCACGAGGCACCAGGGAGCGCCTGGGAGAGTGGCGCGCCCTGGTGGCTCATGGGGCCACTGTGGGTCTTCTGGCCTCCTCCCGAAGCTTCTAGTGTCTCTTATGTTCCAGAAAAAATCGTCAAAAAGTTTCGCTGCATTTTGACTTCATTTGATATAGATTTTCTGGAAAACCAAAAACAAGCAGAAAACAGCAACTGGCACTGGGCACTAGGTCAATATGTTAGTCCATGAAAATCATATAAAAGCCATATAAAAGTGCACCAAAATCATACAAAACTATAATAAACTTGGCATGAATACTTCATAAATTATAGATACGTTGGAGACGTATCAGCATCCCCAAGCTTAATTCCTGCTCGTCCTCGAGTAAGTAAATGATAAAAGAAATAATTTATGAAGTGTGAATGCTAGCATAGTGCATAAGTTTGATCAATGATAATTTCAATCACTTTTCCTAGCATCATAACAGCAACTTTTTCTCATAAAAGTCATCATGATAAAGTAGCAATTAAAAACAGAAATTTTGATGTGGAATGCTACCTATCGTAATCATCATATAATCTTTTCTTTTATAGCATGGACATTGGACTTGAATGATTCAAAGCAATAGTCTATAATTTGACATGAAGACATAAATACTCAAGCATACTAACAAGCAACCATGTCTTTCAAAATATCAACGCTAAAGAAAGTTATCCCTAGCCCATCATGCTCAATCATTGATTCGTTCATGAAACACACTCAATATTAGCTACATCCAATGCACAAGTATGACAATAGTGCTCTCCAATTGGTGCTTTATAAGAGAAGATGAAGACTCAAAATAAAAATAAAAATTGCATAAAAGTAAATAGATAGGCCCTTCGTAGAGGGAAGCAGAGATTTGCAAATGTGCCAGAGCTCAAAGGCTTAAATTAGAGAGATAAAATTGCTTTGAGAGGCATGCTTTTCCTGTCAACGAAAACGACCGAGAATTCCCAATATCTTCCATGCTAGACACATCATAGGCGGTTCCCAAATAGAAAGTAAAGTTTATTTCCTTTCCACCATTCTTTCACAATCCATGGCTAGCCATACCCACGGGTGCCCTCCATACCAACACTTTCCAAGGAATTTTGTTGTTATTAATTTTTGATTCATTGTGGGACTGGGCATCCCTATTACCAGCCACTCTCTCGTGCAATGACAAGTGAATAAACACTCATCGTGAGAATAACACACCTAGCATGGAAAACATTGGCCACCCCCTGCCGCTTCATGAGCGGTACGGGCACACAAAACGGAAAATTATTTTGAAAAAAAATTAGAGTTGGCACATGCAAATTTACTTGGAACGGCATGGAAATACCGCATATAGGTAGATATGGTGGACTCATTTGGCACAACTTGGGTTTAAGGAGTTTGGATGCACAAGCAGTATTTTCGCTTAGTACAAATGAAGGCTAGCAAATAGATTGAGAAGCAACCAACCAAAAAGCGAAAACGGTCATAAACATGCATTAAACATAACTAACACCGAATAATGCACCATAAGTAGGATATAATTTCGTTGCATAACTATTGACTTAATGTGCATGCATAGGGAATCACAAACCTTAACACTAATATTCTTACTAAATCACAGTTACTCACTAACATGACTCACATATCATCATCTCCATATCGCAAAACTATTGCAAGGAATCACACTTATCATATCCAATGGTCTATATGAAAGTTTTTATTATATCCTTCTTAAATATCCATCATATTAGGACCATATTCATCCCTTAAGCATATTTCCATTACTATTGTCAACTCTCAAAATAATATAAGTGAAGCATGAGAGTGTATGACAAACTACTCCAAAAGATATAAGTGAAGATCAATGAGTAGTTAAACAATTAAGTAGCTATGTGAAGACTCTCTCCAAATAAAGATTTCAGATCTTGATAATTTTATTAAAATATCAAACAAAATGAAAATACAAGGACACTCCAAGAATAGCACATATCATGTGAAGAAGCAAAAACTTAGGCTAACCGATAGGTGTTGATGAAGAAAGGTGGGATGCCAACTGGGGCATCCCCAAGCTTAGTTGCTTGAGACTTCTTGCAATGTTATCTTGGAGTGCCTTGGGAATCCCCAAGCTTGAGCTCTTGTGTCTCCTTAATTCCTCTCATATCATGGCTTCTCCTAAATCTTAAAAACTTCATCCACACAAAACTCAACAAGAACTCGTGAAATAAGTTAGTATAAATCAACTCAAAACCTTGACATTATCTACTGTAACAAATCACTAAAATTATAATTAAACATTGCATACTAAATGCCTCTGCATATTTAATACTCCTATCCACAAATAGAAACATTAAACTTGCAAACATATGCAGACAATGCAACTATAACAGCAATCTGTTGAAACAGAACAGTCTGTAAAGACTGAATAAGAATCCATACTTCCCTAACTCCAAAAATTCTTAAAAATTACCACATGACAGATAACTCATGCATTCTTACTGTGTAAAAATTTCAGATTTTTATCATGTTCTGACAATTCACAAAAAATCAGGACATAACAGAAAACTTTCTGTTTTCAAACAGCAACACATAAACTTGCAAACTGAGCATGGCAAAGGCTATAATTGGAATTTTATTGAACTAAAAGATACAAAACATGATAATTGATAACAGAAAGCAAATCTCAACAAAATAAAATGACGCTCCAAGCAAAACTCATATTATGTGACAAATAAAAATATAGCTCCAAGTGAGGTTACCGATAATGTTGAAGCCGAAAGTGGGGATACCTTCCGGGGGATCCCCAAGCTTAGTTGCTTGGGTCTTCCTTGAATATTACCTTGCGGTGCCTTGGGCATCCCCAATCTTAGGGTCTTGTCACTCCTTATTCTCCTCATATCGATATCTCACCCAAAACTTGAAAACTTCAATCACACAAAACTTAACGGAACTTGGTGAGATAGGTTAGTATGATAAAAATAAATAATCCACTTAGGTACTGTCAAGACAAGATTCATAATTTTTGTCACATAATTCCTACTGTAGTATATCATTTCCACAATTTATATTACTCAATATAAGCTATGAAAACACTAAAACAAGCAAACTATGCACCGAAAACAGAATCTGTCAAAAACAGAACAGCAAGTAGTGAGTGATTTAAAAACCATACTTATGTACCTCAAACAATTCTGAAAAATAAGGAAAACGTAAAAAATTTGTAAACCAATACTTTGTAAAAAAATTAGAAATTTTTAAAGCTCCAGTACAGAATAGAAATTCCAGCATTGGACGCAAAAGTTTATGTTTTTGCACAGAATCAAATCAACAAGCATCCACACTATCCCAAAGACTTTACTTGGCACATTATTGAAAGAAAACATATAAAACATGATTAATACAGTAGCTTAATCATGTGAACACAAAAAAAACAGTAGGGGTAAATGTTGGGTTGTCTCCCAACAAGCGCTTTTCTTTAATGCCTTTTTAGCTAGGCATGATGAATTCAATGATGCTCGCATAGAAGTAAAGAATTGAAACACAAAGAGAGCATCATGAAGCATATGAATAGAAAATTTAAGCCTAACCCACATCCTATGCATAGGGATTTTGTGAGCAAATAGTTTATGGGAGCAAGAATCAACTAGCATATGAAGGCAAAACAAGCATGACTTCAAAACTTTCAACGCGTAGAGGGGAAACTTGATGTTATTGAGATATATAAAAGCATATGTTCCTCTCTCATAATAATTTTCAGTAGCATCATGAATGAATTCAACAATATAACTATCACATAAAGCATTATTTTCATGATTCACAAGCATAGAAATTTTATTACTCCCCACATAAGCAAATTTGTTCTCATAAAAAATAGTGGGAGCAAATTCAATGAAATAACTATCATATGACACTTGATTGGTATAATCCAATTGAAAATTAAAATCATGATGACAAGTTTCATAGTTATCATTATTATTTATAGCATACATGTCATCACAATAATCATCATAGATAGGAGGCATGTCATCATCATAATAAATTTCCTCATCAAAACATGGGGGACTAAAAATATCATATTCATCAAACATAGCATCCCCAAACTTATGGCTTTGCATATCATTAGCATCATGGATATTCATAGAATTCATACTAACAACATTGCAATCATGCTCATCATTCAAAGATTTTATGCCAAACATTTTATTGAATTCTTCTTCTATCAATTGAGCACAATTTTCCGCTCCATCATTTTCAAGAAAAACATTATAAAGACGAATAATATGAGGCAACCTCAATTCCATTTTTTTCTAGTTTTCTTTTTATAAAACCAAACTAGCGATAAACAAGAAACTAAAAGATTTAATTGCAAGATCTAAAGATATACCTTCAAGCACTCACCTCCCCGGCAACGGCGCCAGAAAAGAGCTTGATGTCTACTACACAACTTATTCTTGTAGACTCGTGTTGGGCCTCCAAGCGCAGAGTTTTGTAGGAAAGTACAATTTTCCCTCAAGTGCATAACCTAAGGTTTATCAATCCGTGGGAGGCGTAGGTTGAAGATGGTATCTCTCAAACAACCCTGCAACCAAATACAAGAAATCTCTTGTGTCCCCAACACACCCAATACAATGGTAAATTGTATAGGTGCACTAGTTCGGCGAGGAGATGGTGATAAAAGTGTAGTATGGATAGTAGATATAGGTTTTTGTAATATGAAAATATAAAAACAGCAAGGTAGCAAGTAACAAAAGTGAGCACAAATGGTATTGCAATGCTTAGAAACAAGGCCTAGGGTTCATACTTTCACTAGTGCAATCTCTCAACAATGCTAATATAATTGGATCATATAACAGTCCCTCAACGTGCGATAAAGAATCACTCCAAAGTCCCTATTAGCGGAGAACATAAGATAGAAATTGTTTGTAGGGTACGAAACCACCTCAAAGTTATCCTTTCCGATCGATCTATTGAGCCATTCCTATAATTGTCACAAACAGCCCTAGAGTTCGTACTAAAATAACACCATATGATACACATCAACCAACTCTAATGTCACCTAGATACTCCAATGTCACCACAAGTATCCGTGAGTTGATTCTATGATATGCATCAAACAACTTCATAATCATGATATTCAATCCACACAAAGAACTCCAAGGAGCACCCCAAAGTTTCTATCGGAGAAAAGATAATGAAAACGTGCATCAACCCCTATGCATAGATTACCCCAATGTCACCTCGGGGAATCCGCGAGTTGAGTGCCAAAACATATATCAAGTGAATCAATATAATACCCCATTGTCACCACGGGTATTCATATGCAAGACATACATCAAGTGTTCTCAAATCTGAAATATTCAATCCGACAATAACAAAACCTCAAAGGGAAAAGATTCGATTCATCACAACAAGGATAGAAAGGGAAGAAACACCATATGATCCAACTATATTAACAAAGCTCGTGATACATCAAGATCGTGCCATATCAAGAACACGAGAGAGAGAGAGATAGAGAGAGAGAGAGAGAGAGAGAGATAAAACACATAGCTACTGGTACAAACCCTCAGCCCCGAGGGTGAACTACTCCCTCCTCATCATGGAGACCGCCGGGATGATGAAGATGGCCTCCGGTGATGATTCCCCCCTTCAGCAGGGTGCCGGAAAAGGGCTATAGATTAGATCGTGGAGGTACAGAGGCTTGCGGTGGCGTAAAAACTCATCTAGGTTAACTTTCGGGGGTTTCTGAATATATATGATTTTTTGGCGTTGGAATCACGCGAAGAGGTGCTACAGGGGGCCCACGAGGCACCAGGGCGAGCCTGGGGGGTGGCACGCCCTGGTGGCTCGTGGGGCCACTGTGGGTCTTCTGGCCTCCTCCCGAAGCTTCTAGTGTCTCTTATGTTCCAGAAAAAATCGTCAAAAAGTTTTGCTGCATTTGGACTTCATTTGATATAGATTTTCTGGAAAACTAAAAACAAGCAGAAAATAGTAACTGGCACTGGGCACTAGGTCAATATGTTAGTCCATGAAAATCATATAAAATCCATATAAAAGTGCACCAAAATCATACAAAACTATAATAAACATGGCATGAATACTTCATAAATTATAGATACGTTGGAGACGTATCACTGAGGCAAATGGAACCATACTCATCAGTAGTCTGTTGACACTGTTTCTTGCTAAGTACTGTGCCATGTGACATTGGGAGTAAGCCCTTCTTGGCATTCTCCATACTAAATCTCTTTAGTACCTTGTCAATGTATGTGCTCTGGCTAAGTGCAATTAGGCGTCTTAATCTATCTCTATAGATTTTAATGCCCAATATATATCCTGCTTTGCCTACGTCTTTCATTGAAAAATTCTTCTTCAATCACTTATTGTGTTAAGAAAATTCACGTCATTGCCAATCAGTAATATGTCATCCACATATAAGATTAAAAATGCTTTCGAGCTCCCACTAAACTTTTTGTTGACACAAGCTTCTTCGCCATTCCTGATGAAGCCAAACTCTTTAACTACTTCATCAAAGCGAATATTCCAGCTCCTCGATGTCTGCTTCAGACCATAAATGGCTCTCTGAAGCTTGCATACCTTTCTTGCATCCTTAGGATCAACAAAACATTCGGGCTATATCATATACATGTACTCTTCAAGGTTTCCATTTAGGAAAGCTCTTTTGACATTGATTTGCCATATCTCGTAATTGAAATAAGCAGCAGTTGCCAGCAAAATCCACATAGACTTAAGCATTGCTACATGAGAGAAAATCTCGGCGTAGTCAACTCCTTGAATTTGCTGGAACCCCTTCGCAACAAGTCTAGCTTTATGGATAGTCACATTACACTACTAGGGAAAACCCTATAGGCAGAGGGTTAACAGTAGCGTGGGGTAACGGGCCGGCGCTACTGCTACTTACCAGCAGTGCTGGGATGTACTCAGCGCTATAGGTAAGAACATAGCAGTAGCGCGGTATATCCACCATGCGCTGCTGCTAAGTGGTCCCCACCGTACCCACCTGGGCTACCTGTAGTAGCAGCGAGGCCCATTAACCCCTCGCTACTGCTAAACATATAGCAGTAGCGCGGGCCTGCTACCCTGCGCTTCAACTATGGGTTCACTGTGCCAGCTGGTGGGCCCCACTTATCAGCAGCGCGGAATTCTCACCCAGCACTACTGCTACGGCCTTTAGCAGTAGCGCTGGCTACTGACCCGCGCTGCTGCTAGACGCCGCAGCCACCTTTCCCCATTCCCCTCATCTCCCTCACTTTGCTTCTCCTCCATTATTGCCTATGTTCTCTCTTCCTTCCCCTACCTCTCTTCTCTCTCCATTAATGCCCCCCTCCACCATCTCCATTAATGCCCCCCTTTCTCTCTTCCTCACTTTTCTCTCTCCCTCCTTCCATATATCCCTTGCCCCCTCCACTCCTAGCTTTGTCTCACTAGCTAGCTCTCTCTCCCTCTCCACTAGTTAGAGCCATCTCCTCCCCAACTAGATCTACCCATTTAATGAAGTGTAACCCATCTACCTCCCCTCATTAATGAAGTAAGCCATCTTTGTCCACTTTCGATCCCTAGGTAGTGACACCGGCCTCATCACCGTGCTCGATCTCTCTCGAGATAGGTGAGTAAAAAGTTGTGCTTTGTAAGAATGGAAATGTGTGTGTGTGTGTGTGTGTGTGTGTGTGATATGACCGAATCGGGCGATATGATGGGAATTGTGCGTGTGGCATGAGGTGCCGCCTATGCGTATTTGCCGAATTATGCATGACATGAGTTGCTTATGTTTTGCCGAAATGTCGATTTATTTCCGTTTCGGCGAATTTCGGGCAAACTCGATATGTCCTATTTTTAGGGAAGGTCATGCCGAATTTTTGTATGACTTTGATGCATGCATGCATGCGTTTATAATCCTTTTGCTTATTATACCGCGCAAGCGATCATGAAGGTCAGTGGAAGGATGGTGGATAGATACTTGCGATCCGCGGTGTTCGACATGTATGCAAATAACCGCAAGGCGGTTTTATGTCCGTGTCGAAGATGCAAAGGAGTCTAGCACGACCCCTTTGAGGGTGGCCGTTTGAAGGCGCACCTGCTCATGAATGGTTTCATGGATGGCTATACTCGGTGGATAAGTGAAGATGATGAGGAGGACGTCAATGGGGCAGGCAATAACGACATGGGGCCAGACGAAGAGATGACCGATGGACCCGAAGAAGAGGGCGCCGGACATGGCGGCGGAGAAGAGGTCGGACATGGCGGAGAAGAGGCCGGACATGGCGGAGAAGAGGCCGAACATGGCGGAGAAGAGGCCGGACATGGCGGAGAAGAGGCGGACACGCCGCGGTCTTCGTCGGTACTAAGTTCAGTCGTGCAGGACCCTCATGTTTGAGACCTGCTTCGCAAAAATATGACTAACGACAGAGCTGCTTCTAGAGAGGAGGCCAAGCTGGCACAGCTGGAGGTAGACTCAAAGACTCCATTGTATGATGGTTGCGATCCCGAGATGACCCGCTTGAGTTTCACGCTCGAACTTCTAAAGACGAAGGCCAAAAACAAGTGGACCGACGCAAGCCTCGATGAGCATTTGAAGTATCTACATAATAAAGTTCTTCCCGCGGGGAACCAGTGTCCTACTAGTGTCAAGGAGGCCAAGAAAATCATGTGCCCTCTTGATCTGCCGCACATTAGATACCACGCATGCATCAACGATTGCATCATTTATCGGAAGGAGCACGCAGAAAAAACCAGCTGTCCAGTGTGCAATGCTTCTCGATACAAGAAGGCCGGAAAGAAAGCTCCTCAGAAAGTTGTATGGTACTTTCCAATCACTCCCTGTCTGCAGCGGTATTTCGTAGATCCTAAGGAAGCAAAGCTCATGCGCTGGCATGCGGAGAGGGTGAAGCCCGACGATGGAGATGATCCGAAGCTAAGACACCTCGCAGATGCTAGCTAGTGGAGAGCATTCAACGCCGAATATCGATATTTCGCAGATGATCCAAGGAACATCGTGCTTGGTGCGAGTACCGATGGCATGAATTCGTTTGGCAACCAGAACACCAACTATAGCACATGGCCCGTATTTGTATGGATGTACAACCTCCCCCCATGGAAGTGCATGAAGACAAAGTACATACACATCAGCATGCTGGTTCAAGGGCCAAAACAACCGGGAAATGATATTAATCTGTATCTTGGGCTACTGGAAGAGGAGCTACACACGTTATGGACATCAGCGGTCAAGACATGGGACGCCAGCGCAAGACAGTATTTCGATATGAGAGCCGCGCTGATGACGATGATGCACGACTATCTCGGTTACGGATTGATACGTCTCCAACGTATCTATAATTTATGAAGTATTCATGCCATGTTTATTATAGTTTTGTATGATTTTGGTGCACTTTTATATGGATTTTATATGATTTTCATGGACTAACATATTGACCTAGTGCCCAGTGCCAGTTGTTGTTTTTTGCTTGTTTTTGGTTTTCCAGAAAATCCATATCAAATGAAGTCCAAATGCAACAAAAAAATTTGATGATTTTTTCTGGAAGGAAACAGACCCAGGAAGCTTCGGAGGAACAGCAGACGACCCACAGGGGCCCCACAAGCCACTTGGGCGCACCACCCCCCCCCCCCCCAGGCGCGCCCTGGTGCCTCATGGGCCCCCTGTGGCCCTTCTTCGCGTGATTCCAACGCCAAAAATTCTTATAAATACCAAAACCCCTAGAAATAACCCTAGAACTTCAACTCCGCCGCCGCAAGCCTCTGTACCTCCATGATCTCATCTACATCCCTTTTCCAGCACCCTGCCGGAGGGGGAATCATCACCGGAGGCCATATTCATCATCTAGGCGGTCTCCATGACGAGGAGGGAGTAGTTCACCCTCGGGGCTGAAGGTTTGTACCAGTAGCTATGTGTTTTATCTCTCTCTCTCTCTCTCTCTCTCTCGCGTGTTCTTGATTTGGCACGATCTTGATGTATCGCGAGCTTTGTTAATATAGTTGGATCATATGGTGTTTCTCCCTCTCTATCTTGTTGTGATGAATTGAGTTTTTACCTTTGAGGTTTCACTATTATCGGATTGACTACTTTGTTGGATTTGAGAACACTTGATGTATGTCTTGCATATGAATACCCGTGGTGACAATGGGGTATTATATTGATTCACTTGATGTATGTTCTGGCACTCAACTCACGGATTCCCGAGGTGACATTGGTGTAATCTATGCATAGGGGTTGATGCACGTTTTCGTCCTAGTTTCTCCGGTAGAAATCTTGGGGCACTCTTTGAAGTTCTTTGTGTGGATTGAATATTATGATTATGAAGTTGTTTGATGCATATCGAATAATCAACTCACGGATACTTGTGGTGACATTGGAGTATCTAGGTGACATTAGAGTTGGTTGATGCGTATCATATGGTGTTATTTTAGTACGAACTCTAGGGCTGTTTGGGACACTTACAGGAATAGCTCAATAGATTGATCGGAAAGAATAACTTTGAGGTGGTTTCGTACCCTACAACAATTTCTATCTTATGTTCTCCGCTAATAGGAACTTTGGAGTTATTCTTTATCGCACGTTGAGGGATTGTTATATGATCCAATTATGTTAGCACTGTTGAGAGATTGCACTAGTGAAAGTAGGAACCCTAGGCCTTGTTTTCAAGCATTGCAATAGCGTTTGTGCTCACTTTTGTTACTTGCTACCTTGCTGTTTTTTATTTTCAGATTACAAAAACCTATTTCTACTATCCATACTACACTTGTATCACCATCTCTTCGCCGAACTAGTGCACCTATACAAATTATCATTGTATTGGGTGTGTTGGGGACACAAGAGATTTCTTGTATTTGATTGCAGGGTTGTTTGAGAGAGACCATATTCATCCTACGCCTCCCACGGATTGATAAACCTTAGGTCATCCACTTGAAGGAAATTTGCTACTGTCCTACAAAACTCTACGCTTGGAGGCCCAACACGAGTCTACAAGAACAAGTTGTGTAGTTGACATCAAGCTCTTTTCTGGCACCGTTGCCGGGGAGGTGAGTGCTTGAAGGTATATCTTTAGATCTTGCAATTGAATCTTTTAGTTTCTTGTTTATCACTAGTTTGGTTTATAAAAGAAAACTACAAAAAATGGAATTGAGGTTGCCTCATATTATTCATCTTTATAATGTCTTTCTTGAAAATGATGGATCGAAAAATTGTGCTCAATTGATAGAAGAAGAATTCAATAAAATATTTGGCATAAAATCTTTGAATGATAAGCATGATTGCAATGTTGCTAGTATAAATTCTTTGAATATCCATGATGCTAGTGATATGAAAAGCCATAAGCTTGGGGATGCTATGTTTGATGAGGATGATATTTTTAGTCCCCTAAGTTTTGATGAGAAATATTATTATGACGATTGCATGCCTCCTATTTATGATGATTATATTGATGAAAGTGGGTTTGGATGAGTGTCAACTCTAGGTACTAATGATCCCACTATTTTGGAGGGTGTTGAATCTTATGGCAATAATTATGAAAGTGGATTTGGAGAGGTCATGACTTTATTTAATGATGAATCCACTATTTTGGAAGAGGTTTCAATTGAGTATGACAACAAAGTTGCTATCTATGATGATTATTGTGATGACATGTATGCTATAAAGAATAATGATAACTATGAAACTTGTCATCATGATTTTAATTTTCAATTGGATTATGCCAATCAAGTATCTCATGATAGTTATTTTGTTGAGTTTGCTCCCACTATTATTGTTGAGAATAAATTTGCTTGTGTGGAGAGTAATAAAATTTCTATGCTTGTGGATCATGAAAAGAATGATTTGTATGATAGCTATATTGTTGAATTCATTCATGATGCTACTGAAAATTATTTTGAGAGAGGAATATATGCTTCTACATATTTCAATAACATCAAGTTTCCTCTCTTTATGTTGAAAGTTTTGAAGTTATGCTTGTTTTTCCTTCCTATGCTAGTTGATTCTTGCTCCCATAAATTACTTGCTCACAAAATCACTATGCATAGGAAGTGGGTTAGGCTGAAATGCGCTTGCCATATGCTTCATGATGCTCTCTTTGTGTTTCAATTCTTTACTTTTATGTGAGCATCATTGAAATCATCATGCCTAGCTAAAAAGGCATTAAAGAAAAGCGCTTGTTGGGAGACAACCCAATACTTATACCTTATATTTTTGTGTGTTAACATGATTAAGCTACTGTGGTAATCATGTTTTATATGTTTTCTTTCAATAATGTGCCAAGTAAAGCCTTTGGGACAGTGTGGATACTTGTTGATTCTATTCTGGGAAAAACAGAAACTTTTGCGTCCAGTGCTGGAATTTCTATTCTGTACTGGAGCATGAGAAAATTATGAAATTTTTACAGAGAATTGGATTACAAATTTTTTACGTTTTCCTAATTTTTCAGAATTTTTGGAGGTACAGAAGTATGGTTTTTAAATCTCTCACTACATGCTGTTCTGTTTTTGACAGATTCTGTTTTCGATGCATAGTTTGCTTGTTTTAGTGTTTCCATAGATTATATTGAGCATTATAAATTGTGGAAATGATATAATCCAGTAGTAATTATGTTAGAACAATTATGAAACTTGTCTTGACAGTACCTAAGTGGATGATTTATTTCTATCATACTAGCCTATCTCACAAGTTCCGTTAAGTTTTGTGTGACTGAAGTTTTCAAGTTTTGGGTGAGATATCGATATGAGGAGAATAAGGAGTGGCAAGACCCTAAGTTTGGGGATGCCCAAGGCACCACAAGGTAATATTCAAGGAAGACCCAAGCAAGTAAGCTTGGGGATGCCCCGGAAGGCATCCCCTCTTTCGTCTTCAACATTATCGGTAACCTTACGTGGAGCTATATTTTTATTCGTCACATGATATGTGTTTTGCTTGGAGCGTCATTTTCTTTTAGTTGGATTTTCTTGATGTTATTTAGAATAATGTTTTGTATCTTTTATTTCAATAAAATGCCAAGTATAGCCTTTACCATGCTCAGTTTGCAAGTTTATGTGTTGCTGTTTGAAAACAGAAAGTTTTCTGTTATGTCCAGAATATTCCTGAATAGTCAGAACATGATAAAAATCTGAAATTTTTACACAGTAAGCATGAATGAGTTCTCTGTCACATGGTAAATTTTCAGAATTTTTGGAGTTAGGGACGTATGAATTTTAAATCCCCCTTTAGAGACTATTCTGTTTTGGAAGATTGCTGTTATGTTTGCATTGTTTGAATATGTTTGCTTGTTTAATGATTCTATTTGAGGATAGGATTATTAAATATGTAGAGGCATTTAGTATGCAATGATAAATTATAATTTTAGTGATTTTATACAGTAGGGAATGATAAGGTTTTGTATTGATTTATACTAACTTATCTCACGAGTTCTTATTGAGTTTTGTGTGGATGAAGTTTTTAAGATTTAAGGAAACCGTGATATGAGAGGAATTAAGGATACACAAGAGCTCAAGCTTGGGGATGCCCAAGGAATCCCAAGTTATTATTCCAAGAAGTCTCAAGCATCTAATCTTGGGGATGCCCCGGTAGGCATCCTACCTTTCTTCTTCAACAACTATCGGTCAGTTTTGGTTGAGCCTAAGTTTTTGCTTCTTCACATGATATGTGCTATCCTTGGAATGTCATTTTATTTTGTTTTCTTTGTTGTTTGAATAAATTACATAAGATCTGAAATTTTTAAATGAGAGAGAGTCCTCACATAGCTACCTATTTACTTAACTACTCATTTGGTCTTCACTTATATCTTTTCGGAGTACTTTGTCATTTACTCTCGTTCTTCATTTATATCCCAAGAGTAAATCGTTGAATGAATCGAATATCATAAAGTTGAAATTATATGTGATTCATGCTCTTGTATCATGTCTAGTAGTAGTTTCACATTTGGGTTATAAAGTGAAATCTATTGAAGCTTGACAATCACAATATTGGTCATATAAGCAATTCATGAATGATTAGTATAAGGAAGAGAATTTCACATATAAATATATTATCTTGGACATCTTTTATGATTGTGAATACCCATTAATTATTTTCAAACTTGAGCAAATTAGTTGAAGTTGGACAAGGAAGACAACGTAATGAGTTATGTTTGGGTATAGTTGCATAGAAGTTATATTGTTATGGATCCTCCAACATGTGGTGCTTGCTTAGGATCTTTTGCTAGCCAAAAATTCATACTAAGTAGAGATACTACTTGTGCATCCAAAAACCCTTAAACCCAGTTTCTTCCCATGAGTGTCCACCATATCTACCTATGGATTGAATAAGATCCTTCAAGTAAGTTGTCATCGGTGCAAAAAAAACCAATAAAAATTGCTCCTAAAATATGTATGATCTTTTATTGCAAGGGAAAATAAGCGTTGTACGAACTTGTGATGGTAAAGAAAGAAAAGCGACGGACTGCATAATAAAGGTTGCTATCACAAGGGGCAATATAACGTGACGTTCCTTTGCATTAAGAGCTTGCACATCTAAAAATAAAAAGCGCATGACAACCTCTGCTTCCCTCTGTGAAGGGCATATCTTCTACTTTATGTACTTACTTTTATGCAAGAGTCAATAGTATTACTTCTCATTTCAACCTTAATTATTCTCTAGTTGGCAAGCATCATGTGGTGGGGAAAGATCCAGGCACATATGGCCAGTCAAATATATTCGATCATGAATTATTATTGTTGACAATTATCTCTATGATAAATAAGTTGGGAGGCGAAACATTAAGCCCCTGTCTTTCTCTGTGTTCGATGGATGCCATTTGTTCTAAAAATATGCTTTGAGTACTAGCAATCATAGAAGACTATATGATAATTGAGTATGTGGAGCTCTTACTTAGACCTTGTTGAAAATAAGTTGAATTGGAATTGTTTGGTGACTAAGAACATAGGTTGTTAAGTTTCAAGAGAATGCACTGTTTAAACCATAACATGTGAATTGATTGCTACATTATCATGATGAGTTTTATGAGAAAGAGTTGCTGTTATGATGCTAGGAAAAGTGATTGAAATTATCACTGATCAAACTTATGCACTATGCTAGCATTCACACCTCATAAATTATTTCTTTTATCATTTACCTACTCGAGGACGAGCAGGAATTAAGCTTGGGGATGCTGATACGTCTCCAACGTATCTATAATTTATGAAGTATTCATGCCATGTTTATTATACTTTTGTATGATTTTGGTGCACTTTTATATGGATTTTATATGATTTTCATGGACTAACATATTGACCTAGTGCCTAGTGCCAGTTGCCGTTTTCTGCTTGTTTTTTGGTTTTCCAGAAAATCGATATCAAATGAAGCCCAAATGCAGCGAAACTTTTTGACGATTTTTTCTGGAAGGAAACAGACCCAGTAAGCTTCGGGGGAACAGCAGAAGACCCACAGGGGCCCCACAAGCCACCTGGACGCGCCACCCCCCCCCCCCCCCAGGCGCGCCCTGGTGCCTCGTGGGCCCCCTGTGGCCCTTCTTCGCGTGATTCCAATGCCAAAAATTCTTATAAATACCAAAACCCCCAGAAATAACCCCAGAACTTCAACTCCACCGCTGCAAGCCTCTGTACCTCCACGATCTCATCTACAACCCTTTTCCGGCACCCTGCCGGAGGGGGGAATCATCACCGGAGGCCATCTTCATCATCCCGGCGGTCTCCATGACGAGGAGGGAGTAGTTCACCCTCGGGGCTGAGGGTTTGTACCAGTAGCTATGTGTTTTATCTCTCTCTCTCTCTCTCCCGTTCTTGATTTGGCACGATCTTGATGTACCGCGAGCTTTGTTAATATAGTTGGATCGTATGGTGTTTCTCCCTCTCTATCTTGTTGTGATGAATTGAGTTTTTACCTTTGAGGTATCACTATTATCGGATTGAATACTTTGTTGGATTTGAGAACACTTGATGTATGTCTTGCATATGAATACCCGTGGTGACAATGGGGTATTATATTGATTCACTTGATGTATGTTTTGGCACTCAACTCGCGGATTCCCGAGGTGACATTGGGGTAATCTATGCATAGAGGTTGATGCACGTTTTCGTCCCTACTTTCTCCGGTAGAAATCTTGGGGCACTCTTTGAAGTTCTTTGTGTGGATTGAATATTATGATTATGAAGTTGTTTGATGCATATCGAATAATCAACTCACGGATACTTGTGGTGACATTAGAGTTGGTTGATGCGTATCATATGGTGTTATTTTAGTACGAACTCTAGGGCTGTTTGTGACACTTATAGGAATAGCTCAATAGATTGATCAGAAAGAATAACTTTGAGGAGGTTTCGTACCCTACAACAATTTCTATCTTATGTTCTCCGCTAATAGGAACTTTGGAGTGATTCTTCATCGCACGTTGAGGGATTGTTATATGACCCAATTATGTTAGCACTGTTGAGAGATTGCACTAGTGAAAGTATGAACCCTAGGCCTTGTTTTCAAGCATTGCAATACCGTTTGTGCTCACTTTTGTTACTTGCTACCTTGCAGTTTTTTTATTTTCAGATTACAAAAACCTATTTCTACTATCCATACTACACTTGTATCACCATCTCTTTGCCGAACTAGTGCACCTATACAAATTGCCATTGTATTGGGTGTGTTGGGGACACAAGAGATTTCTTGTATTTGATTGCAGGATTGTTTGAGAGAGACCATCTTCATCCTATGCCTCTCACGGATTGATAAACCTTAGGTCATCCACTTGAGGGAAATTTGCTACTGTCCTATAAAACTCTGCGCTTGGAGGCCCAACACGAGTCTACAAGAACAATTTGTGTAGTAGACATCACGGATATGTCTCAGGCCAGGTGTGCCACGGATATTGCGGATGTACGATGTGCATGGATGATACAACGTCTCAGCAGCTATCGAAAGATGGCGGGTCTGCGAATATCGTGTACATGGAGCATCGAAGATGGCTCGAGAAGGATGACCCATGGAGAAACCGTGGAGATCTATTCAATGGTGAGGCTGAGCATCGAGGACCTCCACGTAAGAGGAGCGGCGCCGAAATCGATGAGCTATTGAAAAACTGGGAAGAGTGCCCCACGCCGGGAAAGATGAAAAAGGCATCGGAGCCGCTGCTGAAGGTATGAAAAACGAGGTCTGTTTTCTAGGACTTGGAGTACTGGCCCAAACTCAACACGCCTCATTGCCTTGATCAAATGCATATCATGAAGAATATCCTCGAGAGCTTGCTTGGCACACTGATGAACATGACGGAGAAGACCAAGGATGGGCCGAAGGCAAGAAGAGGCTTGGAATCTTTGAATATAAGGGCAGATCTCCACATGCCCCGTAAAAAGTCATCGGAGGAGACGGAGACAGAGGCGGGGGACAGGGGCAAAAAAGTCAACAAGAAGGAAGAGAATTATTGCCCCCCTTCTTGCTTCACCTTAAGTGCGAAGGAGATTGATCAATTCTTCAAGTGCCTTACCGGAATCAAAGTTAGTTCCGGTTATTGTGGGAAGATAAGCAGATTTCTAGACACCAAGAAGAAAAGGTTCAGCGGGATGAAGTCTCATGACTGTCACGTGATGATGACGCAGATACTCCCGGTTGCCCTTAGAGGGATAATGGACAAGCATGTCCATGACACGCTTACCGGTCTCTGCAACTTTTTCGACGTTATCTCTCAAAAGTCGATCAGTGTGAAGCAGCTCCCTAGGCTACAGGAAGAGATCGTTGTCATACTAAATGAGCTTGAGATGTACTTCCCGCCCGTGTTCTTTCACGTCATGGTGCATTTGTGTGTCCACATTGTGGACGACATCATCGACCTCGGGCCGACGTTCCTGCACAACATGATGCCGTTCGAGAGGATGAATGGGGTCATCAAAGCATTCGTTCGTAACATGTCCCATCCGGATGGAAGCATCGTCCAGGGCTATCTGACCCAAGAGTGCATCTCCTTCTGCGAGAATTATCTAGGCGTCGGAAACCCTGTTGTTGGTTTGCCCGTCAACAAGCACGTTGGGAGGCTCAGAGGAGAAGGTCACACCAACGGCCGGAGGGAATTGCATGTGGACTACTCGGGTCGACGCAACGACTTTGACAGACCTAACTTAGTAGTGCTACAGCACCTAGATGTGGTAGAAGATTTCGTGACACTGCACAAAGAAACCATCGCAAAGAACTACCGTGACCGGGGGCTGCACAAGACAGACGCCAAAGTTATTAGAGAGCACAACTCCACTTTCTTGCGTTGGTTCAAAGAGAGAGTTCTTGCTAATCCCCCGGAAGAGGGTTGTGCAGACGGATTGCTCATATACACCTTAGCACATGGCCCCGCGGTCAACCTCGCGACCTATCAGGCATACGATATTAACGGATACACGTTCTACACGGAGGCCAAAGATATAAACAGTGAATATCAGAACTCAGGGGTGACGATGGAATGCATGACCGGCGACGACGACGCAACTGAAAGATTCTACGGAAGGCTCGAAGAGATTTGGGAGCTTGACTACTCTGGACTGCACAATGCGACGATGTTCCGTGTCAGATGGGCTAAGGCCGTCGAAAGAGAAAACCGGTTTTCACTACCATGTTTATACCCGATGCCAAGAGCGCTACCGTGAACGTCATCGCCAAAAATGAGCCATGGGTACACGCTAAGCACATGACACAATGCTTCTTCATAACCGACCCGAGCAATCCCAGCCGTGTTGTCGTGAGGAGAGGCAAAAGGAGCATCGGCGGAATGGATGGAGTCACCAACGAGGAAGACTACGACCAGTACGGCGACCCGATGAGGGAAGATGACGATGACTATGAAGCATACGTCAAAAGAAGAAGCAAGACTACATTACCTAAGAAAGATCATACTCTATGGAAAAGGAAAAGTCACAACGAAGGGCTCAATTATTCGACAGCGAACAAGAAATGAAAGAAACTCACTCTGAAACATCGTCGACGCTGAGAAACCATCATTTATATACTACTTTATCAATTTAAGTATGTTCATATACTATATATAAGATACTTCAAAGTGAGTTACATGAAAAAATTGCAAGTTGGCCCATGGTTTTATTATATTTATGAAATACGTACATATTTGTACGTAAAAAGGAGCATACTCAAAATACGATACATACTACCAAAAAAGTAGTATATATACTACCTAAACATTGTTATATACTACATACTACGCGTACATACTCTCCGATTTGATAGATACTACATACAACATACAAAACGCAAGTGGTGACAACTACCACCGGTGGTAGATAATATATATAGTAGCTTCGCTGGGGGCCCGATACCGGACTAACTTCGCTGGACTGATATTTCAGGGACGTCGTTATCGTGGATCTAGAGGAGGGGTCACCTTCTCGTACGGCGACACCGGAGGTCATATTGGAGGAGGCGCTTGACGCCCCACAAGCAGAGCTGGCCCTCCACAGGGCCGCACCGAGACGATGAGACGGCGTGGTCGGTGAAGAAGCCGACCGACTTTAAGTTGACAATGGCCGATGTTCGACGACTCGTGCTGATAGCGAAGAGGGATACTCCTTCCCGATAGGAATCCTCAAGTATTTCAACTCGGTGATGAGAGAACACAAAATAGGTAGCCAGTGACAAGTTTTGCTCTAAGCAGCTGCTATGGTCCATGATCGCGTACAAAAAGGCGCTATGAACTCAAAATAGGTAGCCAGTAACGAGAGCGGCAAATTGGCTACCGAGCTCGAATGCTCCCACTGATGAACTGTAAAATCGGTAAAAATAGCAAAAAAAAAAATCTGAATTTTTTTGTCATCCAAGATGCTCGTGTGCGCAATGTGCATGCAAAATTTGGTGATGTTTGGGCATTCAAGGAGGTCGTGGCAAAAATAACAAAATTTGGCTTTGAAAGAAACTTTGAAAAGATGCACTGTTTAGACCCGATTTTTTTTTTTTGCTGTGACCTCGTCGAATGCTATTAATCGAGCCTGGACTCAGACTTGAATTATCGGCCAGTAACACCACCAAATTTTACACTCATCTCCTCCACACATGCAGATGAGCCTGGGCTCAGACTTGAATTATCGGCCAGTAACATGTTTTTCGTCTGAGCACGCGCGCGCGCACACACGAGCTTCCCGTTCTGCCTGAGCTTCTCTGCAGTTGCATGCAGGGCTTGATCACTTCAGTTCCATCGCCTCCCTGCAAAAATCAGTTGACCAGAACATGTTAGATGAGGATCAAATTCTACCGGTTATGGCAACATCAAGAATCTGTGGAAGCTTGCAATGTTATTAATCTAGTAGTATAACTCAAGAAAAAACAAGATGAAAGATGAACCCCTTACCAGAATAGTTTCTCAATCTCTTCGCATTTTGGGTCCCACTCTAAAGCACACGAGAGTGAGCGATAAGCACCGGCATATTCCTGCGCAAGGCAAGCGCGCAGTGGAATCAAATGACATGACACGTGAAAGGAGCAATGAAATTGTCGGTTTCAACTCTCCCACCGCACCTTCGTGAACATTAGAGCTGCTCCTTGCCGATAGTGCGCCTTTGCCCACTTCGGGCGCAGCTTTTTGCAATCAGTTGCATCCTCATAAGCCCTGTGTCCATCACCCATGTGAAGCCGAGGCTCCTGTTTGATAACAGCTTGGCGTCAAAGTTATCCATCTTCAGTGCCTGCAGCAGACAAAACAGTGGAAATTTGCTCTAGTTGCCGCATTCCAGAAACGCTCATCACTTTATACACCACGAGTAAATGGCACTGGCGGTCATAGAACTTGTCTGATGGGTGCACTTTAGTCGCACAACTTGCAAACTGGAAAAACCCGTCACACAACTTGCATTACGGGTGCAAATAACTCATCATCTTGCCACGTAAGCCCATGAACCGGCCAGCTGGCCGTTTTTTTTCAAAGAGGTTACCCGCTGCGCACGTGACATGATTCAGGTGAAAATCGTCACACGTTGGCTACGGCATGGGCGTGAACCACGCGCTGGCGGCGGCTCATGCGGGAGGTGGTGAAGCAGTCAGGCGCCGCCCTACTCCCCGCAATAACCGGAGCTGACAACGTCCATGTGCATGCCGGCGACCACGCGCGAAGGAGAATTTTTACCACACCGACACGACGCCGACCTTGCCGGAGCCTCCGGAAACGACGGCTTCACATGATCAGCAGAGCAGCAGTGGCGTGTACGTCAGGGGACGCTGACGCCAACGGGGATCGAACGATGGCCTAAGCCCCAAGACATAGAACTTTTTTTGTCATGGTAATACGTGTCTCATTCATATCATAAAGATCAAAGTACAAGTCACGTAAGGACCGACATGACAAAACTAAAAAGATAGCAGAACATTTCTGAGTTTGACACCAACGCCCGTCACCTGCCTCCGGCACCACCACAGCAGCCACCGAAGAAAAGAATAACGGATCACCTCTTCACTCGAGCTCGACGCGGCTCCATCGCTGATATGCAGCTTTGCGGACCTCCAAGGTGGGTCACCAAAAGTGAAGCCCTTGCCGCCGAACGAATCAGACCGGGGCAACACCCCGGACACGCCATCGAACTCCAGATCTGGCACCCCACCATGACTAAGACGCCGAAGGAGGAAAAACATACCTGCCATCCACGAACCATGAACCCAGCACACGTTCCGTCTTCCAGATGTCGTTAATGCAGACCACAATCTGCATCCGCTTCTGGACTACCTCCCAAGCTCCGCGCCGACGCTGGAGCAAATGCCGTCGCAACGACGGAGTCCGAGGACACAGGTCCACCACGAGGATGCCGCCGCCGCCACGCCATCCTTGCTTGAACAGACTGGTTTTCAAATCCATCCCCAACCATAGAACTGATGGCCTCGTCAGGGAAGGATCCGAAGATTTATTCAGCGTCGTCATCGTCGCCGCCTAAGCCAAGACGATGAACAGCTTAAAAATCTAGACTACGAGAGAGTAAAAACGATCTACACGTGTGGATCCGGCGACCCCCCTCACCACCAACGACCAAGGTCGCCGGCGGAGGGGAGCCGCCGGAGGAAGGCGCTGGAAGATTGGCCTCTCCGGGCGGCGGCTAGGGTTCCAGCCGCCAGGGACGAGAGGAAAACGCGCGTAAGAGAAGTTTTCTGCCTCTGACTAGGCCTGCCTACCAAGACATAGAACTCGCACAGCCGGCGCCGGCTCATTCCCGCCAGGTACATCTTCCTCCAGGCCCCGTGCATGAGCTGTAGTTGTAAGTGTACATACACGAAGCCACAGCATAGCAGCTGCAGAAAATCCCACCCGTGGCCTGTTCCATTCCTGGCAATTTCCCCTGGTTTCCTCTTGTAGGCCCTAACCGGTCACGCACTTGTAGGCCCTAACCAATTCACGTGGGCACCACATGAGTTTTGAAACAAAAACCGGCCAGCTCGCCGGTTCAGGGGCTTACGTGGCAAGATGATGACCTATTTGCACCCACAACGCAAGTTGTGTGACGGTTTTTTCCAGTTTGCAAGTTGTGTTACTAAAGTGCACCCACACAAGTTCTACGACCGCCGGTGCCATTTACTCTAAAAAGAGCATCTCCCACCTGAAATTTCTCCCAATGAAATGGAAGACCGACATCAATGCATTCTTATTTTACTTTGAACAAAATTATCGCCATGTTTTTGTTACCACTAACTCTAGGCATGCAACTTCTCCAGTCTACGCTGTCCAGCTAATACTCCATATTGCGACAAGATGCGCACAATGTGAGTAGTCTTTCAACAAGTTCATGTGATAGCATTACAAGGTAACTGGTCATTTTTTACACATTGCCGAGGTCAATCAATTTTAATAATAAATCATCCAACTTACAATGCATAAACATGTTTCATGGCCGTACCTCCAGTCTAAAAAAAAAGCCAAACAATGTACCTGTGTGTAGAACACTGATCCATTTAGATAATCCTGCTTCTTAAAGGCTTCATCCGCTTGTTGTTTTAGGTCAGACGTCATCTTTTTCACAAAATTGTCATCGTGCGCAACTCAAAGTAACTTGAATTAGGTATACATACATATATAACTTAGGAGGTCAGATGCATGTGAGGGAGAATCGGTACTCTAGCAAGATGTTAAGGTGAAGTGAATGAATCCAAGAAACAGTTTTATACAATTTTAATCGATGCAAGATTTAAAAATCCGGTTCTCACTTGCTACGCAGACAGGAAATGGAGAGAACTATTTAAGAAAATGAATATGTCTCGTTATTTTTTTTAAATCAGATTTCATGAATTACAATTTGAGCACAGTAAGTTATTCAATAAGTATCATTCAAATAAAATGAGTTTTCAGACTTAATGAATTACCATATGAGCAAAATAAGTTATCCAATAAACACCATTCAAATAAAACGAAATTTAAGAACAGAGCTTAAAAAGAATGCAGATGCAGGAAAATACATGCGCAGTTGACGAGCAGGAATAGGAAACTAAGCTTTGGGAAATTCAGGTTCTTGTTCTATGAAGTTTTGGTTAAACATCGACTTGATGCAAACATTGTCCAGAGAGAATAGCCATATGGGCATGCAAGAAAATTTGCTAGTGATATACCTCAAGTTGCTTGATTTTCATCTCCACATGCTTAATGATTCCATCAACGCCCCAATTGGCCACAGTTGAAATGGGAGAGGTGAAAGGAAATAGAATCTCGACATCTGCTCGTGTACCATACTCAGCAGCCAATTCTATTGGCAATCTACCAAACTGTTGAGGAACAAAGGAAGCTTTAGCAAAGCAATATTCAACATTTAGGAAAGAAGCAATGCTCTCGACACGATTAATGCAAACCATACTATTGAACTGACCAAATTAACAGAAGACATGGCACAAAGGGGAAAAGCGGAACACCGATAAGCTTATGCAAGAAAAGGCAACTTACCACAGCCTTATATTGTTATTTTGCAGATAGCATAATGTTGCTGCACTTACATCATAACTTGTAAGGTTATTGCATATCAGTATAAGACATGTATACTGAAACTACAAAGCCAATGAAGACAGAAGAACATGTGACAAAAAGAAGCATTCTCACCATGTCAAGAACATTTGGGTTTGCACCAGCTTCCAACAAGCACTTAATAGCTTCAGTTAAGCCCTTCTCTGCTGCCGAAGGATTATCACCACTCACATTAGCTCCACCCTATCAGATCAAATATAGAAGAGAGGCCCATCAAACGGTTGTCTAATCGCTAATACAGAGATAACTAAATCAAACATCAGTTTATACCTGAATCAATAGCTTCACACAGGGCACAAAAGATTTGTGTAATGCCATGCTCAAAGGTATAACCACACCAGCACCCTTGTTGGGCTGGAAAACAATAAACTTAATTTCATGCCAAAAATATGACCAAGAGAAAGATGGAATTTGCAAGGGAAAAAGAGCTGTTCTTTTCTAAGAGTATAGCTTATATAGTTATATCTCCCTTTGCTCCCATTGATTTTTCAGATATGTTGTGTGGGTCACCAGTGCCACCACGCCTGGTGGTGATTCACACATAACAGTATGAGCGGTGATATTTGCCACACTTTTTACTAAGCATGTCGATGATGAAAATGAGTACCATACTTTGCCAAGCCTAAGGGAAACGTGCCACACTTATTTTGAGCTGCTGACACACATGGGACCCATGCATGTTGCAAGAAAAAGCGTGGATGCTAAACAAACGGGTAAGTAACTAAGTCAACTTGCCTAACTTTTGGCGTGGCATGGTTAGTCACCAACCAAAAAGGCCCTCAAATACAGGTGGGATCAATTGGACAACGTACCAAAAACCCAGCAAAGCTCAGAATTGGAGTTAAAAAACGACATGTAAACAAAAGATCTGAATAGTACATCTGCATTGTGCTGCAAAAGGATTTTGACAATACTAGCATGTCCTTTAAGAGAAGCAAGAGCGAGTGGTGTCCCAATATGTGATATTGCATCAACATCAGCTCCTTTAGAAAGAAGAAACTTTACTATTTCAGATTGCCCTGGAGAAAAAGAAGGCAAACAAAGATCATAACACTATTATTAATTAGTACATGAGAAAACGTTTTTGTGTAAGAAAGTTTAAATAGGCAGCTAGAAGAGTATCGATGAAGGGGAGATCCTTTTGTTTGTACCATGAATTGCAGCTGCATGAAGAAGAGTGAGGCTGGAACGTTGCTGGTGCAGATCAGCGCCACAGTCAAGAAGGTAACTGACGGCAGGGAGGTACCCATTTTTGACAGGATGCTCAATGGGTGTATAGGCTGCAAGATCAACACAGCCAGAAGGCCGAGTTCGATGGTCAATTAGCGATATAAAGCGGCGCGGATTGTCCAAGTGGAGAGGACAACATGTTTTTTTTTTTTTGCAACATGTTTGGTTATGATCAAAGAGGACTCATGCATTGTGAATTACCCTGAGCGGTGTCGGGCTTGTGGATGTCCATCTTGACTTCCTCGACGAGGTACTCGTAGAACGGCAGCCTGCCGTGGCCGGCAGCGGCGTGCAGCGCGTTCATGCCGATGAAGGTAGTGCTAGCCACCGTCACCGGCCGGGATCCCGTGCCCCTGCACGTCCATCTCCTCCGCAATCTCTGCAGTTCAGACAACAAAAAAAGAGGGCACTTTCAGTCAGGAATCATGGTGCAGTTCCATCAAATCAGAAAGGAATCATTACTAGTAGCACTTCAGATTTCGTCACTGGTCTGTAACTAGAACCCCCCCCCCCCCCCCTCAACGTCATTACGTGGCCTTCCCGCCATTACTGCTCCCCCACCACCCCACGATAATTCCGCCACCTCACCGGCACCGCTTCCCTTTCTTTCCCCGCGTGGTTGCTCGCCTGAACCGCGCTAATTTTTTTAAAATAATACATTTTTTATTAAATTTGGAAAATAATACACCGTTTCGACATATTACAGAAATAATACGGCCTCGTCCAACCGTGGGCCGACTGGAACTTGTCGGCCTACCGTGGGCCGACTGGATCCTGTCGGCCTATAGGAGGCCGACATGTGGTCAATCGGCCAGCTGGAGGCCGACGAGTGGCCAAGCCACGTCGCGGTGCACCCCTTCGGCCGAGCGTGGGCTGTCGGTGGTCGGGGCCCACCTAGTCGGCTTACTGTAAGCCGATCGGCTTCCTGCACGCCGACAGGTGCCCACAGCCGACTTTTCCTCCTCCCCATTCCCTTCTCTTCCTCCTCCTGCGTGCTTTCTTCTTCTTCTTCTGTGTTCTTCAGCCAGGCTCTGTACCATTCGAAAACTTCATTTTGTACACCAAAATCAGCCCATTTTTTGCCGAATTTCCACCATGGATGCATTGTAGATAGTTGGTGGAGGCGAGGGAGACCTCGATCTATTGATGGGGTAGCTCGTGGTGGTCGTGGTGAGCATTTTGGTGGAGGTGGTGGTGAGCATATTGGTGGATGTGGTGGAGGTTGTGTTGGTGGTGGAGGTGGAGTTGGTGGAGGTGAAGCTCCGACAGTGTCGTGGAGGTGAAGCTCCGGCTCCGGTGATTGAAGGCCACCATTCGTCGTTGGTTCGCACGCTTCAAGGGTATAATTGAACAGACATTTTTTCTGTCGTAGTTGCTCCTGTAGTATATTAGGTGTGCGAATATTGTTATTTGCTCCGGTAGTAACCGTAATATATTGAGATGTCTAATATTTAGTTGTGTGAATATTTGCTCCGGTAATATTCCGTACTATATGTGTATGTCAAATATTTAGGTCTGTCAGTATTTTTAGTTGCTCCGGTAATATTCTGTACTATATGTGGATGTCAAATATTTAGGTCTGTCAGTATTTTTAGTTGCTCCGGTAATATTCCGTACTATATGTGGATGTCAAATATTTAGGTCTGTCAGTATTTTTAGTTGCTCCGGTAATATCCGTAATATATTAATATCTTTCAATATTTAGCTCCGTTAATATTCCGTAATATATGTACTTGTCAAATATTTAGGAGTGCGAATATTTGTAGTTTGTCATGCTGTTTAACAGTTGTCTGTCCATGTTAAATAATTTTATAGGTGAGCCGAGATGTCTGATGTAGTGAAGTTCATATTTTTCTATGGTCCTGGTAATGTCCAAATAAATGAGATTGGGGTTGATCTGAGTGAATTTGAGCACATAGAGGTGCCACTGACCGACCCTCAAACATGGTCTCTTAGTCAGTTGAAAGAATGGGTGACAGCATGTTTAGGGCTGAATACTGAAACGCACAACGTGGGTGTTCATGCATTGTGGACCCGGTCAAGTTCGAACATTTTCTTCTATTTGAGGCCAATAGAGCGGGACTCTCAGTGGGTGCGCTGGTTACAAGGTTGCGAAAGCAGGGGATGCAATCCTTGTGCCTTAGTGCTTCCCGTTGTGAAGGAGGTAATTGCGCCTGAAGGCCAGGGTGGTTACGATCCTGGGCAAAGCAGTGACGGGATGATGTTATCTATGTCAAATGCTGGAGATGATGGTTACGAACAAGGGCAGAGTAGTCAGGTAGAAGGAGAATATGCGTACAAGTAGAGGTAGACTACAGTGTCAGCGCATCCGGAATGATATGGATGAATCTGAAGCAGGAGGCCCCACTATGCAATTCATTTTATGCAATGAATTTGGCCATAGGGACATTAATTGCCCCACTTTCGTCACTGCCAGTGGTACTGGGCGTGGACGAGGCAACCGGGGACGAGGAGGAAGAGGAGGAAGAGGAGGAAGAGGGAGAGGAAGAAGCTAGGCTACGTGGCACTATGTTCTAAATTTGTATTAAGTGTGGCACTATGTTTGAAATTTGTATTAAGTGTGGCATTAAGTTCTAAATTTGTATTAAGTGTGACACTAAGTTCTAAATTTGTATTCACTGTGGAACTATGTTGAAATTTGTATTAAGTGTGGCACTATGTTTGAAATTTGTATTAAGTGTGACACTAAGTTTGAAATTTGTATTAAGTGTGGAACTATGTTTGAAATTTGTATTAAGTGTGGCACTATGTTTGAAATTTGTATTAAGTGTGGCACTATGTTTGAAATTTGTATTAAGTGTGGAACTATGTTTGAAATTTGTATTAAGTGTGGCACTATGTTTGAAATTTGTATGTGCAAGAATGGCGGGAATGTGGTTGCTTGATCCGGACATTGATAGAAAGCATCGTGCTGTGATAGGTTCTGAGGGCAAGCTTGAGGACCTGGTGACTCGCACTCAAAAGGAAGACTGGAAGATACACGAGGGATGGGTTGAGTGGTACGTGCTTTAGTTATTTTCATCAAGCATGTATATTAATGGTATACACTAACTGAATTATCCTAACATGCAAGTTGAAATGGGCTGGCCTTTTACCTTTTGCCCGTCTGGTTGAGTCGACGGATACCTCCAAATGCCTCGCCATCGACGCCTCTTTGCTCACATGCTTAGTGGACCGGTGGAGGCCTGAGACCCACACGTTTCACTTCCGATGGGGAGAGATGGCTCCTACTCTGGAGGATGTGTCCCTTTTGCAGGGACTACCGTTGGCAGGTCATGCCATAGGACCGTTGGAGGCACCGGCTGATTGGCAGCTAGGTATTGCACAACGTTTCGCGGGTATTTATGACCATGCTCCGACTCTAACATCGGACAATCACGGACCTAAGTATGCATGGTTGCTCCATTTCCAGGTTAGTTCCCCTGCTGCATACTAATTGAAGGCATCTGGTTTTACAGAAGATACCTTCGCTATGTACTAATGCTTTCTCTTTGCTCAATACAGATCCAGAAGTTCCCGGGGTATCCAAGGGTCCCGTTGAATGCGACACAGATCACTCGCAGCCTGGAGGCATATATACTATGGCTTCTCGGCAAGGTGATGTTCACAGAGAACCATGTCACCACTATTAACGCGCTCTACATCCCTATTGCACTGGAGATCGCGAGCGCTGAGATGCCAGATCAGATCACACAGAGGAGTTGGGGTTCGGCTGTCTTAGCGGCTACATACCGAGGTATGTGCAACGCCTGCCAGCTTACGGCACCCACGTCAGCCCTTCTTGGATGCCCTCTATTTCTGCAACTATGGTCGTGGGAGAGGTTCTCCATAGGACGACCGGACGTACGTGTTGATGAGCCTATGGATACCATGTTCGATGCTGACGGCATCGACATGCCTACTTTCGGTCTGTGTTGGACACGTCACAGGGTATGTCTGGTGTTATAATTATCTTCTTTGTGTACACTATGGTTGAATCTAACTTTTGTTTTTCACAGAGACGCTATGCTGGTCATCAGACCAGGCGAGCATACACGGCATTAAACGAGCAGTTCGATACGTACACTAGGGTGATCTGGCAGCCGTACACGCAAGCGGTGATAGATGCAAGATTCCCCGGCGGTATGTCTGTGATATGCACAAGAGATAACAATTACTGGATGACGAAATCGAAGATCATCTTCGATATCTTCGTCGAGGAGATGGCCCAGCAGAGGGTTATGAGGCAATTTGGTCTTCAGCAGTTGGAGATACCTCCCCCTACAGAGGCCCAGCTGCAAGGAGACATCCACAGGTATTGTCTATTTATTCAATATTGCATTGTCTTTCACAATTGTCCATACTGAATCATTAGTTAATTGTTTAACAAACACCATAATTTTAGGCTCACAAGGAAGGGGACTAACAGGACAACTACTGAGTGGCTAGTTAGGGTGCAGCCGTACATTACACAATGGGAGACTGCGAGCACACATCTGTGGCACGAGAATATCGGTTTTGATCTCGATGAATTCAATCTCTATTTGCGGCGGTACATGAGCGGAACACGGCTACGCATCGTTCGGCACACTCACCTAGATGAGATACCTGCCCCTACTACGTCGGATATGTACCCGAGCTATGATACTTCGGGCTCTAGGCAGTACGCGGTAAGATATATTCTCTTTAAGTAATGCATCTACTTGTTACATACTTTGCCGTGCATACTTAATAATCGCCGTGACAATTTCAGGCTAAGTTGACTCGCGGACTTGGCGAGGAGGTGTCCAACTTTCAGCGTTCACTGTCGTCTATGCCTCTAATGGTTCATTGGCCTCAGATCCAGAACTGGATGACTCGCATTGAGGGAAGGCTGCGAGCTGTGTATCGGGCTATCACGTGCACACGCACTTCGGACGTTCTTCACCAGCAGCCCCTACAACGGCCCCCGCGTCACTCCACGCACCAGCAGCAGCCGCGTCACTCGACTGGTCAGCTAGAACCCACACATCACCGACATGACCCGCGTCCACGTCTAGCAGAGCAGTGGACGTCCAGGCCACCAACTCCTGACCAGGCTGGTAGTTCGGCGTGGCAACACTAGTAGGATCCCACGTCAGGCTCCGTGTTTCGGCCATGACCACACCAGCACGGTCCCACGCCGGGCTTCGTGATGCAACCTCCTCCTACAGGTATGTTTCACGCGCAATAATTCTTTTCAATATCGATTGGGACTACGTATTTCGTCATTACTTATGTTCCCTCCCTCCCGCAGGAGCCTACGGATATATGGCGTCGGGGTATGGACATGACGTGTCTATGTCCGGATCCGGGTGGGATAGTGACCCTGAAGGTGGGCATAACACACAGGATTTCTTGTCGCAGCACAACGAGTGGATGGACATGTATTCGACTCCTGCACCACCTCCCACACAGGAAACACAGTATGACCACGACGGGTCCGAGCTTCCTCCCCGTAACGTTCGGGAACCCCACAGGTATATGTGGCCGACGCCGACTACACCACCTCCACGACGTGGCGGACGACGTGGCTGATGCTTGTGTGCCACTATATCTATCTATGTATGCGAGAGACATATTCTACCTATGTATGTGTGTGACTTATATCTAACTATGTATGCGACAGATATATTTCTACCTACGTATGCGACAGACATATTTCTACCTACGTATGCGACAGACATATTCTACCTATGTATGCGAGAGACATATTTCTATTCATTCGCACTGTTAATCGAGTTACATTTCCGGAGAGACTGCTATAGATAATTAAGATACAAGTACATCTTAATAAAACGGTACGACTGAGCTTAAATAATACAGCATACAAACTACATGAAGACATCATCGTCATCCTCCGTCGATGCAGCACTCTTGCCCTTCGACGATGAGGCACTCTTGCCCTTCGACGATGCGGCACTCTTGCCCTTCGACGATGCAGGTGTCTTGGCCTTGGTGCTCGGCATGAAGATATCGTCTTCGTCCTCGCTGTCTTCGGTCCATAAATAAGTATGTCATGCTGCAGCCTTTAGGAATGCTTCACCCTTATGTTGTTGCTTCTTCCACCTTCCATGCAACCTGATAAGTTCTTTTCATATCTCCTCAAAGGTCCTTGCAGGCCACCCGCACCTACTTAATGCGTGAGCCAACTCATTCAGTAAGGTGTCACTACTGAGGAGTTCGTCCCATGGAACTATCCTATTGTCTATCTCCAAATTGCTGGCTAACCTCAGAAGACGTTTCGACATACTTGGGTGGAAACTACGATCGAAAGGATAATGGGACATCTTGACGAGACTACACTGCACTGCTTACCAACCTTTCTGTGGAGGGGGTTTTATAGGTTCAGAAGAGAAAGATGGCGGGAAAGAAGATGGCGGGAACAGAAGGGTTGGCGGGAAAGAAGATGGCGGGAAAGGGTTGGCGCGAAAGGAAGGGTTGGCGGGAAAGAGGATGGCGGGAAAGGGTTGGCGGGAAAGAGGATGGTGGGAAAGGGTTCGCGGGAAGGATAATGCCGGGAACATATTATGGAAAAGTGTTGCGGAAAATTAGGCCAGGCTCGAGCGAGAAGTGGTGGGTTAAATATCTGGTCCGAAATATGGTTTTATTAGGTGATAAATTTGTATTTGGAACTAATTGCTATCCAATCGTCTTACTATGGGCCGACTAGGGGTAATCAGCTTACTGTAGGCCGACTAAGGGATAATCAGCCCAGCAGCTCAGCCGATAGGGTCAGTCGGCCAGGGGTGGAAGCTGTCGGCCCACTGTAGGCCGACAGGATCCAGTCGGCCCACTGTAGGCCGACAAGTTCCAGTCGGCCCACGATAGGACGAGGCCGTATTATTTCTGTAATATGTCAAAACCGTGTATTATTTTTCAAATTTAATAAAAAAAAATGTATTATTTAAAAAAAATTAGCCTGGACCGCGCACTCTGCATCGGACGGTGGCGAGTTGGACGGACGTTGTGAGGCATCCACCTGGGCCCCTCTCCAGAAATTTCCACCGCCTCGCCCCGCCACTACTGGAATATCGCTATACGCCGAGTGCCACGGACACTCGGCAAAGGGCCAATAACCGCCGGCAAAGCCTTTGCAAAGAGTTGCACTCGGCAAAGGCCACCCGGCGTACACCTCTCAGGTAAACAGGAATTTGCCGAGAGCCAAAACGCGGACACTCGGCAAAGAGTTTGCCGAGTGTCAAACAGCCCCTCTCGGCAAAATAAAGTAGCTAACAGACGGCAGACGGGGACGGCGGTTCTTTGCCGAGAGGGGCACTCGGCAAAGGCGGTCAATAGGAAGGAGCCACGTGTCCAGCTTCTGACATGTGGGTCCCGAAGAATAGACTGAGCGCCATCTTTGCCGAGAGCCACCCTCGGCAAAGATGGCCAATAGGAAAAAGCCACATGTCCGGCCCTGACATGTGGGTCCCGAACAATAGACCGAGCGCCATCTTTGCCGAGAGCCACCCTCAGCAAAGAACGCCAATAGGAAAGAGCCACATGTCCAGCTCCTGACATGTGGGTCCCGAAGAATGGACCAAGCACCATCTTTGCCGAGAGCCACCCTCGGCAACAACGGCCAATAGGAAAGAGCCACGTGTCCAGCCCTGACATGTGGGTCCCGAACAATAGACCGAGCGCCACCCTCGGCAAAGACCGCCAATTGGAAAGAGCCACGTGTCCAGCTCCTGACATGTGGGACCCGCAGAATATGCCGAGCGCCATCTTTGCCGAGAGCCACCCTCGGCAAAGACCGCCAATAGGAAAGGGCCACGTGTCCAGCTCCTGACATGTGGGTTCCGCAGAATATGCCGAGCGCCATCTTTGCCGAGAGCAGCCCTCGGTAAGGGAAGCCAATAGGAAAGAGCCACGTGGCTACGACCTGACAGCCGAGTCTGTAGTACGCCGAGAGCTGCTCTCGACAAACCTTATATGTTTGCCGAGTGTCGGAAGCTCTCGGTAAAGATGTGAGAGGCCTCTCGGAAAAGGATACCAACCTGTAGCGCCGCCTGACATCTTTGCCGAGAGCCGCCCTCGGTAAGGGAAGCCAATAGGAAAGAGCCACGTGGCTACGACCTGACAGCCAAGTATGTAGTACACCGAGAGCTGCTCTCGGCAAACCTTATATGTTTGCCGAGTGTCGGAAGCTCTCGGTAAAGATGTCAGGTGGCGCTATAGGTTGGTATCCTTTTCCGAGAGGCCTCTCGGTAAAGGTGTCAGGTTCTACAGGTTGGTATCTTGTACCGAGCGTCCCTCTCGATAAAGATTGTATCCTGCTCCAGTTTCATAGGCTTTGCCGACAGCCGCTCTCGGTAATGCTTTGCCCAGCAGTCCTTTTTTTTGCGCTTTTGTTTCATTCCTGCAGCAAAATATATACAGCAGCAGCATATAGTGCATCATTGAACAAAAAAAGCAATGATTCTCAAGAATATCCCACATAAAAGCAATAGTGCATAAAAGGTGCAATAGTTGGCATGCACACTCGACTACCACAAGTTCACAAGTCTCAAGATCACATAAGATGCAATAGTTCTCAAGCACATACAAGGAACAGTTTCAAACACAACATAACATGAAGTTCACACGGTTTTGGAGATCGGAGTGGGAACATCAACATCAGAAGGCGTCATTCCCAACTTGAGGTGGAACTACCGGAACATTGTTCGACCCTTGTGAGTGATTGAGCTGTGATGGATTGACCCAATAAGATGAATGCATATGGTAATGCCGAAAATGGTGATAGAAATAGTTCAAACGAAACTCACAATGTTCCACTCTGGCGACGCTGCCATCTCTGGCACTGGTTTGCCTTGCATAGAATAAAGATTGGCCACCATATGTTGTAAAGACTTGACTAGATCATCTTGTGCCTTCAGCTTAGCCCGGTCTTCATCTCGTTCTTTCTGGGTGTCATTCAGCCGGGTCTACAATATGGCAATGCAAATGTCATTCGTGTTGAAATGCAAACATGCAGGACCGTGAAGGATCAATGAAGAAGCACTGACCTGAATTTCCTCAATAATGGCCACGGTATGTGGTACGTGACGCTCTATGGTAGGAGTAGAGCCAATACTCATAGCACAGAGCGTGTTGACTCTCGGAAGGGAGGAGGTTATGCAAGAATCGATGTGAACCACCATCCGGCCATTCGGTCTACCGCCTGCCGCGGCAATGGCCACAAGAGGGTCAAACGGCACCACATGAGGATCAACCTCTTGCCCGTACGTCTCCTTCAATTTTTTGGTGTAGTTCTCCCCATCTGACTAGGCTTTAGACCTGATCCAGTCCCTCTCCAGGTGGAGAGGGTCCTTGTCCATGTCGTCTTTGGTACGTTTGATGGTCCATGCCTCGAAGAAAGAGATATCCTTGCCAGTGTCTTCTCTCTGCAAAAGAAAGCGATCCAAACAATCAAGGGAATGCTCACAAATGAAAGAGAACATGATGAAAAGAAAAGGATGGTGTTGCCTACATGTTTGGAGACGACACCTGGGATGGTGAGGTTGCCTTGACGGTGTCCTGGACAACCCATCAACTTACGCCGTTCCCCTATTACCTTGTGTTCATCCTGCCACCCTGGATCTGTCCACCGTTCGACGATCTTCTCCCAGCACGGACGTTTGTCAGCGCACCACCGAGGAATCACCTGTAATAAGTAAACAAATGCATCTTAGTAAGGAATCTAATTTGCGGTAATGTAGGGAATAACAAGCATCCATCGTCACTTGCCTTGAAGTATTCGTCCCGTGTAAGATGCTTCCCTCGAGCCTCCTGTTTGAAAATCTTCTGGTTGAGATAGTCCGCGTGATACTTGACCACTAACCGGACGCGCTCCTCATAGTGCATGTCGTTGACTAGTTTCTTGGCAATATTCTCAACCACCACATTGGCGCGAACCTTCTCACCATCTATGCATGTAAAGAAATCCTACAAACATGCATACATGTGAGAAGGGTAAAATCATGACTATGGCAAATTTAAACCTGTTGGTATTGACATTGCGGTGTTTGAAAGGACTTACCCAGAAATCGTTGACCACTCGCAAGGCTCTGGTATCATAAACCCTCTGATGCATATCCAAGAAATCCGGAGTGTGTTTGTAGTGATCCCATGACCAAGCTGGCTCAATGATACCGTTCGGCAAAGTGACCAGTCCAGGATAATTTAACCTACAAAGACCCCCGATGATGCCACTCGGCGAACGTGGTGGACGCCTCTCGCCAGCTTTTATTAAGCTCCTACATTAGGAAGAGGGAAGTCATATTATATGTGATGAAATGACAAAGGTACAATTTATATGGGATGAGTCGATATAACCACTTACTTCTCTCCACTGGTTTAATCAACACGTTTCTATGCACATATGGACGTTTCGGAAGCTTGGAAGGACCACGCAGCCACACTTTCCGTGTGGAAGTAGTGCTGATAGTCGAACCGCCCGGCTGTGAGCCGCTCACCTCGTGGTACTCCGTCACTCGTGAGGGTCCATCCCCACCCTCAGAAACCTGACGAACAATCAGCCTCCTCTCGGCGGCGGCGTCCTCCACCACCTCCTCCTCATCCTCCTCATCCTCCTCCTCCTCACTCGCCTCCTCCCCATCCTCTGTTTCCTCCTCTAGCCGTCGTGCATCCTCCTCCTGAGGCTGGCGAAGCAGTGCATCAGAGGGTCCAGGAGAAGAAAGAGGTGCTCTACTCCGGGCTGCTCTACGTAAGGATGCTACTTCTCCTCCACCTCCTCCAGCCGTCTTCCCTCCTACGCGTCTGTCTCCTCCGTCGACCACCACTCCTCCTCCTCGTCGTCCTACTCATCCTCCTCGTCCCCCTCCTCGTCTGCCTTGTCCGCCTCCTCCTCCTGCCTCATCTACTCCTCCTCCTCGTCCGCCTCCTCGAGCCACCTCCTCTCCGCCTCCTCCTCCTCCTCATCTGCCTCCTCCGCCTCCACCTCGTCCGCCTCCTCCTCCTCCTCCTCCGCCTCCTCCGCCTCCACCTCGTCCGCCTCCTACTCCTCCTCCCCCGCGTCCTACTCGACCTTGTTTCGCCCGCTTTTTCGCAGGAAGGTCTAGAACCGCCAGTCGTTTGGCCTTCTTAGCAAGTTGATCATTGTACAGAGCTGCCACATCTTTCAAACTTTCCTTTGGATTCTTGTTGCCACATGTCATGTTTCAATCACCTGATACGAAGAAGAACAAACCAGTTAGTACAGATGATACAACTTGATGTAAATACATTAAATATATCACATATGAAGAATACATGGAGTTGTCACAATAATACATATAGTTATTACACACACGAATACATAGAGTTGTTGCACACATGAATACATATAGTTCTTACACACACGAATACATAGAGTTGTTACACACACGAATACATAGAGTTGTTGCACATACGAATACGAAGAGTTGTTACACGAATACATGGAGTTGTGACACGCATACATAGAGTTCTCACACGATTACATGCAGTTGTTAGAAATAGGGGTCAATATTAGGTGCAACATTTGGATCAGGACTGTCATCATCGCTATCACGCCCGTTCATACATTCATCCTCGAAGTCTTCAGCGGGACCCTCATCATCATCTAGCCCCATTTGCCATCGCAGAAGTAATACCAAATCTTGAGGGTCAGAAACATCCTCGTATCCGTCCTCCGCATTATCTACTTCCATGTCATCCATGGCCTCATGTTCCATAGCATCATCCTCGTGATGCACTCCATCATCTTCCTCCGCATCATCTTCGTCTTCTTCATTGTTTGCTTCTTGATAGAACTCTCCCTCGTATGTGTCAGGGTTTATGTGGTAATCGTCCTTGTTTGGGGTAGGTACCTTGGTATGCGGGGGTATCTTGTACACAACATCCCATTTCAAGAGATCGATATGTTCCGTAGATGTGCACGCGTACGGCATATTTCGATGAGGCGGACCTGCATATTTCGATGCTCATTCAACTTCGACCCAGCCAATACTAGGGGTCCTTCTCACTTTCTCTGGATTGAGCCAACTGCATCTGAATACGACAGGCTTCACACCTTGTAGACCACAGTATTGCAGCTCATAAATTTCTTCGATAGTTCCATAGTAGTGACATCCATCTGTCCCTAGACAATAGACCCCACTATTTATTGCCCTTCGATTGGGCCTCTCACACGTGTGTTTATCAGTGTGGAAGCGATACCCATTCATGTCGTAAGCCTTAAATGACTTGGCCTCGTATTCAAAACCTTTGGCTACTTCTCTCAATTTGGCGTCCATATCAACCTCCGTGTATGCCTACAAGATTAATAGGAGATTGTCTGGTTCATTGGTGGAAGCATTACCGGCAAGTAAGAACAATTTGAAGTGTACATAAAGTTAGGAAAGTTACTTTTCTTGAGAACCAAGAAGTGAAACCGCCATCAGCATTGGTATCTTCAAGAAGGTTTGTTGATTCTTCATCGCTAGGGGGCCATGGTAGCTTCTAGAATTCGTTCTAGAATTCCCTATAGCAATGAGAAGAATTCGAGTTAGGACTCAAGACTAGTGAGTAGTTGTCAATGAAGGTGTTCTACACTTACTTTATGTACGGCTGCACTTCTTCCATGTTGGTCAAGACATAGATCATAAGAGTCGACCACTTGGTAGGTGAAAAGTTCTTGCGCTTCGAACCACTTGCTTTGCCACCATGGCCTTCGAAGAGGCTAAGGTCGGAAACATTACTGGTGGGTTCTTCATTGTAACGAGGAGCTGGATTTAACCTAGTATGAATACTGTCATGATAGTGCTTTGTCGTGGTCGTTGCCACCTTCTCGTTCAGGTATGCCTCGGCTATGGAGGCTTCGATGCGGGCTTTATTCTTACATTTGCCACGAAGATGCTTGAACTCCCATTCAGGTGCATACTGCCATCGGAACTGCACAGGTCCTCCCATTCTAGCCTCATACGCGAGATGTAAGATCATATGTTGCATCGGATTAAAGAAACCTGGCGGAAATACCTTCTCTAACTTGCATAGCAACTCAGGTGCTTGTTCCTCCAACTTTGCAACCACTTCATAATCTAATTCTTTAGCACAAAGATGGCAGAAGAAGTAGCTCAACTCCGCCAGCACTCGCCAAATATCCTCTTTGACATACCCTCGAATCATCACAGGCATTATCCGCTCAAGCCATACATGGTAGTCATGACTCTTGAGGCCCCCTATTCACTTTGTAGCCATATTCACTCCCCTCATGATATTAGCTGCATATCCATCAGGGAAGTACAACTTGTTCACAATCCATTGGAGAATTTCCTTCCTTTGGGGCATTGAAGGGGTGAAAGGGGCCGGTGGCCTCTTCCAAGAATTACCTTTTGCACGAGGCACCAATTTTAATTTTGGCCTGTTGCATAGCTGGGCTTGATCGATCCTAGCCTGAATGTTATCCTTTGACTTCTCGGTGTCGAGGAGTGTGCCGAGTAAGGCCTCCGCAATATTCTTTTCAGTGTGCATTACATCAATGTTGTGTGGAAGGAGAAGATCTTTAAAGTAAGGGAGCCTCCATAAGCTTGGAATGTGAGTCCACTGGTGTGTCTCTCCATATCCCACAAAACCTTTACCATTGAGATTTTACTCGAGAGCATCTAACTCATCCTTAAGCTGGGCACCGGTCATAATAGGTGGTGGCGGGTCATCAACAATAACACCTTTCCGGAAGTTCACAGTGTCTTGTCTGTATGGGTGATCAAGACGAAGGAACTGCCGATGTTGGTCAAAGCATACATACTTGCGACCCTTAGCCAGCCAAATGAAAGTCACACGATGTCAGCACACTAGGCAAGGCCACTTCCCCTTTACACACCAGCCACAAAATATCGCACGTGTTGGTAGGTCATGTAGCGATGTGTGGTACCAGGTATGCATATTGAAGTGCTTCTTTGAAACGGCATCGTATGTCCTTACCCCATTGTTCCAAGCAACAAGTAAGTCGTCCACAGATACGTCTCCAACGTATCTATAATTTATGAAGTATGCATGCCATGTTTATTATAGTTTTGTATGATTTTGGTGCACTTTTATATGACTTTTATATGATTTTTATGGACTAACATATTGACCTAGTGCCCAGTGCCAGTTGCTGTTTTCTGCTTGTTTTTGGTTTTCCAGAAAATCCATATCAAATGAAGTCCAAATGCAGCGAAACTTTTTGACGATTTTTTCTGGAAGGAAACAGACCCAGGAAGCTTCGGAGGAGCGGCTGAAGAGCCACAGGAGCCCCACGAGCCACCTGGGCGCGCCTGCCCCCCCCCCCCCCCCAGGCGTGCCCTGGTGCCTCGTGGGCCCCCTGTGGCACCTCTTTGCGTGATTCCAACGCTGAAAAATCATATATATTCAGAAACCCCCGAAAGTTAACCTAGATGAGTTTTTACGCCGCCGCAAGCCTCTGTACCTCCATAATCTAATCTACAGCCCTTTTCCGGCACCCTGCCGGAGGGGGGAATCATCACCGGAGGCCATCTTCATCATCCCGGCGGTCTCCATGACGAGGAGGGAGTAGTTCACCCTCGAGGTTAGGGGTATGTACTAGTAGCTATGTGTTTGATCTCTCTCTCTCTCTCGTGTTCTTGATTTGGCACGATCTTGATGTATCGCGAGCTTTGTTAATATAGTTGGATCATATGGTGTTTCTTCCATCTCTATCCTTGTTGTGATGAATCAAATCTTTTCCCTTTGAGGTTTCGTTATTGTCGGATTGAATATTCAGATTTGAGAACACTTGATGTATGTCTTGCATATGAATACCCGTGGTGACAATGGGGTATTATATTGATTCACTTGATGTATGTTTTGGCACTCAACTCGCGGATTCCCGAGGTGACATTGGGGTAATCTATGCATAGGGGTTGATGCACGTTTTCATTATGTTTTCTCCGATAGAAACTTTGGGGTGCTCCCTGAAGTTCTTTGTGTGGATTGAATATTATGATTATGAAGTTGTTTGATGCATATCGTATAATCAACTCACGGATACTTGTGGTGACATTGGAGTATCTAGGTGACATTAGAGTTGGTTGATGTGTGTCATTTGGTGTTATTTTAGTACGAACTCTAGGGTTGTTTGTGACACTTATAGGAATAGCTCAATAGATCGATCGGAAAGGATAACTTTGAGGTGGTTTCGTACCCTATAAATAATTTCTATCTTATGTTCTCCGCTAATAGGAACTTGGGAGTGATTCTTTATCGCACGTTGAGGGATGATTATATGATCCAATTATGTTAACATTGTTGAGAGATTGCACTAGTGAAAGTATGAACCCTGGGCCTTGTTTTTAAGCATTGCAATACCGTTTGTGCTCACTTTAGTTACTAGTTACCTTGCTGTTTTTATATTTTCAGATTACAGAAACCTATATCTATTATCCATACTACACTTGTATCACCATCTCTTTGCCGAACTAGTGCACCTATACAATTTGCCATTGTATTGGGTGTGTTGGGGACACAAGAGACTCTTTGTTATTTGGTTGCAGGGTTGTTTGAGAGATACCATCTTCATCCTATGCCTCCCACGGATTGATAAACCTTAGGTCATCCACTTGAGGGAAAATTGCTACTGTCCTACAAAACTCTGCGCTTGGAGGCCCAACACGAGTCTACAAGAATAAGTTGTGTAGTAGACATCATCCACCAGTGGCTCCATGTACACACTCATATGCTTCCCCGGATAGTTAGGCCCTGGAATTATCAGCGTCAGGAACATGTGATGTCGTTGCATGCAAACGCCAGGGGGCAGATTCAGGGGGATAACATATACTGACCAACAGCTGTATATGGCAGCCATCAAACCATATGGATTGAACCCATCGGTTGTTATCCCAATAGCTACACTCTTCCAGTCATCCGTTTTTTTATGAATTTGAACAAATTTCTTCCATGCTTCACCATCCCGTGGATGTTGCATCTTTTTTGTATTGTACATCTTCCCTTCGGCGGCCCATCTCATATGTTGGGCAGTTTCCTCGGGCATATAAAGTCGTTGGATCCTTTCTGTGAATGAAAGATGTCGAAGGATATTGACGGCAATTGTGAGCTGCCTCTTGCTACCATCATCATTTTGTACCTCAATATACCTAGAGGATTTGCACTTGACACAGTAGTTTGTATCTTTATGTTCATCTCTAAATAACATGCATCCATTTGGACAAGCATGTATTTGGTCATACGGCATCTTAAGTGAACCGAGGATTTTGTTCGACTCGTACATGTTCTTTGGCAATATGTTTTCTTTAGGCAGCAGGCTAGCAATAACGGACAAAAACTCATTGAAGCAAATTATTCTTATGCAATGGTTTGCCTTCAGGGCCATTAGGCGTGCGATGCCATCTAGTTGAGTAACCTCTGTATGGGCGTGAAGGGGTTTATGTGCCGCAAACAAAGCTACATGATACTCTTCTGGGCTTTCCGCCGGCTCCTCGGAGTCCGGGTCCTCCCGCGGATCTGCACGGCGGATGTCATCTAACAGGTTTTCAATCCGAGTATCATATTCGCCGATGCGCTGTCGCACCACCTCTGCTCTGGACTGTTCTGTCTCACCGTGAAAGATCCACCGGTAATAGCCTGGCGTAAACCCATATTTGCCTAAGTGTTTACTCATAGTAATCTTATCTCTTTCAACCTGGTTATCGCACTCCATGCATGGGCACCAAATTCCACGAAGTGGCGTTTCTCCAGCAAATACTAATTCCAGGAAATCATTGGTCTTTGACCTCCACTTAGGGGTCATACCCTCCATGCTGGGATGTCCGGTGTACATCCACTCACGATCTTCCATCCTCTGATATAATGTGAAACACACACATAATATTTTTTATGTAACAAGTGGTTCCATCACGTTTTACGACATGCACTGAGCTATCTAATAGGTAAAGATAGGTCCTAATCCTACCCGAGGATGTGTAGGCTGGGTCCGCTTCCATGACGTACTCCGATCCGAGACAAAATTTCGGCAGCACCTCCCCGCTGTTCTCCAAATACACGTCTCGGCAATAATCCGAAAGGATGTGTATCCAGAGAACAACAAGGAGACGCCGTCGAAATTCTGTCTCAGATCGAAGTACGGCATGAAAACGACCAGCCTACACATCCTCGAGCTGTCCATGGAAAACATGGACAATTCGAAAGAGTTGAGGTTATAAATATGCAAAGACTTGCATATTTATAAATACAACCCTTCCGAATGGGAGACGCCTAGGTTACGCGACTATTTAGGTGATCTACAAATAATGGAAACCTACACATGAACGGGAAGAGATTACCCTTGAAGCATGCGACGGAATTCACTCTCTATTGTCAAAATAGATGCATGTCCTGCACGAAAGAATGAAGTAGTGTCAATCATATGTCCAGCACACACACATCAACAACACTCACTCACACACACATACACAACACATACTCACACACACATGAACAAAACTCACTCACTCACACACACATACCACAGCACACACTCACACACACACACACAAACACATCACACACACACATCAACAACACCCCACCCCCCCACCCACACACATCACACACTCACTCACACATGCACACACACATCAACAGCACCCCTCCCCCCCCACACACACACACACTCACAGACATTATTCACTATGCACATATACACCTAAATATTAAAAAAAAGATTGGAGGGACTCACCAACGAGGCAGGGGGACGGCGGAGGAGGTGGAGACACTCCCGGTGGCGGCGGCGGCGGCGGCGGAGCTCGGCGGACGGGGCGGCGGCGGTGAGGGGCGGCGGCTGTGGTGGAGCTCGGTGGACGGGGTGGCGGCGCTGAGGGGCGGGGGTGGTGGTGGAGCACGGCGGACGTGGCGGCGGCTCTGAGGGGCGGCGGCGGCGCCGGAGCTCGGCGGATGGGGAGGCGGCGCAGAGGGGTGGAGGCGGACGCGGGGGCCGGGGAAAGAGAGGAAGAGTGAGAGAAATGAGTGAGCGCGCGAGTTGGAAATTTTGGATAAGTCCCCGCAGGAACCATTTCCGAGAGTCAACTCAAAGAGGCACTCGGTAAAAGTCTTACCCTAGATCTCGCAGGCGCTTTTCCAAGAGTCGACACAAAGGTCGGTAAAGATGGTACCCTAGATCTTGGGTGCTTTTCCGAGAGAGCTCTCGGTAAAGTACAAGCCGTAGATCTAGGTTTTACCTAGTACCGAGAGCAACTCTCGGAACACTTACGCTTGCCGAGAGCGGCTCTCGGTAAAATTCGTAGTCAACATCATTTGTGGCAGCTTTCATGTATCCCTACATAAAAACATATATAAAAGCAATATAATTATCACAAATGTTGCACTGCATTATATCGAGAAATTTATTGCTCTGCTAGAGTTTCATCACCGGAAATTCCAGACCTGCAAGGCACCACATGAAATCATGCCCGGAAGCGGCACGGTGTCATCACATGGCCCATGTAGGGTGTGGTAAAATTTTGGGCGTGTTTTGAATAAGCCTCCCCTCAGGCTGCTTGTAAACCGCACCATCTCCGAGCTAGTCTCTGGGTATCGAGAGGGAACGTGTCCGGTTTGTGCAGGAAGTGCGGGTCCTGTTGCCTCGTTGGCCTCGAAACTTCTCGTGCTCTCAAAGGAGGCCATCGCATGACACGTGCCGTGCCCCCGCATTTTTCGGACCCGCGTGCAATATTCGAGAAATTTATTGCTCTGCTAGGGTTTCATCGCCGGAAATTCCAGACCTACAACGCACCACATGAAATCATGCCCGGAAGCGGCATGGGAAATCCTTTGTGATGTCCTTGCGGCATGCATAGGCCTTGCGCAGACGAGGGAGGGGCATGCCATGGCACCGGGGGATGGTCCCCCCCCCCTCGGGCGGTTTCCAGATCAAGCACCCATCCGGTGGCCCCGGCGGTCTAGGGCGTTGACCGGCACCGAGAGAGGGTAGGCCACGGTGAATACCTGCTTCTTCATGTTACGGCAGGTCATCGTGAGATGCCAGGCCAAGTCTAAGCCTGTTCTGTCACGGGATCGCACACCGTCGGTTTGGTCTCGCGGACGAACGCAGCCGGTCCTCGATGTTCCCGCCCGTCTGTGTGGTTTGTCAGGCATGTGCCACGTGAAGGATGTGCGTTGCTTATTCAAATAGCACACCACCCCTACATGCATATGCATGGGCCACACGCATGTAGGGGTGGTCCCCCCCCCCTCGGGCGGTTTCCAGATCGAGCACCCATCCGGTGGCCCTGGCGGTTTAGGGCGTTGACCGGCACCGAGAGAGGGTAGGCCACGGTGAATACCTGCTTCTTCGTGTTACGGCATGTCATCGTGAGATGCCAGACCAAGTCTAAGCCCGTTCTGTCACAGGATCGCACACCGTCGGCTCGGTCTCGCGGACGAACGCAGCCGGTCCTCGACGTTCCCACCCGTCTGTGTGGTTTGTCAGGCATGTGCCACGTGAAGGACGTGCGTTGCTTATTCAAACAGCACACCACCCCTGCATGCATATGCATGGGCCACACGCATGTAGGGGTGGTCCCCCCCCTCGGGCGGTTTCCAGATCGAGCACCCATCCGGTGGCCCCGGCGGTCTAGGGCGTTGACCGGCACCGAGAGGGGGTAGGCCACGATGAATACCTGCTTCTTCCTGTTACGGCAGGTCCTCGTTCTCATGTTTTTTACTTTACTGTGTTTAAAGTTGAGATTTAAACGAATCTAGCCCAAAACATAAGTCATCAAAATTCATGGCATTTTCAAACTTTAGTCATAAAAATATATGAAATATCAGATACAAAAAGAAAGTGCCAAACAAAAAAACAAACAGAAGGGAAATAAAGAAGTAGAGCAGTTTTTACCGAGCGTCGATTTACGGCTCTCAGGAAATGGTACCTTTACCGAGTGTGGCTCTCGGTAAAGTACCTAAACCTAGATCTTGTTTCTGCTCTGGTTGTAGCCGTGCTCGGTAGTATGTCTTATACTTTTTTTGTTGTTTTCTTACATGCTTGGCAAACCATCTTACCACATTATAGTTACACTTTTTTTCTCCTTTTCAGATGGCCCTCGCGCGTTTTTCCTGCCGAGCATGCATCCGGTGGCCCCGGCGGTCTAGGGCGTGGACCGGCACCGAGAGGGGGTAGTCCACAGTGAATACTTGCTTCTTCGTGTTACGGCAGGTCATCGTGAGATGCCAGGCCAAGTCTAAGACCGTTCTGTCACAGGATCGCACACCGTCGGCTCGGTCTCGCGGATGAACGCAGCCGGTCCTCGACGTTCCCGTCCGTCTGTGTGGTTTGTCAGGCATATGCCACGTGAAGGACGTGCGTTACTTATTCAAATAGCACACCTCCCCTGCATGCATATGCATGGGCCACACGCATGTAGGGGTGGTCCCCCCCCCCCTCGGGCGGTTTCCAGATCGAGCACCCATCTGGTGGCCCCGGCGGTCTAGGGCGTTGACCGGCACCGAGAGGGGGTAGGCCACGGTGAATACCTGCTTCTTCGTGTAATGGCAGTTCCCCGTTCTCATGTTTTTTACTTTACTGTGTTTAAAGTTGAGATTTAAACGAATCTAGTCCAAAACATAAGTCATCAAAATTCATGGCATTTTCAAACTTTAGTCATAAAAATATATGAAATATCAGATACAAAAAGAGAGTGCCAAACAAAAAAAAACAGAAGGGAAATAAAGAAGTCGAGCAGTTTTTACCGAGCGTCGATTTACGGCTCTCGGGAAATGGTACCTTTACCGAGGGTGGCTCTCGATAAAGTACCTAAACCTAGATCTTGTTTCTGCTCCGGTTTTAGCCGTGCTCGGTTGTATGTCTTATACTTTTTTTTGTTGTTTTCTTACATGCTGGGCAAACCACCTTACCAAATTATAGTTAGACTTTTGTTTTCTCCTTTTCAGATGGCCCTCGTGCGGTTTTCCCGCCGAGCACGCATCCGTTGGCCCCGGCGGTCTAGCGCGTTGACCGACACCGAGAGGGGGTAGGCCACAGTGAATACCTGCTTCTTCGTGTTACGGCAGGTCATCGTGAGATGCCAGGCCAAGTCTAAGCCCGTTCTGTCACAGGATCGCACACCGTCGGCTCGGTCTCGCGGACGAACGCAGCCGATCCTCGATGTTCCCGCCCGTCTGTGTGGTTTGTCAGGCATGTGCCACGTGAAGGATGTGCATTGCTTATTCAAACAGCACACCACCCCTGCATGCATTTGCATGGGCCACACGCATGTAGGGGTGGTCCCCCCCCCCTCGGGCGGTTTCGAGATCGAGCACCCATCCGGTGGCCCCGACGGCCTTGGACGTTGACCGGCATCGAGAGAGGGTAGGCCACGGTGATTACCTGCTTCTTCGTGTTACGGCAGGTCATCGTGAGATGCCAGACCAAGTCTAAGCCCGTTCTGTCACAGGATCGCCCATCGTCGGCTCGGTCTCGCGGACGAACGCAGCCGGTCCTCGACGTTCCCGCCCGTCTGTGTGGTTTGTCAGGCATGTGCCACGTGAAGGACGTGCGTTGCTTATTCAAACAGCACACCACCACTTCATGCATATGTATGGGCCACACGCATGTAGGGGTGGTCCCCCCCCTCGGACGGTTTCCAGATCGAGCACCCATCCGGTGGCCCCGGCGGTCTAGGGCGTTGACCGGCATCGAGAGAGGGTAGGCCACGGTGAATACCTGCTTCTTCGTGTTACGGCAGGTCATCGTGAGATGCCAGACCAAATCTAAGCCCGTTCTGTCATAGGATCGCCCACCGTCGGCTCGGTCTCGCGGACGAACGCAGCCGGTCCTCGACGTTCCCACCCGTCTGTGAGGTTTGTCAGGCATGTGCCACGTGAAGGACGTGCGTTGCTTATTCAAACAGCACACCACCCATGCATGCATATGCATGGGCCACACGCATGTAGGGGTGGTCCCCCCCCCCCTCGGGCGGTTTCCAGATCGAGCACCCATCCGGTGGCCCCGGTGGTCTAGGGCGTTGACCGGCACCGAGAGGGGGTAGGCCACGGTGAATACCGGCTTCTTCGTGTTACGCTAGGTCCCCGTTCTCATGTTTTTTACTTTACAGTGTTTAAAGTTGAGATTTAAACGAATCTGGCCCAAAACATAAGTCATCAAAATTCATGGCATTTTCAAACTTTAGTCATAAAAATATATGAAATATCAGATACAAAAAGAGAGTGCCAAACAAAAAAAACAAATAGAAGGGAAATAAACAAGTAGTACAGTTTTTACCGAGCGTCGATTTACGGCTCACAGGAAATGGTACCTTTACCGAGAGTGGCTCTCAGTAAAGTACCTAAACCTAGATCTTGTTTCTGCTCTGCTTGTAGTCGTGCTCGGTAGTATGTCTTATATTTTTTTGTTGTTTTCTTACATGCTTGGAAAACCACCTTACCACATTATAGTTACACTTTTGTTTTCTCCTTTTCAGATGGCCCTCACGCGGTTTTCCTGCCGAGCACGGATCCGGTGGCCCCGGCGGTCTAGGGTGTTGACTGGCACCGAGAGGGGGTAGGCCACGGTGAATACCTGCTTCTTCGTGTTACGGCAGGTCATCGTGAGATGCCAGGCCAAGTCTAAGCCCGTTCTGTCACAGGATCGCACACCGTCGGCTCGGTCTCGCAGACGAACGCAGCCGGTCCTTGACGTCCCCTCCCGTGTGTGTGGTTTGTCAGGCATGTGCCACATGAAGTACGTGCATTGCTTATTCAAACAGCACACCACCCCTGCATGCATATGCATGGGCCACACGCATGTAGGGGTGGTCCCCCCCCCCCTCTTCGGGCGGTTTCCAGATCGAGCACCCATTCAGTGGCCCCGGCGGTCTAGGGCATTGACCGGCACCGAGAGAGGGTAGGCCACGGTGAATACCTGCTTCTTCATGTTACAGCAGGTCATCGTTAGATGCCATACCAAGTCTAAGCCCGTTCTGTCACAGGATCGCCCACCGTCGGCTCGGTCTCGCGGACGAACGCAGCCGGTCCTCGACGTTCCCACCCGTCTGTGTGGTTTGTCAGGCATGTGCCACGTGAAGGACGTGCGTTGCTTATACAAACAGCACACCACCCCTGCATGCATATGCATGGGCCACACGCATGTAGGGGTGGTCCCCCCCCCCCCCTCGGGCGGTTTCCAGATCGAGCACCCATCCGGTGGCCCCGGCGGTCTAGGGCGTTGACCGGCATCGAGAGAGGGTAGGCCACGGTGAATACCTGCTTCTTCGTGTTACGGCAGGTCATCGTGAGATGCCAGACCAAATCTAAGCCCGTTCTGTCACAGGATCGCCCACCGTCGGCTCGGTCTCGCGGACGAACGCAGCCGGTCCTCGACGTTCCCGCCCGTCTGTGTGGTTTGTCAGGCATGTGCCACGTGAAGGACGTGCATTGCTTATTAAAACAGCACACCACCCCTGCATGCATATGCATGGGCCACACGCATGTAGGGGTGGTCCCCCCCCTCGGGCGGTTTCCAGATCGAGGACCCATCCGGTGGCCCCGGCGGTCTAGGGCGTTGACCGGCACCGAGAGGGGGTAGGCCACGGTGAATACCTACTTCTTCGTGTTACGACAGGTCCCCGTTCTCATGTTTTTTAATTTACCATGTTTAAAGTTGAGATTTAAACGAATCTAGCCCAAAACATAAGTCATCAAAATTCATGGCATTTTCAAACTTTAGTCATGAAAATATATGAAATATCAGATACAAAAAGAGAGTGCCAAACAAAAAAACAAACAGAAGGGAAATAAAGAAGTAGGGCAGTTTTTACCGAGCGTCGATTTATGGCACTCGGGAAATGGTACCTTTACCGAGAGTGGCTCTCGGTAAAGTGCCTAAACCTAGATCTTGTTTCTGCTCCAGTTGTAGCCGTGCTCGGTAGTATGTCTTATACTTTTTTTTGTTGTTTTCTTACATGCTTGGCAAACCACCTTACCACATTATAGTTACACTTTTGTTTTCTCCTTTTCAGATGGCCCTCGCGCGGTTTTCCCGCCGAGCACGCATCCGGTGGCCCCGGCGGTCTAGGGCGTTGACCGGCACCGAGAGGGGGTAGGCCACGGTGAATACCTGCTTCTTCGTGTTACGGTAGGTCATCGTGAGATGCCAGGCCAAGTCTAAACCCGTTCTGTCATAGGATCGCACACCGTCGGCTCGGTCTCGCGGACGAACGCAGCCGGTCCTCGACGTTCCCGCCCGTCTGTGTGGTTTGTCAGGCATGTGCCACGTGAAGGACGCGCTTTGCTTATTCAAACAGCACACCACCCCTGCATGCATATGCATGGGCCACACGCATGTAGGGGTGGTCCCCCCCCCTCGGGCGGTTTCCAGATCGAGCACCCATCCGGTGGCCCCGACGGTCTTGGACGTTGACCGGCATCGAGAGAGGGTAGGCCACGGTGATTACCTGCTTCTTCGTGTTACGGCAGGTCATCGTGAGATGCCAGACCAAGTCTAAGCCCGTTCTGTCACAGGATCGCCCACCGTCGGCTCGGTCTCGCGGACGAACGCAGCCGGTCCTCGACGTTCCCGCCCGTCTGTGTGGTTTGTCAGGCATGTGCCACGTGAAGGACGTGCGTTGCTTATTCAAATAGCACACCACCCCTGCATGCATATGCATGGGCCACACGCATATAGTGGTGGTTCCCCCCCCCCTCGGGCGGTTTCCAGATCGAGCACCCATCCGGTGGCCCCGGCGGTCTAGGGCGTTGACCGGCACCGAGAGGGGGTAGGCCACGGTGAATACCTGCTTCTTCGTGTTACGGCAGGTTCCCGTTCTCATGTTTTTTACTTTAAAGTGTTTAAAGTTGAGATTTAAATGAATCTAGCCCAAAACATAAGTCATCAAAATTCATGGCATTTTCAAACTTTAGTCATAAAAATATATGAAATATCAGATACAAAAAGAGAGTGCCAAACAAAAAAAACAAACAGAAGGGAAATAAAGAAGTAGAGCAGTTTTTACCGAGCGTCGATTTACGGCTCTCGGGAAATGGTACCTTTACCGAGTGTGGCTCTCGGTAAAGTACCTAAACCTAGATCTTAGCCGACCCCCTTTCTTTCTATCACTCACTTCGCTCTTTATCTTCTCCTTCCCTGCGCCACCGCCGAAATCGCCACCGCCACCATCTGCCGCCGCCATCGTGTTCTTCATGGCCGGCGCCCGGCGCGGCGGTTCTTCTATGCGGCCCAAGGACGGCGGCCGCAGCGGAGCGCCACCGGTGGCGCGGCATCTCGAGATGCCCTCAGGTACTCCCCTACCCTCCTCTCCCACCCCGTCCCACCTCCCACCCCACTGCCCCCCCCCCCACCCCCCACCCCGCCCACCCCAGCTCTCAACCCTATCCCTCTCCCCTCTGGCGCCCTCTGCCCCTCAACACAATCATCTGTTTCATGATGATTGTATTGTGCTTAGGTGAATATTGGTCAAGTAATTAATCCTCTATTTCAAAATTTAGATTAGGTAAATTTTGCTTAGGTTGATTTCAATTAAGTTACATCTGATTAGGTATATTAGTTCAAAATTTCATTTGTGTGAGCTGCTGCTATTCAACTAGACATTAGATTAATTTAGATTAGCAATGGAACCAAAATTTTGCTTAGGAACCAATATTTTGCTTAGGAATCAAATTTTGCTTTGCTTTCCCTATAAAGCATTCAGCTCATGAAGTTGCTTTGTTTTCTGAATCTATGCATTGCCTTTTTGCTGTCTTGTGCTTGCAAATATCAAGGAAAGGCCCCCTTTTTATTTTCTGTTTGATGTTGGTCTTGTATCGGAGACACTCTGCTGTTGTAGAAGCTTCAATTGTATTTCTGAACTTATAGGAATGATCTGTTTTAAATGGTGGGAAAAGGCAGTTATTTATGGTTTGAGATCTCGCTGATATTAGTCTGCAGTTTCCTTTTTTTACTATACTAACTAGTCTAAATTTTGCTTAGGAACCAAATTTTTCTTATGAACCAAAATTTTGCTTAGGAACCAAAATTTAGCTTAGCAATGGAACCAAGTTATAGTTATTTATAATTGTATTTTATTTTATTTTCAGATTACTCTCCGTTTTAGTTACTAATACATTTTATTTTGTTTTCAGATTCTGAGGGGGGCTCTAGTAAGTACCGGAGAGTCTCGAGTGGTAGGGCGACCCACGTCAGCAACTCTAGCACAACCGAGTCGTCCGGCTCCCTTCAGCTCGCTATCGACGAGGAGTCGACATCGGATGACGATGTCGGAGTGGACTCTGATGTACCGGATCCGCTCGCTACCCAGTCGGGCGACATGGTCGCCTCGGACGGCTCGAGGTCTACCTCGAGCAACACTTCCAAGAGGAAGAAATCCGGGCGTGGTCCGAGGAAGGTCCCGGAACCAATGGCTGATGGCGACCGTCCTGTCATTACACCGAGAGGAGATTGGTAAGCATTTGATTTGCAACATATTTTGGATACCACAGCTTTTCCACTCACATATGCTTGTCTTTTTCATCATGCAGCCAGTGGGAATTTATCCCTGCCAAGCCTAAGGGGGCGCGATTGCCGAACCACATCATCGGCTCCCTCTTGAGGAAGTACTTCCCCGGGTTGGCCAAGCCAGATGATGACCACCCGACGTCGCCAGGTTTAACCTGGGAGCACTACCAGCACACCAAGGATGAGCATGATGTCACCATGGCCACCCGGGTCATCGACAGTTTTTTTTTTAAGTATCTTCGCCACTTCATTTTTCCATATCCAAATTCTTGTAATTAACTGCCATATGCTTTCTTGTAGGAAGCATTTTCTTGCGTGGATGGTGAGAAAGAGAAGGTGACCAAAGGCATCGTGAAATCTGCCCGGAAGATACTCTCCGACACCAAGCACACGCTGCGGTACAAAGCCGTGATGCAGTGTCGGCCGCTCGACGACAAGGGGCTTAAGATGACGAGGAAGACTGCTTGCTGGACCAACTTGGAGAGAGAAGAATACTTGTCAATGGTAAGTGACTACATTGGTTGCTAGTACTTTGATTCATCCGCCTCTTGTTACTCAATGATTTGATTTTGTCTGACTAGGTGAGGGAACCCTGGATGAAGGTCGATTGTTGGGAGGCCCTGGTTGACATGTGGTGTGACCCGGCATGGCAGGCGCAGCATGTAGAGAAGGGAAACGATCGCGCCAAAATGCCAGGCCCGGCTCATGTCCAGGGGAGCCGGAACCTAACCACTCTGAAGCAATACATGGTATGTGGATTAAGATGTTAACTTTTTCGCACGGTGCATCTCCGTTCATTAAACTTGATGGTTAATTTTGCAGGAGGCGACGCTTGGTCGCCCGGTCCACATCCTGGAGGCCTGGAAAGAAGGCCACAAGGGGAAGGATGGCGTCGAGTTCTGCAGCTTGTCGGCGCAGGAGAAGTACGGGACCTTCAAAGAGGTCTTCCAGGAGGTGCACGGGCAGGACGCTGAACCTACGTCCAAGCCCCTTGATCCTGAGCTGCTCATCATTGATGGCGAGGGGAAGGGCCATGGCCGCCACCTCCTTTGCAACGGGGCGATCGCCACCTCCTCGCATCGCAAGCTCCACGAGATACGCGCGTCGGGCACAAGCTCAACTCCGTCCATACGGAGTCGCCCAACCGCCTCGTCACGTGAGATAGCGCGTCTCAAGGTTAGCATCATAACCATTCATTTATGTCCATGCCTCGAAATAGCACCCTTGCAACCTATATGAGCCTAATGCCATATTACAGGATTTAATGGACCAGCGGGCTGCTGAAGAGGAGCAAAGGCGGCTGGCTGAGCAGGAGAGCAGAAATAAGGAACGAGCAGACATGAACGAAAGGTTGAAGCTGCTCGAGAATCAACTACAGGTAGAACATTCTCTAAACTAGAGTAGAACATTCATTATATAGCGACGAACAATGCTCACGTGACTCTACTCTTATAGGTTCTTATGCAATCTCGAAGCAGTGGAAATGATGCCCCTCCTCCTCCTCCTCCTCCTCCGGAATCTTAATCCGATGGAAATGATGCCCCTCCTCCTCCTCCTCAAGATGTTGTATGAACATGTGAACTTCTATGTGACGTGCACGTGTTTTGCAAGTAGTGAACTTCCATAAGTTAACCATATGTATGAATTTGCGAACTTGTGTGTGATGTGTACTAGTATGAAACATTCGCCTATATATGTGGACTACTTTAAATTATGCCTATGTGTGTGATGTGTTGCTCGATGAATTTCTAGGGAGCTAGGAGCTCCCACATTCATTTGTTATGATAACATTTTCTGCACTGCATTTATATAAAGAAATTGCACTGTAGTTGTTTTCAGTTGCAGTGATCAGATAAGAAAGAGCTTAGCAACAGAAGCAATGGGACACATTTCCGAGAGCAACACTCGGAAAACGATAGACTACCGAGAGCAGCTCTCGAAAAAGGGGTCGTCTGAGAACTGAAACTACTGTTGCGCCACTCCTTTTCCGAGTGTTGCTCTCGGAAAAGGAGTCGGCTGAGCACTTTACTACTACAGTGGTGCCACTCTTTCCCGAGGGCGGTGACGCTCGGTAAAACGTCAGCTGCCATGTGGGACACCCGGTCCCACTGGTCAGTTCTGAAGGGTTTAGTCAACAGTCGTATATCGAGCATTGCCGAGCATGGCTCTCGACAAATACATCATCATATTATTCTTTTTAAAGATTTAGCAAATAATTTAAAACTTTTACTGATAAATATGACTAGTGGGACCACATGTCAGGTAGGAAAATGTTTCTGTGACGGGTTTTTACCGAGGGCGACGTAGCGGCTCTCGGTATAGGTAAACCAAGTGACGGCGCCGTCAGTTCCGAACGGGCATGCCACGTGGCTTCTCTTTGCCGTGTGTGGCTCTCGGCGTCTTCCCCGTTTGCCGTGCGGTGCTTGTTCGCCGTGAGCCCGTGACGGCAACGTCAGCTAGTTGATGTGAAGCCAGGCTTGCCGAGTGTGGCTCTCGGCGTTGTTTACTTTGCCGAGTGTCCGTGTTTTGGCTCTCGGCGAAGAGCCTGGCACCCGGCATATAAGGAAATTCCAGTAGTGCGCCCTCCCTTCTCTAGCTGCATGCGCATTGCTGATCCTTGCACTCCTCGCCGACGCGTTTCGCCTCTTCCCAAGTCCTATAAATCCGCTCGTTTGTGCTTTCGTTGCTTGGCATCCGACCACAATGGTGGCTGACTGCCGCGATCCCCTGAAGTGTCGCGCGTGCCTTGGCAACGGCCACCGCGCTGCCGACTGCCGCCTCCTTTCCTCAGCCCCTCCGGTCATGGCGGCTCGTCATCCCCCCAACGACCACATCACGCCCCCATCCCGCCGCCATCCCCCCCACCAGCGTTTTCCTGTCACCCCACACCCCTTCGCCCCCGCCCCCGCCCCCGTTCCTGCCCCACCCTACTCGCCGATCACTCCCCTCAACTTCGGCGAGCCCCCTAGTGATGATGACTCGACGGATTCTGATGCACCACCATGCTGTTGTCGTCCGGCGCAGCTCGACGTTACATGCTCCCGGTGGACATGAGGGATTTTGAGCGCTATATATGGCTTCGCCTACGTCGACCTGGAGGCTACCTCCCCTGGGCCTCTAGTCCGCTCGGCGCTGCTGTCCCAGGTTCCCCTGGGCATGGAGGCACAGACGGCACAAGGCTCCCACGGCACCGCGCTCGTCCTGTTTCGTTCAGCGGCGGCCCGTGAATTTGCTGTCAACGAGAGCCCGTTCCCGGTTCAGGAGCACAACGTGTTGAAATTATTGAATGATCTCAGAATCATCAAGCTCAAGATTTGAACCACCAATAGTAAGAAAAGAAGCAATCACACCTTAGGACCATGTGAGCATCATCTAGATGATCTTGTAGCAGCCGAAGATGATGCTGGATGAGGCCCATATCTTTCTCTTTAACCTAACACCACCAAGAGCTTGGTCTGGTGGCTGTGAAGAACCCTTCCCAGTGCTCCAGCGCAGGCTTGATCAGTAGCCTTAGAGAGAGAGAGAGAGTTCAGTGTGTGTGTGTATGTGCATGATGGGTTAGAACAACAGCAGCAAGACTTCCAGTCGTAGATGTTCTTCTCTCCTCTCCTTTATCTTTATATCAATAGCACTGTGCATCAAGGGGGGCCACACCATGTGTTGGCTGATGAGCTGCCCCTGATCAGAGCAGCTCATCAGAGTAGGTAGGTGGCCACTGTAGCCACCGCCTACTAGCAGCACTGTAGCTCTTCAGATATTTTCCACTTAAGCCTTAATCCTTAATCTTTTAATCTTAGGACATAATAGCTACAGTTTAGTCTTTAAGATCAAAATATCCAACACAACGTCTTCTTCGAGCGGCATGAGGAGGCGCCTAACCGGCTCCGCTTCACCCACCGTGGCTACGCGGCGCTGGCCCTGGTCGGTTACCCCGTTGAGCATTGGAACAGGCCACATATACGCGCCTCGGTGGGTGGAATGGGCAACCCCATGGAGATCTCGGAGATATGCCTGTCCGGCGGGGACTATGCTGCGGTTCTCATGGTGATCAAGTACGAGCGCTACCTCGCCATCCCTCAAGATCTCAACGTCAAGAATTCCGACGGGCTCTATACTGTGGTCGAGGTCCAGCGCGTCCGCCGCTGGCCTATCGATGGCGCGGTGCCTCCTCATCCACCGCCCCCCCGGCCCGCATGGGGGTAGCGGCGGTGGTGGTGGCGGTGGCCCTCCTGGCGGCGGCGGTGGCCCGAGCCGTGGGTCGCGAGGTGTGCCCTCGACCTGGCATCACGGGTCCTCTAGCGGCGCGCGTGACGATGCCCGCGGTGCTGCTGCCCGCGTCCAGCTCCGGTGCACCCCACCGCTGCTCCCTCCCGGACGAGGCTTACTTCCGCATTGATATGTCCGACGATGCAAGTGTGGAGGCTCCTCCATTCTCTGCCATTGCCGCGGTCGGGGTCCCGCGCGTCGAGGGCATCCAGCTCGCTGTTTGCGATGGCGCCTTCCACCTCCTCGTCAAAGGCCATGGCGGGCGGGGCTGGTTACTTCCGCATCCCTCAGGAGATGGCCCGCTCCTCGGCTCATGGCCCGCGCGGCCTCGCACATGTGAACCTCGTCTCCGGTGCTGTTGGTGTGATCGACAAGATCGCCGTGGTGAAAGGCGTGAAGGACGTGGCGGTGGACCTGCTTGCTGATCCAGTCGTCACGGGCGATCCCCTGGCGTTTGCTCCGAAGCGTCTCGGTGGTGCTGGCGTGGCCGCTGTCCCCGTGGTGCCGGCGTGTTTGTTCCTCTCGTGTGCTCGAGTGTTGTGCGTTAGTCTGTTTGGGCGCGATCCAATTTTGTTCTTGAGATGCCAGCCAGGCTGGTCGGCGACCTCACGTCGCATGCATTCTGGGCATCCCCCCATGCTGTTGTGTGTGTGTCTGTAGATAAGCTTGTAGGTGTGTGTTTGGGTTCCCTTGCTATGTACCCTGCGCCTCACTGCTGGCTGTGGCTCGCGTCTGCTGTTTGTGGTGTTCACCTAGTGTATATATGGCAGTAAACCCGCGCGCTTAAGAAACTGTGGCTCTGCTCTTGGAATGTCCGTGGTCTTAATGACCCAGCCAAGTGCCTCGACGTGAAGAAGAACCTTGACGCTCAACCTCTCCGCATCGTCTGCTTGCAAGAATCGAAATTGACTGCTGTGTCCACTGTCCACCAGTAAAGCGGCTTCCTTTCTTCCTCATGGCATCTCGTCATTGTCTTTCAAGGCTTCAGATGGTGCCTCGGGCGGGCTCGTGACTGCCTGGTGCGATGGACTGGTCACCCACCAGAGGGACGTGGAACTCAACTTCACGCTTACCTCGTTCTTTGTGTTCACCGCCGACGCCTCGCCCTTCGCGGTCGCGGTGACCAACGTCTACGCTCCATGCACTGCTGAGCGGCGCCCTGAGTTCCTGGCTGAAATTCGCGCCGTCGCCGAAACATGTGCTCTCCCGTGGCTCTTGGTTGGCGACTTCAACCTCGCCCGATGTCCTGATGAAAAGAATAACCCAAACTTGGACGCCGCTGCAGCTGCGGAGTTCAACCTGGCCGTCAATGACTTGTCACTTGAGGACCTTCCCCTCGTCGACCGCCGCTTCACCTGGTCCAATTGTAGGGCTGATCCGACTCTTGTCCGCCTCGACCGCGCATTGATCAACCTTGAGTGGGGCTCCTTGTTGTTCAAGTTCAACACGACTCTTCGCTAGCTCCGCCATCCGCACCACGTCCGATCATGTTCCGCTGGTCGTCGAGGTCGTCTCTCGTGCGCCAGCCGGCTCGTTCTTCCGGTATGAGCGTTGTTGGGCCTTCTCTGAGGAATGCCGTGCATTAATCCATAGCATTTGGGCGAGGCCCCAGAACCGGCGAGGGCGTGCTGCTCAACGGCTCTCCCGATCGCTCAAGTGGGCTAGGTGCGCATCCAAAAAATGGGCCAAAAATCGCAAGCGCCCCGCCGAGGTGGTTTCTAACTGTCGTGCGGTCATCGAACTTCTGGACTTGACTGAGGAGTTCTGTGCACTCTCGCCCCCTGAGCTCCTCCTTCGATCGTTTGCTAAAGACCGCCTATCCGAGGAATATAAGAAACTTGACATTTATTGGCGACAACGGTATACTTATCGGCTCTGCAAGCTTGGAGATGGCAACACTTCTTTCCTTCATGCTGGCGCGTCTGCCCGTCTTCGGAAGAATAAAATTCAAGTCCTACATGCGGACGGGGTCGCTCACTTTAATCATGGCGACAAGGCTAGACTGTTATCGGATTTTTATTCGTCTCTCCTGGGCACTGCCGGCCCCTCTTCGTGGAGCTTCGACCCTCGCATGTACTTGGCGTGCGTGCCTGGTCTAGATGACCTTGAGAGGCCTTTCACCATGGAGGAGCTCAAAGTGGCGGTCCAACAGCAGCCCCGGTCCGGACGGGTTCGGCCCTGCCTTCTTCAAAAAGTTTTGGGACACAGTTTCTCTGGACCTGTTGGACTTCTTGAATGATTTCTACTCCGGTGAGGCGGACCTGGATGGTGTTAACCGTGCTTTTATTACCCTGCTGCCGAAGTGTGACGTGGTGCTCTCGGCGGATGGATTCCGGCCCATTTCCCTCCAAAATTGCATTATGAAAATTATCTCCCGGATCTTGACCACACGGCTGCACAGATTTATTGAGCTCTTGGTGTCTTTTGAACAATCTGGGTTTATTGCCGGGAGATGAATCACAGATAATTTCTTGTATATATGCAGCAGATTTGGTCCAGAGATGTCGTCTTCGAAAGATGCCCGCGATTGCCCTTAAATTGGATTTCAAGAAAGCCTTTGATTCAATTAGCTGGGATGCTCTGGGTATAATCATGCAGGCGCGCGGGTTCGGTGATCGATGGTGCTCTTGGATCCATAATATCCTTACCACCGGAAAAACAGCAGTGCTGTTGAACGGGGTCCCCGGCAGATGGATTCAGTGTAAAAAGGGACTGCGACAGGGGGACCCTATGTCGCCCTACCTCTTCTTGATAGTTGCGGACCTTCTCCACCAACTGATTGTCAAGGATGACTCCGCCGACCGGCTACTGCATCCGCTTGTCGACGACCTGCCATGTCCTGTTGTTCAGTACGCCGATGATACCCTCTTGTTGGTTCGTGCTGATCAGGGGCAGCTTTCTCGGCTACGGTCTATTTTGGATGCCTTCTCTGCTGCCACGGGGCTAACTATCAACTTCCACAAAAGCACCTTCGTCCCCATATGCGTCGACCCCGCACGTGCTGCCTTGCTGGCTGCAGAACTTGGCTGCCCGCTGTCAACATTCCCCCAGACATATCTCGGCCTGCCTCTCTCTGATGAAAAATTGCCTGCTAGTGCCCTGGATTTCTTGCCGATCAAAATTGAGCGGCGCATACCTGGGTGGCGCACACACACACTTGACCAGGGGGGCCGTGTGACACTTACTTCTGCAGTTCTGGCTGCGATCCCCACTCATGCCATGTCAGTTTTACCCCTCCCTAAAGGCATTGTGGCCAAGATGGACCGCCCCAGAAGGGCCATGTTCTGGAAAGGGGCAAGCGAGTGCTCCGGGGGGTACTGCCAGGTTGCATGGCATGAGGCTTGTCGTCTCCGCTCGAAGGGGGGGCTTGGCTTGGTCGACATTGAGATCCAGAACACATGCCTCCTGTTGAAGATGGTCCATAAAATCTTCAGTGGCGTCCGTACCCCCTGGACTATCTGGGTGCGCCGTTGGTACTTGGGCGACCGTCCCGCTGCTTCAACCCCCTCCTGGAAGGCGTTCGCCTCCCTGGTCCCTCTCTATCGTTCCCTGACATCAATAAGGGTGGGCGACGGCGTGGGCACATCCATCTGGCATGACAACTGGACCTCACTCGGGGCCCTAGCGGCCGCTCTTCCCGCCGCATACTCGCATTGTCTCCACCCCAGCGCGACCCTGGGGGACTTCGGTCGGCTTGGTCCTGATGCAATTCATGTGCATGACCGTCTATCTAGGGCTGCTGAGTTGGAGCTCCACCTACTTTGGTCTGCACTTGACCACGTGCGGTTCTCTGCGACAAGTGATGAGCGGACCCTCGCTTGGGGGGTTGTCTTCAATTCAAGGCAGGTGCGGTGTACCATATGATCAAAAGCTCTGGTTGCAGGCTCCCCTTGCAGGGCTTCAACTGGGACGGATTCATGCCCCTCAAAGTCAAGGTGTTCGCCTGGATCCTACGACATGGCAACATCCGTACGAGGGCCTTCCTTCGTCGAGTTGGGTTCCTCGACTATGATGATTTCCCTTTCTGCCCAGGGCAGTCGGAAACAATTGTGCACCTCTTCTTGGAGTGCCCCCGTTTGCGTTTGATGTGGGCGCGTATCCTCGGCCGTCGTCGCTTGCCTGTTGATTGCACGGTGGAAAAAGTTTCGTGCGCCTTCTCTGCCTATCACCCCTCCTGGAACCGTCCTCTCCTCAGCACGGCAATCTGCTCTATCCTCTGGGTGGTTTGGAAGTCCAGGAACCGGATGGCGTTCAATAACATCCGTACCTCGGATATTGACTTGCGACATTCGATCCAAGAGCATCTTCTCTTGTGGATTGTTCGGCCCCCTCCCGCGTAGACTGTGCGCCGTTGCGTCAATGGTGCACGGATATTTGTAACTGACGCACCCCCTCCCTCCCTCCCTGCCCCCTCCCTTCCATTAGCACTCTGCGGGGTGTTTTATGTGATGTACGAATGATTCATTATTATTATTAATACAATATTCAGGTGGGCGATCGCCCCCGTTGATTGTTCAAAAAAAAGAACCCCCCTCAAACCCGAGGGAACCCCGGCAGCATCAGGCACCCCGGAGCCGCATGCCGCCAATTATTTGCCACTCTTTAGGCTTCTACAACGTGGTGCCGCAAAACGGACTCATCGCCTGTTCACGGACGTGGCGATACGAGAGCCAGCCGTAGCTATTAAATTTTGCCTATTTGTTCCGCCTTGTTCGTGTACGCAATTCAGCAAACACTTTGTGTGCACTGGAGCACGGACATACGCCGCCGACATCAACGGCGGCCACATGACGACACAAGCAACAATTTGTGATTGGGAGTTGTTTCATGTGATTGCGAGATTTGTTCCTGGTGATTGATAGAGTCGTTCCATGTAATTGAGTAGTTCTCCACTCTTCTAAATCCTTTCTGTCTGCGAGTTGTTCCTTATGATTCTAAGAGTTGTTCCCTGATTGAGAGATTTGTTCCTGGTGATTGTGAGAGTTGTTCCCTATGATCTGTACCCATCCCGCGGATCAGTCGCCGCCAGCGGCGTGCGCCGCTGCAGCCGAGAAGAATGAGCTCTAGGATTTTTTTTTTTCAGCCACACACATCGTGGCCAGGAGAACTCCAGGATCCTTGTGTGTTGGCTTTGGTTTTTGCGTCCATGGCCGCTGTCGAGGGCGAGCTCAAGCCGCGTGGGGTGCTCGCCGCCCGGCGTGCTTGCAGGACAGTGAGAGAGAGAGAGAGAGAGTAGAGAGATGGGGAGAAAAAAATGACACTAACGAGTGGGTTTAATGTGGGTCAGGCGGACGTGCGGACTCCTGTAAACCTCCCTCTCGCCGCCCGCCGTGTTTGCGAGAATTCGCCGCCCGCCGTGTTGGATGGAAAATTGGTTTGGAGACCACGATCCGAACGTTTGAGATTGTTTTGAGGCACGACATTCGAGATGCCCATTTTACTTTGACAATTTGCCACTGGTTGCATTGTATTTGATATTTTGCCACTTCCTAGGACATCTCCAATGCTATCAAACTGCCCGTAAACGTCCGGATCGTGCGGTCCGAACACTTAGAGCCCTCCAACGCCGCCCATCAAACGTCTGCGGACAGGTCGGAGCGTCCAAATTCCCACAAATCGAAAAGAAACATGGAGGAGCTTTTTTTGGGGGGGGGGGGGGGGGGGGTCCGGACCTCCGCCACGTACGCGTCTGGCTGCCCGGACCCACACAAAACCAATTTTCTCTTCCTACTTCGGCCCACCGTTGATGTCGGCGTTATGTCATCTTGCTTATTGCGTTGTTATGTTTATCGTAATCTTAATACTTTGATATGCATGCTGGATAGCGATCCTAGGGTGGAGTAATAGTAGTAGATGTTGTTGGATTAACGGTCTACTTATAACGGACGTAATGCCTATATGAGATTATGCCATGAATGATCATAGTTATAAACATTGCTATTTTTGTCAATTGCCCAACTGTAATTTGTTACCATGTCGTTTGCCTTCTTTTCGAGAGAGATACCTCTAGTGAACCTATGGCCCCGGGTCTATTCTTTCATCAATACAGACTCCTACACAATTGCCTCTTTATTATTTGTCTTTACTTATTTGTCACACTACTATTATCTATCTATTTGCTTTTAACCTTGTAACTAGCAAGACAAGGGGCTTGACAACCCCTTGCCAAGTTGAGCGCAAGTATTTTATTTGTTTGTGTGTAGGCACCGTTTATCTTTTTAGCTTGTTGCTTTCTACTGGTTCGATTAAACATTGGTTCTTAACTGAGAAAAATACTTTGCTTCTGTGCTACATCGTCCTTCCTCTTTAGGGAAACCCCAACTCCTACAGGAGTAGCAGCCGTCCACCTCCAATAAGCACCGCCACCGCCCAGGATCAACCTCTGGAAGGCCTCTGCTGCTTGGGAAGGAGCACGCCAGGCATGGGCTATGTTGCAGGCCCACTACCCCAACCTCAACATCACCCACATCGCGACGTTGAATCCAAAGGGGGGCGGTGGGAACGTGGTGCTGCCCGACGGCTACTTTGGCGCCGTCATGGAGCTTGCCCGGTGAACCGAGCAGGATTGCCTCTCGCAAGAAATCATAGTGTGATTTATTAGTAGTATCAACTCAGGATGTTTAGGAAGTATGTAAAAACTTTTAAGCCTAAACTATGCCGGTTAATTTTGGGTGCCAAAGACAAGTTTGGCCTTAAAGTTATTTTTGTGCTTCTGGCATGCCTTAATATTTTCCGCATTTGATTTCGTGGAAGCTTTCAGCTTTGACCTCCTCGACAGATGATCAGGGAACTGCGGCTGCAATGAAGGAGTGCTCCCGTTGCCAACTTAGCCGAACTAGCGGAAACTATGGGCAGACATCGAAGCAAGGCAGACCGACTTGACCAAAGGCACTAGTCAAAAATCAGAGCTAAGTACCGGCAAACGACTAAGGAAGAAAACACTTACACCGGCTAGCAACAAATATTCAAACAAAGGCATTAACGACACCCATGTCCAGCCTGGGGGAACAAAATCAAACTTCCAGACGAAAACCTTACTGGGTAAATTATTAAGCACCATCAACAAATCAAATAAAGGCGCAAGAGCAAATATAAGATACCCCGACTTAGGGGTAACAAACTTTATTAAATTCATGCCATAATGTCTGGATCGAGCTAAACAATAATTTAAACTAAGATTAAAGATAAAAAGAGCTAAGTGTGAACACAATGTAGCGGGAAGATGTTCCATAGACCGGGCTCGAGGCGTCCAATATTTGCTTCTCGGATCCGATATATGCTCCTCCATCGAGAACTCTGTCGATCATGAAAGGACCATCCCACATTGGCGAGAGCTTGTCGTTGCCCTTCTTGTCCTGAAACCGACATAAAACGAGGTCACCGATGTTGAACGACCTCATACTTCACGTGCTTGATAGCGGTGAAGCTGCTGCTGGTAGATGATCGACCTGGCTACAACGACGTCCCGAGCTTCATCTAGGGCATCCACATCATCCTCGCACTCTAGCTCTGTAACCTGCTCTTCGTACTGGCGTACCCGACGAGCATCGTGCGCGATGTGACTATGGAAGACGGCTTCAGCACCGTAAACCATAAAAACTAGCGTGTAGCCGGTAGATCGGTTGGGCGTAGTCCTCAGACGGCATAAGATGGAGTCGAGCTCCTCGCCCACTTGCCATTAGTATTTTCCAGGGACCGATGAGCCGGCCTGAGGACCCCTAGGTTGGTTCCTCTTAGGGCCACCCTGTATGCCCATGGCGCTCTATAAAGAAGACTATGGAAGCCTCGTCGTCCAAGACAAGGAGGCCAGAGCCGTGAAGGAATCCTCCTCCATTGACGAAGCCGACTAGGTTGTGTAACCCTAGGAGCGCTGGTATGTTATATATGTCGGGACCGAGCTAGTCGATAGATCATCATACAATCCCTTGGTTCATACATGTACTTTGTACACCCTAATCACAATATACATGAGCAGGAGCAGGGTATTGCCTCTTCTCGCGAGCCCGAACCTGGGTAAATTGGTCTCATGTTTCCCCTCCGACCTACTCGCCATGCAGGGATACCCTACCGAGGGATTTGCCGAAATCATCTCGGACACAAAGGGACTATCAAGGAATGTGATAGATAATGCATTGAGGGGGATGGGTATGAGACCCATATGTGTTACTCCATAGTGGTAACCCAACCTTTGTGATTGGAGATCCCATGAATTAGGACCTGGAAAGAACAAGCTATTGGTTAACAGAGGAGAGTAACCTATAACCCTCTCTAGATGAAGATGCAAACTCTCAGAGTTATAAGGCTGGTTGGAAACATGCTTAATGTGTTTCTATTGCCTATATGTAGCAAAAATGTTGTCCTATAGAGCATTCTTGAGAGAGTACACCTATATGAGCCAACGTCACAATCTATGAGACTTGGGTGATCTCTAGTAAGCTCACGAAGGAACTAGAGAGTATGACGTAAATGGTCCACCCACTGGGTAGGCTACTGGCAGCCAGGTACTGGTTATGACTTTGAGTGAAACCTGTTCGCACAAACTTGCAATTCAAGGCATAATCTATTGTCAAGTTGTGAATGGAGGGAAGTTCGACCTAACAATCTCTACTTAAACACGTACTATATTAAACAAGTAGTGAAATTAGGCAAATCTCCAAATTGACATTTGAGATATGGTGGTGGTGGGTGGGGGGGGGAGATTTGGGCTAGCCAGTAGCTAAATACTAATAAATCTCAAAGGCCTATGACTAAATGGCAAGAGGTGGTGCAAATCTTCAGTCCCATACTTCTAGTGGAGGTTGTGTTAGACCACTTTATATAGTGGGTTCTCCCCCACTATACTTTGCGATGAGTATGAGGAGAGAAAGAGAACACTACTTGCACGCTCGCTCGCCTGACCTGGCCGGGCTCGGGCAGGGGCGAAGGGCGCGGGCGTGCGGCATGCGCGTGAATGATCCGCCGAAATCCGGTCTATGACCTTGTAGGAGCGCGACTTCCTTTTGTTGTTTTATTTTTTGGTTTCTTGGCAAACAAGTTGATTGTTTCCTTGGCTCCTAAGTTGGAAATCAAGTTGGTTGAGATTGTGATCGCTATACAATACCGTGTGGGATCTCCTATATATACAACTTACTGGCCACGAACAAAATGCACCGAAACAAGCTAGGATGTTGTCTTCTCTCGCTATTGGCGCCGCCATCGTAGTCTACTCCATCCCGAGCGCCGGCGTGCACTGGTGAGCGGGAGTGCAGGTCTCCGGAACCTCTCGTCCTTGTGATCCTGCACCGGGAGAGGACAAATTATGTTTTTGGGAAGCGCTTTGCGCGATTGCTCGTGTTCTTCACCATGGATAGCCTTCCATGCAAGTCAGCCGGCGTATCGGCGTCTGCAACATCGTCTACTTCGAACGGTCTTCACCAACATCGTGGTCAACAACATTGGTTCTGCAGCAGCCACGGCTACAAACGAACAGTATGTGCGTCATGATCTGATCATGTCCCTAATTATGGTTGATGCTACATGTGCGATACCGCTATCATGACGTTCATCCAGTATGCTAGAGCTATGCATGCTAATTACTATTCTTGTCATGAATTATTTGCTGAAATTAATCACGAATTTACCTAATTTTTCAACATCGAGTTCTAGAGAGATCGGATACCCCGGTACCTTTGTGCCGTCAACCACCTCAAAGGTCAACGGTCGACTCTCGGGCTGATCTCATTAGTTATTTTTGTTCATGTGTTACTCGCTTGCGTATAATATTGATGAGCCAGGTAACAGATATGTACGTAGGTAGGAGTATATACACCGTACTTCTGGGGTCAACACATACGCGTGTATAACATGCTGCAGATAGATTAGGAGCCATAGTTGACGTCTTGATCTTTGGCTGATTCTTGACGGCGAAAACGAGGCTTGAACAAATTATATTCATTCATGTGCTGCTTGCGTGAATATGATTAATTCAGTCGACACTACGTACCGTATCTAGCGGGTAGGTCAATGCGCGTGTAACAGGCAGCGTGCTGCAGCTAGATTAAGTATACTCAATAATTTGGTGCCTGCCTGCAAACAGCTAGCTACTACTCTTTTTTCTAGGCTAGCTAGGTACTACTTGCTCTGTCTTCTCCCTCTTGAGGCTCTGGCCTAGCTCTCAACCTTCAACCCACGATTCGGCCGTTTATGCGCATAAAACACAGCCTTACAAACAGAGAGCCCTTTTCATTCCAAAAGACTAGCCTAAAGGGCGGATGGCTATTCTTCCTTATAAGTTGGTCCTAGCCTACTCCCGTAATCGAGGTGGGACTAAAGTCACTGGTAACGCCCACCAGCCTAACAAAGGAGGCGGGTCCGCATCCGGGTACGCTCCTACGTCTACAGCTCTGTCATCGGGCTCGTGCAACAACTAACTAGAGCTTCTCGTGCGTTTCATGGCGGCGACACACTTGCTGCGGGAAGACGGTGCGGGCCATCGCATTGCTCTAGAGTTGAGGTCCACGAGAGCAGAGAGCGGGGAGAGGGTAGAGGGGAGCATTCCGGTTCCGGAAAGTCCACCCCAGAGAGGCACGCGGTTTGGAGGGTGGAGGACCGAGGCGACGGCACGCTGGGTGGCCCGGGAGGTCGGCCGCCCGAAGGCGTGCGCGGCGACAGGTATTTACATGTGGGCCCCACCTACCGGTGGACTGCTGCAACTTTTTTTTTTTTTTTTTTGCAACTAGTTACTCCCTTTCATGGCCTTTGCGCAGGTGAGGCCTCGAGTTAGATTCACGGCGGGGCCGGGCAGGCGAGAAGCAGGCAGAGCTCACGGCGGCAACGGCTTATGGGTTGTTGGACTTGGAGAAGAAAGCCTACACAAGTCAACGGGCACACGTGCTGTGTGTTTCCCTTGTCACCTCCTGATGAGCAGGCCCCACTTGTCAGAATCATCATCAAAACGTCCTAAGCCACCTAGTGGCTTATGCAAAAAGATTACCATAGACATGGTTTTTTTTTTTTTTTTTTGCCAAAATTTGGTAAAGACGTGTTCTCTGGAACCTAGCCCTCAATGTGATGGTTTCGCACAATTAACTCAGAAATGGATTCATCTCAAGGAAATTTAGTAGTAGAATCTCATGCTACAAGCATACAAGTGTTCCCTACAACAAAAGTAAGAAGGCTTGGAAGAAGAGGTGAATTAAAAGCCATTTCGTGTGTCAATGAAAGAAAACGTGCAAATATAAACCTGGGCATCGAAATCAAACCAACAAAAGCCGGAGCACATGGCAAGAGAAAAAGAGAACACATACAGAGAATGGCCGAGACAGGGCAACTAACATTACCCCAACTTCCAAAATGCCAGCACAAAAAAAATGTATCATGTATCAGGGCGGCGTCTTCAAAGCGCAAGTATATGAGTGGATCAATGGCAGCGGTTCGATCAATCGCCCCGTGCGCATGATTATGTGGCCAGAATGATATACATCACGACCACTAACACAAAGATTTTTGGGGATGGCAAAATCTAGGGATGCCCTAGTAATAACACGCTACTAAACTGCAACATGATGGCTACTGATTCTTGTTCTAGTTAACCCTGTACAACAAGCTATTCGACTAGCATCTGCCGTACAACTTTCAGCTTGTCGCAACAAGGTCTGAATATAAACCTTTCACTCTAGCATAGCATATGCATAATTAGCCATTTCATCATCCACTGCTGCCACACTTCCATACAAACAGGATGTGAGTTTCAGAGAACTCTAAATATGTAGCCGGTAACATGTTTTGCCGTAAGCAGATGCTACGGCCCTCCATAAATCACCCACAGATTGGCGCCATAATTTAAAGTTCAGTATTTTATCTGAGAAAACACACACGAAAGAGCTCCCATTCTGCCTGAGCTTCCCTCCGCAGTTGCACAATGATCACTTCAGCTCCATCGCCTCCCTGCAAAATTCGGTTGACCAAAACATTTAAGCAAGGAACAGATTCTACCGGTTACGGCAACACCAAGAATCAGCAGCAGCTAGCAATGTTAACCTCAAAATAAAAACAAGATGGAAGATGGATTCCTTACCAGAATAGTTTCTCGATCTCTTCGCTTTCCGGGTCCAACTCCAGAGCCCGCGAGAGTGAGGAATACGCAGCATCATACTCCTGCGCAACGCAAGAGCACAGTGGAATCAAATGACATGACGCATGTGAAAGCAGCAATGAAATCGTCAGTTTCAACCCTCCCACTGCATGCACCTTCATGAACATTAGAGCTGCTCCTTCCCGATAGTGCGCCTTTGCCCACTTCGGGCGCAGCTTTGTGCATTCAGCTGCATCCTCATAAGCCCTTCGCCCATCACCCATGCGAAGCAAGCAGAGGCTCCTGTTTGATAACAGCTTGGCGTCGAAGTTATCCATCTTCAGTGCCTACACCAGACGATACGGTGAAAACTTGCTCTAGTTGCCACATTCCAGAAATGCTTGGATCACTTTACACGACCAATCATTTGTCATTTGTCCTCAGTACAATGACCGAAAAACAAAAACTGTGATAGAAAAGCATCTCCCACCTGAAATTCCCCATTGTTTGTTACCACTAGCTCTAGGAATGAAACTTCTCCAGACTACGCTGTCCAGCTAATACTCCATATTGTGACAAGATGCATACACCAGTAACTAGTCTTTCAACAAGTTCATGTGATAGCATTACAAGATAACTGGTCATTTTTACACATTGCCAAGGTCAATCAATTTTAATAATATGGATCAGCCGAATTGTAATGGAGGAACATGTTTCATGGCTGTATCTCCAGTCTAGAAAGAAAAAATAGTCTGACAATATACCTGCGTGTAGAACACTGATGCATTTTGATAATCCTGCTTCTTAAATGCTTCATCCGCTTGTTGTTTTATGTAAGACATCTTCTTTTTCACAAAACTACCATCCTGGACAACTCACAATAACTTGAGTCAGACCTCTTATATATATATACATCTTGGGAGGTCAGATGCGTGAGGGAGAATCAGTACTCTACTAAGATGTTAAGGTGAAGTGAATGAATCCAAGAAATAGTTCTAACCAATGCAAGATTTAAAAAATCAGTTCTCACTTGCTAAGTAGACAGGAAATGGAGAGAACTATTTAAGAAAATGAATCTGCCTCCTTGTTATTTAAAAAAAAAACAGATTTCATGAATTACAATTTGAGCACAGTAACATATGAGCAAAACAAGCTATCCAATAAACATCCTTCAAATAAAATGAGTTTTCAGAACAGAGCTTAAACAGCGATGCAGATGCAAGAAAATACATGTGCGTTTGACGAGCAGGAATAGGAAACTAAGCTTCGGGAAATTCAGATTCTTGTTCTATGAAGTTTTAGTTAAACGCCTACTTGATGCCAACATTGTTCAGAGAGTTAAGGTGAACAAAATAGCCATGGGCATGCAAGAAAATTGCTACAACAACGTACCTCAAGTTGCTTGATTTCCATCTCCACATGCTTAATGATTCCATCAACGGTCCAATTAGCCACAGTTGAAATAGGAGAGGTGAAAGGAAAGAGAATCTCAACATCTTCTCGTGTACCATACTCAGCAGCCAACTCTATTGGCAATCTACCAAACTGGTGAGGGACAAGGGAAGCTTTAGCGAAGCGATATTCAACATTTAGGAAATAAGCAATGTTGTCGACACTATTACTTCAAACCATATTACTCAACTGACCAAATTAACAAAATACATGGCACAAAGGGGGAAAGGCGAAACAGCGACAAGCTTATGTAAAAAAAATGCAACTTAGCACAGCCTTTTATTGCTATTTTGCAGATAGCATAATGTTGCTGTACTTACCTCATAACTCGTAAGGATGTTGCATATCAATTTAAGACATGTACACTGAAATTACAAAGCCAAGCAAGACACAAGAATATGTGACAAAAAGAAAGCATTCTCACCCTGTCAATAACATTTGCGTTTGCACCAGCTTCCACCAAACACTTAATAGCTTCAGTTAAGCCCTTCTCTGCAGCCTTTGCCAAAGGATTATCACCATTCACATTAGTCCCACCCTATCAGATGCAAATATAGAAGATAAGCCCATCAAACAATTGTCTAGTCGCTAATACAGAGATAACTAAATCAAACTTCAGTTTATAGAAATCCTATATTCCTACTGAAATCTAATTAACAAACAGAGCATACTGTACCTGAACCAATAGCTTCACACAGGACACAAAGGATTTGTTTAATGCCAAGTCTAAAGGTACAAACACACCATTACCCTTGCTGGGCTGAAAAATAAATAAAATAATTCAATTTCATGCCAAAATATGACCCAAGAGAAAGACGGAATTTGTAAGGGGAAAAAAAAGCTGAGCTGATACTTCTTTTCTACAAGCATAGCTTATATAGCGTGGGTCACCAGTGATTTTTCAAAGTTGTTGTGTGGGTCACCAGTGCCACCACGCCTGGTGTGGCTCACACATAACAGCTATTAGCAGAGCCTGCTTGACTTGTTTGCAAAGGTTGCTGATATTTGCCATACTTTTTACTAAGCATGTCGATGATAAAAATGGGTGTCATACTTTGCCAAGCCTAAGAGAAGCCTACCACACTTTTTTGGAGTCGGTAACATATGGGACCCATGTTGCAGGAAAAGAATATTGCGGCAAGCGCAGATGTCAAACAAACAGGTAAGTAACTAAGTCACTAACCAAAAATGCCCTCAAATACAGGTGGGGCAATTGGACAGCATAGCAAAAACCCAGCAAAAAAGAGAACCGGAGTTAAAAGACGACATAACAAAAGATTTGAACAGTACATCTGCATTGTGCTGCAAAAGGATCTTGAGAATACTAGCATGTCCTTTAAGAGAAGCAAGAGTGAGTGGTGTCCCAATGTCTGATAGTGCATCAACATCAGCTCCTTTAGAAAGAAGAAACTTTACAATTTCAGATCGCCCTGGAGAAAAAGAAGGCAAACAAAGATCACACCACTATCAATAGTACATGAGAACGTTTGTGGGCAAAAAAGTTTCAGTATGTAGAAGGGAAAAGCAATATTGTTTCTACAATTCCCTGAATAAGCATATGGTACCATCATCGGTTACCATAAGACGTAGTCATACTAATTAAACAGTCATTTGAGGGGAAACTAGTTCAACAGCTAGAACAAGATAGTATCAAATAGTTATCGACGAAAAAGGGTTTCCCCCCACTTTATATTATAAAGCAACCATCACCGATTACAACCGAGAGCAAAATAGCATATGGAATAGTATATTATAAAGCACATCACCGATTATAAAGGGTATCAAATAGTTATCCCGAGAGACTTGCATAAAAAGACAGTTAACATACTAAGTAAACAGACATTTTTGGGAAACTAGTTTCACTGGCTAGAACAAAATAGCATATGGAATAGATATCCTGCAAGAAGATCCGCAGACAAAAAGGGTATATACAATGCCTAAAGAAATTGGTACCACCATGATGCAAATGGACTATTTTTACATTTGTGAGGCACAGAAACCCAAATTAATGTGACAACTATGTTTAAAATTTACGCCTAAAAAGACTCGACATGCAGATGCTGATGAACATGGGAAGCAAATAAGATCATAGTTATTCTAATTTATGGTAACAAGAAACCTATTCTTTTACAGCAGCAATTTTTTTTATCTTAGGATAGCTTAGCTCTTGGTAAAATAAATTCAAGTGTATGTATCACCACAGCGTTTATCTCCACATTCGACGGAAGGCTCTTCGACATAACGACTGCTGGAGTGCTGGTACATGGTAGAATTCTACAACTGTTTTTGGGTAACAAGTTTCAATTGCTAGAGGGGGGAAGCAACTTTGTTGGTTCACATTTCACTGAGTAAACATTATAGTGTTAACAATTTTTTGATATTTTGTTGTTATACCTTTGAGGTCTCATCTATGCTGCTGATAAACAACATATATTTCAGAAACAGACATTCATAACATCGATAAGAAACAGAATAATATGGAAATTCTGATAGAGCAGTTGAGATCATTTTGCATAGTTATCCATTGTTATGCACGAAAGGGTATGTAACTATTGAAAAAAAATACAATATGTGATTACTGCACAATTCTGATGGTTTGATTTGGTCACTTAATCCAAAGGGAAGAGTTATCGTACTAAGTACACAGACATTAACTGGTTTCAATGGCTAGAACAAAATAAAATATGACATATAAGAAGAAAAGACATTAGCAAGTTTCAGTGGCTGCTAGAACAAAATAAAATATGACATATAAGAAGATAAACCGACAAATGCGGTAAATATAATGCCTACAAAAACTGGTAGCAATATGATCGCACATAGATTTTCATTGGCCGCTAAAATTTTACAAGGCTGGCCGATATGCAGATGCAGATGAACATGAGAAGCAAATAAGATCAGAGTTGTTTTAATTTAGAGCAACAAGAAAAGAAAAACTGTTTTGTTTGCAGCAGTAGGAAAATTGTTTATCTTAGGTTAGCTTAGCCCTTGCAAAATGATTTCACTTCGTCGCCACATCATTCGTCTCCACATTAAAACTAACCTCTGCTGCTACACGGTGCAGCTCTACGACCGTTTTTGGGCAACAAAGTTTCAGTGGCTAGAGGGGGAAAGCAGCTTTCAAGCTTTGTTGGTTCACATTTAACTGAGTAAACATTCGGAACGCGAAGATATACTATGATCAGTTACCATAAGTTGGTAGTCATGAATGCTCGTTTAGGTGTAAACTGCTTTTAACAGCTTGAAGCAAACAAAGACAGATATCTCAAAAACCAATCCTAGCACTGAAGGAAGGCCAGATATATAACAACAAAGGGAAAGATCCTCTTGTCTGTACCATGAACTGCAGCTGAATGAAGAAGAGTGAGGCTGGAACGTTGCTGGTGCAGATCGGCGCCGTGGTCAAGAAGGTACCTGACGGCAGGGAGGTGTCCATTCTGGACAGCATACTCCAAGGGCGTAAAACCTAGCAGCGAGTTGATGGTTAAGTAATAAATTAAACCCATTGTCTCACATTGTAGTAAGTACTCCCTCTGTAAAGAAATATAAAATCGTTTAGATCACTACTTTAGTGATCTAAACAATCTTATATTTCTTTACAGAGGGAGTACATTTTATCTAAGATCAGAGAGGAAATGCACGTGTTCACTAGCACAGATTACCCTGAGCAGTGTTGGGCTTTCGGACGTCCATCTTGACCTCCTCGACGAGGTACCGGTAGACCGGCAGCCTGCCACAGCCGCCGGCGGCGTCCAGCGCGTTCATTCCCATGTAGGTGGTGTTGGCCACCGTCTCCGGGATCCCGTGCCCCTGCACGTCCAGCTCCTTCGCGATCTCTGCAGTTCACAGACATGAAGAAGGGGGGCACTTTTTTAGCTACGAACCGTAGCAAGAATCCCATGGTATACTGCAGTTCCATCAAATTGGAGTACTAATTAGGAAATGTCACTGATCAGCAACTAGAAAAGCCCCCAAAACCCGTGCTAATGCTAGAAATCGTAGCAAGAATCCCGTAGCAAAAAAAAAAAGAAATCGTGACTGGTCTGCAGCTAGAAAACCCCAGCATCAGGCACCCGGAGCCGCATGTTGGCCAACGAGATCGGAAGGCAGCGGCCGGCGCGCGCACGTACGGTGGCTGAATCGACCCTAAGCGCCCGGCCTGGACAGATCTAGAGCAGACGGGCGCTGCCGTTGTGGGCAGAGAGAGAGAGAGAGAGAGAGGTGCGGCTTACTCTTGATTTTGCGGACGCTGCCGTTGTGGGCGGCGCAGATGAGCCTGGCCTCCGGCGGCCACCGGCCACGCTCTGCGAAAAAACAAGCAAATCGATGGAACGGTGAGACGTACGGCCGGCGAAGGGAGCCACAGACGGAGCGATGGATCCGGTCACGGGTCACCTTTGCCGAGGAGGAGCTCGAAGCACATCGGCAGCGGCAGTTCCCGGGTCCCCATCCTCCCTCTCTCAGACTCTCTCTCTCTCTCTCTCTCTCTTCGCCGGCGGTGAAGATGGAAGGGGAGGAAGCTTCTGGAGTCGGAGAGAGAGAGAGAGGGGGGGGAGGGGAGGTGGGCAGGGGGATAAAAAGGGCGGGAAACGGGAGTGAGTGGGTGGGGGACGCAATGGGAGGTCGACACGTGCCCTCCCGCTGACCGTACGATCTGACACTCGTGACAGAAGCCACGGGCACGGCCCCTCTCCTCCCTTTTGCTCTGCCTCTTGGATTCAAATTTCGAAATTTGAACTTCCCTTTCGCCACCACCACTTGTTCCTCTTGGACGGCGGCTGGGAGAGAAAACCCGTTACCAACCGTCCGGTACACTCCCTCTGTAACTTAATACAAGACGTTTTTTTTACAGTCATAATGTTAAAAAATGTTTTATATTATGTTACAGAGGGAGTAACTTTGATGGACGTGACAGTACTTTATAAGGCGGTTTCGCCATGGGTAATCGACTGTGAGGCCCGTTGTTTCGAAAAGGAAAAACAGTGAGATGAACATTATAATGTCATTAACAATTAGCTGCTCTTTCCGAGTTGTAATAAAGATTTGAGTTTGGAAGTATGTTTCTTCTGGTGCGTCTAGTCTGGAGTCTGGGAGCTAGCAGTGGACAAGGGATTACACCTGGGGTTGAGCTAGCTTGAGCGAAGAACTTTCATGATTTTCTGTACTTTGTAAGAGCCGCGGATTACAAGGGATGTTTGTTACTAGGCCCGGGGCTATGGCCATAGCTGCCCAAGGCCTGTCTCCACCATTGTCTCGGAGGGTTTCCTGGCCGATTGCATCATCACCTTTGCGATGCGGACTGTCGTATCCCCAGTGATGTAAAGCAGTTTGGGCTTTGTAAGAGACCATACGATTTCTTTATATGAAATCAGAAGGGGACTTAATAATAGAGTAAAGATTTGAGTTGGCGTTCACTCCATTTTCAACCATCCTGCAGGTCTAGCAGACGGGGCCATGAAAATTTATGGGCATTTTACTACGTACTAGTGTGTTGCAGAGTCATGGTACAAGTGTAAGGTGATGACGGCCAAGCACGCAATAGCCTCCGTGAACTTCAAATTTGAACAGGACAAGAACAGTTTCTCCTGATGTTGGACCAGACTCCAGAGATCTCCCAGCCAGATGACCTATCCTTCCAAAACATCATCACTTGCAGTATACACCATCTATCTTCACATCATACAAGTGACGCCGAGCAGGCCGCATCTATCTATCTATCTATCAAGCCTCCCAGGCAATGCAAAACAGGTGGTGATGGACTCACAACATCGACGCCAGATCCCCAGATGTTCAGACTGTTTCAAGACTGGAAAAATGCAATACACAGGACCTCAGAAAATGAAACACAGGACAAAGTTGCACTTGTAACTGCGGCGACAGGGCTCATTCGACCCGGAATCATAAACCATAGACTGTAAAATCAAACCTCTTTATCAGCAGAGAGAGAACTCCTTCTAACACGAGCACCAACATGGTTGTTGGTCTCCAGACAAGATGCAGTCAGCAAGTTGCTATCATCAGCTTATATAGATTGCAGAAAAGAGAAAAGGCATGGACTCATTTTGACAGTCGAACCAAAATTATACTACAAGAGAAAAAAGAAGGTAAGAATTCAGTATTCCAACATGAACACTGACATGACAGAGTTACGGCCATCGTCGCAAGCAACTTTTAACATACGGTACACAAGAGGAAAAAAAGACATGGACTCCAAATAGCTGGACACCCCACTCACTTTGGCAGCCGAATCAAAATTACACATGATATAATTGGTCTGGTACATCCACTCCAAACAGAGGTTTCCAAATCACTCGAAACTACTACGGTACACAGGCGCCCCCCACAGGGCCGCGTCCAAATAGCACATATATACAGGAGTTCTATGAACACTTTCGCTCAAAACGCACCACTCAGATTTAGACCGGGGCTTTGTATGGGGGGGGGGGGGGGGGGGGGGGGCCAAGATAATGCACACAACATCGGAGAGTATCACGACAATCGTTTCTCTTATTATGACTGACAAATGACAATAGTGGCAATCGACAAACCTAGAAGGTGATGAGGCTTACTATCACAAGAAAGCCAACCAGGATGAGCAGCGCCTTGAGGTACACGTCCGCCTGCTGCTGCTGCTGCCCAGGCGGCGCGTGCCGGGGGGCAGCAGCGTGGGCGTGCCCGCCATGGAAAGCATGCCCATGGCCATGGCCATGTCCGTACCCATAGGGAAACCCGGCAGGCTGCCCGTACGCGGTCGCGTCCGGGAATCCATGCACCTGGAAGCTCAGCAGCGGGAACAGGCCGCCGAACGCGGCCGAGAAGGTGTAGTTCCCCCACCGCGCGTTGGCCAGCGGGACGCCCCCTCCCCCCATGAACCAGGGGTTAGGGTTCGCGTTGGGGAAGTGGTTGTTGGGGTCTGCCTGCGGGGCGGTGGCGGGCCGCTGCCCGGTCGGCCGGTGGGGAATCTCGGCCCCGTCCGGCACGCCCTTGGACCTGGGGTCGACGCGGTCCTTGCCACGGCCGTAGAGCGGGACGAGCTTGTCCTCCTCGACGACGGCCTTGCAGACGGGGCACTCGGGCGAGTGCGAGTGGATGTGCAGCCACTTGTAGAGGCAGGGCCAGCAGAAGAGGTGGCCGCAGAGCGTGACGATGGGCTCCTGCGGCAGCTCGAAGCATATGTTGCACTCGAAGCTGCCCCCGCCGTCGCCGGCCACGCTGCTGCTGCCGCTCGTGGACTCCCCCACGTTGGCCGCCATGCTGTCTGGGCGTCGCTCGCTCGCTCGCCAGGAACCACCCACGGTGAGCTGCTGCAAAGGATGAAACGGGTACTAGGATCGTCAGCAACACAGCATATAGTAGCAAAACAGCTTGCAAAATTGCAGTGCAGTGTATCTCGACGGCCAGTTGTGAGCTAACATTGAGAATAGTCTTGTCAGGCAAGGATCAAACCCCTAACGAATCTAACAAGACTATCCACAGGTGGAGGATTTCCAAATCAGATTTCTCTGTAAATTCGTAGTATGAGCAATTAGCAACCAGTCGTGCTCAAACAAGGAATGAATGAGAGTGACTAGCAGGAGGAGCAACTTGAATCTAGTCGAGCATTGGAAAAAAAACAAAAAACATCCCCAACCCTCCCCCTTTTCGCCGGTGACACGCAACCTACGAGATCCGAAGCTCGGACACCCACCAGCAACGCACGAGACGGGACCGCAGCACCGACAGCGCAGCGACCCCGACGAAGACACCTAGGCTAGGCTAGACTAATCAAACCGCGAGCAGCAGCGGCGGCAGGCCACGCGGGCGACGCCCAGGGCGAGAAGCTCCTCTCCCCGCAGCCCGCACACGGAGCGGGCCCGGCGGCCAAATACGACGGGGACGGGCCCCGCCCCGCGAAGGAGACGCCCGGCGAGCCGCGGCGACCGAGGCCGAGGAACCGGGCAGATCCGAATCGGGAGGAGGCGCGCCCGCGATCTGGCCGGCCCAGGCGCGGCGCCGGGAGGTGAGGGGGCGGATCGGGAGGGGAGGGGAGGGTGGGGTTGCTTACCGGCGGCCGGACGGGGCGAGGGGACGGCGCGGCGCCTCCCTCCGGCGGTGCGAGAGGACGAGAAGCTTCGAGGAAGAAGTGGTGGAAGGAAGGAAGAAGAGGACAAGGAGAGTATGAATAGGCGACTAGGTTTTTTTTTTGGGGGGGAAATGAATAGGCGACTAGTTGCTCCCTCTCTCTCGCTGCCTGCGAGGGATTAATTCTTTCTGACTTTGGTCAAGCCGAGTTAATTAGTAAGTTTTTTTTTTTTTTTAGAAGAGCACACTTTATTAAAACTAAGGAACAACGTCAGGGAAGTACATAAAATCAGGCTTAGCAAGTAGCCACACATGGCGACCGAAGTCTAAGAACAAAGCTGCCCTAGCCAGGTTGTGTGCCTCTGTGTTATGATCTCTTCCCTCGTGCAGTATCTCTGCCGCCTGGAACTCCTTCTTCTTCTCCCTGATGTCATCTATGATCACACTATTACGTCCCAAATAAGCTTCATGGAGATGCTTGACCGTTGATATGCAGTCAGTACCCACCTGAATCTTCTGCAGTGCTAAATCACTAGCCAAAGCCAGTCCTTCCCCACAAGCCAATGCCTCCAACGCCTCAGGATCAGCTAGATCTCTTATGACTCTCACCGAGGATCCCAGATAAGTCCCATCATCCTTTCGACAGAAGGCCGCAACTGCACCTCTGTCTCCATGACGTGAGATAGCCGCATCAACATTTATTTTATGAAAACCTTGCGCTGGTGCAATCCACGGTGCCTGGGCATTCCGAGTAGTCGGTGTAGGAGCCCTCTTGGGCTTGGTAGGCAGCAGGGACAGATCACTCAAGAACTTTGTAATAAAAGCAAAAGTGGACAGCGGTGACTGAAATTCCCCCTCGTGTAGAGCTCTTCTTCTTGCCCACCATATAGCCCATAAAGAAACTAATACCTTTGCAAAATCGTCCTGCCCCATGGAATCCTGCAAGTCCATCAGCCAGATTCTGGCATTAGGATTATTCACTGCTATCAGATGATCCACCAAATCCTCATCTACAAGGCACCAGACTGCTTTAGCCATGTTACAGTCGACAAGTGCATGTCTCCATGTATCCTCAGCGCAATTGCAAATCGCACATTGTCTGGAATCCATCATCTTTCTCTCACAGCGAACAACTTCAGTAGGAATCGAGTTCCTAGCCAATCTCCATGCGAAATTTTTCAGTTTGGACGGTACAGAAGCCATCCACAGCCGACACCACTGCTTCTTTGTTCCGTCAGTGTTTGAAGTTCCCGGTCTCCCCTCCAACCAATCTTCCCTTCTTCTTTTCGTGTCCACTAGAAGACGGTACGCAGAGCGAACACTGAAGTTGCCTGACCGCTCGTAGTGCCATGCCCATGTATCAGGGATATTCCGAGAGCTGAGCGGAATTCTTAAAACCGAGAAAGCATCAGGGGCCAGCATGTGCTGTAGAACCTGCTCCCGGTTCCAACTCTTCTCAGCTTCGTTCATTAGATCAGCAACAAGTTCCGGCGGGTTTCCCGATCTTGGGTGAAGAGCTCGCAACATATGATCACGCGGGATCCAACTTTGCTCCCAAATACGAGTCGTCTGCCCATTCCCAATCTTCCGGATGAGTCCCTGCTTCAACACCATTGTTCCTTCACAGATCGCTCTCCATACTTGTGATGGATGGCTGCCCACTTCAGCATCAAGAAGGTCACACTCCGGGAAGTAAACAACTTTTAACAATCTAGCACTAAGGGAAATAGGGTCCTGCATGATTCTCCACGACTGTTTTGCAAGCATCGCGAGGTTGAATAATTGAGTGTCTCGGAACCCCAGTCCCCCCATATACTTCGGCATAGTCATCACCTCCCATGAGACCCAAGCTACCTTTCGCTCGCCATTCCTGCTTCCCCACCAAAACTTGCGCAGCATCGCATCAATTTTCTGACAAAGACCTCGAGGCAACAGAAAGCAAGACATAGAAAAAGTCGGAATAGCTTGTGCCGTCGATTTGATCAGTACCTCCTTGCCAGCTGCCGCAAGGCACTTCTCAATCCACCCCTGCACTCGCCTCCATATCCTATCCTTGATGTATTTAAAGGAGTTGTTCTTTGACTTTCCAACATCCGAAGGGAGCCCAAGGTATTTTTCAAAAAGAGATTTGTTTGGAACATCCAGAATAGTCTTGATAATATTCCTCTTGCTCTCTGGACAGCCTTTACCAAAGAAAATACTGGATTTCTCAAAATTTACTCGTTGACCAGACGCATCACAATACTGCTGAATTGTGCCTTTTATGATATGTGCCCCCTCTTCATTGGCTCTAAACATGAGAAGACAATCGTCGGCAAACAATAGATGATTGACCGCCGGTGCTGTTGGTGCTACCATAACACCCTTCACATTTTCATTTGATGCCCTTGCTTTTAGTAAACAAGACAATCCCTCGGCAGCAATCAAAAAAAGAAATGGAGATATTGGGTCTCCCTACCGGATCCCCCTCGTTGGTCTGAACTCATCCTGTTTGCATCCATTCAGCAATAACACAAAGGAAACTGACATAACACAGTTCATGATTTTTGTAACCCAACTACTTGCAAAGCCCATCTTTAACATAACAGATTCAAGATATCCCCATTCAACCCGGTCATAAGCCTTTATCATATCAACTTTAAGAGCACAGTGTGACCTGTTTTTACTTCTACTCCTTTTCATGAAATGCAAGCACTCATAAGCAGCTATAACATTGTCAGTAATAAGCCTTCCAGGGACAAACGCGGACTGCTCTGGCGAGATTAACTCCGGTAAAATCTTTTTCAGCCGGTTAGCATGAACCTTTGATATAATCTTGTAGATTACATTGCACAAACTAATAGGCCGAAACTGAGACAAAGAGGTTGGATTCAATACCTTAGGAATTAACACGATGAACGTTTTGTTGATAACCTCCGGAGAGTCTTCTCCATTCAGCACGCGAAGGACCACCTTGGTCACCTCATCACCACAAATATTCCAGTTCTTCTGGAAAAAATGCGCGGGAAATCCATCGGGACCCGGCGCCTTAGTGGGAAACATCTGGAACAAAGCTTCTTTCACTTCCTTCTCACAAAAAGGAGCCACGAGCATCTCATTCATCTCTCCATCAACTCTACAGGGTATATGGGAGAGCACCTCCTCAATCCCCACCGTCCCCTCAGACTTGTACAGGTTCGAGTAGAACTCAGTCGCCATTTTGCTAATCTCCTGTTCATCCTCACACAAAGTACCATCAGCACGTGCAAGCCGAGAAATACGGTTCTTCCTTCTCCTGCTATTAGCCTTTTGGTGAAAAAACTGTGTGTTCCCATCACCTTCTGCAAGCCATTGTATTCGCGAACGCTGTCGCCACATGATCTCCTCTCTGTAATTTAACTCCACTATTCTTTCTTCTGCTTTTTTCTCCTCATAGCTAGGGCCAGTCCTGGACGGATCAGACCTGAGCATTTCAATTCGTTTTCTCAGCTCTCGTAGCTCCTTGCGAACAGCTCCAAACGTGCTTGTGCCCCACCCAGCCAAAGCACTGGCCAAACGCTCGAGCTTCAGTTTTATTTCTTCCACCGAACTAGCACTCCTCTCCTCCTTCCACACTTTCTCTAGCATGGGAAAGAATTCCTGGTGAGTTTCCCACATCATTTCGTATCGGAAAGGTCGGTCCAGCCCAATTCTTCTGTTTGCTGCGTCCATCTCGTTAAAGAGCACGATGGGGGAATGGTCGGACTTTGCACCCACCAAGTGACGAACAGTAGCAAAGGGAAACATGGCACTCCAGCTAGCAGTCGCGAGAGCCCTATCAAGGCGAACTCGACAATAGTGACCTCCCCGCACCTTCACCTCGAAAGTCCAGTCAAGGCCGATGTAGCCAAGGTCAGCCAGTCCGCACAAATCCACCGCTTCACGGAAACCTGCCATTTGAGCCTCATCTCGCTCATTTGGACCGATCTGTTCTTCGCGTCTCAAAATTTCGTTGAAGTCACCTATACATAACCATGGCAAGGTTGACTCCCCACGCAGACGAGCCATCGTCTCCCAAGTATTCTGCCTTAGACTCCGATTAGTTTCACCATAAAAGCATGTTAAGCGCCAATCATCTTTCCCAGGTTCAGCCACCCAAGCATCGATGTGATATTTAGAATAATTCTTGATCCTAACATTTAGACCATGCCTCCAAAAAAGGCCCAAGCCTCCACTTCTCCCACTACTAGCCACCGCAAAACCTCCCTCAAACCCCAAAGTATGTGTCAACCCTTCCACCCGCTGCTTCGAAATTTGAGTTTCCATTAAACATACCACCGACGGCGCACATTAGTACTAAACGGACGGCCCAGTCGACAGAGGACAGCTGGGCTTTGCGGGCCTTTTCTGGTGACCGTGGACAGTCTCCCACCCCAGCCCGTGCGACGATGCGAACGAAAGCAATCGACCAAGTGAAATGAAAAGCAAAACAAAAACAGAAAAAAGTGTGTGTCTGTGTGGGGGACACCAGATTTTGGCATGGTCAAAAACTTAATTAAGAGGACCTCAAATGGAAAAGTTCTCAACATGTGAAAGTTCCGTATCGTCAAAAATGAAAAACTTTGATGTTTGGGTCATCAACGTCCGATCTCATCTAAACGGCTGAAACTGTGCTCAAAGTAATAAGATTTTGGCACTCAGAGTACTGTTCGGCCAATTACGCCTCCAAGACGGCCTCATATGAAAAAAAAATTCTACATGAATTGTCTTCGTCTCGTCGAAACGGTCGATTTTGATATAAAAATCATCTTAATCCGAGGTCGTATAAGAGGCATAAGAGGCATCTGGAAGTTCTAAAGTACTGAAAGACTGTTTCTCTCAAAAACAAAACATGATGGTAGCTCTCAAAAACTATGCATCTTCCATCCTTTTTTAGTCGTAGATAGTGATGCCATCTGAATCAGCCAATCCCCGGCTACCATCGAGGGGGAGCAGCCGCACTCCAAACCCCAAAACCCACAGGAACCCATCTCTCGACGGGAGCACGCCGTGCTCGGAGGAAAACAGGGGATTGGCTGATTCGGACAATGATGATGGGGATGGGCGGGAGCACATCGTGCTCAGAGGAAAGCATGGGATTAGCTGATTCAGACGATGATGATGTGGACAAGGAGAAGGAAACGAAAACGAGAAATCACGATCTTCCCCATTTGTTCTATTCCCAGTCAACAAATCTGCCATGACTTCGCAGCTCATTGTCTTGTCAATCCCATTGGGGAGCCAAACAATTTTGCTTATGTATACTAAAAAGATTTTCCATTTAATCTCTAAGGTTTTATTAGAGCAAACAAATATATTATGTTGTTTCATATTTTCACATGTGAATGGGATTCGATATGAGTTATTTGATCCAACTTTCTAAGATTTCTTTAAGAAACACAGATGCAAATTACCCCCAGCCATATATAGTGGAAAAATCAGTTTACACTAGAGTTAGCTACCATCAATGTATCGGTGATATATTTGCCCACCTCTCAGCCTCAGATGTTCAAGTTACAGACAAATTGACACAATCACAACAAAGTTCGACGTACAAGTAAACTTGTAATAGAAACAATTCAGTACTCAAAATATTTGTTATTGGTAAGCAAAACCTCATACAAAATTGATCACTTGATTCTATACAGATTTCATACATGCATTGACGAATTGTAACTGGCGGCATCTAATTAAAGTGCGGCAATCACATTGAATTTTCAAACATCCTACAAAAGCAAATCGATCTTTGATTTACCGACATTCTACAAACAAAATAAATAAATTGTAGATATCCTATAATTAATATCCCTAGGGTTCTCAACTAGTATCGCACAAACTAGAGAATGTTCTCAAGTTCTTGCGGGTTCTGGTTGGGGTATCATGGTGCACCTCATTGTTGTAGTTATCCTACCACACCGACACCCATGAATAATAGTTTACAACACCTGATGTAATCAAAGGGGATCAATGCCACATGGCGCCTGACGTGTGGGTCATGTCTGTTAGGTATGCCATCAAATATGAGATTTTGGGCGTGTGTTGATCATTATACTGGAATGTGTGGTTTTACACGATCCTAAAAGCGGTGGTTCGTGCAGTTCACTCAACTCAAAGTTCCGGTCAAACACGTGATTGATTAATATAGACACGCGCCACATCACAAACCCATAATTACCCCTCTATTGCCAAATGTTATTATCCTTTACAAGAACTACAACTCTAGACATAAGGTGAGGGATACATGTTTCTCTTGAAGAGTCCCCTGCACCTTATTCCTAAGCTAGCGTAACTAGGTACTCCCTCCGTCCCGAATTACTTGTCACATAAATGAATGTATCTAAATGTATATTTAGTTCTAGATACATCCATTTCCGCGACAAGTAATTCGGGGCGGAGGGAGTACCATTCACCATCAGTACCTCTATTTATTCATCATACCTTTCATAGAGTCATCAGTCGCCTATCTACCATACAACCAAGTTACAAGAGACAATACAAACCTTAACCCCGCATGTATTACATATACTTCCTCCCATGCCACTAGCGATGGTTTGGCTTAGTTTTCACCCAAATACCATGCCTTGTCATCTTCGTTCGCTTGGATCCCCAAGTATTCATGGGCATAAGAGGCATCTGGAAGCTCTCAAAAACCAAGAAATCGGATGGATCTTCCATCATTTTTAGGCCTACATTGTGATGCTGAAGGTAGACGGCGATGAGGAGGACAAGGAGAGGAAACCAGGACGACCGCCACCATCTTCCCAATAGGTTAATCTCCCTGTTAACAGATCGTATCGCTGCCCTGTCATGAGTTTCCAGCTCTTTTGACTTGTTATTAATCCCATTGTAAAACCAGGGAATCCGGCCTAGCTATGCTAAGTAGATTTTCATTTGACCTTTAGGGTTTTACTAGAGCAAACAAAAATATTAAAGTTTTGAATGTTCACATGTGAATGGGATTCAAGACATTTATTTGCTCCAACTTTCAAAGATGTCTTCAAGAAACACCAGGGGAAATTACTTATGGGCCATAGCAGAAAAACATTATAATACTATAAATTGAATACCGCCAATGTGACACTGAAATATTGGCCCACCTCTTAGCCTCAGATGTTGTTCAAATTAAGTGCAACATACAAGTGAACTTGTAACTGGAAAAAATCAGTGCTCAAAATATTTGTCAGTAAAGAAAACCTCGTACAAAATTCAGCACTTGATCCTTTACAGATTTCATACACGCATCCACAAATTGTAACTGGCAGCATCAAAAGTGTGGCAATCACATTGAATTTTCAAACATCCTACAAAAGCAAATGGATCTTCGATTTACCGACATTCTACAAACGAAAAATAAATAAAGAAATACTATAGTTAATATCCCCAGGGTCCTCAACTTGTATCGCACAAACAGAACGTTCTCAAGTTCTTGTGGGTTTTGGTTGTGGTGTCGTGCTGCACTGCACTGCACTGCTGTAATTATCGCCTACCACACCGACACAAAGGAATAATACTAGTTTACAACACCAATATGTACCAACCGTGAATCACTTCATGATGGCATGTACAACCTATAAATAGGTAAATGAAACATTAGAAAAAGTATTCATTATGCACAAGAAGAAAGAACATGCACTAGACTGAAGAATGCAAGCATTCGACACAAAAATATGACCTGCTGAATTTGTGTATGCATCATGCACCAACAAAATAAAAATGTTCCTACAATAAAAGTAATAGAGCAGATTCAACAAAATAAAAATGTTCCTACTTGGTTAATTTGTGTACAATGGAAGTAGATAGGGAGTTAGACAGTAGAGGAAATGGGGGGGAAGAAAGCAAAGAGGAATAAAGAGGGTGGATGGTTGAAGAAGAGGCAGCCCATGCTTGCATTGTTCTCATTTTCAATCTGTTCTGGCTAAAAAACTCTAAACGCTCATGTCAGCTAAACAAGACAGTAGAAACCGGTAAAGTACAGTACTTAAACTTGGTGGAAGTCACCAAAAATAGGCTTCGAACAAATGACTGCTTATAATATATAACAATTAAAATGCCAGGTTGTCATATACTCACACCTTGTATATATCATACTGCCGAGAGACTGCCGATCTTTCCCATCTCATAGGTATCAGCGTAGTAGTACAGCTTGACCTTATTTGACAAAGACAATCCAGAAGCCAGAGGAAGATTCCGCAAGCTTAAGCCATCAATCTCAGCAATATCATCAACAAAGGCAGTGACATCTCCAAGTAATCTAAAGATAACACAACGGGCATCTTGCTGCAAATCCGAAAAATCAAAATACAGTGGTGTATTTGCTTTAACTTCCGGCAGACGGTATTCCTCTACAACCAGCTTGCCAGACTCCTGCAGAAAAAACATAAGTATTGAATGCACACAACATACAAAATTGGCAAAGGGAAAACTATATATCTATCTAGAGAGTTCAGCCACAGGCTTCTCAAACCCTCAAGGAACAATTTCATGCCGCAAAAACTGGTTACTTTTAGGAACAAACTTGGAAAGAGCAGCAGCACATAGACGAACTGACAACTACGATATTATGTTTCCCAGTCAAACCAAAATATATCTATATCTACACCTCTATATAGCATACGAAAAACTTTGTATATCGGCAGTTGGATGAAGCCGATCCGATGGTACAGAGGTGGCAAACCCGACTTGTGCAGGCCATTGGATTTTCTCTTCACTACATCCGATTCTACCATGTGTAGTGTCCATAACCATAAGGTTCTATGATTGGGCTTAGATGTTATGCACAAACCTCAGAGAACACACTTCTACATTGTTCTAGACTCCCAGCTTTTTTCGAACAGAATTTTTACTTTGTGTTCAAGGCTATGGATGTACCTTCATAAATCTCATTTACTTTGCAGATGCAGCACTAGATGTTCTCATTATTTTCTAATAAAAATTGCAGTACAAGAGACACCTCCTGGGTAACGTGCTTGATGTATTTTACCTGAGCTTTGTGTTTTGATTGAATGGACTGGGAGAATTAAACCTGCATCTTATACTTCATGCATGTGCCTCAAAATTTTCAATCTTTGGTCATACTTTGATTATCTGAGCTCTCACGTGCAATGCCCATATAACTTACTAGTATGATATTATGTTCAATCAGGGTATAGCTATATCAGGGTTCCAAGAAACATGAGGTTATTGGCTGAGAAACTGGAACTGGCCAAGCTCCAGTTGCTAGTGTTACCCTTCTTTGGATTGCAGGAATGAAAAACGCAGGAGTTTGGGGCAGGAATCCAAGTGCAAAGGATTGCAAAACACGGGAAAATTATATGATAGTCGCTTGGACAGAACACAGGTAAATGACCTCGATCCTAGGCAACCTAGTGTGTATAAAAGAGGTTGGAGTGGTGTTAAAGTTCCTGTGGAATTAAGGCATAGGAAACAAATCCATAGGAATTTGGTAGCACCATTACATTGATCCAAAAGACATTTGTATGAAAGACTCCTATGAATTGCAGTGCTATGAAAATCCTACAATCCAAAATGGCCCTAATTAAATCTCAAATTCAATTTTTAACAACATCAAAATTTGACTTCCTTAACCTTTTCACCCCCAAAAAAGTTTCCAAGAACGATGAGAATGCTGTAAAGACAGAATAGGAAGTGATAAATTACACAAGCATGAAAGTTCCCATGGTTCAAAAACAAAAATACAAAGAGAGCAAAAGAACCAGATAAGTGTCAATTTTAGTCGCTAAATCAAGTGAGCTTGACCACATAGCCAGTGCCTTATTACCTTAATAACTGTGACTTGTATATGAAGAATTGCAGGATTTAAGTGTCTATCTTCCATACGTATCAATGAACACTCCTTCATATCTAACTCTGATGGCAGAGGTGAATGGGTTACTCGAGGTCTTATAACACCAAAGGAATCAAGGCGAAATCCAGCTATTCCAGGCGAATTAGGCAAGAGATATTGCTCAAGAACAAGATCGTGGTCTCTCAACCTCTCAGCCTCAACCGGAATCTGAAAAATAGGAGGGGAAAATCTTAGCCATAGTTCGAAATAGAGCTGAAAAGTGCTCAGTAAAAAGACAGGGTTTACCCTAAATCTGCCAAACGATGGTGATCCATCTACGTAACTTCTCATCCTCATTATTGCCACAGATGTGTCAGGACCCATCTCCTTGGGCAAAGAGCTACCGAAAACAACAATCCTTTTTGCATGGATAAATGAGTTATGTGAATTGTTTGCCTTAGAATCAATAAATGAGCTTTCATCCAATGATAAAAGATCACTAAAGTCTTCATTAAACTTGGTTGAGCTAGAACCAATTTGGGGAAGTGTCATTTTTATTGAAATTATGCGACAGCGGATAGGATTTGGGAAGTGTAGTTTAAAGTGTCTTGGTGCCTCATCCAAGCTACCCGAATTTTCTGGTCCATAAAGCTGTGGAGATGACACTATCATACTTTGCACGTCCCACTTTCCTATGAATGTGCGGTCGTCTCGCTGTATTTTATTACTAGCCCATATCTCCACCTGCACAGGCAGCACAATTATCAGCATATGAGGTCAATATTGCGCTATATGAAACAGGGGAAATGAAATTAGCCAGTTGGCTAGTTCAAATACTCTTGTTTACATAGGTAGCTAACTCTGCCACATATGAAAAAGATGTCTACAGCACTAGGACACTTTGTTAATTTCAGACCAGGATATCGTCAACAAACTAGATAATTTGCATCAGTGTTAATTCTACAAAAAAACATGTCATTGTCATAAAATTATGGTGGTCTCCACACAGCCACGAAAACAAATTTGCAGAGATTGCGACTGTTGTTACAAAGAACTGATAGTAAGAGCATAAGAGCAAATTATGGTGTTGTCAAACGTTGAAGTGCTTAAAGAGCAATTATGAAGTACGGACGGAACAAACTCAACAACCAAAATACCAAGCTACAAAGAACTGACAGTAAAATTAGCAATTTACTGCAAATGAAGAGTTTTTATACTTTGTTTAGAAGTATAGAAGCAAGAAACAAGAAGCAATAATCAGTTCAATAACAGCTCTCTACTATCAAGGTACACAGGTATGTCAAAGGGTCAAGTGATGCAGACATCTCCAAGCTTAAATGATGTAAAGTACTTCAAATACATCCCATAAAAAATCAACTATTAGTTGCAATGCCCAAACTGAGCACTTTAGCTACGAAAATAGAATTTGTGCATCCACTCTGCAACATTGGGATTTTTTCCCCAATTTGTGTGTTTCTCCTTTGCCTATTTCTTGGATTCATAGTGCATGAAATAACCAAGCTAAGCGTGAAGTATCTTAAGGGAACTGCTATATATGTTTTGGTATAATGAAATTCAGGAGAGGAAGAGAATACTATTGCATTATTTCTCTTGCATCAACATGGAGCTCGCTCAGGAATAAAGCTGGAAAATGTTTTCCTTCTCTTGCTCTGAAAGGTAATGCATTTGATTAAGCTATATAGGACTTCTTCACTGAAGACAACAATGATTTCAGTGACTTCGTTTTAAATGCCCTTTTTGTTAAATTTACCAAGAAAATTGTATATCTAGGAGTTCCCATTTATAACAATCTCGCTAACATAATTTTTTATACTAATGTAGACAAACCATGGATCCCAGAAAAAAGAACCAAGATCGGAAGTACATCTTACAATTGGGCAATCAGATGTTGAGTAACCACAGGAACTGACAATTATTGCAACTCCTGAAACATCTGATATACCGCCAAGAACAATCGGGAACTCCACAGATGTGTTGCCTTGTGGAGCTTTCCAGTAGGACTTGTGCACTCCACTACCAAGTGGTGCCAGCAATGAAAACAGTGGAGCAGAGTCATCAGCAGTTTCTACCTGGAAAAATAAAACAACACGGCAGAATCAAAGCAATACCCTGTGGCAAAGCAATACAGAGCAGGGACAATACAATACAGCTTCTGACAAAAAGAAAAGATTTATTTTGAAAAGATGATGTTAGGCTCAAGGGTAGTGCATTTGAGTGTCTAGTGTCTTTCCACGGTCCATGTGCAACAGTATTGCAGATGCAGCAGAGTTATATAGATACAAAGTGGCAGCACCAGAGCAGACAGTAAAGGGTAGAAGTTAATAGAACAATGTCGAGGAATACCGTATGTAAAAAGCTTGCATGTGGAAATTCTGCAAGAGATTCTTCATCATCAAGGAGCTGCTTCAATTGTCTCAGACCAGATTGAACACTATGTACTGAATCCGATATTCTATTGGGCTCAAGTTGGCAGACCTGATTCACTGCTTTCAGTGCTGCTTTCTCCGCACGACCTTTTCTTCTCATACTATGAAGAACCCTGACATAATCGACATACAGTGCTTGTTTGATCATCTCATTGCAGCATGATTTGCACACAGAACTATCTGCGAGGGCTGAATAGCCACCACCTTGATTCCCACCATATATCTTCAGATCTCTGTAAGTGTTGCCAAGCAAAAGGAAGGCCCCTTTCCCAGCACAGCAAGCCTTGCAAGCTGTCCTTTCACACTGGGAACACTCCACGAATAGTGATGTATTTCCACTAGTAGCTGAAGCTTGTAACGAAGATACAGCACGGACTTCACATGCCCCACCAGAGCATGATTCACCATTTTCACTGATATTCCAAAAGTCTACAGCATGGCTATTGACCTTTTCGAGCCCTATTGAAGCATTAGCACGATCCTCGAAGACAGAATGCCCCAGCAATGCTAGCTTATCAGTAAGGCTGGATAACTTCAACAGGTAAGAGTAATCAACTGAACGATTTGGATCTACCGTGGCAGGAATTACACCAATCGATAACAATGCCCGGTCCCTTTCGGCAGCAGAAAGATCAAGATAAAGACGTTTTATTTCAAGCTTCATCATTTGTTCAAAGTTAAGGCTCTTTCCCTGAAAAGATGAATAAGAGTTACATCTCTAAGATCCTCATTTAAACTTATAAACAAATCTGTTCATAAAATAGTTTTTTTTTCTTGTTTAGAAATAGGTAATCATTAATGAGAACAGGATGAGTATATAAAGCATGGCAACTAAGCAGTGCCAGGTCCAATATATAATGTACATATAATGAGCTCATAATCATAAGTTGGCAGGGTCTTTTCTCGGTTTCAGTCAAGTCATTTCTAGATGCTATAACCTTCTAAATAAACCACCATTGGATGAGAGTACCAATTTCAGATATTACTTGTAAATAAAATTAGCTCAACACCGGTTTAAGGAAAATCTATCAATGAACTAGAGGATAGGAAAAGAACAATGAATTTTGTACCGAAAAATACCTTATTATTTTGAGAAAGTGACTCCAAAAACTCGAGATAAAACTGTGTACTGCCACAATCTTCAACATGGTTATTGACTTCAGCAACAGGCTCTTCTGATGCAGTGGCAAAAGGGTTGACGTCAAATTCATCGTCAAAGAAGTTCGTCTGATCCTCATTACCAAAAGATGTATTTCCAGTGATTTTTGATTGGTTCGGTACGTCGATATCACCCGTGAGAAAATCCACAAAATTTCCTGAACCACCAGGTTGAACTGATGGTGAACTTCTAGTATAACTCCTCTCACTACCGTGAACATCATTACCAGGAGAGGAAGAATCTGCAATATTCTTCAAACCTAGATCGCGGGGAGTATATGCTTTTTCATGGAGGAGCTCCAAAACTTGAGCAACACCTTTGCTATTGGTTAACATATCCACCCATGGAAGAGAAACACCAAGTACTTCAATCTGTTTCAGAAGATTACTCATCTAATAAAATAAAATATACAGAGGCGAAATAGTTCAATTGTTAAGAACTGCTTCTTAATACATCAACATCCAGATGGTTGTCAACTTTTACCTCACCAAGTGTGATGGCTGTTCTCGCCATGGGAGAAGGATGAAAAGATAATGCGACAACCCGATTTAGAAAGTTCACTTCTCCTTCCAGCTCTTCGAAGTCGTATAACAACGGAAGATAAGTGCTCTCTTGAACGTCCGGTCGAGCACTATTGCCTGTAACAGCCAAGTCCTCTGGATGAATTCTTCCAGTGAGAGGGATCAACAAATTTGTCCCATTCGAGCACTGGGGTATGCAAGCGCCCTAAACAAGTGAACTTGCAGTTAGTTACACATTAGCTGGCTACACATGATTTGCAAAAAGATAAGCAGCAGCAGGGAACAAATGTAATCGTTTGATCAAAAGATGTAAACTGCAAAGAGCTAGCATGCAGCAAATAAGCACCGTATAGTATCAGATCGCCTTACCCTGATTCAGATAGTATAAAACAAAAAACTGCCTTAAAACAAAGAGTTCCTCAAACATTAAGAATAGTTCAATGCATCCACGTGCTTTAATTGGAATTCATACAGAAATAAATATCACATACTGAAAGGTCAGAGTAGCAAGTAAACTGATGAAAATAAAAAAGTGTAATCACGAGCATTGAGCCATTGAGCATGGGCTCATGTGCACAGATTAACCTATAATAGGTAGAGAAATAGAGCAGTTTTTGGAAATTACAGGATCTACGCAATAGATGCTAGCCAAAATCAAAGCCATGCTCAGATTAGCTGAGCTTGACTTTGCGTTTGTCCGTCCCAATTGTGCTTCTGATTGGACCTTGCTACTATCGGAGAGTCCAAAGTATGTAATTATCAGGTCGTACCAGTTCGTATGATACCTATATTTACATTTCTAAATTAAATACAATTAATTTATGCAACAGAAAAAGAAAAGTAAATCACAAGATTATCTCTTTTACACGGCAGATTAGGCCTTGGACCTTTTCTTTAGAAACAGGGATACTATTAGTTATTCATGAAAGATCAAAGGAACATTAGGGATTACAGGTTCTAGCGCTATAGCTGCTTTGAACTTCTTGCAACACAACACCATAGCAGCTCAAGGTCTTGAACCTAGTACAGCCCGCAGCAGTGGCAGTGGCCGGATGGGCCCGCTGCAGGCCGAATAGAGGGCACTGGCAGCCCATGTACAAAACCCAGTGCTGTTACCACCCTTCTTTAGTCCTACATCCCACAGGTACTAAGGCGACATCCACCTTAAATGAACTTTTAGATTGAACTGGCAACAAGTGCACTTGCACCAAAGGAAGCATCGCACAGTTGCCGCAAGCCACCAGATTCTGATCAAGTGTTTATGTTTTGTTTGGATATTGGAAGCTAGCGGTTTTCCTCCACACACCCCTCTGACAGCAGAGCCCAACCAATGCCAATGATTTCTAGGGGGCTTAGAGGTTGAAGGGATTACGTTTTTATCTTTATCTTTAATAATGGGACAACAGTCCGGCTTAAGTAATGGCATACATCTATCCATTCAGGCTTTCTTCTGGCCAGCCTACCAACAATTAGTCTCAGCCTGGCCCATTAAGATAGGTTATATGCTTGTGCAATGAACCAAGCACCCTCTTACATGAACTGGCAGTGGTGCCTGCAAACATCCTATGGACTTCTTTCTCACTTACATGAGGGGGTACCTTGCAGGCATGGCAGCGCTCTACCACTGTAATATAGGCAATATATTGCATGGCCACAGGCAAATCGCAATGTTAACTGAACGGATCCTCTAACATCACGAAGCTACAGTGTAATCGAGGGCAAAACAGAGAAGGGATGTTACGGTTTCTGTAGCTAGCACTGTAGCTGCAGGTACTGTACATAGTTACTGTTCATAAAATAAATCTGAAATTGATTTTATTGCGCCATAATTTTGTTTGTATGTAATTTTTGTAAATGTATACAGTAGATTTGCAATTTGCAAATTAATTCAAGTCATTTTAGCCTTAATCATATGGATGTGAAGAAGGGATGTCAGGGTACTGTAGCTTCCCTGACATCCCTTTGTGATGTTAGAGGATCTCGTTCCGTGGAACTGGGCTGGAGACTGTAAGACAATGTCAAAGTTTTGTTTTGCCAATTCTCTTATTCAGTCAATTAAAATGCTTAATTTCACCAAAGATGCAATGTTTTATTACCTGAATTCATTGACATTCTTTTTAGGCATAATGGGCCAAATGCACAAAACTTGAAGTATTGTGAGTGTTCACAAAGGTATCTGAGTGGAGAGTGGAGACTAGTGCTTACACTATGTGCCACAGGACTTCACGTCACCATTTCGTTAGATCGTTCATCATTTTTTTTAATTGTGACTCTTAACTGGCTAGTCCACATATCGCATGATCACACGCAAATCACAATTTTGACTCGGTTCGCATTAGTTGTGGGACTAAGGTCAAGACTGTAAGACAATGTCAGAGTCTTGTTACCCCAGTTCTCTAAATGCTTAATTTGATCAACTAAGATTCTATGTTTACTTCTTTGAATTTGATCCATTCTTTTAATGCTAAATGTGCCAAAGTCACCAAACTAAAAGTACTTTCATTATATCAAGATTCAAGAAGGATATTTGAGTAGAGATTAATGCTGACCGACCATCACAATGATTGCATAGTTGATGGCGGTACTAATTACCATGCACCACAGGACTCAACATCACCATTTTGCTGGATCTCTTAAAATCATTTTAAAGTGTGGTCAGTAACTCGCCATGGCTTTTATTTTTCAGAGGACTGTTTTTTTCACTGACAATACTTGGCTTTGGCTGAGTTACCATTGTCACATCCAAGGATGCCATCAGAATCTTTTGAAGTTCTCTGTTCTTGAATTGTGCATATCTGGATGTAGTCATGACATATTTTCACATTATTTTTTGGCATCAAGGTTCAAGGGTCCCTTTTAGAGGGATACTCATGCTGTAAAAGAAGTTAGCACAGCTAAGCCAAAGTTAAGGAGTACACTGTTTGGTTTTGGCTTAAAACCAGGCATCATGCCTCAAGTTCAGATTGTCAGAATTGCAACATAGCATGTTGGCATAAACCCAAAACTTGAGTGGCGCATCTGATGAGGCTCAATATTAGCAAGGACTGCATTTTTTTATGCGTTCCCAGTTCACCCAGTCTTGACACTGTGTACACATGTCAGTTCATCAAGCCTAATCCTAAAAGTGAGCCATCTTGCTATGAAAAGCGAAATTAATGAGCCTACCTGGCATAAAATAAAATATTAAGAATATAACAGCAAGATGAAGACAAACCTCAACAACAAGCTTAAGGGCATCTATGCTGGAGCCAACTCTGACATCTACAGTAGCTGGATATGAAGAATCTTCAACCCCATGGGAAACAGTAAGAAGAAGCTGAGAAACATGACAAGGTTCTCCAAGGTATATAAAAAGCTCAACATAGTCTGCACCTTGCTGGCATACCTGCATGATCAAGAGACCTTAGCATGCTATAGGAAACACTGAGATGTGACTAAGTACTCCACATGTTTTTATATTACACAATTCAGAGTTTCAGACTCTTCGAGACATCAACTAGTCATATTCCATGGGAGTGGTGGGATTTGTTAGGGACGAAGTATTTAATACACCATAGCTATCCCCCAATTCAAATAAATCACGTCACTATCAGGATATATTACTCAAAAGGAACTATATAAATAAGCAACATACCCAAACAAGATCCTTCTTTTTGAAGCTGAGAAGACTGGAACCACCATCAGCCATTGGAGTGATACAAGGAACTGGTTTCAACATGCATCCAGATGGTCTCGATAGTACCTGAATTATCAACATCAAGCATGTTCAACACAAAGATGAAAGTCAAAATTAAGAAAAGTAACAAATGGCCTCGATAGTACTTGAACTCGAGACCTTAGGCTCCGATACCATGTTAAGCTTCATGCACTAGCCAACGCAACCAGAAGTCCGAACTGATGGAAAGGAATAGGCAATTCACATATACACTTCAACAGTATTAAGCCAATGAATAAAAATTCTTCTTAGACAGCTGTCTTGGCTCTTGAGTTATAGACTATAGTAAAAAACTTAACAATTACTAGCATTTAAATTCTAGATATAGTTTAAGATCAACGATTTCTTCCCTATGAATGAGTTTCTAGTTTTCTCTAACTCTGGTGAACCTTGCTATTTTGGAACGGAGGAAGTACATCTCATTTTCACCCTAACCAGCAGTGGATTTCCCTTCAGTTGCAAAATAAGAGTAGGGTGCGTTGAAGGGAAATGCACTGCTGGTTAGTGGTGAAAATGAGAAGTACTTCCGCCGTTACAAAATACTTGAAGTTCTAGGTTTGTCCTAAGTCAAACATCTTTAAGTTTGACCAAATCTATAGAAAAATATATCAACATCTCAATGATTATGAGTCTAACGACTAGTCTTGACTAGTCGTGCGACTAGTCTAGTAGTCTCAATCTGATTGTCGACTAGCTTCTTCGTGTAGACTAGCTCGTTGAGTCGAGCGGTGGAGCGACTAGTCATCGACTAGTCTAGACTAGTCTGGTTGTTTGATTCCATCGACTTAATTTGGGAGGGATAAGTGAGCAGAGCTCAGCCCGTGGGAGGGAAAAAATTGCAACCCTAGCTTTCCAGGCTCGCTCCACAACGAGCCGCCTCACCTAGGACTAGGCCGCCACCACTGCCCATTGCCCGCCACTGTCGCTGCTACCCACCACCGCTGGCGGCGGCGGTAGCTTGGAGCATTACAATGCTCTCCCTTCGTTGTTGGTTCTACTCCTCCCCTGGATCCACCCCTCTGTTGTTGAGCTCCTCCCCCTGCTGCTCTCCTATGTTGATGTGATCCTCCTCTGGATCAACTCAATTTTTATTGTACAATATATAGTATGTACTACATTACATACTAGGTATTAGTAGTTGATTACTGTAAGTTGAGTACTACAATACCATGTCGACTAGTCCAGCAGTAGTCTAGACTAGTCACGATTAGTCTATGAGTCTCAACCTCGGCTCGACTCGTCGACTCCTCAACTCATAATTATTGCAACATCTACAACATCAACTATATATAGCATGGAAATATATTTTATGTTGAATCTAATGAAACTACTTGGATGTTGTAGATGTTGGTATGTTTTTCTATGGACTCAGTCAAACTTAAAGAGGTTTAACTTAGGACAAAGAACTTAAAGTATTTTAAAACGGAGGGAGTAGAAATAAATTATCAATTGGCATGTCGCTAAATCTGATCATTACAGTGCATGGAATTATTTTCTCAAACAACAGTGCAGGGAAATTCTAAGTCTTAACTAAAACTCAGGGAAATCTGCATTTTAACTAGCAAATTGTTTCAATCTAATTGCGGAAACTGATAATGTATTCTAGAAGTTCTAGTTAAGTTAGAATAGCATGTTTGGATAGTTCATGCAGAGAATTGACTAACCGGCTATCCTATACATAACTGAAATAAAGATTGGTAAAGTGAACTTTGTAAATAAGATGCTGATAATGAATAAGTTTACCTACTTTGAGAGGGAAAATTGGGATGGATGGGAGATGCTTATATAGCCTCAATCCAAGAAACATCTCAAACTGTTTTTGACGAGAGCTATCATTCATATAATTGTGGAACCTTCTTTGCAGTGTAATCTTGACATTCTGAGCAGCAGAGAATTTACTGAACTTTCCAGTCTCCTCCTTGAATATGTTTAGAATCTCGCTGTGCATAGCTTTTGAGCCAGTGTACAACGTGGCATGTATATCACCAGCCAGAAGAAAAATTTCAGCAAGGTGGTTCACTGGGGCAAGCATTGTTGCGCTCTTGAACTGCTCAAATGTCATATCAAATCTCTTCCAGTGCTTATGTGGAGCTTCCTGGCATGGATGCTCCCATGAGGTAGTACGTGTATTATGATCGATATAAAATGATTTACCTGTTACAGAGTCAAAGCGTTCCTCCCATCCAGGGGGCAAAGAACGAGCACTCCGACCGTTATACTCAGAATTTCTGCTTGCCGATAAGCCAAACATAGCATCTATATCAAGGGAAATACCAAGTCGACTACACTGTTCGACAAAAACTTGAAGCGCCCCAAAATAGCTAGCAGCATTGGTGCGATCAAGAGAATCTGCACAATTAAAACGTACCACGCCATTTTGAATATTATCCATACAGAACCCACCATCATCATTGCAGATAATTGATCCCTTGCATTCGTTAAGCTGCTGTTTTACACTGTAGTAATTCCCTTCACTGAAGCCAATGGCCATTGTTGGTGCTTTAAGGTGCCTCCAGAGGCCCTCAACTGTCTGTTGTTGCCCTTTTAACTTCACAGTGGCATGCCAGTCATAATTTATCAACTGAATCCAGGTGTTTCCAAGCTTGCCAGTAGACTTCAGGTACTTCAGAGATTCTTTGAAATGTTCAACTAGAATTGTCTCAGGTTTTCCTTCAGCATATCTTAGCAAGTTAACACACACAATGGGAACCATTCCAGGTTTCTTCTTACTCGTAGCATTGACTTCAGATGATTTATTACCGTATCTTCGACCCAGCCGTTGGTAGTATTGCAAGGTCCCATTGTAAGGATCATCAGCAACATAAATCTCAGCCTCAACTGACACAGCATTCTTTATTTCTGCACCCCACCATATTGGTATAGTCCCACGCCGCCAGATATATGAGCTAAAAGGTATTACTTGCCCACCTTTTTGAGGGGCCCAAACAATTTGCTCGCACTCCACCTCATTGCCGGTGCCAGAACATGCATTCAGCCCACGAGCCAAATAGCGGGTTCCAGGATGTAACCGACTACGGCGTGCAATGAGAGCAACTAGCCCACCTTGCTGCCCTGTAGCTCCAAAATCGCGACACTCTGCAAAGCCCTGCAAAAGAATGACACAATGCCCTGGCAAACCAATGACCTTGAAAGGCCTTGACAACCACGCATTCCACACGAATTCCTCATCTGGTTCCTGAATAGCCATCCGACTTGGAAACGGCCTAGTGATATCCCTCGTTTCACAAAAGTAGTACTTACCATCAATGTCAAGATCAGCCAAATCCTTGATATTCTTCAGCTCTCCACTTCCCTGGGGCTGAGGATTCTGCAGCTGAATCTTTACCCATTGACTCTCCACCACGGTATATATACACCCGCCTCCAGGTAGCCATGGGACCGTTGCACTGAGCTGTGTTGCAACGAGAAGCAGAGCATAACTCCCTAACACGGCATAGCCCAGCACGGCTTTAGCATATGTGGTACTCTTGGATAAGAATCTCGACCCGTTGGTGATGTGTTTCAGAGCAGCCGCCTCGGAATCAAAGAGGTCCTCCCCCTGCTTCCCCTGGTGGCGCAGCGCACCCGTGGTGGGGTCGACGCAGATCACCTGTGTGTCACCTGCTGTCGACAGGCTCACCACAATGTACACCTCATTTGTCTCTAAGACGACGACGACCACCGACGTGTCCCCCAGGGCGGACTTGCCGCGCAGCATGGAGGCTCAGCTCAACCCCCCTAAATCTGTTTCTGCACAAAATAAACTGTTGTTAGTGGTGGTGATGCAGAGTTAATAGCCACTCAATGCGGTGGTGGATCTCACAATCGCATGCCCATGTAAGCAAGCATTTGATCCATCTGGCATTGAGACAGTGAGTACACAGTACACTAATTGATCTGCACATATGCTCCTGAAGTTCACAGACCGCATGGTATAGGATTGAGACAGGCAAAAAAATTACCCTAGGCGATGGCGTTGTCGAGTTGGAGCAGTCGAAGGACACCGGCGCTGCCCCCGGTAGGGCGGCTCGCGGCGCCCGAGTCGGAGGAGGCTCGCGGTGGCGCCCCCCGAGTCGGAGGAGGCTTGGCGCAGGACGCCGGAGGAGGCTTTTCCGACGGTGCGGCACAACGCAGACGCTGGCGCAGCACCGAGATGAGCTGCCGCGGGTCTCTAGGGCGGGGGGAGGGGGCGCGCCGTCGCTGGATCTGGCGTGGCTGCGCTGGATCCGGCGAGGGGGGCCGTCACCGGCCAGGATCGATTCCGGCGAGATCGAGCGACCGTTTTTCTATTCTCCACGCGATGTGGTGTCTGTCAGCGATCGGACCAATCCTTTTTTTTCCAACCGATGACCGTAGAGATCTGGTGTGCTACGCGCCCCTCTTCCTCTTTCCCCCCGGTGCTAACGATCCCTCGCAAACGGGTCCCTAAGTACCGGGGGGAAAGAGGATGAAACGGTGAGCTGCTGCAAAGGATGAAACGGGTACTAGGATCGTCAGCAACACAGCATATAGTAGCAAAACAGCTTGCAAAATTGCAGTGCAGTGTATCTCGACGGCCAGTTGTGAGCTAACATTGAGAATAGTCTTGTCAGGCAAGGATCAAACCCCTAACGAATCTAACAAGACTATCCACAGGTGGAGGATTTCCAAATCAGATTTCTCTGTAAATTCGTAGTATGAGCAATTAGCAACCAGTCGTGCTCAAACAAGGAATGAATGAGAGTGACTAGCAGGAGGAGCAACTTGAATCTAGTCGAGCATTGGAAAAAAAACAAAAAACATCCCCAACCCTCCCCCTTTTCGCCGGTGACACGCAACCTACGAGATCCGAAGCTCGGACACCCACCAGCAACGCACGAGACGGGACCGCAGCACCGACAGCGCAGCGACCCCGACGAAGACACCTAGGCTAGGCTAGACTAATCAAACCGCGAGCAGCAGCGGCGGCAGGCCACGCGGGCGACGCCCAGGGCGAGAAGCTCCTCTCCCCGCAGCCCGCACACGGAGCGGGCCCGGCGGCCAAATACGACGGGGACGGGCCCCGCCCCGCGAAGGAGACGCCCGGCGAGCCGCGGCGACCGAGGCCGAGGAACCGGGCAGATCCGAATCGGGAGGAGGCGCGCCCGCGATCTGGCCGGCCCAGGCGCGGCGCCGGGAGGTGAGGGGGCGGATCGGGAGGGGAGGGGAGGGTGGGGTTGCTTACCGGCGGCCGGACGGGGCGAGGGGACGGCGCGGCGCCTCCCTCCGGCGGTGCGAGAGGACGAGAAGCTTCGAGGAAGAAGTGGTGGAAGGAAGGAAGAAGAGGACAAGGAGAGTATGAATAGGCGACTAGGTTTTTTTTTTGGGGAGAAATGAATAGGTTAGTTTCTATTCACTTGCTCGACGAAGCTTGGATTACTCCTTCCCATGTGCTTTAACAGGAATAGTGTAATTACTAATTATTCCAACCGGCAGCAGTGTTCTAGATGATCCAGGTCTGATTCCTCATATTAAGTTGATCCAGCAACACTCTAGATGGTTTCCTCATAGATGATGCCTCCTCGAGGTCCACTTCTCTGCCGCCCCCAACTCTGGTATAGTATGAAAATCGTATGAATAAATCTGAAGTTTACTATTTGATGCTTATATTTGTTGGTGCGGTAGTCCTTTTTTGCAGCTCCACTCCTGGAGGATGTTGCATTCATTTATCTCTGGTAGCTATTAAAGATATGATTGGCACACCTTGACAAACCACTGTATATCTATAAGCCGTATCCGTACTGCCTGCACCTAATAAAGTATCATATGCATGAAGATATTGTATCGGGTTGGTGATTTTTCATAATAGACTATACTAACACATAATTTGGTTGCAATCCTTCAAATTCATCTCTGAATGTGCGACACCATGAATCTCTCTTCGAAAAGCTATGAAGTAGAGTATGAATATTAAGATCTCTGTGCTCCAGGAAAAATGCAGTGAAGTTTTTATCTACTCAAGAATATGAAGTTATTATACCACTCTAGAATATGACCAGCAAAGTGGGTCTTTTTAGACTTCTTAAATACAGCAGCATAAAGCATGACAAGGTGTTTTTGACGATGTTAATTTCCTCTTGCAGATCTTCATACTTTCGCTCTCCTGTACTGCTGACAGTACTACTCCTGCATAAACTATTATTTTAGAAGTCGTAACATGAATTGCAATTGTTTTGTTCAGGTAGTGATGTTATTTTCCTGGTGCTCAGACTTTGTGCAGGTTGTATCCAGTTGAGACTATTTTAGTATTGGTCAGAATTTGTGTTGAGGCAAAATTTCTTTCAAGGTGTCAATTCTCTTGAGTAACACATGCATGTTTGGGAGGGGCATTTGTCGATAAAGAACCCTTTCTGTTGTTCAAATTTGACTTAAATACTAATACTTTACCGAGAAATATCATCCCAAAGGACAGGCACTGAATGTGTTCTTTAATTGTTTCACAGCTTGAAAACGTCTTCAACCAAGTTTTATACTTCAAGCAGACTATGAAATATGTGGGAGGACCATGACTCACTTCGAGTCAACTATTGCTTCCTCTGTAGTGTGTATTTTAGTTCTTATCATTTTGAAGTCTTTGTTAGTGTTTCCATGAGAACAATTTCTATCTTCCACCATCGAATATCAGAGTCTCACATTTGGGTTTACAAGTCTAAAACAGTTTGCTACCTTTTTGCTAGGTGCAGGCTGCTATCAAAGTTAAGGCTTCGGTCATCATTTGCTTCACCTTATTTCGACGTGCTGCGAGGTAGAAAGAAAATGGTATTGCTTCTTGATTCAACGTATATCTGGGGCAGCCTAATTTCCTCCTACACACACCGCTTGCAGCAGCAGTTACGACCAGGCAGTTGCGGCCTGACTTGGGGGCTCTTTGGTGGTCTCGATTTTACAGGCATGTTTGTAGGTTTTTTTTTCGTCCCACCTCCCACTTCGTCTGGTTTTTTTTCGTCCGTTTTTTTCTCCCCACAGTCCCACCCGCAAACAAATATACAAGGAAGAAAAACCAGCAAACCCCAATCTGGTCGCCAGCAACCCCTATCCCCGACTCCTCGCTCCCCCCTTCGTGCCCACAGCCGTCCGCCGCCACTCCGGCGCGCCGGACGCCACCCTCTCGTGTCGGCCGCATCCGTCCCTCGCGCTGCCCGTCTCCCTCTAGCGACGTCGACGGCCGTGCCCCCACGAATCCACGCCGAGCCGGCCGCCGCCACCCTCCCTCGCGCTGGCCGCCTCCGTCCCTCGCGTCGCCGGACTGATTTCTCGCTAAACGCCTTCCCCATCCTCGCTTCTTTGCTGTCACGGGTGCGCTCCTCCGTGCTGCCGCCCACGCGCCGTTGCGTCGTCCGCTTCCCCTTTGAATCTGGCCTCCACTGGTGCTAGAGTCGTCGATGCCGCCGAGAAGCACCCCGATCTGGTCGCTCCCTACGGCCCCTCGCTTCCTCCGCCACATCCCCCCACCAAGAGTGCGCAAGAGTCAAGACCATGGCGGGCTGGCGGCCATGAGCACCGCGGAGTTCTTCTCCATCCACCCCTCTGCCACGACGACCACAACCTCTGGATGGACTAGCAGCCGCCACAGACCCACCCGTGCCGCTGCGGGCGTATCCTCCATCAGATGCTCCAGTGCGTATGTGTAATCTATTTCATATGATGTACATACCTGGGGCTGATTCGCGTGCTGGATGTGTGTGTAGCCGAAGCCGGTGGACAGGGGCACAGGGCTGCGGTGGTCAGTGGCGAGAAGCTCCTCCGTGATGTACTTTATTTGAGCCTCCCTAATTAAACCTTCAAATTTTGCTGGTGGTGCCAGAGCCGGATACTCTGCCACTATCGATTAATGGTTCTTGGTGCGTGCATTGCAGGGGAACTTGATGAAATGCGGTGGCGGGTGCATCGTCGAGGTACTCACTCTCCTACCCAACCATCAAACTGCATTGTGTGCAGCTGGAAATGGCAACGGTGCTATGAAGTGTTACTGAGATCAGAATGTGATGCCGTGAAACCTTGTACGCACATAATGGATGGAAATGAGCTCCTGAATAAAAGGACAGACACTGTGAAAGGTATGCTAAGTTGCTAACAGTTAAATAGGGTGATTAGGCATAGTACGAAAGGTCTGATCGATTGAGAAATTGAGTGACTTTCATTTCCTTATGCTTGCTGGCGGCGGCGGCGGCCTACTCTGGCGACCGACATGTATGCAAAACCTGACAGTCAGAATCTTTCTAACCACACTTGCTCGATTGTCGTTTAATCGAAACCGAGGAGAAGAAACATTTATGCCACAGCAGGTCCACAGACCACGGGTGCATTACAGAGGTGATCATGTGATATTTGTGATGTTGTTCTTCTCTTTTTTATTTCTCTTATCTTAGGTTTGGTCTTCTAATTGAATGGGTGGAATTCACGCACTTTGATGGAAGGATTTGTGATGTGCTTAGATCGATAATCTAATTAAGCAATACATGCTTATATATTTTTTAGAAAATATATATTTAAATTTGGTTAGTTTCTATTCACTTGCTCGACGAAGCTTGGATTACTCCTTCCCATGTGCTTTAACAGGAATAGTGTAATTACTAATTATTCCAACCGGCAGCAGTGTTCTAGATGATCCAGGTCTGATTCCTCATATTAAGTTGATCCAGCAACACTCTAGATGGTTTCCCCATAGATGATGCCTCCTCGAGGTCCACTTCTCTGCCGCCCCCAACTCTGGTATAGTATGAAAATCGTATGAATAAATCTGAAGTTTACTATTTGATGCTTATATTTGTTGGTGCGGTAGTCCTTTTTTGCAGCTCCACTCCTGGAGGATGTTGCATTCATTTATCTCTGGTAGCTATTAAAGATATGATTGGCACACCTTGACAAACCACTGTATATCTATAAGCCGTATCCGTACTGCCTGCACCTAATAAAGTATCATATGCATGAAGATATTGTATCGGGTTGGTGATTTTTCATAATAGACTATACTAACACATAATTTGGTTGCAATCCTTCAAATTCATCTCTGAATGTGCGACACCATGAATCTCTCTTCGAAAAGCTATGAAGTAGAGTATGAATATTAAGATCTCTGTGCTCCAGGAAAAATGCAGTGAAGTTTTTATCTACTCAAGAATATGAAGTTATTATACCACTCTAGAATATGACCAGCAAAGTGGGTCTTTTTAGACTTCTTAAATACAGCAGCATAAAGCATGACAAGGTGTTTTTGACGATGTTAATTTCCTCTTGCAGATCTTCATACTTTCGCTCTCCTGTACTGCTGACAGTACTACTCCTGCATAAACTATTATTTTAGAAGTCGTAACATGAATTGCAATTGTTTTGTTCAGGTAGTGATGTTATTTTCCTGGTGCTCAGACTTTGTGCAGGTTGTATCCAGTTGAGACTATTTTAGTATTGGTCAGAATTTGTGTTGAGGCAAAATTTCTTTCAAGGTGTCAATTCTCTTGAGTAACACATGCATGTTTGGGAGGGGCATTTGTCGATAAAGAACCCTTTCTGTTGTTCAAATTTGACTTAAATACTAATACTTTACCGAGAAATATCATCCCAAAGGACAGGCACTGAATGTGTTCTTTAATTGTTTCACAGCTTGAAAACGTCTTCAACCAAGTTTTATACTTCAAGCAGACTATGAAATATGTGGGAGGACCATGACTCACTTCGAGTCAACTATTGCTTCCTCTGTAGTGTGTATTTTAGTTCTTATCATTTTGAAGTCTTTGTTAGTGTTTCCATGAGAACAATTTCTATCTTCCACCATCGAATATCAGAGTCTCACATTTGGGTTTACAAGTCTAAAACAGTTTGCTACCTTTTTGCTAGGTGCAGGCTGCTATCAAAGTTAAGGCTTCGGTCATCATTTGCTTCACCTTATTTCGACGTGCTGCGAGGTAGAAAGAAAATGGTATTGCTTCTTGATTCAACGTATATCTGGGGCAGCCTAATTTCCTCCTACACACACCGCTTGCAGCAGCAGTTACGACCAGGCAGTTGCGGCCTGACTTGGGGGCTCTTTGGTGGTCTCGATTTTACAGGCATGTGTTAATATTGGTATGTGTTCTGTATGCAGGCTAGGCATGTGAGAAAGACCAAAGGCTTTTTACAGGGTAGGCATGTGAGTTTTTTGATTGCTCAACCTTATGCTGGGATCATTTCTACAGACTACAAATAGAGGGAAGTTGGCTTGTGGCTTACTAGAGGCAGATGACCCAATAAAATGATTGGAAAGGCTCTTTCCAATCATAAGGTAAGGTAAATCTTGTACATTTTACTTCTTAATATATTTTGTTTAGTATGTTATTTATTTTCTGAAAATGATACTCCATTGTAGATTACCTATGATGGAAATTACATTCTCTGCGGGCGCTGATTCAGATATATTACTATGGCAAAGGAAGTTCAAAATTTATGTCAGTCAAACATCTGCAAAGGAAATTCAAAATATGTTATGTCAGGGAAAGATTCTTAAATCAGTGAAGTATCTACAGGGATGATTAGGACACTGCTCATATTGTTTGATACTTTACCATCTCAGGATTAGGCTATCAGTGAACACGACAATGCGGTTGTTGGTCATGGATGGCGGGGGCTTGGGCGGGGTTGAGGAGCTCACATGGTGCTATACATGCCGACCTACGAGTGGTGGTGGTGGGGTGCCTGCTGCGTGGCTGGAAGGCCGACATGAACACCCACTACCGACTGGTAAGCATGGTAAGTACCCAATCGCCAAACTATATTCGTTCACCTCCTTCCTATGTAGGACTTGAACTTCGCTGCACACCGGGCATTCCTACTTTCAATCAGTTATTTCTGCCCATTCCAATTGTACAATTGCATAATACTAAGTTACATGTCATCCACATTGGACCAGATCTAATGGATTTGAATTACGTGTATCTATGGAAATAGTGATATAGGCATGCTACGTGCAAGTACTTATCTTTGCGAGCTTGGTGTTAAGATCCATCAATCTAATCTACCCCATGATACTATTATTGTGCCTATTTTGATCATGAGCCCATAGCAATGCACGCGCCAAATCAGGCGGATCAGCACGAACACGATGGGAGGGGATCAGGGCAGATTAAGGGACGGTTGGCGGGAGACTCTTTCTTTGTAGTCCACGGGGAAGTACGGTTTGAAAGAAAGAAAGGGTTCCATGGAGGCGTCATCTGATTTTAAAGGAGAGGGCTCCAACGAAAAATGTCCCGCTACGACGGGAAATCAAGCGGGAAGGGAAGGGTCTGGCACGAAAAGGAGGGGTACGTCGTGGGGTGGGATTTTTGTATTGGGATCACGTGTTGGAGGTAACATGATGGTTAGTCCGGACAACCGCATCTCTCCCCCACACACGAGCCGGATTTGGGGAGCCCAGACTGTCCAGACAGTTGAATTTTATGGAGCCCGCTGGGCGTCCATTCGATGTTTGAACAAGCCCGGACATATGAGTAAGAAATGGGTTTCGGCTTTAGTGACAAGCTTAATTATTTGTTTGATTTATTTATATGCATTATTAATTTAATTGTCTGGACCTGTTCTTCCCATTTTGTTGAGGTGACATCGAATTAAATTAAGAAAATGAGATTTGAGTATCATAGCATGGGCCACATCTTTCTTTTGTCAGACTTGTCCAAAATGAGGTTGGATTTGCCTCTTCGTTTCAGACACATAGGCTCAAGTTCAGACACATAGGCTCAAGTTTGCCTCTTTGGACCTTCTTTTGGAACGATAATTTTTAGGGTATATTTTGAAATAACCGAAAATACCTTTTTTAGCAGGGAAGATGTATATTTTGCTCTCAATTCTTTTGGAGTATTTTAAATCCCTCTATAGACATGGCGTTTCGGTGAAATGCTCGAGGCGTAGAATAGATTCCCAAATCGCACAAAGTATTGTTTGGTTTTCTTCTGCTTTTCTACGGTGTCTCCTTTTCTTTTTCTTTTTCGACTTTCTCTATTGACCCTTTTCCATTCTATTTTAAAAATATATGAATATTTTTTTAAACATATTCATTTAGAAAAAATAAGAATATTTTAAAATTTGTGAATATTTTTATTTGTAAATTTGATTTAAGATTCATGAATATTTTATAGAATTCTTGAACAATTTTTTGAATTCATATATATTTTCAATTGGGTAAACGATTTTCCCTGAAAAAGCAATGAAAACCATTTAAAACAGTGAAAATTGGATAATTTGGTAAAAAAGGGCAAGGCTATCACCTATTGTGTATATAGCCCGTGCATGCATCATGGCACAATCTGGTCAGGGTTTCTTCGAACACACAATGATTCTTGATGTTGCCGGCACAATGTTTTTAAGGAGTTCACAATAGATGATGTCCTTCTCTTACCGAACCAACTGGTAATTACTAGATCTTATTTTCGAGAAAGGTGCCATAGCACCCTTATCACATCCGTTCGTGCAGAGAACATCGCCTAGAGATGTGCACCACATCTGCACAGCAGCAGACCATTGCAGGTGTCAGGATAATTAGCCAGGCCACTTGACCGAGTCAGACATCGGTGCTCCTAGGCTGTAGGTGGCAGTATACGCAACATGTCCTAGGTTGTAGCAGTGTTCTTAGGTTGTAGTAGGCAGCGTAGGACCGTGGGAAGTAGATCTGGCAGGAGGTGCATGGCGCATGATGCGCTGCTGCATGCAGCGTATCTCATAAAGATCACACTCCGCTGCGTATTGATTCAGCCCGGTGAAAGGAGCGCGGGGCCCTAGGGGATATCACATCAGCTTCCTGTTGTGAGAGCAACGCGGTGCATGTTGTGGCTAAATTTACTGTTTTGACCCTTTTGTGAAAGTTAAGCAAGATTTGACCCTGGTTCGTAAAAAATTCGGGATCTGCCCTTACTACCGCCAAGATCCCCGACGATAGCCTTAGACATCCTACCGCCAGATGTCTAGGCGGTAGGGTAGCGACAGTCCGTTGTCGGCCGTCAGCCTGGCTGACGTGGAAAAGGGTCCTACCGTCAGGCACCACGACGGTAGGCTGCCCAAGGCTACCGCCGAGAGCCTTGGCGGTAGGGCCCTACAATGGATAAGGTCAAGGGGTGGGGGCTGGGCACCCCCACCCAAACCATTCACCCCCCATTCTCACCTCTCTCCCCGAGCTCAACCCCTCACCCCCTCTCTCCCTCACACAAGGCCCTCTTAAATCTCTCTCATTTGCTTGGGATTTGTCCGGTGGATCCGAAGCCCTTTCATCTCTCAATGTACCTCTCTTACCCCCCTCATTTTGGTTGGTTGGAATGATGTATTTTGGTTGCATTGCTCACATTGTTAGCAACCCTAGCAGATGAAAATTTAAACATAATAAAGGTTAGTTGTAGATGTATCTTTCGTATGCATCTATCGACCGATACATCTTGTATGTCATCGACAAAGAGGAACATCGTGTATACATTATGGATCCTATTCATACATCACAATCATCAGAGAATAAAAATTTAAGGCATGTAGTGAAGTTAAAAGATTTCGCGAGGGAATTCAAAGAAGCACTCGAAATAAAGCAACCCGGCTGGAATTCTGATATATCTAAATGGCAACGTTTATTTCCGTCTACTACAGACGGGTAATAAATTGATAATACAAACATTTATTTTTGTTATCACTGTATTGTATATAATATAAATTTAGGAAATTGCAGTGATGTGTCTGCCTTTTTTGTTTTTCATTTTATGCTCTGGTGGAACGGTAAAGAACTGATCAAGCCGATTTGCACGGTGAGTATTGTCCGTTACATGTTTTAAGACATTCGACATGAAAAATTCGCGCTAACTACATATATTTCTTGTGCGGGATGGGTATGAGTTGAGGAAGCAATTCTTATTATACTTGCTAAAACATCGTGGGAATGAAGCTAAAAACAACTTTCTTGATATTGTTGAAGAATTTCTTAAGCGCATCAAGTAGATCTTAATTATTTGTAATGAATTTAGTCGGATCATCGCTCAATTTGTTACACGGACACGTCGTCAATTTGTTTTTTGTTATGGATTTACATTGCAAGTGAAGTAATTGTGCCCAAGTTATGTCGTCTCTACGTGTAAAAATTTACATGCATTATAATTGTATAACTCACAAACATATTTCAAGAGCCCGTGGCAACGCACGGGCACTCTACTAGTAGGCCTATGGTGTGCGTGTGTGTGGGTATGCAATGTAATCCCCATTGTTAGATTGGGGGCTGGAATGGAGCCTGCGTCACGATTCTGGGCCGTCGGATTCGGTCTCCAGAACGATCCTGGCCGTCGGATCTTCGTTTGAGACGATCCTGTCCGTTGGATCAAACCGAAACACTGGTGCAATGAATAGTGTCTGTACTTTCGCACCCGCGCTACTGCGCTGTCTCTCTATGACACCCGGGACCCACGGGTCGTGGGCCATGCCCGTCAGCGACTGCGGAGCGCAGGGCTCCCGGTGCTGTGTGCTTCGCGTGGGGATGGCGTGCCACCGCCTGAAAATTTGGCAGCCCGCCGAGGGTAGTTTCGTCATTCCACGTCCTCGCCCCTGCGTGTCGCTCCGCGGATGGCTGTCCGGCGTGTAAAGGCAAGAAAGCGACCCATTGGTGAGAACCCTAGCCGCCTCTTCCCCTCCGCGTTCCCACCGCGCCCCGCGCCGCCGCTTCCCTGTCGAGCTCGCGCGTCACGTCGTCGGTGGAGAGGAAGCTGGCGCTGCTTTTCCCCTAGGAGCGCGCCGTCGCGCCGTCGACGGGAGAAGGCCAGGCGGATCGACGGTTGGAGGCCAGGCAGAGCGATGGGTGGAGGGCAGGTGGAGCGACGGGATGAGGCCAGGCGGAGCCCGCCATCGCCACCGGCTGGCGCGTCGACGGGAGGAAGCCAGGCGGTGAGCGCCGTTGCCACCGGCTGCACCCTGCGCGGCCGAGGAGCGCCAGCCGCAGGCGCTCGATGCGGCGCTCCCCCGTCACTCCTCCTTCTGCGTCCGCTGCAGGTGCTCCCCCGTCGCTCCTCCTTCTCCTCCATTGCCAAGAGGGGCTCGGCTGCAGTTCTACTACAGTCTCTTTCTCTCTCTCTCTGACCACTGCTCCACCCATTATCGTGGAACTGCAGGTCGTGTTGGGCTCGGACGTTGCTGGCCGCTAGCTTCGCTTGCAAGAGAATGCTCCCCTGATCCGAGTCCAAGGTACACCAATGATAAAAAACCGCAATGAAAAAAGTTCTTCCATTTGCAGCGAAGCTTCCGTAGATATCATCTCTAATTCATTTACATGTGGATACTGTTGTTTTGAAGCAAATCTCACCATTAATTTTTACATTATTATCATTTTTTAATCAGGCATTGGGGAAAAATGAGGAATCTTTGGTTGCTTGGGAGCAAGGACATGAGATTGCTGTCCGTGACACGATTGACCTGAAACAGTTGCTGGAATTGGAAGAATCAGTTACTTCTGTTAAAATTTATGAGACAGTTGAGTGTGAATACGTTATGTGATACCAAAGTTGTTATCTCGGAAGATCGTTTTATCAACACGTCATTCACTGCAGCTACAATTGATACAAAAATTGTTGTTTGTGAAGAGAACACTGCAGATTCCAAATCTTCATCAAATATTGGTGCACTGTTATCTCTAATCAGGTTTTGTTTTCATCTATTATAAGTTTTTCTTGCTTATTCTCTCTAATCAGAAAAGGAACCTCACTATCAGCATTTACATTTGCAGATACTGTGGGAAACTCCAACTTATCCAGAGGCACTAAATGGGAGAGGTACAACATATGCATTTCAAAGAGAACTGGACTCTCCTATTTCTGACTTCACCGAGGTAAAACTTTAAATTCAGAACTTTCCCTTTACATTTGTGTAAAATGACCTTCGATCTTACTCTAATGGCGGGCTATACAATCAAATCCATTAGTTGGGGAGGCGTGGAAGCAACGGGTACAAGCCCGCACTGCTTTAGGAGAGTTCGTCGAGGCAAGCTTCCTATATTTGTCTAAACTTCAAAACTAATATGGGTCAAGTCAATAAAGACAGGTTATATTTTAGAAAACTCTGATATTGTATGGTAGTAGTCGCATTGTAAGAGCAGTAAATTAATTGACTACATTTTACTCGCCTTTTTTCTTTCGGTCTGTAGAGCATGTGCCCTTGGCGCGTGGTCGAGTCAAGTTTGTGGTTTTATCCTTTCAGTCTGTAGGCTATAGTTGACTACATTTTACTCTGCTTTTTTCTGGATATACAGATTAGATGCTTTCTATGCGGTGGTTCCCGCTGCCTTTTGCTCTTCATATAGAATTTATTTGTGAGGCCTGCCACTCTATCTTGTATTTGAACTAACAACCTGGTCTTGCAAAATGCAACTACATGAATTTGGATTTGTCCATCAAGCTTAAGAAGGTTATGTTGAGCATGATAATTAACTTTATGCAAAGTTTGTCTTGAGCTGTATGTATGAACTGAGCATCAAACTGAAAAACTGATGCATAATGCAAGGTTACACAGTCACAGGGTCATGTATATTCTTTCAAAGAAAGGTAGTAGCCGAACATACCCTGCAGGTGTCAGGTTCATGCTACAGATGTAATTATTTTTTCTTTATTCCATGTAGGCTAGCCCTTTTCTGGTGCCATGTTTTTCTTATAATGTGGTGCCATGAATTTGGAACGCAATATATGCATATTTGTATTAAATTTAGTACAATAACGAAGGCAAATGTACCCAGCAATCAGAAACTGAAGCTACTCTTACAAGATAGTAAAATCTTCACTTACGCTATCCATTTCTTGGACCTGAGCTGCAAACTCTGACTTGATTGTTGATATGCAGAGATGGCAGTTCTTGCACCATTATGAAAACTACCAATAGAGTGAAAACAAGATGGGGCCAAAGAGGCAACATATATCAGATTTTCCACAAACCTTCTTGCTAGCTCCAGTCATTCAATTTATTATTTTATCCACCATATTTTTATGCTTTGCATTCCTAATTTTCCGGCAACAAGAAGCTGTAGTTAAAGTGTATGCACACCTAGAGTGTAAAAAACCAAATGAGCCATAAATACTGATTGTTTATAGCTTGATCTTGCTGCAGTGTTTTATAGCTTGATCTTGCTGCAGTGTTGAATCCCTGCATGTCTATATTCAGTATATAAATAATCAAGTGTTCCGCTTTCTGACGAATTTGATTTCTAAACGGACTTGGAAAGGACTGTGTAATATATTTCCTTCAGCTTGAATCTATTGCTCTCTAGCTTTGTTTGTGGCAGTGCGGGGTGGGCCGCTGCTGTCACATATATACCGTCATAACACTTGCTGAAGCAGCTCCCTGGCTTCCTTGCATTGCTGCTCTAGCACCAGCCTTGCCGACGCTGAGGTTTGCTCTAATTTCTATGCCATGTTGTTTTGTTTATCCTTGATTTGCTCTGTGGAAAATGCAATGTGATGCTTGCATGATTGGTGGATGCAATCCTAATGTAGAAACACATACCTTTTTTGTCATGGGTAGCACATATGTGACAGCCTTAGCATTAGTTTGCTCTCGGATAGGAATTCCTAGCCTTTAGTTTAGGTAGATCTTATATAATTGTTCTTTTCCTATTAATGGTAATCTTTAGATGGGTTTTCCTTTCTAACTGATTGCATGATTTGGTTGTATAGATTCATCATGAAATAATTAAATTTTTGGGAATTCTCTGCTTCATCTATGAACAGGTGGGATCCATATGGCAGAGATGAAAGCCAGCTTCAATTGTCATGCAGTAAGATCAAATGGCAGGTAATGAGTTCTATTCTTCAATTATGAGCTTGATTCAATGTCCTGCATTTTAGAAAGCTCAAACTAGAATTGCTCTGTTTCAGGATTTAAACCTTCTTGAGTTATGCAATCACAAATATCTTGCACACAGAGAAATAAACTTGGATGTTCTTAATCACACAGAGGTGTTTCTTTTACATGTAGGTTCCTTCTTTTAATCTGTGCATGAACCAGGTTTCTGTGATGTGCAGTTAGGCCCATGAGCTTGCAGATGCTAAAGAAATTCCTAGGTGACTTTTTGTTTTTCCAAGATTATTGTTGTACATTTGCCTATTTAATTTCCTGGATGGCCTAATTATGAGCTTGCCGATGCTAAAGAAATCTGAAAGATCTGTTTCCTGATCTACAAATGTGTCTGTGTTTTTACGTTGATAAGCATCCTTTTACTTGTACTGGCCAAGTATAGTTCTAGGATTAATGCTTATAGTTTGTTGTCAACTACTTCCAGTGATGGCTGATATATTTATTTAGATTGTGAGCATTATGGCAGGCCCGTCGTTGGATAAGCATACCATTGACTGGACTGGTGGATTGAGTATAGTTGATCCATACAGATTCTATTAGACATAACTATGTTTTTTTTAATCGGCCATGTGACTGCTTGCTACTGACTTGAATTCACCCACTTCTACATATGAAATTGTAATTTGTTGACACGCACTTAAATAAGCATCCACAATCTGTCCTAAAGGTGACTGCCCTATCTGTTTAGTGGAGTAAACAGGTTCAGGTTGCGCAAGCATACCAGTGAGGGAGGGGTCTGCTTTAGTGTTCTTACATATGCAAGATAGTGCCCTATACGTATTAGTATCTTTTCTCTTTAGAAGTTCTCTAGGCCCTCAAAATAATGGTTGATGATATATTGGTTTTGCTGAAAAGTCATATGTAAAAATAATGCCCGACAACCAATATCCGAGCCCCTGTCGGTTTATTTCCACTGGCCAGTTCCTAAAATGCCAAGTAATCCGCCTCTTTCTAAGCATTTTAATTACTACATGGAATTAGGAACTAAATCAGTACAACAACAACAACAACAACAAAGCCTTTAGTCCCAAACAAGTTGGGGTAGGCTAGAGGTGAAACCCATAAGATCTCGCGACCAACTCATGGTTCTGGCACATGGATAGCAAGCTTCCACGCACCCCTGTCCATGGCTAGTTCTTTGGTGATGCTCCAATCCTTCAGGTCTCTCTTTACGGACTCTTCCCATGTCAAGTTCGGTCTACCCCGGCCTCTTTTGACATTATCAGCACGCTTTAGCCGTCCGCTATGTACTGGGGCTTCTGGAGGCCTGCGCTGAATATGTCCAAACCATCTCAGACGATGTTGGACAAGCTTCTCTTCAATTGGCGCTACCCCAACTCTATCTCGTATATCATCATTCCAGATTCGGTCCTTCCTTGTGTGGCCACACATCCATCTCAACATGCGCATCTCCGCCACACCTAACTGTTGCACATGTCGCCTTTTAGTCGGCCAACACTCAGCGCCATACAACATTGCGGGTCGAACCGCCGTCCTATAGAACTTGCCTTTTAGCTTTTGTGGCACCCTCTTGTCATAGAGAATGCTAGAAGCTTGGCGCCACTTCATCCATCCGGCTTTAATTCGATGGTTCACATCTCCATCGATATCCCCATCCTTCTGCAACATTGACCCCAAATATCGAAAGGTGTCCTTCTGCGGCACCACCTGCCCATCAAGGCTAACATCCTCCTCCTCGTGCCTAGTAGTACCGAAAGCGCACCTCATGTACTCGGTTTTAGTCCTACTAAGTCTAAAACCTTTCGATTCCAAAGTTTGCCTCCATAACTCCAACTTCCTGTTGACCCCCGTCCGACTCTCATCGACTAGCACCACATCGTCCGCAAAGAGCATACACCATGGGATATCTCCTTGTATATCCCTTGTGACCTCATCCATCACCAAGGCAAAAAGATAAGGGCTCAAAGCTGACCCTTGATGCAGTCCTATCTTAATCGGGAAGTCATCAGTGTCGCCATCACTTGTTCGAACACTTGTCACAACATTATCGTACATGTCCTTGATGAGGGTAATGTACTTTGCTGGGACTTTGTGTTTCTCCAAGGCCCACCACATAACATTCCGCGGTATCTTATCATAGGCCTTCTCCAAGTCAATGAACACCATATGCAGGTCCTTCTTTTGCTCCCTATATCTCTCCATAAGTTGTCGTACCAAGAAAATGGCCTCCATGGTCGACCTCCCAGGCATGAAACCAAACTGATTTTTGGTCACGCTTGTCATTCTTCTTAAGCGGTGCTCAATGACTCTCTCCCATAGCTTCATTGTATGGCTCGTCAGTTTAATTCCACGGTAATTAGTACAACTCTGAACATCCCCCTTGTTCTTGAAGATTGGTACTAATATACTCCGTCTCCATTCTTCTGGCATCTTGTTTGCCCGAAAAATGAGGTTGAAAAGTTTGGTTAGCCATACTATCGCTATGTCCCCGAGGCCTCTCCACACCTCAATGGGGATACAATCAGGGCCCATCGCCTTGCCTCCTTTCATCCTCTTCAAAGCCTCCTTGACCTCCGACTCCTGGATTCGCCGCACAAAAAGCCTGCTAGTATCAGCAAAGGAGTCATCCAGATCAATGGTAGAGCTCTCACTCTCCCCATTGAACAGCTTGTCAAAGTACTCCCGCCATCTATGCTTAATCTCCTCGTTCTTCACCAGGAGTTGATCTGCTCCGTCCTTGATGCACTTGATTTGGTCAACATCCCTCGTCTTCCTCTCTCGGATCTTGGCCATCTTATAGATGTCCCTTTCGCCTTCCTTCGTGTCTAACCGTTGGTAGAGGTCCTCATACGCCCGGCCCCTTGCTTCACTCACAGCTCGCTTTGCGGCCTTCTTTGCCATCTTGTACTTCTCTATGTTGTCTGCACTCCTATCCAGATATAGGTGTCTGAAACACTCTTTCTTCTCCTTAATTGCCTTCTGGACATCATCGTTCCACCACCAGGTATCTTTAGCTTCTCTTCTACTTCCCCTGGACACTCCAAACTCCTCTGAGGCCACCTTACGAATGCAAGTCGCCATCTTCATCCACATGTTGTCTACATCACCTCCTTCCTCCCAAGGGCCCTCCTTAATGACCCTCTCCTTGAACGCCTGAGCTACCTCCCCCTTGAGCTTTCACCACTTCGTTCTAGCGACTTTGGCACGCTTGTCCCGCTGGACACGAATCCGAAAGCGGAGGTCAGCAACCACAAGCTTATGCTGAGGGACAACACTCTCTCCAGGTATCACCTTACAGTCTAGGCATGCACGCCTGTCTTCTCTTCTCGAGAGGATGAAATCAATCTGGCTAGAGTGTTGCCCACTACTGTAAGTCACTAGATGTGATTCTCTCTTCTTAAAGAGGGTGTTAGCTATGATCATGTTGTAGGCTAGCGCAAAGCTTAAGACATCTTCTCCTTCTTGGTTCCTGATGCCATAGCCAAAACCCCCATGCACCCCTTCAAAACCTGTGTTAGATGTGCCCACGTGGCCATTGAGGTCTCCTCCTATGAAGAGCCTCTCGCCAATCGGTACACTCCTAGCCATGTCCTCTAGGCCTTCCCAGAACTCCCTCTTGGTGTTCTCATTGTGGCCTACTTGCGGGGCATACGCGCTGATAACGTTGAGAACTAAGTCCCCAACTACCAGCTTGACCAGGATAATCCGGTCCCCACGTCTCTTGACGTCTACCACTCCATCCTTGAGGCTCTTGCTGATCAAGATGCCTACTCCATTTCTGTTTGCAACCGTCCCCGTGTACCACAGCTTGAAGCCGGTACCCTCCACCTCCTTCGCCTTTTGTCCCCTCCAAATCAGTAATACTTCTAATATGCCATTGTCTTTATTTGTGACAACAGCGGACAATTACCACAAAAGCTGCAACCAGTGCATACATACCCAAGTTTTCTTCTTTTATAATGGATTTTCAAGATTCCTTATATATTGCTAAATTTTTATTGCTTCTGTCTTCATGTACTGTGACTGGTATCGGTGATTTTTTCTGTATCAGGACAGAGTTGTTGTGAGGGATGTGTTTCCATGCGCGAGCCTCGACCTTTAGTACTGGTAATTTGTTAAGTTAATAAATATATAATCGTCATTTGCTACATGAAAATCCATGCTTAGTAGCCCCATTCTCTTGATTAACTGCAGATTTACGCTCTTCCATTTTGTATTCAGTCAAGCAATGTGCACGAGCTCGCCTCGGCCTCTCCCCTTCCTCCCTAATGGCTTCTCATCGGATGCTCGGCAGCAGAGTGGTGCAGGTTCGTCTCGTTCATCTGCTGGTAAGTCGCCATCTCTCTCTCTCTCTCTCTCTCTGCAACCCTCAACAGGTGGCAACACCGGATTAGTGAGACTGAGGCGTCGGTAGCCTTGGCCATGATAGATAAGGCCCCCGGGCATGAGCACCCACAGCGAGTCTCCTTGCTGTTGATGTCGGAGAGGGTTGGGACAATGAGGGCTGGTGGGTACTAATAAGATATTTCTGCAATTAGGATCACACCAGCTTTATGGTGCTACAATAATTGTTTTATTTCCCTTAGTTGCAACTCTAGCTTTCTGATGTTCCCTTAATTAGATAAGACCATATAGTTTCTTTGCTAAATTCGGGTTAGCAGTTCCATATATATGCGCCAAGAAAGTATGCAGGGAAATCATGATGTGCTTTTTTCTGCAGTGTCAACACTGAACAAATGTAAAGTGTGTCCTGTAGGATTTTATTACCTGTTTTACAATTTGGATGATAGCTGTATAAACAAATCCGGATTGTGTGTATCTGCTTTTCAATTGATTGAATAATTAGTGGCCCACTAATTAAACAAACCTGGATGCTAAATTAATCAGTGGCTCCATAATTAGACAAACTAGGATGCTAAAACTTGCTATTATGGATTATTATTGGCTCACTACTTAGGCAAACGAGGATGTTAAAATTAATTAGTGGCTCATTGATTGAACAAACCAGGATGCTAAAACTTGCTATAATGGATCCTTGAACTGCTAACTTACTGTAGATCATGTCAATTGAAGATTGCATATGTTCAACTTTTGTGGGTTTTGCAGGTCGTGGTGCTTCCGTTCGTTGATGGATTTTGTGCATATCTGGTTAACCTTTCCTAGGCGAGGTCCCTCTTTCTTCGTTCTACTCTCTCTTCCTTCCCTAGGTAATAGATTGTGACCTCCATTTTGGTCCGGGTTAAGCTTTAATAAGGTTGTCGGGCCTAAATGGAAAACGATTGATCCCTGACCCTTCGGCGGTTGAATTCAAGTTGTTGGGCCTAAACCTGCTGTATTAACCCATTCAAAGGGCTTTGAAACTTGCTTTATGGGGTAGTACTGGATTAGTAACATCATGATGCCTTGCTTTTTTCCTGTTCTGTAGATTCATGGGGATCAAAATTGTCAACATGTTCTTCTGCAATTTGCATCACTAGACAGATACTCTATTTATATTTGTTGTCCCATTTAGATCTGCACTTTATGAATAAACTTTCTGGGTAAAGTGTAATGCTTTCTATATCTGTTGTGGCAGTTCATTCATTTTGCCAGCTTGAAACTTGCATCATAATTTTGCATTTAGAAATGTTCTGCAATTTTCATGAATTGTATGTTTTAAGAGGTTTTCCTCCCCCTCAAGGTGTGTGTGCGTTGCTATTGAATTATGGTTTCAAAATTCAAGTCTTCCCTGATTTACTTACGTCTGTGTTTTGCACTGTACTAAAACTTCTGTAAATAGTTTTAGAGAAATGATCAGGGGATGCATTCACATTTACCTCTTGATTTAGTGAGTAGCTAATTATGATTCAGGTGATTCTTTTGCGTATGTTTACAGATGAATACACATTGTTAGATATTAATTTTGTGTTTAGTTGTGTCTGCTCGATGCGGTCTGTTCATACTGTTGTTGATAATTGCCTTGATGATTTTCCGAGTTGCGCATATGGCTATTTTTGTATGTGTTAGGCAAGCTTTATGTATAGACCTTTGTAAAATGTATATCGGTGTCATCTTTTATGTGAGTGAAATATCCATCAACATTGTACCGGATCATATTATGCTTTGTACTAAATTTGATGCCTTCTACTGAACCATATTTTGCTTTGTATTGGACTTTGATGCTTTGTATTGGACTGCATCCGTCCTTGAGAAATACCAGACTCTGGATCATTGCCTTAGACAGGCACCGACAGAGTGAAACTATCAAATACCAGACTGTGGCTTGCGTTACTTCAGATATAACCTTGCTGTACTGAGTTGATTCATTCTTAGGGATCACTCTAATTCCCTCTCGCCGTCCTCCCTCCCTCTCTCTCTCTCCCTCCCTCCCTCTCTCTCTCGCCATCCTCCCTTTCCTCTCTTGCATCCGGGCGCCGTCGTCTCGCTTTGCCTTTATTTGGACTATATAACACTATCTGTCCTGGTAAAACTATCTTCTCTATAGGTACAAGCCTGAATTTGTGCTCTCTTTTGGTAGACGCGGTATGTAATAACGAATCACGTTGACATCTGTCTAAATGAATGGAACTTGGTTCTGAGTTATCTGAATTGCTTCCCAGGATTCAGTTCGTACTTTATTTACCTATAATTTGGTATGTAATGACAAGTAGAGGACCTTTTTTGTGTTTGCAATTTTTTATACTTGAAATGCTTCAGCGGTTGTATAAATAGATTGAACATAAATATACCCGGTAGCTGCCGGGTGCGGCAAGCCGCACTTCCTACCTAGTATGACAAGACTGGAGCTGATCTCCTGAACCTTCTCCTTCCTCCTAATCTAGATCCCCTCTCCTCCTCCTACCTAGCCCCATTCCTTTCACCTCCAGATCCCCTCCGAGACTAGGCACGTTACATCTGGTATCAGAGGTCAGGCCGATCTGGAGACCGCATATCCAAAGCCGCGTTACCACACCAAGCAGGCGCTCAAGACAGCTGCGATGGAGGAGCAACTCGCGGCGCTTATCCAGTCCGTCAACGACAGCAGGGCGGCCAACGAGGCTCGATTCGACGCGATCCAGACGTCGTTGGAGCTCTGGAGACCGGCGGTGACCCATCTCCAGCAACAAGTGGACGAGCTGCGTACACAGGTGGGGCGCATCGCCCTCCACCCAGTGCTGGCGGCGCCTCCGGATCCGATCCCGGAGGGCGGCGCGGTGGCACGTCCCAACTCGGCCCCAACCGTCGACACCGAGCGGCGCGACCACGGGCCCGATGGCCGAGGCGAGATCGATCACACTGGAGGGCCGGCATATGGCGTGGTTTCCACCCATGTGCCACCTCCGGTCAAGGGTACGTCCTTGACCGATTCTCAGATCGCAGCCTTGAAACCTTCATCATCGCATCTGGTAGAATTTGATCCACGCACTTCACACGTCACTTCCCTTGGTTGGTCTCTGCCAAAGTTGGATTTCCCGTCCTTTGATGGGGAGAATCCACAGTTCTGGAAGATGCGTTGTGAGAAATACTTCTCTATGTATGGAGTTCCGTCAGAGTTATGGGTGCGTGTGGCCACTCTGCATTTCTCTGGAAACGCAGCACGATGGTTGCAACTGCACGAAGCGCAGAGTGCGCCAATGTCGTGGGATGAGTTGTGTGCTGCTTTGAGTGGGAAATTTGGCAGGGAACAGTATCAGTTTCATTTAAGGCAGTTTCGCACACTTCGTCAGACTAGCACAGTTCATAATTATATGTTGCAGTTTGAGGAACTTATGCATCAGTTGCTAGCGCATAATCCTTCTTTTGATCCAGTGTTTTTCACCACTCAGTTCTTAGAAGGGTTGCGGCACGAGATTCGTGCCAGTGTTGTGTTGCATCAACCAAAGGACCTGGACTCCGCATTTTCCTTGGCTTCTATGCAGGAGGAGCTACTGGACGCCTTGCCCTGGCGCGAGTACAGGCGACATGAGGCACCCTTGCCCCGAGTGGCAGCACGACTGCTTGTGGCGCTGGGGGCACCACCAGCTCGCGCGGCAGTACCTGGAGCCCCGGTGGCAGCAAAGGATCGACGAGGGATTGAGGCGGCAAATCCCCCTGATCGCGTTCGGGCGGGCGATGATCGTGTGGCCGCGCTCCAGAACTATCGACGCGCACACGGCCTCTGCTTCAAATGTGGGGAACGCTGGGGGCAAGGGCACCAGTGTGCCGCCACGGTCCAACTCCATGTGGTCGAAGAGCTGCTCGACCTGTTACAAGCTGACGACCGCTTCCAAGCACAACCAGAGGCAGATTCTGATGATGAGATCCTGATGTCAATTTTGAAGCTAGCCACTACAGGGCAAACAACACCTCATACTGTTCGGTTGGTGGGCAGAATTGAGGACAAGGAAGTGCTGATTCTCGTCGACTCGGGCAGTTCCCACAGTTTCATCAGTGACACCGCAGCAGCAACAATGCCTTCTCGAATTCAACAGACAGCCAGTTCTTCAGTAAAAATTGCGGACGGCGGCTTACTCACATGCAACAGCATGATCCCTCAATGCTCGTGGCGCACACAAGGGCAAACTTTCACGACTGATCTCCGAGTGCTTTCTCTTGGCTGCTACGATATGGTTGTAGGGGAACGCAGCAGAAAACAAAAAATTTCCGACCTACGCACCAGCCCAGGATCACTATGGAGACTGCATACAAGGTTTGATCTTTTTCGTTACCGACTCGTAGCGCAGCGGAAGTAGAGTCGATGACGATCGGCGGTGCAGATCCCCGCAGCTAGGATTTACAACCTCCCAACCGCGAGGATGTACTCCCACATCTGCCCCTCGGACAGCCCTCCGGGAGGCGGTCGGACAATCCCTCGGACGGTGTCGCGGACAGCCCTTCGGGAGGACCTTCGAAACTCGGACGGTCACTCGGACAGCCCTTCGGGAGGACCCTCGAAACTTGGACAGTCACTCGGACAGCCCTTCGGGAGGCACTCTCGAACTAAGACCGAAACTACGATCTCTCTACAGAGTTGCACACATACGGTGTCATCTATCCGGCAGGGCTTCGCCGTCGAGAACTAGTTCCCACCGGAACCCAGACAGCCTTTCGGCTCTACGAAACTATTTCGCTGGGAGGGAGAGAGAAGCCAGACAAGTCAAATGGCATGTGTATGAGAGCAAGCATGAGGTTTGGGGAAGCCCCTCACCTCTATTTATAAGAAAGCCAAGGGGTAAAATTGGCATACAAAAATACCAAAGTACCCCCACTTTAGGTCACACATAAAGATAAAGAAAGGGAAAAGGTGTGGCATGTGGAGCTCCCATGGAGCATGCCCACCTTGGCCGGCCACCCCTTGGGGGGCCCCCATGAGGGGCTTCCTTGGCCCCCAAGTCCTTCTAGAAACCTTTTTGGAAATATCCAAAAAGGTGCTTTCCAAAAAATATCCAAAAAGCACTTTCACTATTCACGAAGACATTTTTCTGCGTCCGTTAAATCCCAAATTATTTCTGTGTGCCTAGAACAATTCCAGTACCCACAAACAATTTTGAACGCATTCCGAAACAATTTCGGAACAGTGTTTCTTCAGCGAAAAGCAACCAAAGCGGTTCCGGCTGCTCCGGAACATTTCCGGTTTTTATCCCGGAAAATTCCCAGAAGTTTCCAGAACACTTCTGGCATCCTCCAAGAATTTTCAGGCGTGTGCCGGAACCAATTTGACTTAATGGAATACCCTGAAACAACTTTTCAGTTTTACCGGAACTATTCCGGTGTCCTCTTCAGAACGTTTCCGTTTCGTCCGAAACTTTTTCGGTGATTTTCTCTCAGACTCCCTGTCTAGTATTCAACAGATAGATGACCCTTAAGCGTGTGATCCTATAGGTTCGGTGAAGTATAGACATGACCGGAACTCTTTCCGATCAATGATCAACATCGGAGCCGTGGACACCCATATTGACCCCTATACCCACACGAATGAATATTCGAGTGAACCTCCAGTTGCCGTGTGCTATTCATGTTGCTTCGCGATATGTTACAAATACCCGAGGTGAGAAACATCGGCATCCCCGTGCATCAACACTTGTCCACAATGCCAGTTACCTCGTTACCGGTTTTGTTCTCTTTTCTCGTTTCTTTGTTCCGGCATCCCTGTGATCAAATCACATTGTGTCTGGCCAGACGATGATGGATACCGTAACACCGAGAGGGCCCAAAGATATCTCTCCATCGTCGGAGGAGCAAATCCCAATCTTGAGCTATCAAGTTACTTCACATACTTTTCCATGAACCCGTAAGCCGCCGTAATAGCCACCCATTTACGGATGACGTTTAACAAACCCCAAAGTTTATGAAGCAAGCATGAAGAAACTCGACACTCTCATGGTCTAAGGAATTATGCAAACATTAATTTCTCTGTGTTATTAACCATTAACTTATGACGAATGAATCTCATAGCATAACATTAATTCGGGTCGATTCAACACAAGTGTTCTACTAACATTGTGCCCTCAAAATTGCCAGCATAGACATGCCCATGATCAGGAAAACAGGATCATCATGCAATACTTGAGCCAGTCTTAGAGGCAAGACTAGGAATAAATTTTACCGTTTATTATTCCACACGTGCATATGAGTCTTCCTCCGAGCCTCGTGGTTATTGTAGACTCGAGAACCATAGCAGTTATAGCATGGAACATAAACATAATTATGATCATGGAGATAAACAATAACATTTATTATTGCCTCTAAGGCATATCTCCTACAGACTCCCACTTGCACTAGAGTCAATAATCTAGTCAATGCTAATGCATATTACACCTATGGCATACTGGTGTAAAAAATGCTTCGCATGTGGTATAGCCTGATGTCCAACGGATGTGACAACTTCAGTTTCGTGTGTATCTTTTGCATATCCTCGCGTTTTCACGCTTTCACAAAATTCATATTTTGTGTGGACTTGGCTTCGTATATATGTGAATCACTGGTCAAACCTTGATTCCTTAGACTGAGCTATGGAGCAACTATCTTCAATAGTGTTCCATTGAACAAAGCCATCTTGGAATTATACTAAGTTCATGAACGAACTGTATGATTCAACATCTTCTATGTCACTTTGAAAGCGGCAACATACTTAGCCTTTGTTATAGAATTCGCCACAGTAACCTATTTGGAACGATTTCCAAACACCGTGCCACCATATTGTGTATTACACAAAACCCTTAACTTAAATCAAAAATCGTATGGAGCATTGATGAAGACTGTATCAATGTAATCACTTACAACGAGCACTTCATAATCTCTGCTTGCGAGAAAACATGTCATCAGTGCTACTTTAGTACTTAATGACATTTTTCACTGTTGTCACATGATCAGTACTTTGATCACTTTGGTATCTATACTCGCAACTCCTTGGGAGTACTGGACATATCTGGTTGTTTTACATACCATGGAATATATGATTAATCCAAACACGAAAGTGTGTGGAATCTCCATCATGTATTTCGCTCATCAGTGTTTTGGGACACCGAGTCTTGCAAAAAACCCTTTCCATGTGACTTCGGCAAGAATCACTCCTTGGCGTTTTAATGCTAAAATGTTTTAGCATCTTGTCAATATGTATTTTTGGCTTTAGCCTATTAGGCAATTCTATCTCGTAGATAAATATGCCTAATGTCAAGGCTATTTAGCCCAAGCACTTCATTGAAAAACTATTTTTAATGAAGTCCTAATTCGTGTCAAGAAATTTCCAATCAACAATGTGTCAAGCACACAAAGTTTTTAGAAATATTATTATGCTCCCACTTACTTTCTTGAAACCACAAGCATCTTCGTTATCCATTGATGAAAACAAACTCTTTTGACTATTTCATCAAAAACGAAGATTCCAACTCCATTTTGCTCTCTTCTGTCCATTGCTGGATCTCTGAAGTTTGCATACTTACTAGCATCCTCTGGATTGACAAAATACCTCGGACTGTACCACATGCAAGTCCTAGGTTGCATTTCCATCATATGGAAATCCTTTTGGCATCCATGTATCATATCTCAAGATTGAAATATGAATTAAATGCTAGTTTAACCCGATCTGACTTTAAGCATCGCTACGGTGAGAGAACCTCATCGTAGTCAACTCCTTGAACTTGTTATTGCAACAAGTCGAGCTTTATGGATAAAACATTTTATCCACATCAGTTTATAGTTCCATTAATGTTCGTTAGACTCTAAGTCTTCCGAAGGGTTTATCAAGATATAATCTTGAATCATTTATGGAAACTATCTCGGATTATATTGGCATTTAGCCAATTCCGGAGTCAGGGCCCATCAATGCTTCCTTGTGTATCGTAGGTATACTGTTGTCTAACAACAATATCTCGCTTGCGCACTTGAGAGGTTTGCCCGAGCTTTGCCTACGTGGTTCAGTTGCAAGTTCGACCGAAGTCCATACATCTCATGTAGAGGCTTCCGTATCAGTCGCAGTAGGAAACTCTGGAATCACTTCCAAGGTTCCTTTCCTTTGATCTGATGACGAAGATACTGTTATCTTGTCGAGTTGCACTGTTCTCCCACTCACCTTTTTGCAAGAACCATTCTCTTTAAAAGCATACCGTTCTCTGTGGCAACCTTTTGCCTCGGTATAGTGGTGGAGGAATTCCCAATTACTTGGGATAACCTACAAAGTAGTATTTATCTGATTTGGAATAGGTTTGTAAATATTTTACACAAGCCCCATATTCCAAATGTTTAAGAAAAGACCAAGCATGGTTGGGCGTACCATACCATGGCGTCATTTCAACAGACCTGATGGTGCTCTTTTCAGTGTAAAAACCGCAGTCTCTAAAGCATTACTTTTAAAAGGGATAATGGCAAATTGATTTATGTCATCTTTGATCTTACCATGTCATAAATGGTTTGAATACAGCTTCACGGACGTACCACTCACCGTGGAGTTCCAGGAGGTGTAAGTTATGAAACTCTTTTCACAACTCATCAGACATTCGCTAAACTTGTAACTCAAATATTCCTTTCCGCAATCAAATTGCAGAAACATAATCTTTCTTGTTACAATAATTTCTACTTCATGTTGAAAACCTTATGAATGATTTCAAAAGATCCAGACTTACGTCTCATCAAGCAAATATCCATATATCTACTTGAGTCATTTATGAAGATAGATAAAATCCACTGCTAGCAACAACATTTATCGGACTACATACATCAAAATGTATGATCACCAATAAGTTCGTTGCTCGTTCCTTATGGCCTGTGAACGGTATTTCAGTCACTTCACTTTTCCGGAGGAAAGTTGCAAGTGTCAGATGATTCATAATCAAATGACTTCAAAATCCATCATAATGGAATTTCTCCATGCGGGTTTCTCCAATGTGACCAAATGCAGTGCCACACATGTGCGGTATTCTCTTAGTCTTGCGACATTTAGCGTCAGTGTTATGGATGTATCATATTACCATCAATATTCATAACATACATCCCATCCACTATGGAAGCATGGCCCTTATGTTATTCATGATTCCGAACAACAATTGTTCTTTTATGAACAACACTCTTGCAACAAACATTATGCAAATGGGCTAGAGTGTATAAAACTCTAAAATGATTTATGAAAGTAAATAAAAAGGTAATGTATTATTATCAATATTCATAACATACATCTCATTCATAATGAAAGTATGGCCCTTAAGTTATTCATAACATCGAACATCAAAAGTTCTCTTATGAACAACCTTCTTGCAAGATACCTTATGCAATGGGCTAGAGTGTGTAAAACTCTAAATGAATTATGAAAATAAATACATGGGTAATATACCGATGGAATGTATAGTAACTTTTACTAAGTTCCCAGTGCGTATCTGAACCTCACTCCGGCCAGTCTTTTAGGCCGTAGTAGTTCTTGCATCGAGTCGCAGCAGAATGCAATCGAGCGGGTATCTTTGTGATTAACTCACAATACCCAAGAATTACGAACTAACAATTTAATCATAATTCTCAAGAACTATTTCTTTTGACCAGCCTTCTATACATTAATAGCTTGTATGAATTTCATACATGAGCTGGATATTCCAGTCTTCTCTCTTTTTGCCTTTATACTTCTAACAGTTTAACTTTCAGTATTTCTTCTACTCTCAGAAGAAGCATCCAACTTAAGAGTGGCGTTAGGCCCGGACTTCCTAGGCGTGTAAGTCACACTAACACCCTTTGGACATTTCCTTTAAGTTGTTGTTTTATTCACCTTCATCATATGACAGGCGTTCTACTGGATCCCTCTGTTATTGGTCAAATGCATAGTAAACACTTTTACTAATAGTTTGCAAAACAAACATTGCTTTGGATATCCCATATCTTTTAGCCTTTGTTTGTGTCTGAAAATGATTTTCAGTTCCATGAATATCACATAGCTATCCCTAAACTTTTGAAGTTCGGGTCTCATGGAAGCAAACATATTGCACTTGACCGTAACGGAATTCTAGCTTTTGGATCGAAGGACGAGAGTCACATTATCCATAGCATTAGCGGAAGAATACCAAAAGCATGCGATAGGACAAAATCCTTCTCGGCACTCTTGAGGACAATCCTCACATTACGTTACCAACCGTAAAGTTTTAACCAGATATTTAACAGCTTATTCAATTTTAATAGGGAAGGTGGAAACGCGAGCCATTATTCTACAACCATTATGCAAATTTTTACTTAGACAAAGTTCATAATTAATTGCACTAAGAATTAAAAGAATTAATTCTAAAGTGCGCTCCCACTCAAATCAATATCTCTCATAATTGATTTTGAATGATACAAGACCCGCATTTCAATTCAACGCCATTGATGTGGACATCACTGATGACGAGAATTTTAATCGGTAGGCCAACTTGCCAATCACATCTCTATGTGATTCTTGTTCATCTTTCGATGGGCGTGTTCCGAGCTCAGGACGATTAAGCCAGAACGTCAAGACAACCAAGTGATCTCGCTGCGAGGTCTGACCTCACCCGCCTCACACTTCCCTAATCGTTTGTACTCATGTGGACATGACGCACTCCGAGAAGTTAGGTGCCATGACGGTGCTACACTTGGGAGAACACTAACTACTTGATATTTTTGTGAGAGATCACCCTAATAAAAGCGACTACCGCGCAATCAAGAAGGGTGCATCATAAGGGATAAACATCTCAAGCAATTCATAATAGCATGATATGGTATAGCCCTTTCTGACGGAGAAGTCTTGTATTTCTTCGTCTTTGGCATTTGCGTCGGTGTTCACCTTCGCGAAGATTGCCACCACCTTGTCGATGCACCAGATAATATTGCTATCTCTATAGCTAATAAAATAAGTGCATTACAAAAGGTTGACACGCAGGTCATTAAAGTGACAATCATATGGCTCCAGCCATCATGCCGAATCATGACACACAGGTCATGTTAATTTACATCATATAGTCATCTCATACATAATCAAATTAATATGAGCACTGCTATACCACATCATATGCACATGCAAACCATCCTGCAAAACCAAGTTAGACGGCTCTAATCGGTTTATGCATAATTTTTATTTTACGTGGCTTCTAAGGTTTCGAACAAACCGCAGCTACCAACGTTTTATCATCAAGTATGATTATTCAAGTCTCTAGATTAACATCGCGGGGTGTATGAAACACGAGATAATTAAATCTCGAGCCCCATACTAAACTTCGTCATACGCATGACCCCCGTGCAGATCATATCTGCATTGCCCTTTCGTCTGCGAAATTTCATCTTTCTTTTTAACTATGGTGGAATTCAAAGAACTGTTAGCACTTCGTTGATCAATCAGGATCGCGGATTGCCAGAACTTTGAAACTCCACCATGCTGTTATCAAGATCAGAAATATGCAAATTCCAGGGAAGCAACAAGAACATCGGGTAACAGATTTCATCTGCTACCCGCACAAATAATTATCAGCAGTAGAACTCATCTACTACAAATTATATTGTGCAATACACATACATCTCTATGTATTCTAGATCGCAACCTGCATCTACGCATAGCACGGCTCATGATGCCACTGTAGGGGAACGCAGCAGAAAACAAAAAATTTCCGACCTACGCACCAGCCCAGGATCACTATGGAGACTGCATACAAGGTTTGATCTTTTTCGTTACCGACTCGTAGCGCAGCGGAAGTAGAGTCGATGACGATCGGCGGTGCAGATCCCCGCAGGTAGGATTTATGACCTCCCAACCGTGAGGATGTACTCCCACATCTGCCCCTCGGACAGCCCTCCGGGAGGCGGTCGGACAGTCCGTCGGACGGTGTCGCGGACAGCCCTTCGGGAGGACCTTCGAAACTCGGACGGTCACTCGGACAGCCCTTCGGGAGGACCCTCGAAACTTGGACAGTCACTCGGACAGCCCTTCGGGAGGCACTCTCGAACTAAGACCGAAACTACGATCTCTCTACAGAGTTGCACACATACGGTGTCATCTATCCGGCAGGGCTTCGCCGTCCAGAACTAGTTCCCACCGGAACCCAGACAACCTTTCGGCTCTACGAAACTATTTCGCTGGGAGGGAGAGAGAAGCCAGACAAGTCAAATGGCATGTGTATGAGAGCAAGCATGAGGTTTGGGGCAGCCCCCTCACCTCTATTTATAGGAAAGCCAAGGGGTAAAATTGGCATACAAAAATACCAAAGTACCCCCACTTTATGTCACACATAAAGATAAAAAAAGGGAAAAGGTGTGGCATGTGGAGCTCCCATGGAGCATGCCCACCTTGGCCGGCCACCCCTTGGGGGCCCCCCATGAGGGGCTTCCTTGGCCCCCAAGTCCTTCTAGAAACCTTTTTGGAAATATCCAAAAAGGTGCTTTCCAAAAAATATCCAAAAAGCACTTTCACTATTCACAAAGACATTTTTCTGCGTCCGTTAAATCCCAAATTATTTCTGTGTGCCTAGAACAATTCCAGTACCCACTAAAACAATTTTGAACGCATTCTGACGGGGATATTACCCCGCGATATGACCCGGCAGACATGCTGACCCGGCAAACAGTACTGACCCGGAGAACAGTACTGACCCGGCAGACATGCTGACCCGGCAAACAGTACAGACCTGGTTACAGTTCTAACCCGGCAGCTACAGTGTCAGGGTATAACCCGGCAGCTACAGTGTCAGGGGTGTAACCCGGCAGCTACAGTGTCAGGGGTAACCCGGCAGCTACATTACCAAGATGGTAACCCGGCTACAGTGTCAGGAGGCTAACCCGGCTACAGTGTCAGGAGGCTAACCCGGATGCTACAGTGCCAGGAGATGAACAGTGTTATCAGACAGTCACGGAGACGAGTCTCTGAAGATAAGCCCTGGTTGTAACCCGCCCGGTGTAAGCCGCCCGGGACGGGTTACAAGCCCAGGACTCGGAAGCCCATGAAGAGAAGCCCGCGATGGGAAGTCATCAATCCGACTTAGACTCTACATGTAAACCGCCCCTTCAGCCTTTATAAGGAGGGGCGGGTCACCCCAAGAGGGTCAGGTTAGACGTCTCATGGACAGGTCTCATAGACAGGTCAGAAAGATAGTCAGATTAGAGGGTCTCGAGATTAGAGGTGCTGACTCTGCACCCTTGTAACCGAGATCGTCATCGTCATCAATATAAGACACGAGCAGGACGTAGGCTTTTACCTCAATCGGAGGGGCCGAACCTGGGTAAAAACACCGCGTCTCTCGTCCCGCTCAACCCCTCTCAAGCTACCAGTTACGTGCGATGACCCCACACCTTAAGTCCGTTAACCCGGACATCTGCCGTGACAAATCCACGACAGTTGGCGCCCACCGTGGGGCGACGCACGGTGGTGTTGAGTTCTTGAAGGGATCTCTCCCAGGGACCGAGGAGTTCGCAAATTTTTCGGATGAAGAAGATCGGTTTGAAAGGATGTGGATCAGCTTCGAGTTCGTGAGTTCAGAGTTCCAATCTGTGAAATTTGAGGTTAAGGAAAATTAGGGTTACGCGGGAGTGTAACCCAGACAAGTTAAATGTCCGCCAAACAGCGGCCGTCCTACAAGTTGAGGAAAAAGATATACTTCTGCGGAAGTCGCCAAGGTCAACAGGAGCACTTCCACCTCGACCAAAAACATGTTGCAATAACCGTCAAAAGTCATCCTGGATTTTCCGCTGCAAAAAAAAAAAAAAAAAAGAAGAAGTCACAAGTCGCCAACACCATAGTCTTCGTTTGTGGCCTATTTCGCCCTCGGCGTGTCAAGTTTTCATCAGTAACTCGCCAAAGCCAGTTGCCGTTTTATTTTGGTTCACCGAGTAACCATCGGAAGCAAAGGAAAAATCAAGAAAAAAGTCAAAGGAAAAGGAAGAAGCAGACGTGAATTGTCCAAAGACGCCTACGACCCGGAAACGGATACAGCCGCGACCCGGATTCGGTTGCCTCGTCTCGCTATGGTTCGCCCGACTGCCTCCACCGTGACTCACCGCGGCCGCCGCAGATCAAGCCACCTCTACGCCACTCCTCTCCTGGTTGCATCCGCCCGAGTCAGGCCGGTCTTGCTTCGCCCTCGAGCTGCCTTTAATGAGCCGCCGAGGCCTTGTTCAGAGCTGGAACCGACGCCCGATGTGCCAAGCCGCCGCCGATGAGCCGCCGTCGCCGCCTCTGTTTGTGAGCCGTCGTGTGCAGCACAAGTCGCCATTGACACCGATCCGCCGGACTCCACTACGGCGAGTCACCTCGCGGGTCCTCCTCCGCGCGGCCGCCTCTCCAACCCGCCGCCGTCGCGGACGACCTCGTTGACCCGCCGCGGCTTCTGTCACTTCAAGTCGCCGTGGCCCGCCTTCACCTCGTCAACTCGCCGTGCCTCCTCCGTGGCCGCGCCGAGCCGCCGTCGTTATCGCGCCATCGCCGACCCGTCGTTCCGCGTCTGCACAGGGGTCCCTTGGCTCGCCTCCGTCGCCGTGAGCCGCCCCTACCGGCCTCTAATGTTCCGACCTGCTGCTGCGTTTGAGGGCCCGCTTCTGCTGTGGCACGGCCTCGAGCCGCCATAGCTGCTACGGCTCCGTCCCGCCGCTCATCGAGTTGCCAGGGAACCTGCGAGCCGACCGCGGCCTCGCTGACGAGTCGCCGGGGAACCCCCGAGCCGCCATTGCGGTTCCGGCCCAGCTGCCTCACACCGATGCGGACTCATCCTCTGCCAAGCCGCCTGATGCCTCGGCCGCCCACATCGTCTGAGCCGCCGCCGTCTCCAAATCGCCCCCGCGGTTTCAACCCGCCGCGACCCGCCGTGGCCGTCTCCACCCGCCGCGCCTGTTGCGCCTCTCCGGCCGCGCCGTCGCTGCCTCGCCCCGCGGTTGAGCCGCCGCGTCCAAGCCGCCGCCGCGCGCCGCCCCGGCGCCTCTGAGCTGCTCCGGCCGCGCCGTCGCCACCTCCACTGAGCCGCCGGAGACCCCCCAAGCCGCCGCCGCGCACTGAGCCGCTGGAGACCCCCCAAGCCGCTGCCGCGCGCCGCCCCGGCGCCTCGCGAGCCGCCGCCGCGTCTCCGCTCCGCCCCGCTGCGGGCTCCTCCTGCCTTCGCTGCTGCGTTGAGCCGCCATGGCCTCGACCGCCGCCGCGCCACGAGCCGGCCACTGCCGCTCCCTTCGCGATCCCGCACTTGAGCCGCCTCCGCTGCTCTGCCCACCACCGACCTCCGCGGTGGGTTGCCGCGCCGGCTCTCCACGCGCCGACGAGCCGTCTCACGACCGAGCCGCCGGCCGGCTCTCTGCTCCCGTCTCCACCGCAGCTCCGCCTCTGCGTCTCGCGAATCACCCGGCCGCCGTGAGCCGCCGGACCTACCCCACGCCATTTTTCCTCTTCGCCTTTGCGTCTGACCCGCCCCAGCTCCTCGCGTGCAGGCGCTCTCACCATAGCCTGCTATTTTGGGGAGACAAGAGCCAGAGGTGGGAGTTTTGTTTGTTGAGAAGATAAGTGGGAGGCTAAAAAAAAAAAAAAAAAAAAAAGGGACCCGGAGGGTCTATTCTAAGCCGCCCAGCTTCGGCTCTGCTGCGGTCGTACTTCAAATCGCCATCTCCGCCATCGCCGCTGCGACCATGCGCTGGCCCACCGCCTGTTGGCTTTTCTGAGCCGTCGCGCATTCAATGTGAGGCACATCTGCCTCATCATCCACAGTCTCGCCTCGAGCTGTTTTCGCCGTTACGGCCTGCCGCCTCCGCCGCGGCCTCGAAAGACTGGCTAAATCGCCATTGAAATTACTGGGGCATGTTCACAGAACGGACCGTCTGTCGTCCGGACGAATCAGGTGAAATCTGTCCATTCAATTTTTATTGAAACATTTATTATTCTTTCGAGAACAGTTACTCTCGTCTGTGATGTCGTTATGCAGGACTGGCAAGGTGACCGGCGTACTGCGGGTACAAAGCTCAAATCAGCACCCGCCCGTACGAGTTGTCCAACGGACGCACGGAAACCACCTGTGGTCCGGTCTACATCAACTCGCGGGCGACTCGTACGTCCGCGACGGCTTACAGACGCCCGCGGCCGAGTCACCCGTCCGCACCGGTTTACAATGCCGCGGCCGCCTCTCCCGACCATACCGGCTTACAATACCGCGGCCGTCTATCACAACTGCGCCATCTTCAAACGCACGGCTGACTCCTACATCTACATCAACATACTGGTGCTGTGCTTGCCGGTTCAAGTCGCCCAGCGGATGAGTGCAAGACGCCGCCCGTGGTCTGATCTACATCAGCATATCAGTGCGATGCTCGCCTGTACGAGCCGCCTAATTGATGAGCGCAAGCCGCCGGCTGCAGTACGATCTACATCAGCATATCGGTGCACTGATCGCCTGCACAAGCCGCCCGACGGACAGGCGCACAAGTCGCCACTATTACAGTGGTTAGAGCTTCAACAACCAGCCGGGACGAACCATCGACCGGATGATGGAAACAATTCATGCGGGATAATCTATAACCCGCCACGGTCAACCTCAACCTTCAGTGGAGATTCTCATGCCGCCTCTTCGAGTCAACTTAAGAACTCGGGGGCTACAGACATGACTCGACACACTTGGCCGTTTTCAACGAGAGCCACAAATCATGGCAAGGAAGTTAACCCGATCTTGGGGGATACTACATTATTGGCGGAAGGATTACAAGTCACCCAAGAAGACAAGTCGCCATGATGCACCGTTCAACTTGGGGGCTTCTGCTATTTCTTCATATAAGATGGCGGCTTACAAGATGCTGCAGTTATGTTGATACTTCAACATGGTCGTTTGGGGGCTTTCAACCCACCGGGTTAAGCTTCAACCCTCTCGATCAGGCTCTTCAGCCAATATAAGATGGGTCGTGGACCCAAATGTTGACTCCGTCAACAAAGATCACTAGGGGTGCAGCGAGTTTTAAAACTTACCTCCTTTTCGATCTGCAAGGCCGGGTTATACCTTCCTGTAAGTAGATGCGCTTTGTCAGGGGTGCAGCGAGTTCTAAAAACTCACCCTCTGCAAAGGCCTCTTACAGCGGCGAGGCAAACCCGCACATCCGCAAATCCGAGTTATACCTGCCTGTAAGTTGATGCCGCTTTGTCAGGGGTGCAGCGAGTTCTAAAACTTACCCCCTGCAAGGGCCTCTTACAGCGGCGAGGTAAACTCTCCCACCTGCTGTGTCTCTCTCTGGTTCGTTGCGCTCTTATCAGTTAATCTCGCCTAGAGACCCTGAACCGTTCAAAGGAGTTGACGGTCAATCTCGATAGAGACCCTGCACTGGTATGAGTTCAAGCATCGAGTCCACCCAGAAGAACCATCATATGAATTTTTTGGAAGGCAAAGCAAGAAACATCATGCATTGCATCATACATTGCATTGCATCATACATTACATCATGCATTGCATCATATTTACATATCATGCCGGTTTGCCAAACCGGGTCAGAGCAAGATTGTGAAAGAGGAAGCAAGGCTATACGAGATTTTAACATCTCCGGGTTGTGCTTTTTCAAGCTGCCCTTACAACAATACAGAATATACTCTGTTTTGTTTATTTTTGCAGGACTTGTCTTATAAGATAAGCCGCCAGAACAAAATAGATCTTTAATAGCCAACATGGCTGGATCTTCATCATGGATTTATCATATATTCGCCGGGTTGCACCGCAACTACGGGCAGGGATTTCATATCAAAGACAAAGGAATTATTCCAGGATATTCATTCCGGGTTATATTACAACCACGGTCAAGGATTCATCCAACAATTATGATAAGTCATATTATTATCACAATAGTCCCGAGTCGCCGCAGGCAGACGACCCGGCACTTGGGGGCTACATTATTCAAGTCAAATTTATACCAAGTATGCAAAGTCCCATGTCGCTGCAAGCATGCACCACGGCACTTGGGGGCTAATGCAAGCTGGTTTTCAAATCATTACATTGTCAATAAGACCCTGTTATCTCAAGGAGATGAGCAAGCCTTTCAATATTTTCCTAAATCCCAGCCCAGTACTTCTTACTGACCTGGCACTTGGGGGCTACACCACTCAGATCAAATTTTTCTAAAAGTCCCAAGTCGCCACAGGCGTGCGACCCGGCACTTGGGGGCTACAGTATTCAGTTGTTCAAAACAGATTATAAGGTACAAATTGAAGACCCGGCGCATCACATATTGATGAGCCGGCCCTTGGGAGCTACACCAGCTGAAGCTTTATAAGGTATAAGACAGTTATAAGTCCCAGGCTGCTGCAGGCAAGACAACCTGGTACTTGGGGGCTACACAATCAAAGATATTATTGCAAAGCGCCAAGTCATCATGGATCAACTTGGAGCTTGGGGGCTACAGGTAATATGAATATATCAAAAAAATGGAGAAGTTTTCAAGATGTCAATTTCAGCGGGAGTTCAGTTATTTGACCCGGCGTCACCAACAATCATGACCCGGCACCATCAATGATTATAACCCGGCGGAGGAGACCCGCCAAGAGCATTGAAGGCTGACTCAACGGCATATGGGTGTTGTATTCCCAATATTTTATTTCAAAGGACATATACCTGCAAGACGATGGAGCTTACCATGAATAAATTCAAGCTAACCTGGGGGCTAATGACGGGGATATTACCCCGCGATATGACCCGGCAGACATGCTGACCCGGCAAACAGTACTGACCCGGAGAACAGTACTGACCCGGCAGACATGCTGACCCGGCAAACAGTACAGACCTGGTTACAGTTCTAACCCGGCAGCTACAGTGTCAGGGTATAACCCGGCAGCTACAGTGTCAGGGGTGTAACCCGGCAGCTACAGTGTCAGGGGTAACCCGGCAGCTACATTACCAAGATGGTAACCCGGCTACAGTGTCAGGAGGCTAACCCGGCTACAGTGTCAGGAGGCTAACCCGGATGCTACAGTGCCAGGAGGTGAACAGTGTTATCAGACAGTCACGGAGACGAGTCTCTGAAGATAAGCCCTGGTTGTAACCCGCCCGGTGTAAGCCGCCCGGGACGGGTTACAAGCCCAGGACTCGGAAGCCCATGAAGAGAAGCCCGCGATGGGAAGTCATCAATCCGACTTAGACTCTACATGTAAACCGCCCCTTCAGCCTTTATAAGGAGGGGCGGGTCACCCCAAGAGGGTCAGGTTAGACGTCTCATGGACAGGTCTCATAGACAGGTCAGAAAGATAGTCAGATTAGAGGGTCTCGAGATTAGAGGTGCTGACTCTGCACCCTTGTAACCGAGATCGTCATCGTCATCAATATAAGACACGAGCAGGACGTAGGCTTTTACCTCAATCGGAGGGGCCGAACCTGGGTAAAAACACCGCGTCTCTCGTCCCGCTCAACCCCTCTCAAGCTACCAGTTACGTGCGATGACCCCACACCTTAAGTCCGTTAACCCGGACATCTGCCGTGACAAATCCACGACACATTCCGAAACAATTTCGGAACAATGTTTCTTCAGCGAAAAGCAACCAAAGCGGTTCCGGCTGCTCCGGAACATTTCCGGTTTTTATCCCGGAAAATTCCCAGAAGTTTCCAGAACACTTCTGGCATCCTCCAAGAATTTCCAGGCGTGTGCCGGAACCAATTTGACTTAATGGAATACCCTGAAACAACTTTTCAGTTTTACCGAAACTATTCCGGTGTCCTCTTCGGAACGTTTCCGTTTCGTCCGAAACTTTTCCGGTGATTTTCTCTCAGACTCCCTGTCTAGTATTCAGCAGATAGATGACCCTTAAGCGTGTGACCCTATAGGTTCGGTGAAGTATAGACATGATCGGAACTCTTTCCGATCAATGATCAACATCGGAGCCGTGGACACCCATATTAACCCCTATACCCACACGAATGAATATTTGAGTGAACCTCCAGTTGCCGTGTGCTATTCCTGTTGCTTCGCGATATGTTACAAATACCCGAGGTGAGAAACATCGGCATCCCCGTGGATCAACACTTGTCCACAATGCCAGTTACCTCATTACCGGTTTTGTTCTCTTTTCTCGTTTCTGTGTTCCGGCATCCCTGTGATCAAATCACATTGTGTCTGGCCAGACGATGATGGATAGCGTAACACCGAGAGGGCCCAGAGATATCTCTCCATCGTCGGAGGAGCAAATCCCAATCTTGAGCTATCAAGTTACTTCACATACTTTTCCATGAACCCGTAAGCCGCCGTAATAGCCACCCATTTACGGATGACGTTTAACAAACCCCAAAGTTTATGAAGCAAGCATGAAGAAACTCGACACTCTCATGGTCTAAGGAATTATGCAAACATTAACTTCTCTGTGTTATTAACCATTAACTTATGACGAATGAATCTCATAGCATAACATCAATTCAGGTCGATTCAACACAAGTGTTCTACTAACATTGTGCCCTCAAAATTGCCAGCATAGACATGCCCATGATCAGCAAAACAGGACCATCATGCAATACTTGAGCCAGTCTTAGAGGCAAGACTAGGAATACATTTTACCGTTTATTATTCCACACGTGCATATGAGTCTTCCTCCGAGCCTCGTGGTTATTGTAGACTCGAGAACCATAGCAGTTATAGCATGGAACATAAACATAATTATGATCATGGAGATAAACAATAACATTTATTATTGCCTCTAGGGCATATCTCCTACAATGGTGGTGGGAATGGACTGGCTCCAAAGTTGTGGACCAATGTGGGTGGACTGGGAACACAAACTACTGCAGTTCCAGCACGATGGGCAATGGATTGAGCTTACAGGGGTGCAGCCGCAGCTTACACCTGTCATGCAAATCTCAGCTCTTCAGCTACAAGAAATGGAAGAGCAGCATGTAGTCGCTCACATGGTGCTCCTTTACAGCGTCTCAACAACTTCAGACAAGGACCAAGATGGCTCAGAACACCCTGCAATACATGCCTTACTGGAGGAATTCGCGATGGTGTTCGCAGAACCCACCACTCTGCCTAAGCATAGAGCTTGGGACCACAGAATACAGTTGCTTGAAGGCACAAAACTGGTCAAATATTAGACCGTATCGATACACTCCGGAACAGAAGACAGAGATTGAGAAACAAGTCATGGAAATGTTGAGGCAGGGGCTAATAGTGCCGAGTGTGAGTCCGTTCTCTTCTCCAGTGCTTTTGGTCAAGAAGAAGGACCAGACTTGGCGCTTTTGCGTGGATTTCCGTCATTTGAATGCCATCACGGTGAAAAGAAGTTACCCCTTGCCGATCATTGACGAACTTCTTGATGAGTTGGCAGTATCATATTGGTTCTCTAAGCTCGATTTAAGAGTCGGGTATCATCAGATCAGGCTCGCCGAACAGGATGAGGAGAAGACGGCTTTCAAAACCCACCAAGGGCACTTTCAATTCCGGGTGCTGCCATACGGAGTGACTGGGGGTCCGAGCACTTTTCAATCAGGGATGAACATAGTCCTATCTCCACTGTTACGCCGAGGGGTGTTAGTGTTTATGGATGACATAATGGTGCACTCTGATACATTGGAGAGGCATCTGGATCTGCTGCGACAAGTACTGCAGTTGCTCAAGGATAATGAACTGGTAGCCAAACGCTCCAAGTGTTCGTTTGCTCAAACCCAAATTGCCTATTTAGGCCATCAGATCAGTGGGCAGGGGGTTGCTACACTAACAGAACATGTCCAAACAGTGCAAAGACTGGAAGCAGCCCACCAATGTCAAACAGCTTCGGGGGTTTCTGGGACTGGCGGGATACTACAGGAAATTCGTCAAAGATTTTGGATCCATCAGCCGGCCTCTAAATGACCTGCTCAAAAAGAACTCCGTGTTTGTGTGGACGCCAACAGCTGAGGCCTCGTTCTAGAATCTCAAGCGAGCGCTGATCTCTGCCCCAGTACTCGCTCTACCCAATTTCTCGAAGCAATTTATTGTGGAGACGGATGCCAGTGCAACGGGCATCGGTGCCGTGTTGATGCAAGCAGGTCATCCGGTTGCATACCTGAGCAAGAGTTTAGCTCCCCGCAATCTGGGTCTGTCGGCGTATGAGAAGGAATGTCTTTCACTCCTCCTGGCTGTGGATCATTGGAGACCCTACCTGCAGCACTCTGAGTTCATTATCCGTACAGATCAACGCAGCCTGCTCAACTTGACTGATCAGCGTCTCAATACACCCATTCAGCAGAGAGCGTTCACCAAGTTGGTGGGGCTCCGCTTCCAGATTCAATATAAGGCAGGAGCGAGCAATCGCGCAGCAGATGCCCTGTCCAGACGCTCCCATGATGAGACACATGAACTAGCAGCAGTGGGTTTGGCACGCCCATCATGGTTGGAGGCAATACGAGTGAGCTATCAGCGGGACGCAGCGGCGCAATAACTCATGACTCGATTGGCGTTGGACAAAAACAGTGACATCGGCTTTGAACTCAGTGATGGGGTCATTAAATTTCAAGGGCGCATTTGGATCGGCGAGGACCCGAATACTCAAACATCTCTTATCACAGCACTGCATGCCAGCGCCGCGGGGGGGGGGGGGGGGCATTCAGGCTTCCATGCAACATACCACAGAGTTCGCCGGTTGTTTGCATGGAAAGGACTCAAGCACATGGTGCGCCAGTTCGTGCGGCAGTGTCAGGTGTGTCAACATGCTAAAACAGAGAGAATAGCCCCAGCAGGACTCCTGCAGCCGCTGCCAATACCCAAAAGGCCGTGGGCGGTTATATCCTTGGATTTCATCGAAGGACAGCCAAAATCCGGAGGGTTCGATGTCATTCTGGTCGTGGTAGACAAGTTTTTGAAGTATGGCCATTTCTTGGCCATGAAACACCCATACACAGCTCTGTCAGTGGCCATGGCATTCATGCAAAACATCTTCAAGTTGCATGGGCTTCCAATGGCAATTATCTCTGACCGAGACCGATTCTTCACAAGCACACTATGGCAGGAATTGTTCAAACTGGCACAAATTCAACTCCGCATGAGCTCCTCGTACCACCCTCAGACGGACGGACAAACGAAGAGAGTTAATCAATGCCTTGAAACGTATCTTCGATGCTCTGTGCATGCCTGCCCTAGAAACTGGTACAAATGGTTGTTTCTCGCAGAATATTGGTACAATACAACCTTCCACTCAGCACTGGGAAGAACTCCATTCGAGGTGATCTATGGCACGATACCCAGAGAGTTTGGAATCAACCAAATTGATGAAAGTACTGTCCCTGATCTCGCAACCTGGCTCAAGGAGCGGAATGTGATGATGGAACTGCTTCAACAACAACTAAAACAAGCTCAAGACAGAATGAAGAAACAGGCGGACAAGAGGCGCACGGATCGAGAATTTGAGGTCGGTGATGCAGTTTTCCTTCGGCTGCAACCATTTATTCAGTCGTCAGTGGCGCAGAGGCCGTTCCAGAAGCTGGCCTTCAGGTATTATGGACCATACAAAATCACCGCGCGCGTGGGGAAAGTCGCCAACAAGTTATAGCTGCCAGCCGACAGTAAGATCCACCCGGTCGTGCATGTGTCTCAATTGAAGAAGGCGATTGGGGGAGATGTGCTGGTAGAAGAAGACCTGCCTCCTGACACTGAGGTACTTCACTTGGAACACTTGCCGGTGGCGCCTCTAGCAGAGAAGATCGTCCAGACTGCAACAGGCACCAAAGCACAGGTGCTCGTGCGCTGGGAGAAGTTGCCAGACTCCCTGACCACTTGGGAAGACAATACAGAGCTATGCCGGCGTTTTCCAACTACACTGGCTTGGGGACAAGCCATGTTCCAAGGGGGGGGGAGAATGTTAGACCTGACCAACCAGAGCATCAGACAACGGGGGGCCAGGTGCAGACTAACCCAGGTGCCAGCAAGGAAGGGCCGACCGAAGAAGGCAAGGTGTGACCAAGGGGCGATGACGAGATGCTGGCCGGGGATTGGCTGGAACGTGCCAGCGTGACTGGACGGCTTCTTATAGGCCTATGGTGTGCGTGTGTGTGGGTATGCAATGTAATATGACAAGACTGGAGCTGATCTCCTGAACCTTCTCCTTCCTCCTAATCCAGATCCCCTCTCCTCCTCCTACCTAGCCCCATTCCTTTCACCTCCAGATCCCCTCCGAGACTAGGCACGTTACAGGAAGGAAGAAGAGGACAAGGAGAGTATGAATAGGCGACTAGTTGCTCCCTCTCTCTCGCTGCCTGCGAGTTATTAATTCTTTCTGACTTTGGTCAAGTCGAGTTAATTAGTAAGTAGTTAGTACTAAACGGATGGCCCAGTCGACAGAGGACAGCTGGGCTTTGTGGGCCTTTTCTGGTGACCGTGGACAGTCTCCCATCCCAGCCCGTGCGACGATGCGAACGAAAGCAATCGACCAAGTGAAATGAAAAGCAAAACAAAAACAGAAAAAAGTGTGTGTCTGTGTGGGGGGTGGGGATATTGTTGACACCAGATTTTGGCATGGTCAAAAACTTAATTAAGAGGACCTCAAATGGAAAAGTTCTCAACATGTGAAAGTTCCGTATCGTCAAAATGAAAAACTTTGATGTTTGGGTCATCAACGTCCGATCTCATCTAAACGGCCGAAACTGTGCTCAAAGTAATAAGATTTTGGCACTCAGAGTACTGTTCGGCCAATTAGGCCTCCAAGACGGCCTCATATGAAAAAAAAAATTCTACATGAATTGTCTTCGTCTCGTCGAAATGGTCGATTTTGATATAAAAATCGTCTTAATCCGAGGTCGTATGCAAAAGTTAGAGCATAAAATGCGCGGCTGCAATAGATGGCCGGACACTCCGGGGACAATCATCCGGGTTTCTGATTTCTCTGCTGCAGACTTCAGAAAACAGCCCAAATACCCCTCAAGATGGCGTCGAATCAAAAAACGTTCAACATGAAAGTTGTTCGTCTCGTCGAAATGATCAAAATTGCTTTTGGGCTCGTTTCCATCCGAGATCATTTACCACCTCAAAAACGACCCGCAAGGTGCAGCCAGTTTTAGACCGAACAGTTTTGGAAAGTTCGGACAAAACCATCCGAATTTGACTAGGGTTTTGGACGTGAATCCAAGCCTTTTCCTTGCACGGGAAGTCCAGCCACCTATTATATACCTAAGGGGTGACGGCCGATTGAACAGCACACAATCGAACAAATCAATCTACTACTTTTTTGTGTTTATCTACTTTTTTGTGAAAAGGATTGATGTGACTGATGTGGAAGAAAAAAAAAACTGGGCGTCGTCGTGCCATGCTTGGTTAATCCAAATCTCATTTGTCCTTAGAAGTTTGATGTAATTTTTTATTATGTTTGGGGTGGTTTGTGTTTCTGGTGAACTTTATAATTTTATTATGTTTGGGGTGGTTTGCGTTTCTGTTGAATTTTAATACTTGCTGATGTGTTAAAAATGGTCTTATATTTTGGGGCGAAAGGAGTAGTAGATAGATCATGAGTCATTTTAGAAAAAGGAAAAGAAAATAAAAAGCTGACGAGCACTGAGTAGAACACTAGACAGATGCAAGCATTATGAGCTCAGCAGACAGTTTAAAGAAAAAAGATGGATGCTTTCATCATTATCATATGCTTCCACTGCGCCTCGTGATAACGACATTCCACGTATGCTTAGAGAACCCCATCCTCCATAACACTAAGCTCCCTAGTTTTAAAAAGCCCACATTCAATTGAGGTCTTCCATTAGAATTTGGTCACTCAATTTTGACCGGATCAACAATTTCTCAAAGCTCCCTCATTCAATTCTTTTATACTATTTTCTAATTTTTTAAGGCTTCATAATTAATCGAGGTATTCAATTTAGAATTGGGTCAACCAATTTTGATCGGGTCAACACTTTCTCAATCTTTCCCATTTAATTTTTTTTAATTCATTATGTTCCCTAATTTTGAAGCTCTTTCATTCAATTTAGGTATTCAATTTTGGATCTGATTTATGATTTTGACCGGACCAACGATTTTTCAAATCAATCAGTAACAACCGGCCTATAAAAACATATCAATCCTGCGCACCCTCCCACCACCTGGAAAAAAGAAGCACCACCATGTGATATTGTAGCACCAATATAGTAGTAAATGCGACCACCGACACCGAAATTTTCTCAAAAAATATAGGTTGGTTAGCGGATAACACATAATCACACCATGAAAGGCCTACCAAATCACCGCAGTATAAATAAAAATAAAACACACTATCATCTCCCACACCCGCCAAACTAAATACTCCATCAGCTCCAAAATATAAGGGGTATTAGTTTTGTAGAAAGTCAAATTTCTTTAACTTTGACCAAGTTCAGAACAAAAATATCGACATCCAGAAAATTAAACAAAAAAAAGTATGGAAATTCATTTCATGATGAATTTAAAAATACTGATTTGATATTATGGATTTTGATATATTTCTCTACAAATTTGATCAAACTTAAAAGGTTTGACTTTTAAAAAAAATAGTACACCTTATATTTTGGAAAGAATGGTTATTTTTTGAAAAAACCGAACTAACACCAATGGCGCAGCAAAGCACGCCCAACCCTTCTAGTATCTGATTTAATCTGATGACACACTGCTGCCTATGCTTTAATCACCAGGAACCTAGTACTCTAGCTGTCTCGATATATCGGCAAAGTACAAATTAAATTATTAAACCGGCGTCTCAATATATATGATTAATCCATGATTAATTGTTTAATCATGGAAAACAACTTATTTAATTCCAAAGAAAGACAGAGGAAAGGAATACAAGCCTGGATGCAACCGAATTTATTTGATCTCCACCGAGAAAAAAGGGCTTGCACTGAACTTGGAGGCATCTAACTTTATCCCAGGAAATGTTTCTTCTACTTTTATCAATGCAAAATACTTAATCGAGCCGATGCCTTCCCCCATTTCTTTCATGGGAATAAAACTAATCTTCATTCGATGTCGAATCCCTTCTCCTGGAGCTCCTGCACCACCTCGTTGCGCATCCGGAACCACAGCTTCCGTGCCTCCTGGTCGAACTTCTTCGACTGCAGCTGCTTCTGCATGTTGTCCGAGTCCATGTTCGCATCCGCGAACCCCTTGGGCCCGATCGTGGTGCCCAGGGCGCCCCCGCTCTTTATGAACTCCTCGACCGCCTCCTCGTCGCCAGGGTACGGGAACTCCCTGCGCTCGTACAGATGCGCCATTTCCTTCTCTTCCTGGGGAAATGATTTGGAAATAGAATTTTAAAAGCAAGAAATATAAACTGAACATTCAGGTGAAAGGAAGATAAGCATTGGCGAAAATGAGTGCTCAGGGCTGTTTTCAACAACCTTGCAGAAGAGAGATTCACCTCCTCTGAGTGATCACTATGGATAATCATATGCCACCAACCGTGCCACATTTGATGTCGCAACATATAACCCGATAAACTTAAGTTCCTTTTCATATTAGTCTCATGTTTTCAGTGTTCAACGTGACATGTAAGGAGTGCTTATTAGTTGATATTGGACGACCGAAAATGTGAACTATTTCAGTAAAGCCTAACGAGGTATATGAAATATTTGCAGACAAAATATAATCCCCACATAAAGGTTGTCTAAATTGCATCTCATAAACATAATACAAGTGTCTAATATGCTGCTGCCTATGCTTCAATCAGCAACCAGTTATGGCAGTTCATGGGTGCAAATCAGTTCTAGTCTATGTATACTGCTGCAATTATGCGAGGGTCATACAACGAAATTGTAGAATGGACGCTGCTGGATCAATTCATGTATTAAGTCACAGTATGCACTGTATGGACATTATTTATTGGCAGTTCTGAACCACAGCACCAAAAACTAAACATACAGCAGGATGAACTTATTGTACTGAACACATATCTTGCAGCAAAATAAAAGGCCTCAGCATTTCATGTCTGCCTCATCCAAGAAATAAACTATAGGTCACCACAGGTCATACCTTGGGGCGTGGCTTCAGCGTCCACCAGCCAAGCGGCGATGTCTCGTTCCAGAGCCATGCAGCGCCAAAAAGCGCGTAGGTGCAGAGCATGCCCTTGCCCATCTGCTTAAAGAAGTAGGCGTCTCCCTTCTCAAAACCCATCCTCCTGAACGCCCCAAAGCAACAAGAACAGAGTCATCATCAAGAATCAATCTGTTCACAACCAAAGAACTGTAGAGAGGGCAAGCCAGCTATGGAAGGCTAGTCGTGCTCGCTTACTTCAGAAGCCAACGGGCCTGGGGGAAGCTGCGCAGCATCGTGCTCACCTGCAGGAAAGGGCAAAAGTGAAGGGGTTTTCAATGCAGCATTTCCGTCAAACAGGCATGCTAATATAACGTAGGAACATGTGTGATACTCAGACTTCAAAGATTGACACCTGAACTGAGATTAGTAAAAAAGTAAAGAATCAATACAAATTACAAAATATAATTCACCTAAGAGTTACAGAACTGGTTATGGTTTTGGACATATATATGATTAGGCATTCGGTTAATTCATTTAGGAAGATATATTATCAAACCTTTGGCAAATGCGATATAAAATGAAAATACAGTTCAGTTTCGGTATGTACCAAACTAACCAGGGTTAGAATGAACTCAAAAAATCACGGCAACGATATTTTAATTCTGTTTGTATATGTCATGACCAAAAATCTTCATATCAATTACCCTCTAAACACGGATTCTCGGTCCTTGAGCAATTCCACGTCCTATGTGATGAGTAGATTCCTGTCAAGTGTTAACAACTTTTATGGCATGATACGTTTTAGATTATCATGGAGCAGAGCTCCCTGGTTCAAATTCCACAGAAACAAAACCACCCGACTTGCTGCGGCAGGCTCGGTACAAGAAAACAGAGCTGTATTTGAGAGCAGAGCATGCCGCCCGGCTCAAGGCACGCGTCACAGGATGCAAAACGAAGCCTTCAAACGCTCATCGTGGAGAAGGCACCTGCCATGCCACATTCGCCTCAACACGACCGCCACACCCATAACGCATAACAGCACAATCTGTTTTAAGTTTCACTTCTCAGTGGTCTTTGAGGCATAACTGCAAACAGGACAATGTGCATGGCACACAGGCGGGGCTAGACAAAAATTGTCTGTCGCTGGTTTTTGAAAGAACAGCCGCATTTCTCACAGAACTAGACAGGCAGAATTGCACAATAACAGCAACAAAACTACGGGGTTGGTGAGAGATTAGCCGCAGGTCGAGAAATGCCCCAAAACTCCACGCATCCGCGGAAGCCAAGCCAAATCGTTAGCAAGCGCATCGACGTCGATCGAGATATGCTGGAGCACCAGCAGCGAGCGGTTCACCGATTAAGGTTAGTGGTGATGGACTCGTTACCTGTGTAGCGGCTTTGCTAGAAGGGGCAGGGAGCGGCGAGCGGGGAGCGCTGGCGGCCGTTGGGCGTCGGGGAGCCGGGGGCGGGCGAGGGGGTCAGACTTGAGAGGAGGAGGGGGAGGAGTCTAGGCGGGGTGTCGGCGAGCGCCGGATGGCGGGGCGAAGCCGGAGGCGAGGCAGCGACGGAGTGACGGCAAGGCCAGTGAGCGCGCCGCCGCCGGCGAGGCCGTGACGGGGTCGTGGGTCGTGGGAGGGGAGAGGCGGTTAGGGCTCGCTGTTGCTGTTCTGCTGGGCCGCTTGCAGAACAAAATGGAAGGCCGGGTTCCTTTTTTTCAAAAACCTCCTCCCCTGTGGTGATAAGCAGGGTTGAGCGACATTTTGCGTTTTTTGGTAGATTTATTTATTTTTTCAAAACGATTTATCTCTTGAACCATGCGTCCACCATGAACCATTTTCATCGTTGGGTTTCTCAAGTTGAGATCTTCGAAACTAGATCACATGTTAATAAGCTTCTGACAGATTTCTTTTCAAAAAAGAAAAAACTCGAGAATAGGAAAAACCAGAAAAAAAAAAACAGAAACCAAAAATAAAGCCTTAAAAAGCAAAAACCAGAAGCACAATTTTGTTTTTTCACCTTTTCGGAAAGCAGATGTGTGCTTCACGCGGAAGCACAGTTGTGCTTTTTCACCTTTTTGGGAAGCAGATGTGTGCTTCCGCGGAAGCACAACTGAGAGTTTCACTTTTCGAGAAGCACAACTGTGTTTCTCACGCAAGCGTAGCTGTGTTCTTCATTTTTCGGGAAGCACAACAGTGCTTCACGAAAGAGCACAACTGTAAATCTAGGAAAACCCAAGCAAAATCCCTTCCAAACCAGACATATGAGAAATTAGACAGGGTTCTCATGACTAAGGATTGGGAATCTAAGTATCCTCTTGTGTCTGTGCATGCCCTCGACAAGGGTGTTTCAAATCACACACCTTTATTACTTGATACTGGCATGACTGCTTTCTTAGGAACCCAGAAACAGTTCAAGTTTGAACTTGGTTGGTTCACGCGTGACGATTTTCACGAATGAGTCATGGAAATCTGGAACACACCAGTCAAAGGACACAACTTGGTTCCATGCTGGAACAATAAGATGAGTGCCTTACGCAAACGCCTTAGAGGTTGGACAACACATACTAGTGGCATATACAAGTAAGATAAATCCAACCTGCAAACGATTATTGATGGTCTTGATATCATTTGTGAGGTACAAGGACTGAACGATGCAGAGCGAGAGCGGCTAGCTCAATCATGAGATCGGTTATCTAGGCTTCTTCGAGAGGATGAGCTAAAGTGGCACCAACGAGCAAAAGTCTCAGTTGTCTTACTTGTGGATAATAATGTTCATGACTCCTTATGGCACCAACGAACAACTTCCTTATGGCACCTTCCTCAAAGAAGGAAGTTCATGACGCGATGTTCGATGTGTAATACAATAAGGCGCCTGAACCGGATGGGTGCCCTGCTAAGTTCTACCAAAAATTTAGTAGGTTATTAAACATGACTTAATGAACATGTTCCGGAATTTGCTTGTTGGGAAGCTTCTGCCATTTAACTCTGTGGTTTATAACTCTCCTTCCGAAAGTCAAAGAGGCAAATCATACTCATCAGTAGAAACTGATATGCCTGCTTAATGTCAGTTTTAATATCCTTACCAAGGTGGCCACGAACCAGTTGAATTTGGTAGCTGATCATGTGGTGAGTCCCACTCAGATGGCATTCACGTGTGGGCAAAATATCCTTGAAGGTTTAGTCATACTCCATGAAACACTTCATGAATTACATCAGAAATACTTGAGCAGGTTAATCAATACAATGTGCAGGTGCCCCCTCGCGATGGATTTGTGACGTGCCATGGCATCAGACTGGACCATGCCGAAGGTAGAGGACATAATCAATACAGGACCGGAATGGTTATTCTTCCTGTTGAAGCCTCTCTCGGAAACCACGCGCATGGTAGTGCTCATGACCATGTGGCGAGCGTGGTATGTGCGGAATGAAATTACCAATGGGAAAACTCCACCGCCAACTGTGCTGAGTAAATAGGCAATTTTTCGATTAATTTAATCTAGGAATAAATCACTAACATGGCATTGACAGAATTAAGAACATGCTGATATTCAATCATGCAAGCACATACTACGCTAACAGCAAATATATCTATGTATAGCGCTAGCATGGCTACAACAGAAAACAGTAGGAGCGGGATAAGCGAGTTATACCCTCCAGTTGGCCAATTGGCCGCAGCAGCGACGGCGGCCTCCTCGGCCGCCTTCTGGTCAGCAGCAGCCTTCTCTTTCTCGGCGGCGGCTCTCTCGACGTCGGTGGACATGATGACGACGAAGTTGATGCAGCGGACGTGGACAAAGTGAGGCGATCAGTCGCGTAGTCGCTCCCCAAAAACCTAATCGCCCCTCTCCCGTACAGGATCTGGAGAGGCGGGGTTTCGGAGGCCTGCTCTCCCGTCGACCGTGTACGCGGCGGACGGGATGGGATCACCGGTGGTAGCAGCAGCAATGGAACGGCAGTGGGCGTGGAGGCAGAGATGCGATCTGTTTCGCGTGACGGCTAGGGTTCGCAGCGCCTCACATATATATGCGCGCCCGCGTGGAGAGACGTGGGCTGAACCCACGTCCAAGTCGGTGACAGCCCATGATCTGACGTCTCAGATCGTGGCCCCATCTGTCAAAGACTATCCGTTCCTGACCGGCAAAAAGAAGCGCATAGGTGTGAGCTCGGCTCGGCTCAATCCCGCAACCCGCGGCGCGGCGCGGCGTGACGAGGTGTGGCGTGGCGAGGCGGGCGGCGGAGGCGGAGCGCGCGGGAACCACTTCTCTTCTCAAGCTCCAATAGCATGTGGAAGAGAATCCCTTATAAGGAGGTCCAACTCCTTCTCCACTAGCGGTATGGGACTAAACTTCCCACCACACCTAGTGCCATATACCCACATGGGCCCTTAGAGATTAATCTGAAATTGTTAGATGGGCCCTAAGCCCAACTCATATTTCAACAATCCCCCACCAGATCTCAAGGGCCCATTATGTCCTTTGTTCCAAACACTGTTTTGATATACCAGTATTTCAGTGAAGACCGGTTAAGGTTGAACTTCACCTAGAGCAAGTAGCTACACTCATTCACAATTGAACAATGGACTATGCCTTGAATTGTCAGTTTGGCGTAAAGAAGTTTCACCACATGTCTTACTAGTACTAGACTACCGAAGGCTGACCCCTCGGGTGGAGCATATTAGTCACACTCCTGGCCTATTCATGAGCTTGCTAGAGATCACCCCAATCTCATAGACTGTGAGCAGCAGTCGGGCTCATATAGGTGTGTTCCTCCAAAGATCGCTCTGCAGGACAGCATCTTGCTTATATATATAAGCCTTGGAACACATTAAGACAGTAGTCATCCTACCATACAGTTTTCAAGAGCATTGCATCTCCAACGGAGTGGGTTAGTAAAGTTACTCTCCTCAGTTCACCACTGGCTTGTTTTCCTAGATCCTACTTCACGGGATCTCCGATCACATAGGTTGGATTACTACCATGGCAACTCATGTGGGTCTCATACCCATCTCCCTCGATGCATTATCTATCACAACACGTGATAGCCCTTTAGTAAAGGGATCTGCCAGATTCTTAGCCGTTTGGATATAATCCAACGCTATCACTCCGGAGTTTCGTAATTTTCTGACAGCTTTCAATCTCATTCTTATGTGTTTGTTGGACTTCATGTTGTCCTTTGAACTCTTCACCTTGACAATAACTGTTTGATTGTCACAGTTCATAAGGATGGCCGGAACCGGCTTCTCAACCACTGGCAAGTCCATCAAAAGATCTCGAAGCCATTCTGCTTCGCCACCAGATGTGTCTAATGCTGTTAATTCTGCTTCCATTGTCGATCTCGTTAAGATCGTTTGCTTGCAAGACTTCCAGGAAACAGCACCACCTCCAAGAGTAAACACATACCCAGTTGTGGCCTTCATCTCATCAGCATCAGAGATCCAATTCGCATCACTATACCCTTCAAGTACCGACGGGTATCCGGTATAGTGAAGTCCATAGTTCATAGTACCTTTCAGGTAGCGCATGACTCTTTCAATAGCATGCCAATGTACATCACCCGGTTTGGAAACAAACCGGCTCAGTTTGCTCACAGCAAACGCGATGTCAGGCCTCGTTGCGCTCGCTAGATACATGAGTGAACCAATAATTTGAGAGTATCTCAATTGATCTTTAGGTATGCCTTCGAACTTTTGAATCAGCACACTAGGATCATATGGTGTTTGAGATGGTTTGCAGTCCGAATATCCAAAACGACTCAACACCTACTCAACATAATGGGATTGCAGAAGTGTAATCCCACCCTCATCATCTCTCAATAGCTTGATGTTCAAGATAACATCAGCCACTCCAAGGTCCTTCATCTCAAAGTTCTGAGATAAAAAGGACTTAACTTCCTCAATCACTTTGAGGCTAGTTCCAAATATCAGTATGTCATCAACATACAAGCACAATATAACTCCTTCGCCCCCACCATAGCGATAGTATACACATGTGTCAGCTTCATTAACAAAGAAGCCAACAGATGTCAAAGTTTCATTAAATTTTTCATGCCATTGCTTAGGTGCTTGTCTCAGACCATATAAAGATTTCAACAACTTACACACCTTTCCTTCCTGACCATCTATCACAAAGCCATCAGGCTGTTGCATGTAGATTTCCTCCTTTAGCTCTCCGTTCAGGAAAGCCGTCTTAACATCCATCTGATGGATGAGAAGACCATGCGAGGCCGCCAACGAGAGTAATACTCGAATGGTGGTCAGTCTGGCCACAGGTGAATAAGTATCGAAGAAATCTTCTTCTTCTTTCTGGGCATAGCCCTTGGCCACAAGCCTAGCCTTGTACTTTTCAATCGTACCGTCGGGCCTAAGCTTCTTCTTGAACACCCACTTACATCCCAATGGTTTGCAACCATAGGGACGTTCAGTAATCTCCCAAGTCCCGTTAGCCATGATGGAATCCATCTCGCTACGGACCGCATCCTTCCAGTAGTCACCTTCTGGAGATGCATACGCTTCTGAAATAGAAGTGGGAGTATCATCCACGAGGTACACAAGGAAATCATCACCAAAGGTCTTTACAGTCCTTTGTCTCTTGCCCCTACCAAGGGTTTCCTCGTCATCCTCCTCAGGATTTTCATCATGTGTTTGTTCATAATAGTCCATCGGAATGGCAGGTTCAGGAGTCTCTTCAGATTCCTGTCTAGAAGTGCTTTGCATATTTCTCATAGGAAAAATATCCTCAAAGAATGTAGCATCCTTAGACTCCATAATTGTACCGACCTTCTGGTCAGGAACCTCAGATTTCACTACTAGAAATCTATAGCCAACGCTATTCTTAGCGTAGCCCAAATTAACGCAGTCCACGGTCTTTGGTCCAAGCTTACGCTTTTTGGGAATCGGCACGTTGACTTTCGCCAAACAGCCCCAAGTATGCAAGTACGAGAGTGTTGTCCTTCTCTTTGCCCATTTCTCATAGGGAGTGATCTCATTATCCTTTGTCGGAACTTTATTTAGGACATGACATGATGTCAATATAGCCTCCCCCCACCATGCCTTGGATAAACCCGATGTATCTAACATGGCGTTAACCAAATCGGTTAGAGTACGATTTTTCCGTTCGGCAACCCCGTTTGACTGGGGTGAATAGGGAGGCGTCCTCTCATGAATAATACCATGTTCCGCACAAAAGGAATCAAACTCACTCGAGAAGTACTCTCCACCACGATCTGACCGGACTCGTTTAATTTTCTTTTCAAGTTGATTCTCAACTTCTGCCTTATAGATTTTAAAGTAGTGTAGAGCCTCATCTTTAGTATTTAACAGATACACATAGCAATATCTAGTGGAATCATCTATCATTGTCATGAAGTATTTCTTTCCACCTTTAGTCAACACACCATTCATCTCGCAAAGATCAGAATGTATGAGTTCTAATGGCGCCAAGTGTCTCTCCTCCGCAGCATTGTGAGGCTTGCGAGGTTGCTTTGCTTGCACACACGTAAGGCACTTAGAACCTTTGGCTAAAGTGAAACTCGGGATTAAATTCAGTTTTGCTAGCCGCGTCATAACACCAAAACTAATGTGACAAAGACGTGAATGCCAAACTTCAGATTCATTAACACTCGAATGAATATTGTTCACGGCTTTATTACAAAAATCAGCGAGAGAAAGGCGGAACATTCCTCCGCATTCATAACCCTTTCCAACAAATAGTCCATATTTCGTAACAACTACTTTATTAGACTCGAAGACCAACTTAAACCCTTCTCTACACAGAAGGGAGCCACTAACAAGGTTCTTCTTGATGGCGGGGACATGCTGCACGTTCTTCAGCTGCACGATCCTTCCCGAAGTAAACTTCAGATCGACCGTGCCAACACCATGAACAGAAGCACTCGCGCCATTCCCCATCAATACTGACCCGTGACCTGTGGCCTGGTATGAAGAAAACAATGAGATGTCAATACACACATGAACACCTGCACCTGTGTCCACCCACCAATCGGTGGACTGACAAACTGAAAATACAGCAAATAAATTACCATACCCAGATGCACCCCTTTCATTGTTGCCCACAATCATATTGGCGGACTTGGAGTCCTGCCCTGGCTTCTTGTACTTGTTTTTGCAGTTGCTGGCCCAATGTCCGTCCGAACCACAAGTAAAACAACCATCTCCCTTCTTGTTCTTCTTGAAGGTCTTCTTACCCTTCTTCTTAAAGTCGGTATTCTGTTGGACACCGTTCTTTCCCTTGGGCTTGTGGGAATTGAAGTTCTTCTGACGCACCATATTGGTCACAGAAGTTCCTTCGACCCCTTTTCCATGCGAGTCTTTTGCTCTGGAGTTCTACTCAACACTCAGATGGCCGATGACATCCTCTACTAAGAATTCACGCCTCTGATGTTTCAAAGTGGTAGCAAAATTCCTCCAGGAATTAGGGAGCTTAGCGATTATACAGCCCGCGACAAAAATGCCCGGTAAATCGCACTTCAGAAGCTCAAGCTCCTTAGCGATGCATATTATCTCATGAGCCTGTTCCAATACAGAACGGTTCTCAACCATTTTGTAATCGTGGAACTGCTCTATAACATACATCTCGCTCCCAGCATCGGTGGCCCCGAATTTAGATTCGAGCGCCTCCCACAAGTCCTTGGCAACCCGCACATGTAAATATGCGTCAACCAAATTATCTCCGACCACGCTCAGAACTGCTCCGAGAAAGATGACGGTGGCCTCCCTGAACGCCTTCTCCTGTTCAGGATTAAGCGTTCCAGTGGGAGTCGCACCGGCAACCCAGAACACGTTCATTACCGTGAGCCATAAGATGGTTTTGGTCTGCCAACGCTTAAAATATGTACCGTTAAACTTATCCGGTTTCAGTGCAGCAGCAAAACCATGATTCGAAAAATTCCTACACAAATTAGGTTTTTGGGTTGCTGAGTAAATAGGCAATTTTTCGATTAATTTAATCCAGGAATAAATCACTAACATGGCATTGAAAGAATTAAGAACATGCTGATATTCAATCATGCAAGCACATACTACGCTAACAGTAAATATATCTATGTATTGCGCTAGCATGGCTACAACAGAAAACAGTAGGAGCGGGATAAGCGAGTTATACCCTCCAGTTAGCCGCAGCAGCGCCGGCGGCCTCCTCGGCCGCCTTCTGGTCAGCAGCAGCCTTCTCTTTCTCGGCGGCGGCTCTCTCGGCGTCGGTGGACATGATGACGACGAAGTTGATGCAGCGGACGTGGACGACGTGAGGCGAGCAGTCGCGTAGTCGCTCCCCAAAAACCTAATCGCCCCTCTCCTGTACAGGATCTGGAGAGGCGGGGTTTCGGAGGCCTGCTCTCCCGTCGACCGTGTACGCGGCGGACGGGATGGGATCACCGGCGGTAGCAGCAGCAATGGAACGGCAGTGGGCGTGGAGGCAGAGATGCAACCTGTTTCGCGTGACGGCTAGGGTTCGCAGCGCCTCACATATATATGCGCAGCCGCGTGGAGAGACTTGGGTTGAACCCACGTCCAAGTCGGTGACAGCCCACGATCTGACGTCTCAGATCGTGGCCCCATCTGTCAAAGACTATCCGTTCCTGACCGGCAAAAAGAAGCGCATAGGTGTGAGCTCGGCTCGGCTCAATCCCGCAACCCGCGGCGTGTCGTGACGAGGCGTGGCGTGGCGAGGAGGGCGGCGGCGGAGGAGCGCGCAGGAACCACTTCTCTTCTCAAGCTCCAATATCATGTGGAAGAGAATCCCTTATAAGGAGGTCCAACTCCTTCTCCACTAGCGGTATGGGACTAAACTTCCCACCACACCTAGTGCCATATACCCACATGGGCCCTTAGAGATTAATCTGAAATTGTTAGATGGGCCCTAAGCCCAACTCATATTTCAACAATCCCTCACCAGATCTCAAGGGCCCATTATGTCCTTTGTTCCAAACACTGTTTTGATATACCAGTATTTCAGTGAAGACCGGTTAAGGTTGAACTTCACCTAGAGCAAGTAGCTACACTCATTCACAACTGAACAATGGACTATGCCTTGAATTGTCAGTTTGGCGTAAAGAAGTTTCACCACATGTCTTACTAGTACTAGACTACCGAAGGCTGGCCCCTCGGGTGGAGCATATTAGTCACACTCCTAGCCTATTCATGAGCTTGCTAGAGATCACCCCAATCTCATAGACTGTGACCAGCAGTCGGGCTCATATAGGTGTGTTCCTCCAAAGATCGCTCTGCAGGACAGCATCTTGCTTATATATATAAGCCTTGGAACACATTAAGACAGTAGTCATCCTACCATACAATTTTCGAGAGTATTGCATCTCCAACGGAGTGGGTTAGTAAAGTTACTCTCCTCAGTTCACCACTGGCTTGTTTTCCCAGATCCTACTTCACGGGATCTCCGATCACATAGGTTGGGTTACTACCATGGCAACTCATGTGGGTCTCATACCCATCTCCCTCGATGCATTATCTATCACAACACGTGATAGCCCTTTAGTAAAGGGATCTGCCAGATTCTTAGCCGTTTGGATATAATCCAACGCTATCACTCCGGAGTTTCTTAATTTTCTGACAGCTTTCAATCTCATTCTTATGTGTTTGTTGGACTTCATGTTGTCCTTTGAACTCTTCACCTTGACAATAACTGTTTGATTGTCACAGTTCATAAGGATGGCCGGAACCGGCTTCTCAACCACTGGCAAGTCCATCAAAAGATCTGGAAGCCATTCTGCTTCGCCACCAGATGTGTCTAATGCTGTTAATTCTGCTTCCATTGTCGATCTCGTTAAGATCGTTTGCTTGCAAGACTTCCAGGAAATAGCACCACCTCCAAGAGTAAACACATACCCAGTTGTGGCCTTCATCTCATCAGCATCAGAGATCCAATGCGCATCACTATACCCTTCAAGTACCGACGGGTATCCGGTATAGTGAAGTACATAGTTCATAGTACCTTTCAGGTAGCGCATGACTCTTTCAATAGCATGCCAATGTACATCACCCGGTTTGGAAACAAACCGGCTCAGTTTGCTCACAGCAAACGCGATGTCAGGCCTCGTTGCGCTCGCTAGATACATGAGTGAACCAATAATTTGAGAGTATCTCAATTGATCTTTAGGTATGCCTTCGAACTTTCGAATCAGCACACTAGGATCATATGGTGTTTCAGATGGTTTGCAGTCCGAATATCCAAAACGACTCAACACCTTCTCACCATAATGGGATTGCAGAAGTGTAATCCCACCCGCATCATCTCTCAATAGCTTGATGTTCAAGATAACATCAGCCACTCCAAGGTCCTTCATCTCAAAGTTCTGAGATAAAAAGGACTTAACTTCCTCAATCACTTTGAGGCTAGTTCCAAATATCAGTATGTCATCAACATACAAGCACAATATAACTCCTTCGCCCCCACCATAGCGATAGTATACACATGTGTCAGCTTCATTAACAAAGAAGCCAACAGATGTCAAAGTTTCATTAAATTTTTCATGCCATTGCTTAGGTGCTTGTCTCAGACCATATAAAGATTTCAACAACTTACACACCTTTCCTTCCTGACCATCTATCACAAAGCCATCAGGCTGTTGCATGTAGATTTCCTCCTTTAGCTCTCCGTTCAGGAAAGCCGTCTTAACATCCATCTGATGGATGAGAAGACCATGCGAGGCCGCCAACGAGAGTAATACTCGAATGGTGGTCAGTCTGGCCACAGGTGAATAAGTATCGAAGAAATCTTCTTCTTCTTTCTGGGCATAGCCCTTGGCCACAAGCCTAGCCTTGTACTTTTCAATCGTACCATCGGGCCTAAGCTTCTTCTTGAACACCCACTTACATCCCAATGGTTTGCAACCATAGGGACGTTCAGTAATCTCCCAAGTCCCGTTAGCCATGATGGAATCCATCTCGCTACGGACCGCATCCTTCCAGTAGTCACCTTCTGGAGATGCATACGCTTCTGAAATAGAAGTGGGAGTATCATCCACGAAGTACACAAGGAAATCATCACCAAAGGTCTTTATAGTCCTTTGTCTCTTGCCCCTACCAAGGGTTTCCTCGTCATCCTCCTCAGGATTTTCATCATGTGTTTGTTCATAATAGTCCATCGGAATGGAAGGTTCAGGAGTCTCTTCAGATTCCTGTCTAGAAGTGCTTTGCATATCTCTCATAGGAAAAATATCCTCAAAGAATGTAGCATCCTTAGACTCCATAATTGTACCGACCTTCTGGTCAGGAACCTCAGATTTCACTACTAGAAATCTATAGCCAACGCTATTCTTAGCGTAGCCCAAATTAACGCAGTCCACGGTCTTTGGTCCAAGCTTACACTTTTTGGGAATCGGCACGTTGACTTTCGCCAAACAGCCCCAAGTACGCAAGTACAAGAGTGTTGTCATTCTCTTTGCCCATTTCTCATAGGGAGTGATCTCATTATCCTTTGTCGGAACTTTATTCAGGACATGACATGATGTCAATATAGCCTCCCCCCCACCATGCCTTGGATAAACCCGATGTATCTAACATGGCGTTAACCAAATCGGTTAGAGTACGGTTTTTCCGTTCGGCAACCCCGTTTGACTGGGGTGAATAGGGAGGCGTCCTCTCATGAATAATACCATGTTCCGCACAAAAGGAATCAAACTCACTCGAGAAGTACTCTCCACCACGATCTGACCGGACTCGTTTAATTTTCTTTTCAAGTTGATTCTCAACTTCTGCCTTATAGATTTTAAAGTAGTGTAGAGCCTCATCTTTAGTATTTAACAGATACACATAGCAATATCTAGTGGAATCATCTATCAATGTCATGAAGTATTTCTTTCCACCTTTAGTCAACACACCATTCATCTCACAAAGATCATAATGTATGAGTTCTAATGGCGCCAAGTGTCTCTTCTCCGCAGCCTTGTGAGGCTTGCGAGGTTGCTTTGCTTGCACAAACGTAAGTCACTTAGAACCTTTGGCTAAAGTGAAACTCGGGATTAAATTCAGTTTTGCTAGCCGCGTCATAACACCAAAACTAATGTGACAAAGACGTGAATGCCAAACTTCAGATTCATTAACACTCGAATGAATATTGTTCACGACTTTATTACAAAAATCAGTGAGAGAAAGGCGGAACATTCCTCCGCATTCATAACCCTTTCCAACAAATAGTCCATATTTCGTAACAACTACTTTATTAGACTCGAAGACCAACTTAAACCCTTCTCTACACAGAAGGGAGCCACTAACAAGGTTCTTCTTGATGGCGGGGACATGCTACACGTTCTTCAGCTGCACAATTCTTCCCGAAGTAAACTTCAGATCGACCGTGCCAACACCATGAACAGAAGCACTCGCGCCATTCCCCATCAATACGGACCCGTGACCTGTGGCCTAGTAAGAAGAAAACAATGAGATGTCAATACACACATGAACACCTGCACCTGTGTCCACCCACCAATCGGTGGACTGACAAACTGAAAATACAGCAAATAAATTACCGTACCCAGATGCACCACTTTCATTGTTGCCCACAATCATATTGGCGGACTTGGAGTCCTGCCCTAGCTTCTTGTACTTGTTTGGGCAGTTGCTGGCTCAATGTTCGTCCGAACCACAAGTAAAACAACCATCTCCCTTCTTGTTCTTCTTGAAGGTCTTCTTACCTTTCTTCTTAAAGTCGGTATTCTGTTGGACACCGTTCTTTCCCTTGGGCTTGTGGGAATTGAAGTTCTTCTGACGCACCATATTGGTCACAGAAGTTCCTTCGACCCCTTTTCCATGCGAGTCTTTTGCTCTGGAGTTCTGCTCAACACTCAGATGGCCGATGACATCCTCTACTGAGAATTCACGCCTCTGATGTTTCAGAGTGGTAGCAAAATTCCTCCAGGAATTAGGGAGCTTAGCGATTATACAGCCCGCGACAAATTTGCCCGGTAAATCGCACTTCAGAAGCTCAAGCTCCTTAGCGATGCATATTATCTCATGAGCCTGTTCCAACACAGAACGGTTCTCAACCATTTTGTAATCGTGGAACTGCTCTATAACATACATCTCGCTCCCAGCATCGGTGGCCCTGAATTTAGATTCGAGCGCCTCCCACAAGTCCTTGGCAACCCGCACATGTAAATATGCGTCAACCAACTTATCTCCGATCACGCTCAGAACTGCTCCGAGAAAGATGACGGTGGCCTCCCTGAACGCCTTCTCCTGTTCAGGTTTAAGCGTTCCAGTGGGAGTCGCACCGGCAACTCAGAACACGTTCATTGCCTTGAGCCATAAGATGGTTTTGGTCTGCCAACGCTTAAAATATGTACCGTTAAACTTATCCGGTTTCAGTGCAGCAGCAAAACCATGATTCGAAAAATTCCTACACAAATTAGGTTTTTGGGTTGCTGAGTAAATAGGCAATTTTTCGATTAATTTAATCTAGGAATAAATCACTAACATGGCATTGGCAGAATTAAGAACATGCTGATATTCAATCATGCAAGCACATACTACGCTAACAGTAAATATATCTATGTATAGCGCTAGCATGGCTACAACAGAAAACAGTAGGAGCAGGATAAGCGAGTTATACCCTCCAGTTGGCCGCGGCAGCGGCGGCGGCCTCCTCGGCCGCCTTCTGGACAGCAGCAGCCTTCTCTTTCTCGGCAGCGGCTCTCTCGGCGTCGGTGGACATGATGACGACGAAGTTGATGCAGCGGACGTGGACGACGTGAGGCGAGCAGTCGCGTAGTCGCTCCCCAAAAACCTAATCGCCCCTCTCCCGTACAGGATCTGGAGAGGCGGGGTTTCGGAGGCCTACTCTCCCGTCGACCGTGTACGCGGCGGACAGGATGGGATCACCGGCGGTAGCAGCAGCAATGGAACGGCAGTGGGCGTGGAGGCAGAGATGCAACCTGTTTCGCGTGACGGCTAGGGTTCGCAGCGCCTCACATATATATGCGCGGCCGCGTGGAGAGACTTGGGTTGAACCCACGTCCAAGTCGGTGACAGCCCACGATCTGACGTCTCAGATCCTGGCCCCATCTGTCAAAGACTATCCGTTCCTGACCGGCAAAAAGAAGCGCATAGGTGTGAGCTCGGCTCGGCTCAATCCCGCAACCCGCGGCGTGTCGTGACGAGGCGTGGCGTGGCGAGGAGGGCGGCGGAGGAGGAGCGCGCGGGAACCACTTCTCTTCTCAAGCTCCATTATAATGTGGAAGAGAATCCCTTATAAGGAGGTCCAACTCCTTCTCCACTAGCGTTATGGGACTAAACTTCCCACCACACCTAGTGCCATATACCCACATGGGCCCTTAGAGATTAATCTGAAATTGTTAGATGGGCCCTAAGCCCAACTCATATTTCAACAATCCCCCACCAGATCTCAAGGGCCCATTATGTCCTTTGTTCCAAACACTGTTTTGATATACCAGTATTTCAGTGAAGACCGATTAAGGTTGAACTTCACCTTGAGCAAGTAGCTACACTCATTCACAACTGAACAATGGACTATGCCTTGAATTGTCAGTTTGGCGTAAAGAAGTTTCACCACATGTCTTACTAGTACTAGACTACCGAAGGCTGGCCCCTCGGGTGGAGCATATTAGTCACACTCCTAGCCTATTCATGAGCTTGCTAGAGATCACCCCAATCTCATAGACTGTGACCAGCAGTCGGGCTCATATAGGTGTGTTCCTCCAAAGATCGCTCTGCAAGACAGCATCTTGCTTATATATATAAGCCTTGGAACACATTAAGACAGTAGTCATCCTACCATACAGTTTTCGAGAGTATTGCATCTCCAACGGAGTGGGTTAGTAAAGTTACTCTCCTCAGTTCACCACTGGCTTGTTTTCCCAGATCCTACTTCACGGGATCTCCGATCACATAGGTTGGGTTACTACCATGGCAACTCATGTGGGTCTCATACCCATCTCCCTCGATGCATTATTTATCACAACACGTGATAGCCCTTTAGTAAAGGGATCTGCCAGATTCTTAGCCGTTTGGATATAATCCAACGCTATCACTCCGGAGTTTCTTAATTTTCTGACAACTTTCAATCTCATTCTGATGTGTTTGTTGGACTTCATGTTGTCCTTTGAACTCTTCACCTTGACAATAACTGTTTGATTGTCACAGTTCATAAGGATGGCCGGAACCGGCTTCTCAACCACTGGCAAGTCCATCAAAAGATCTCGAAGCCATTCTGCTTCGCCACCAGATGTGTCTAATGCTGTTAATTATGCTTCCATTGTCGATCTCGTTAAGATCGTTTGCTTGCAAGACTTCCAGGAAACAGCACCACCTCCAAGAGTAAACACATACCCAGTTGTGGCCTTCATCTCATCAGCATCAGAGATCCAATTCGCATCACTATACCATTCAAGTACCGACGGGTATCCGGTATAGTGAAGTACATAGTTCATAGTACCTTTCAGGTAGCGCATGACTCTTTCAATAGCATGCCAATGCACATCACCCGGTTTGGAAACAAACCAGCTAAGTTTGCTCACGTGGACGAAGTGAGGCGAGCAGTCGCGTAGTCGCTCCCCAAAAACCTAATCGCCCCTCTCCCGTACAGGATCTGGAGAGGCGGGGTTTCGGAGGCCTGCTCTCCCGTCGACCGTGTACGCGGTGGACGGGATGGGATCACCGGCGGTAGCAGCAGCAATGGAACGGCAGTGGGCGTGGAGGCAGAGATGCGATCTGTTTCGCGTGACGGCTAGGGTTCGCAGCGCCTCACATATATATGCGCGGCCGCGTGGAGAGACGTGGGCTGAACCCATGTCCAAGTCGGTGACAGCCCACGATCTGACGTTTCAGATCGTAGCCCCATCCGTCAAAGACTATCCGTTCCTGACCGGCAAAAAGAAGCGCAAAGGTGTGAGCTCCGCTTGGCTCAATCCCGCAACCCGCGGCGTGTCGTGACGAGGCGTGGCGTGGCGAGGTGGGCGGCGGAGGAGGAGCGCGCGGGAACCACTTCTCTTCTCAAGCTCCAATAGCATGTGGAAGAGAATCCCTTATAAGGAGGTCCAACTCCTTCTCCACTAGCGGTATGGGACTAAACTTCCCACCACACCTAGTGCCATATACCCACATGGGCCCTTAGAGATTAATCTGAAATTGTTAGATGGGCCCTAAGCCCAACTCATATTTCAACAATCCCCCACCAGATCTCAAGGGCCCATTATGTCCTTTGTTCCAAACACTGTTTTGATATACCAGTATTTCAGTGAAGACCGGTTAAGGTTGAACTTCACCTAGAGCAAGTAGCTACACTCATTCACAACTGAACAATGGACTATGCCTTGAATTCTCAGTTTGGCGTAAAGAAGTTTCACCACATGTCTTACTAGTACTAGACTACCGAAGGCTGGCCCCTCGGGTGGAGCATATTAGTCACACTCCTGGACTATTCATGAGCTTGCTAGAGATCACCCCAATCTCATAGACTGTGACCAGCAGTCGGGCTCATATAGGTGTGTTCCTCCAAAGATCGCTCTGCAGGACAGCATCTTGCTTATATATATAAGCCTTGGAACACATTAAGACAGTAGTCATCCTACCATACAGTTTTCGAGAGTATTGCATCTCCAACGGAGTGGGTTAGTAAAGTTACTCTCCTCAGTTCACCACTGGCTTGTTTTCCCAGATCCTACTTCACGGGATCTCCGATCACATAGGTTGGGTTACTACCATGGCAACTCATGTGGGTCTCATACCCATCTCCCTCGATGCATTATCTATCACAACACGTGATAGCCCTTTAGTAAAGGGATCTGCCAGATTCTTAGCCGTTTGGATATAATCCAACGCTATCACTCCGGAGTTTCTTAATTTTCTGACAACTTTCAATCTCATTCTTATGTGTTTGTTGGACTTCATGTTGTCCTTTGAACTCTTCACCTTGACAATAACTGTTTGATTGTCATAGTTCATAAGGATGGCCGGAACCGGCTTCTCAACCACTGGCAAGTCCATCAAAAGATCTCGAAGCCATTCTGCTTCGCCACCAGATGTGTCTAATGTTGTTAATTCTGCTTCCATTGTCGATCTCGTTAAGATCGTTTGCTTGCAAGACTTCCAAGAAACAGCACCACCTCCAAGAGTAAACACATACCCAGTTGTGGCCTTCATCTCATCAGCATCAGAGATCCAATTCGCATCACTATACCCTTCAAGTACCGACGGGTATCCGGTATAGTGAAGTACATAATTCATAGTACCTTTCAGATAGCGCATGACTCTTTCAATAGCATGCCAATGTACATCACCCGGTTTGGAAACAAACCGGCGCAGTTTGCTCACATGGACGAAGTGAGGCGAGCAGTCGCGTAGTCGCTCCCCAAAAACCTAATCGCCCCTCTCCCGTACAGGATCTGGAGAGGCGGGGTTTCGGAGGCCTGCTCTCCCGTCGACCATGTACGCGGCGGACGGGATGGGATCACCGGCGGTAGCAGCAGCAATGGAACGGCAGTGGGCGTGGAGGCAGAGATGCGATCTGTTTCGCGTGACGGCTAGGGTTCGCAGCGCCTCACATATATATGCGCGGCCGCGTGGAGAGACGTGGGTTGAACCCACGTCCAAGTCGGTGACAGCCCACGATCTGACGTCTCAGATCCTGGCCCCATCTGTCAAAGACTATCCGTTCCTGACCGGCAAAAAGAAGCGCATAGGTGTGAGCTCGGCTCGGCTCAATCCCGCAACCCGCGGCGTGTCGTGACGAGGCGTGGCGTGGCGAGGTGGGCGGCGGAGGAGGAGCGCGCGGGAACCACTTCTCTTCTCAAGCTCCAATAGCATGTGGAAGAGAATCCCTTATAAGGAGGTCCAACTCCTTCTCCACTAGCGGTATGGGACTAAACATCCCACCACACCTAGTGCCATATACCCACATGGGCCCTTAGAGATTAATCTGAAATTGTTAGATGGGCCCTAAGCCCAACTCATATTTCAACAATCCCCCACCAGATCTCAAGGGCCCATTATGTCCTTTGTTCCAAACACTGTTTTGATATACCAGTATTTCAGTGAAGACCGGTTAAGGTTGAACTTCACCTAGAGCAAGTAGCTACACTCATTCACAACTGAACAATGGACTATGCCTTGAATTCTCAGTTTGGCGTAAAGAAGTTTCACCACATGTCTTACTAGTACTAGACTACCGAAGGCTGGCCCCTCGGGTGGAGCATATTAGTCACACTCCTGGACTATTCATGAGCTTGCTAGAGATCACCCCAATCTCATAGACTGTGACCAGCAGTCGGGCTCATATAGGTGTGTTCCTCCAAAGATCGCTCTGCAGGACAGCATCTTGCTTATATATATAAGCCTTGGAACACATTAAGACAGTAGTCATCCTACCATACAGTTTTCGAGAGTATTGCATCTCCAACGGAGTGGGTTAGTAAAGTTACTCTCCTCAGTTCACCACTGGCTTGTTTTCCCAGATCCTACTTCACGGGATCTCCGATCACATAGGTTGGGTTACTACCATGGCAACTCATGTGGGTCTCATACCCATCTCCCTCGATGCATTATCTATCACAACACGTGATAGCCCTTTAGTAAAGGGATCTGCCAGATTCTTAGCCGTTTGGATATAATCCAACGCTATCACTCCGGAGTTTCTTAATTTTCTGACAGCTTTCAATCTCATTCTTATGTGTTTGTTGGACTTCATGTTGTCCTTTGAACTCTTCACCTTGACAATAACTGTTTGATTGTCACAGTTCATAAGGATGGCCGGAACCAGCTTCTCAACCACTGGCAAGTCCATCAAAAGATCTCGAAGCCATTCTGCTTCGCCACCAGATGTGTCTAATGCTGTTAATTCTGCTTCCATTGTCGATCTCGTTAAGATCGTTTGCTTGCAAGACTTTCAGGAAATAGCACCACCTCCAAGAGTAAACACATACCCAGTTGTGGCCTTCATCTCATCAGCATCAGAGATCCAATTCGCATCACTATACCCTTCAAGTACCGACGGGTATCCGGTATAGTGAAGTCCATAATTCATAGTACCTTTCAGATAGTGCATGACTCTTTCAATAGCATGCCAATGTACATCACCCGGTTTGGAAACAAACCGGCTCAGTTTGCTCACGTGGACGAAGTGAGGCGAGCAGTCGCGTAGTCGCTCCCCAAAAACCTAATCGCCCCTCTCCCGTACAGGATCTGGAGAGGCGGGGTTTCGGAGGCCTGCTCTCCCGTCGACCGTGTATGCGGCGGACGGGATGGGATCACCGGCGGTAGCAGCAGCAATGGATCAGCAGTGAGAAGCGCATAGGTGTGAGCTCGGCTCGGCTCAATCCCGCAACCCGCGGCGCGGCGCGGCGGGCGGCGGAGGAGGAGCGCGCGGGAACCACTTCTCTTCTCAAGCTCCAATAGCATGTGGAAGAGAATCCCTTATAAGGAAGTACAACTCCTTCTCCACTAGCGGTATGGGACTAAACTTCCCACCACACCTAGTGCGATATACCCACATGGGCCCTTAGAGATTAATCTGAAATTGTTAGATGGGCCCTAAGCCCAACTCATATTTCAACAAACTAAAGCGTCACGCAGATTCCTTCATGGATATATTAATTCCTTGCTTTGTTTACATCAATGGCCTCAAGGGGATATGGATAAGGGCAAGATGATAGTGCAGATTGAGGCACCGAGGCAGCATCCAGAAGTGTCAAGTAAGATGGACCAGCGTTGGGTCATGCCCTCTACTGGCTGGACGAAATTGAACGTAGATGGCAGCTATGTACATGCTACCGGAGCTGCAGGAGGAGGCATGGTTCTCCGCTCGGATCGCGGCGAAATTATATTCACTGCTTGTAGGGAGATTCGTACCTGCGACAATAGTCTCCATGCTGAACTAGCGGCTTGTAGGGAGGGCCTTGAGCTTGCACTACATCGGACTGAGCTCCCTATTGCGATCGAGATGGATAGTACCGAAGCGGTCAAAATGATAAAGGCCACGTCGGTGGACAGGTCGAAATTTCATGTAATCGTTGAGGAGATCAAGAGGATGGTCACTGATGACCCTAGGGAGATTTCTATTACTGCTATTAGTCGTTCGCAAAATAAAGTTAGTCATGAGCTCGTTGCATATGGTAGAAGTACTCCTCGTGCTGCAGTTTGCCTGGGTTCAGGCTTAAGCAATATTGTTGTAATGGTACTGGCTGATTTGCCTCCTTGAGTTAATAGAAATCTCCCTTTTTCCCGCAAAAAAAAAGGTTAATCTTTAAAATAGACTTAAAAAAAAGGTATGTAAGGTGAAGTGGCCCTTACTGTTACAAACTCTCCGTATGAAAGTTTTCTCACCCCGGTGGATTTGTTTTGGGAGGCAGTGTAGCAATAAAATTAATAATGATGTCGGACCTTATTTTCAAACAAAAAAAGGTCTTTGGCACGTTGACCCACTATCAAAAATGCTTTCTAATATCATTGCTGACATGTTACCTTTTCTAATCAATAAAGCCAAAGTGAATGGATAGGTTGGCGGAAGTGTGCCACACTTAGTGGACGGTGGTTTTTCTATTTTACAATGTGCCCATGATACGAGAATGGCGTTTTGGCTCCGAGCGCGCGCTCCCGCGTGAATAGTACACACAAAAAATATAGTAAATGTTTTAAAAAAATTGAATTTTTTTGTAGATGTTCGTGTTAGTGTCGCAAGCATCCTTGAAAATTTTCATGCATAACGGAGCAGCGATATTTCGCCGGTGAAAAAACAAATTTAGGGTGACATTTTGGAGTAACATTTGGTGTTTTTTTTTTTGCACATGCCAAAATGTTTAACTTTTTTGCCTACAAATTTGTATGTAGCATTTGGATGTGACAAAGAACACGTAGAATTTTTGTTGGAATTTTTATGACATTTCAAAAATATTTTCGCGCGCGCGCTCCCGGGAGCACCAACGGATTTCCGCGATGATACCATTCTCTTTATGGAACTTGATATAAAGAAAACTCGTAACATGAAGCTCCTGCTTTGTGCCTCTGGATTGTCGGGTCTTAAAATTAATTTTCATAAGAGCGAACTTTTCTGCCTTGTCGATGCGCAAGATACGAAAGTTCAGTACAACGAATTATTTAGGTCTTGTGCAATTGCTGTCTCGGTATCTACAGGACCAGCCCCTGATGAATTTTTTTGCTTGATCAGCAATAGAACAGGCAAGCTCAGCTCGGGTTCTCCGCAGGTTGGAATATTTTCAGAGGCCCATGCATGATGCATCAACAGAATTCAGTAGAATTTGCTCCAAAAACTTGCATTTTGCAACAGAAGGGATTACAAGATAACGTTGGCTCGAAGAGCGCCATAGAGAGAGTGAATAATGTGCACCTACGTGCACGACATCTATTACTAAATATCTTATGTACACATCTAAAAAATTCTGGAACAATTTGTTCTTATATGCAACGCAAATATATATGTCGTGTTAAAATATGTTTATTTGTGATTTGTAAAAAAGACAAATTAGTACAGAAATAGTGTCAATGAACACCTTCTCTTTTTTGTATAGGCTACAAATGAACAAATTTGGCCACGAAAATTTGGTACCACTCATATATCTACAATATATATGCGTATGAAATTTTTCGGAATATTTTGAATGGTGTAAATATGACTTTTCGGACACCTATGTGAACATAACGATTAAATGTATAGCATCTGTACCCCGACTAGGACACAGAATGTGACACCAGTAGAAGTTCAGGTCACATATATGACAAATGGACGGACTTGAGCTTGGGAGATAATCGACATCTCGATCCATTGCACACGCAAAATAGCTGTTAAAAGTGACCGGAGGATGCCGCTTGCTTCTTTGAATTCCACAGCTTGCTGCGTAGTCTTGTGGTTGTGGTTCCTACTGGATCGCAAGTCATTTTTCTCCCGACTGGACACATGACTTCAAGTTGCTTGACTTATCTTTGAATAGACCACAAGACCTGACTTGAAGATGGACCAAAAATACCGTCTCCCAAGAAGACCAACTAACCAGTCACGATTTGTTTAACAAAACTATAAGCAAGAACTCATTAGATCATACTCTCTCCGTCCGAAAATACTTGTCGGGGAAATGGATGTGTATCTAGACATATTTTAGTTCTAGATACATGCATTTTTATTCATTTTTGCGACAAGTAATTCCGGACAGAGGGGGTATAAAAGAAAAATATTTATTGAAGATTAATTAGCATTAACAGCCTAACAGAAAAAAATTGGTCCGGTGCCAGCTCCAACAAGCTATAAACAAAAAGAAAAGAAAAAAAGGCCACGTCCCTTTTTGTCTATTTCCAGCACACAACTACTCACAACCTAAGCATGAACCAAAATAACAAAGCTTTCAACAGCCCAGTTGCATACTCACAAACTTTTGGATATGCCCACAGCCCCACAGGAACCTACCTTTATCACCAAAACTCTAGAACAGTTCACTCATCATTTATTTAATCTTTGCTAAAGAAGCAATTATCGAAAATATTATAAAAGTTGTAGGCGGAGGAGACCTGGATACTAGGACACATCAGTAGCGACTGTTGCCATTTTCCTCTGGGAAAATAAGAGGCAGATGGCGATACCGGAGAAGACCAGTTCCTCTGGAGAAGTATGAGCCAGATGGCGACACTGGAGAAGACCACCTGGGTAGTCCTGAACTAACTGAACGGGCGAAGGCAATGAAATGATCCCGGTGTAACCAGGCCAATCGTACAGCACTATATATTTAGAGGAGCACCATGCTAATGCAACCACACCTCACCACCCATCCACACACACCCACCATCAACAACAACAACAACAACAAAGCCTTTTATATATTATTCTGATCGTCCTCTTCCCCCAACACCAAATGCCGATACCCTTGATCTTCTTGTTCATATCATGCCTTCTTTGCCTTCAACCACAAGCAGCGCAGCATGGAGGCATCCCCCTAAAGCCTCAGCAAACAGCCCTGCTCCACTGGAAATCTACTCTCCGAAGGTCACCACGCCAGATAAGCTCATGGCGAAGCAATACCAGCCCATGCAACTGGACTGGCATCATGTGTGGTGTCATTCGCCATGGTCGCCGAATGCCCTGGGTTGTCACCAAGATTTCTCTACCAAATGCCGGCATCCAAGGCCGGCTCGGTGAGCTCAATTTCTCAGCTCTTCCATTCCTCACATATATCGACCTCAGCTATAACAATCTCCATGGTACCATCCCAGCCAACATCAGCTCTTTAACTACACTCTCCTACCTTGACCTCAGTAGCAACTGGCTTACAGGTCAAATACCATCTGAGATTGGAAACCTACAGAATCTCAGGGAACTCAACCTCGAATTTAACAGCATAACAGGCTCCATCCCCACGTCCTTGGGTAACCTGACAATGCTAACCAATCTTACCCTTCACCAGAATATGTTATCAGATGCCATTCCAAAGGAATTAGGAAAACTTACCCAGCTACAAGAGTTGATAATAAGCAACAACATCCTAAGTGGTGAGATACCAACAATCCTTGGAAACTTGACCAAGTTAAATACTCTCCTTTTGTATGGTAATGCATTGTCAGGGCCTATCCTGCCACAGCTGGGAAAGCTTCACAACTTGAAATATCTTTCCTTCAACAACAACACCTTAAGTGGTGAAGTCCCTGCCTCTTTAGCAAATATCACAACGCTAATTGCGCTTAACCTCCATAACAACACAATTGCAGGTTCAATACCCCCAGAACTTGGCAAGCTGTTGAATCTCCAGCAATTAGGTTTATCCATTAACCAAATTTCTGGTTCAATTCCCTCTAGCTTAGGAAACCTTACCAAGCTAACACTACTATACTTATACCAAAATAAAATTACCAATTTCATACCACGTGAGATTGGTAACCTTGTGCAACTGCAGTTTCTGTCGTTTGACGATAACCGGATTTCCGGCCCCATCCCAACAACTTTTCAGAACTTGAAAAACATCCAATATTTGACCATGAAAAACAACCAACTATCAGGTCACCTTCCTCCAGACTTGGGAAACCACACAGGCATGGCCAGGTTCGAACTATCCAATAATTCATTCTCTGGCCCTTTGCCTGCAAATGTTTGTATGGGTGACAAGCTCCAAGTTTTGGGCGTAGCTTGGAATATGTTCAGTGGCCCTGTTCCAAGTAGCCTGAGAACATGCACAAGCTTGGTCCTACTTTTCCTTGCTGGAACCCAGCTAACAGGAGATATATCACAACATTTTGGGGCGTATCCACTACTTAAATTTGCACGCTTAAGGTCCAACAGACTCTCTGGAGAGCTCTCATCAAACAGGGGTGCATGTACCAAACTAGAGTATCTAAATTTAGCAGATAATATGATCACAGGGAAAATACCTCCAGGCCTGTCTAAGTTGCCGAAGATTGGGTCAATAATTCTCGACAATAATTTTCTGATTGGTCAGATCCCTCAAGAAATCAGCAAAATATCAACGCTCTATAATCTGAGTTTGGCATCAAATCGTTTGTTTGGATCTATACCCGTTGAGTTTGGGCAAATGGAAAATTTAGCATACCTGGACATATCAGGAAACAATTTGAATGGATCAATTCCAGAGGAACTTGGCAGCTGCACTAAACTGCAGTTCTTGAACATCAAGAACAACAACTTGAGTGGAAACTTGCCAGGTGCAATTGGAAATCTGGCAAGCCTACAGACCATGTTGGATGTTAGCAATAACAAACTCAACGGTTCCTTACCACAGCAACTTGGAAGGTTGCAGATGCTTGAGTTTCTGAATTTATCCCACAACCAGTTCACCGGAAGCATGATTAGCCTTTCAGTGTTCGATGCATCCTATAACAGTTTGGAGGGACCACTGCCAGGAGGACGCCTCTTCCAAAATGCATCACTCAACTGGTTTGTCCATAACAAAGGTCTATGTGGTAGCCTACATGGGCTACCACCTTGTTACTTGTTCCCGGGATATCACAAAAAAAAAGCTGCTTAATTTGATGCTAGCTATTATTCTTCCAATAAGCTCTATTATTCTTCTTACAACAATTGGCATTACAATGTGTATTCCAATAAGAGAAAAACTCAAGCAACTGCAACTACTGAAGCAAGGCACATATTCTCCGTATGGAATTTTGATGGAAAACTAGCATTCGAGGATATAATCAGGGCAACAGAAAACTTTGATGCGAAGCACATTATTGGACTAGGGGGGTATGGCGGTCTACAAAGCACATCTCCAAGATGGACAACTAGTAGCTGTCAAGAAGCTTCACCAAATCGATGAAGTGGCTGATGAAAAAGGATTTCTGAGTGAAATTGAAGTGTTAACAAAGATCAGACAATGAAGCATTGTCAAGCTGTATGGGTTTTGCTGCCATTCACAGTACAAGTTCCTTGTCTACGACTACATAGACCGGGGAAGCCTCCGAATGACCCTAGAAGATGAGGAGCTAGCTAAGGAGTTGGATTGGCAGAAAAGAGCAACTCTTGCAAATGATGTGGCTTAAGCTGTATCATACTTGCATCATGATTGCAATCCACCTATAATCCATCGACATATCACAAGCAACAACATCTTACTTGACACAACCTTCAAGGCTTATGTCTCTGATTTTGGGACAGCAAGGATTTTAAAGCCTGATTCATCAAACTGGAGTGCACTAGCAGGGACATATGGCTACATTGCTCCTGGTACATATATGCCCCCTTTTCACAGTACAACTATTTATCTCTATCCATTTGTCCATACTTAAGGTTATATAGCCACTAGTACACTTTGTTCTGATAGAAATAGTATTTATATCCATCCACTAACTTCTAAGGATGGTTCTTCTCTTTGTGTAGAGTTGTCCTACACATCCGTTGTGACGGAGAAATGTGATGTGTACAGCTTTGGAGTGGTTATGCTGGAGGTGGTGATGGGGAAGCATCCAAGAGATCTACTGCAACATCTTGCCTCACCAAGACAGCAGTATACACTGGTCAACGAAATCCTGGACCAATGACCTTTAGCACCAACAACAACAGAATAGAGAAGCATAGTTTCCCTCATCAAGGTGGCATTTTCTTGCTTGAAAGTTTCCCCTCAAGCAAGGCCGACAATGCAGGAGGTCTACCAGAAACTTGTACATGATCAGTCATCCAGCTCACAGTCAATGCATGACGGTGCGCTTACATTGGATGAACTATGGGATGCATAAGCATTGTGGGAGGATCATTTATCCGGTATATTGCAATAAATAGCATTTCATTAAAATAAGGAACTTATATAGCTCCATCTTCAACACTTGTGCTGTATCAATAATATATCAACATTTGCTACATATTTCGTTGTACTCACTTTTGCATAATAGGTTGTGAATACAAGCTTTCTTTAATGGTCCTATTCCATGCATCACAATTCACTTACCATAGAAAATGCAAGGGATTCATAAATGTGCATATGTATTTTCCAGGTTGCTTGTAAAATGTATGTGGTGGGGGTACATGTGTACTGCTTAAATCTGAAAGGTGAAAGCTGTGGAGTATGAGTTCTACCCTTTGCATGTTGATATTCCATTTACATGTATTAGAGCAACCACCTGGTACTATAGATAGTCACCTGAAGTGGTTTGATATAAGGACCACGGGCATCTGGACATGCTGGATGGTCATGCACCCTATGTTATAAATAGCTACATGTGCAAGAGAAACCTGGACAACCCAAAAGACCTTGCCAGGAGGAGCACGGTTGGAGTCATGGTTGGAAGACAACAATCCTGGGTTACCCATGACCTTGCCAGGCTATACTTGACAACCCTGGGTTTGCGCCATCTATACTGCACTGGTGCACCCTGTTGAATATAATTTGACATGAATGATGACAGGAATGGTAGTTACACAGCAAATTACTGATTAGGGTGTAGGTCGTCATGTCATGGGTAATCATGATTGATTAACCTAAATAAGCATTCACATGTGCACATCTATGTTCCAAATGTGCTATGTACTTTACTCTATTAAGCTGTTCAACAGCAAACCAAAATGAAGTTCTTATTCTCCTGAAAGAAAACAAAGCTAATTAGCCATTATCAAAGGTATGGTAATAATTTTGCGGACCGCCAAATGATGTAGACTCCCATAGGTCCTTTGATGAACATAGTTACCTCCATGGCATGTTGCAAGCACATTTTTTTACAGAACCTGGAAGATATTTGTCTTATGTGACAGCTATACAACAGTGAGAAAATGATTATCACTGATACATTTAGGATAGCACTTGGATACATAACAAGGTAGTAATAAAGCAACAAAGAAGGGGAATTGTTACTACTGCAGTTTCCTAAGCATGCAAATGCCCAGAGAGGTATAGCCTAGAGAGTATGCATGTCTGCAGCAGGACACATAACAATATCGTACATGATCTCGAGTAGCTAAAGGATGCATGTACTACTGTTTACCATCTGAGCCTGAATTTATCTTGTTCCTTCCCGCGATCAGCCCGACCAAATCGGAATATAACATCCTTGAAGGATAGCGGTGATGATTCCATGTCCATCTTTATCTGCACAGCATGTTTCATGGTAGTTCGAATATGTTAATTGGTAAATGTAAGAGTATTATAAATGACAATGGTAAAGTGCCTTAAGGCAAAATAGTAAGCTGGTGAAACATCCATAACTATCATGACAGGTAGCATTCAGCGAAACTGGAGTTTGACAGTTCGGAGCTGTAGACAGTGGAAGGAGTGATTTTTTTTAGATGTGTTAACTAAACTGAGTCTGATGATACGCGCCCGTGAAAGTAGATAGAATATATTAGTAATGTCAATGTGTTTGTATTGGTACAACTGCAAGCACTCACGATTCGTTCAGAAAGCAGCTGTTAAATGAATGCCGACAGAACATCTCGTGTATTCATGACCCACGCTAAAGCTTCAGCGATCTAACAGATGGTTTCTTGTTAACCCAATTGGCAATGCGAGAATGGCAACATGACCGCATAAGTAATTGTTCAATGGTGTGACTGTTTCAGGGCTCTGTTTCCTAGACCAAATGTCGTATAGTTCCTACTTCCTTAATGGATTATGGCCACAATACTTTACCGGGTGCCCTTATATAAGTACAACACAACGAAAAGGAGTAGGCATAGATCTTTAGTATGCAGGACATGCCTTCAGGTGTTCATCACATCCATTCTAGGAATTCACAAGTACTCTAGTTTACCCAGCCATCCACTTTGGCCATCAGTAGCAACTTGTCATACACGCATGAATCTATATTCATGAAATTGATTGCAAGTTCACATGAACCGAGGAAAAGCAAGAACAAACTACTGTCCAGTTGTAATAATAATATGGGAAATGGAGATAAGAAATAAAATTAGGTACCGGGTCAAGTTGGACTGCTATCGGCAATGACCTTACGATAGTTGGGTTAATAACTGAAACTGCAACTAAAATGAAAGTTACTTGAGTGGGTACCCGATATTTGCTTCTTCATCCCACGTAGGGAGCATGCCCTTGCCCATGTGCTTAAAGAAGTATGCATCCCCATTCTCGAACCCCATCCTTCTGAACCACACAGATCAACAAGAACAGAGATCATCGAGATTCAATCTGTTGGCAAGAAAAAGACCTGTAGAGAGGACAAGACATCTATGCGAAGCTCGTTGTGCTGGCTTACTAGAGAAGTCGACGGGCCTGAGGGAAGCTTCGCAGCATTGTGTTCACCTGCAGGAAAGGAGAAAGGTGAAGGGGGTTTCGATGCAGCATTTTCGTCGCGAAAGGGTAGGCATATACCTACTGGCGATATTATCTAATAGAACATACAAGGAAACAATATAACGTAGGAACGTGTGTGATACTCAAAGACTCCAAAGGTTGATGCCTGAACTGAGCATTGTAAAATACAAATTAAGAAAAATATAATTCACCTAAGAATTGCAGTACCGGCTACGATTTCAGACATGTCTATGATTAGACCTAGGCCTGAGCATTCAGTTAATTTGGTTAGTCTGGTAGGTTCCGGCAAAGTCTCAACAACTTTGATGGAATGATTCGTTTTAGATTACCATGGAGCAGAGCCCCCAGGTTCAATTCCCACGGACATATAAACCATGCAACTTGCGACGGCAGGCTCAGTGCCAAAAACAGAGTTGTGTTTTAAGTGGAAAGCGTGCCGCATGTGCATCACTGGATGCAAAACGAAGTTCTCGAACGCCCATTGCAGAGAAGGCGTCTAACGTGATGCCGCATTCGCTTCAACATGTCTTTCAATCCCCACAATCATAACGCATAACCGCATGGCCAGTTCACAGTTTCACTTCTCAGTGACCTCTGCCGCATAACTGCAAGCAGGATGTGTGCATGACACACAACCGCACGGAGCTAGACAAAAAATTGTTTCTCGGTTGTTGTTGAGACAGTAGCCGCATTTCTCATGGCACACACGGCAGAATTACACACCCGTCTAATGCATACTACCAACAAGGTTTCATGACTGCTGAAAGGTTAGCCGCATGCTGAGAAATGCCCACCCATCCACGAAAGCCGGGCCAAATTAGCAAGCGCGTCAACATAAATCGATATGTGCCGGAGCACTAGCAGCGATTGGACACGCTGATCTGGGTTAATGGTGGTGGGATTATTACCTGCAGCTTTACTTAGGCGGAGCAGGGAGTGTGGGGGGCGGCGGCGGTTGGGCGTCGGGTAGGGCGAGGAGGTCAGACTTGAGAGGGCGGGGAGACCAGGCGCGTAGGCGGGGGTTCGGCGAGCGAAAGGTGCCGGAGCGGCGCCGGAGGGGAGGCGGTGGCGGGGGCTGGGCGCAGGCCAGTGAGCGCGCCGCCGCCGGCGAACAGGGTCGTTGGGTCGTGAGGGGAGAGAGAGCCTTTTTTTTTTTTGAGATAAAGGAGAGAGAGAGCCTTTTTTTTTTTTTTTGAGGATCAAGGGGAGAGAGAGCCGGTCGGGGCTCGTTGTTGCTGGGCTGCTGGGCCGATCGCGGACCAGAACAAAATGGGAAGTACGAGGGCCGAGTTTTTTTTTTCTCCTTTTGGTTTTACCGCCGAAGATTTCTGTTTGTTTGCCGAATAAACCGAGTTATATGTTTTGTTTTGGATTTCCATACCGTAGCATGAAACAAAACCGACTAACTTGTTTCGGTTCGGTTTTTCAGTTTGGTATTGAAGCACACACTCAAGGTGGCCACAATTGAAGATGAATAGAGAGAGAGCAACTTTTCACCAATTCACCAGGTCGATGGACATGTTCCATGCGATACAAAAGGCGAGAGTTTAGTTGGAAAAATAATAATGAAACTACTTTCGGAAATTTCTTATGTCTTGTTAGCACGTTTGCCAGATTTAGTTTGTCCAACACCAGCCACCGAACATGACAATGAGACGACGTCACCCCCGCAAAAGACCATTGTCACAATGAGAAAGAAACCGACAACTTTGCATGAAAGGACTAGGACACTACGATGTGACGTCCTCAAGGACGACCCTATCGCGTCGATCAAGATGAACCCCCACCGAGCGGACCAGGTTCACGCGTGGTCTGCTATTTTCAAAAATTGCTTATGTCCCATTAGCACATATATCCGGCTATTTTTTGGAACACCGACTACCGAAAATGACAGCATGACGACATTGCCCCATGTGAAAGAGCGTTGTCATGAGGAGAAAGAAGCTAACGGCGTTGAAAGGGAAGTGTACCATCGTCAAAGATAATCATGCATGCCACGTTCATCAAGACACTCCCCCCCCCCCCCCCAAAATCGAGCGTACAAGGCCCGGCGTGTGGCCCGCTCAGCGAACGAAGCTGATGAGTAGGACAAAAATTGAGCGGTGGCGGTGGAGCGGTCTTGTTCGCTCCCATCTGCTCCCTAGTGTAAAAAACGCTCTTATATTATGGGACGGAAGGAGTACTATATATCCAGACCCAGTTTGTAACGGCTGGTATGAGACAAACTGATAAAACAAAGGATACACGCACACATACAACATGGAGGTGCATGTTCTATACTATGAAGAAAAACTCGGTAGAAAGCAACCAAGGCAAGATAGCTAGCAAAAAGCCGGCGCGTGATGAATGTGATGTTTCTTTTCGCGGGGTATGAATGTGATGTTTATGTTGATGATTGGGAATTGGATGGTACGCATTAAATTAGACTAGCAACGTGTGGTGGATGTTTCTTTTTTTCCCGTTCAAACGAGTGAAGGAAGAAAATGCTGGATAATCTCTCCGGCCCATATATTAATTATCGCTGAAACAGATGTATTTCAGGTTAGATACATCCATTTAAGGGGCCGGCCGCAGCTTTGCACACCTAAGAACACACGTACACGGCCTAGCCCCTTGCCAACCTATTTAGTTAGTTAACTAACCAGTACCAGTGTACCACTAAATAAACCTGCCAACTAAAAAACACTGACACCAGAGTCTACTATACTTGTTTTTTTGCGGGTAAGAGTCTACTATACCTAACTGAAGAGAAGAAATTAAGGTTGGCCGATGTGACTGGTGTGAGAGCTCGTGTTCATCTATCAGCCTCCCCTCCTGTTTGATCAGTAGCGCTCGTCCTCACCAACGACGACGACGTCGACCCGCTGATTAACTTTTCTCCTGCCCGCTATATATATTCGCCGCGCCGTGCTCGGCCAATCTCCTTGTCATTCGATTTTCTCCAGTGACGGCAAAGCGCGTGCTGACTGTGAATTACTAATAATCAAGGTGACCCGACTCATTTTTTTTTTTAAACATAGTACCGACGCAAGCGCTCATATACACGTGCATACACTCACCCCTATGAACGCACACAAGCACACCCTACCCCTATGAGCACCTCCGAGAGACTGAACCGGCATATCATCAAGGTGACCTGACTCATGGTAACAATGTTGCACCACCAATTGTTAATCAACTTGTTGTGGAAAAGAAAAAGAATCAATAAAGAATAGATTTTATTGGTTTAAAATGAAGCATCAAGAAGATACAAACACAATAAATATATACCCGGTCTCTGTATAGATAGGATGTATACAATCAACACCAAAAGAAAATAACTCACGGATAGGACATCGCAGTTTCGCATCGTCTGCGAAGAATTACTCGATGTCTCTGGAACACATACGGCATGCACGGGCGAACCATTCCAAGACGGACCAATCTAGAAGCTGACGAGGAGCACTCACCAGAAAGATGCATGCATGCTTCAAAATATGCTTCATGAAATTCTACAAATGATTAGATAGTGTGATTGTTGTAATCTTACACGCTTTAGTCAGCAAACCTAATATCCTAGCCCGTCTTCAGTCGGTCAGGCTTTGCGCTAGCTTTTCAGGTCTTTCTCACAAGACAACTTTATAAAGCTATATATACATGATGGTAGAGCAGCACATAGTAATTAATTAATCTCCTTTTAGGCATCGACCAGAATTTCCTCTGCTTTTTTTTTTTGGAAAACTTCCGATCTATTCATTTTCAATCATGACAGTACAACGAACACCAGAAATAAAAATTACATCCGGATCCGTAGACCACCTAGCGACGACTACAAACACTGAAGCGAGCCGAAGGCGCGCCGCCGTCATCGTCTCTTCATCGCCGGAGTCAGGCACAACTTGTTGTAGTAGACAGTCGGGAAATCGTCGTGCTAAGGCCCCATAGGACCTCTGCTTTTGTGTGTTGTCTATCATTCAAAGCTACTCCCTGCTTCCGGAAATACTTGTCGAAGAAATGGATGTATTTAGACGTATTTTATTTCTAGATACATTTATTTTTATTTATTTCTCCGACAAGTATTTTCGGACAGAGGTATTATTCGAGAAGAATAAGAGGAGAAGAAAATTGTAGCTCAGCTCAGTGCCATGTCGTTTTCTCCTCGGACCGTAGGTACATAGGCTGATAGGCACTGCTACAACTATCTATGGCCCTCCGTATCTAAATATAAAATGTTTTTATGGTTCAATTTACAATACAAAAACGTCTCATATTTAGATACAGAGAAATATATTACTCCCTCCGTTCGAAATTAGTTGACACACGATGTATCTTGCTAAATGCTAGTACTAGTATGTTTTTTTTTTTGAGGGGAGTATGTTTTTTTCTTACATGGCCATGGCCATATGGTTTGACGAGTTGTAACCAGCTAAACGGAATTGATTATAGAACAGTAGAAGGAATTGGACCGAACAGGCGGTGCAGGCAGTGGCGGAGGTACGAACAGTATGTTGGGCGGGCCAGATTTGGCTAAGCCAAAGGGAAGCCTGTAAATTTTACCTTCTTGAGCTAACTTTGCCCTGACGCCTACTGATTTAACCATGTGTTGGGCGGGCCATAGCACAGTTTTGCCTGTGCAAAGCTCCGCCACTGGGTGCAGGTCCAGTCCATTGAATTGAAAAAGGTGGCTGATGTTGTGAGTTCATCTGTCAGTCTCCCCAGCAACACTCGTCGTTCGCTGATGTTGACCTGCTAATTAGTTTCTATCGTCGTCTTCACTGCTGCTATTAATTATTCGGTCCCGTGCCGTGCTTAGTTTTCTTCATCGCGCTCCTGGACGACAACTCATCGATCGGCACTCATAGTCCAAGATGCTGTAAATTCCAACCTTCTAGCGGTTTTGTATGCGAAGTCTTTGATCGATTCAGATTTTTTGAGTCTCTGTCGCTTCAGAAAGGTGCAACTACTTTAGTTCAGTGGAAATACGTACGAGAAGGGCATGCTTTATTAGATAGATATAAATAGATGCCTCGTGTTGGTGTGTGTCCCATCATCGATAGCGGAATTCTACGTATGCTTAGATGGTTCCCTGATCCGTTTTTAAACTGACACGCTGCTGTCCATGCTTTAGTCAGCAAACCTACTATTGCGATCCCTCTTCCGTCGATCATAGCCTGTCATTTTTCAGGTGCGCCTGACCTAGCTACTTCCTCATCCGTCCAAAGCATGGTTCGAGAAGTGGGGGAGAAAAACTTGAACTGCATTTTTTTCCCCCATGGTCATGGCCATGCATGTTTTGATAATGAAGTAAAATCAGAGCACATATTTTGACAGGTTATGTTTGCAACCGTTTTCTTTAGCCTCAGTTACATGGACAAAGTAGAACAGGCACATAACACACACATCACACATGCACGCACATCACTACACACATTCGCTGTGCGCCTATCAAGATCTACAGCCTTTACACATGCGACGTCTTGCAACCGTTTTGTTCAGTGTGAATGACATTTGTCCTTAGCCTAGCCTAACTAAACGGATAGAGTCAACTAGCTGTTCAATCTAAAAGGGGTCGCGGCCTCACTGGTCAAGAGGCAACCGCACGTACGATGCCTCGAACGGTGGCTGATGATGCAGCTGACGCGATGCTATTGAATGAATAGCAATGACTGCTGGACGAACAATATATAGGAGCAGGGACGGACCCAGGAACCAAGCAAGAGGGAGGGGGGGGGGGGGGGGCAAACACAAATTACCAAACTTTAGGGGGGCCAAATAAAATTTTCTTGCTGTTTGTTATGGAAATTACCAAGCTTTAGGGGGGTATATATGCAATTTTTTCAACCTTGGGGGGGGGGGGGGGGGGGGGGGGGCATGCCCCGGGTCCGTCACTGTATAGGAGTAATTAACACCACCTAGAATAGTGGCAAATTCTTTTATGGTGCTTCGAAGTCTTCGGTCGTTGACGAATTCCTTTATGTTGCAGCCAAATAGTTGATTCGTTCTTAAAAAAACAATTTTTTTAATTAAGTATTACAAACCATGTACTAGTAAACTATCATATGAAAACCCCAAACCGAAGCAAGCAGCAAGCGAGAGAGAACCACCCCGCAAAAAAAAAAAAGCAAGCGAGAGAGAACGGATCGTGCATCGTCGACTTTCTCGAGTGCAACCAACTCATGGAAGAATTGAGATAAGGACTCCTCCCCTTCCCTCCCTTCTTCTTTTTGGGAGACCACAAACAAAGGTCGTCTATACACAATGTCAAGGACACCTGCGATGTTTTGGCGATACATGCATGGAGCCCTATCTATGGCCACAAACAGTTTATTGATCGGATGTCCCCAAAAGAACGACAACAAACAAACAATCTAGGATGATGGTGTTGCGGATGGATCTCTCGAACAAAAGAACGAGACCATCCAGGATTAGCCCTTAGAGGCATGTTTTTATAGAAGAAATCTTTAAGCACCACACGCCAGCCAAGACTCGAACACATGCTACACTCCTTATGGGGCTAGCCAATAGGGTGACACCTTGTTTTCACGGATCCCTCTAACCATGCATGGATGCATGCTTGCAAATCATGCTTCATGCATGACCGTCCAAGCGAAAACAATGGCCACCCTAACTATGTAGAAGCACATTTCCAAACTCTTTCCCTTCCTTTATTACATGCCATTTTTGTTTTTGCAAGTCCAAAAGAGACAGAAGGGCATCTCCAATGCCGATCGGTAAACGGACACCGCAAAATGTCTGTTTTTATGTCCGGACGTGGTCCGCATACATGATGCGGGAGGGAACAATCCAACGCTATTTACAAATTAATCCGGTTGGGAGGAGAGAGAGTAGAGGGGGACCATGCATGTGGTGGGATATTATGGTGTGGTGTCCGGTTGGGAGGAGAGAAAGGAGAGGGGGATCATGGATGTGAAGAGAGAGAAAAGAGAGGAGGACCACATGGGGGCTTTTTGTTGATCAATTGCATGTCTGGATTCCCGTATAGCTTTCCCAAGTTTGTGTCGAATTTGTCGGAAAAAGGAGGTCTAGACTAGTCTGCGGACGTTTAAGGGTCCCATTAGATGAGAAAAATTAGCAAAAGTGGTCCGAACGTATGCTAGAGATTTGAGGGCCGCTTTGGAGATGACCTAATGGCTCATCTTCTTGATGTCGCAGCGACACGTAACCATATTCCATAAACTTGGTAGGCCCCTGCTGGAGGGTGGAACGGGCCCTGGCCCTGGCCCTCCTGACCCACGGTGTGCTACCCGCCGATTTTAGTAGTAGGTATAGATTTTTTTTTTTTGAGACAAGTAGGTATAGATGGGAGTGTCACGCAGAGGGAGACGACGACGGTGAGCGCGTCGCCAGCCATTGACCGGTCGGCAGACCCTACCCCTGTCGCTGGCCAGGCTGGGCCCACGTGCAGGTAGAGGCCGGTCTGAAGTCTGAACAGAAGCGGAGAATCCTTACTGACGAAGCAGCTGCTGCAACGCAACACATAGCACACGGTTGCCACGTTGCCTATCCATCCATCCATCTACCTGCATGCATGCATGCAGCACAATTTTATAATCAAGTAAATCAGCGACACACACCGGTGCAGTCGTGCTACGCGTGACACACCGGCGGTGCATATATACCAGGCTCTCCGTTCCGGGCACGCAATGCAGCTTCGGCCAGCCCGACTGACACGTTCAGTTTAATTACTTCGCGGTGCTTACTTACCATTCAGAAAAAGAACATCAGCACCTTAAAGAAAAAAAAACCGGTGGCCTTCCTTCCGGGGGTCGTCTCCCTCCAAGCATCACATTCACATGATGCAGCAGCAGCAGCAATGGCCATCTCTCACCTCTCGTCATCAACTCGCTGATCTCAACAATATTTGATTATACTTCCGATGCCATTAATGGAAGGAGACAAACATCAAAGCTCACGCTCCTAAATTTGGTAGTGTGAGTCATCATTTCCCTCGAAAATGCAGGTCATCGTGCCTACCTTTTATCTGATCAAAAAATTATTTATACTCCTGCAAGCATGCATTTTAACGTAAATGAAATCTCAAAGCGGTAACAATATTCTCTATCGGTGAAATGTCATGTGTATAAGAGTAACTACGCTCCACTGTTTCAATTTTTTTATGGCTCCACATGTTTCCATTAGAAAAGGATTAAGAACGAGTGCCGGGCTGCTGCATGCTGGGGGCAGCCAGCCACTGGCCTAACAGACGTATTTTCTTACCTTCCATTTTTGATATATAAAACATCGAGCAATGACAAAGATGAGATCGCGTCTACATAACAATTCATTCTTGTGTTGTTGCCAGCAGAGAGAACCAAATAAAAGGCTTAATAGTATTTCATTCCTTACTTTTTTGTCACAGTACCACCAATACAAAGATTGCAAGCCATTAATTTAATTAATACTACGATAATGAATCTTCCACCCAGGTAGATGGATCATCACCTGCAAGAACGATGGATAATATAACTAGATTGGCAATGAACTAAGAGATCGGCATCCATCCATGCATACAATGCGTCAATGGATAGTTTGACTCCGACAGACTCAGACCCTCAGACTCGGACTCGCACTCGTACTCAGAACTCGATATGGATCTTGTCTTGTTCTCCTCAGTATGGGAAGCCCATGTTCGTCCCGGGCCCCTGCTGCACCATCTCTGTCTCAACGGCTATCCCCGTGGGTGGCGGCATCTCCATATCAGCAGGGAACTCCGGCGGCGGCATCGCCATAGTCACATGCTGCTTCTCCGTCCCGGCGGCGAACTCTGGTTGCGGCGACATCACCATAACCATCTGTTGCATCTCCATCCCAGCGCCAAACCCGGACGGTGGAGGAATCGACATAAGAATCTGCTACATATCCATGCCGTGGGCCAAGCCCGCCGGAGGCATCGCCATTAGCATATGGTGCATATCCATCCCGACGGCGAACCCTTGAGATGGAGGCATCACCATATGCATCTGCTGCATCTCCATCCCGGTGTTGATGCTGGTGCTACCAAACTCAAAGGTACTTCCACCAAAGAGCTGCTGCGGCAGTGGCACCCCAGGCGCCTGGAGCCCGCGGAGGACGTTCTCCATCCCCAGGTTCAGGAGTACCTGGTTTGCGCGTTCAGAGACGGCGACCCCCACCAGCATGAGCTTGGCAGCGAAGGCCGTCATCTCCTCCTCCCCCATGTCACCTAGTTCGGGGTTAAGCCACACCGCAATCTGGTCCCCCACGGCGCGCTCCTTTGCCATGGCCTCCTCCACCATGACGCCGCACGTTTGGTTCTCTTCGGCGACCCTGGATATACAATGGACACTTGATTCCATCTTGAGGACGAGTCTGTGGAGGAGGGTGACGAGTCCAAATTATGTGATGATTATTTTGTGCCTACATGGTAGGCTATGCGTAATTTTATCGCGTTCGCGCACTACCTTTTGTTTGTATTCCACATGTAACGCCTTTTGGAGCAAAATAATGTTTTATGAAAGGAATCCCATGAAATGTTGGTGAAATCACGTTATTTAATGTGATAATCCATTACTAGAAAAATAAATAAAGCAAAGAGACCAAAGGAGGAGCGCCTGGGACGGCTCCAGAGCAAAAGACGGCCAACCATACTAGCGTGCCGGCCCGCTCGTATGGGCGGTCGTATGATGCGCCAGGGCCACTGCCTCGTCCACTATTTCCATCCCGTGAGATCGGATCGGGGAGCAGACAAACACAGACACCAGAAACTCATCCAGACGGCAGAACCCTAGCCTTCGTGGTGATCCGGAGGAGGGATTGGCAAGGAGGAGATCGCCACCTTCACCAAGCGCACGGGGACGTCAACATCATCACCACTGTCATCATCATCATCATCATCTCCATTGTTATCATCATCATCATCCACATCCATCTCACCGTAACATCAGGAACCCTAGTGGATCATCTTGTGTGTTACGTGTGTGATCCATTCATGTTTACCATCACCATCCTCATGATGTTTGTTGTCTCCATGTGTGAGTAGACCCCCTAGTTCTCAGGGATATGGATGAATCTTCGTATGTATAGGATCTGAAACGTTATATTGGATATGAAGGGTCCCCACTCAACATTACCGCAGAAAGATCATGAAGTGTATCACTGTCGTTGTAAAGGTTAGGATGTGAAGGTAATTCGAGGTGACAGTAAAAGCCTTTGCTCCTAGCTTTTGCACTGTCCGCAAACGTCCGGACCGCGTGGTCTGGGCGTGTTTTGTCATCCAACGCGGTACTGTATCGGTCCGTCCGGCGGTCCAGACACACTTTTTCTCGCAAACCGGAGACAAACTAGGGGGCTTTGCGGGCTTCCGGACTGCTGCCACGTCCTCTCCTGTCTGCCCTGGCCCACCCAAAACACTCCTCCCTCGCCAGTGCGTTCCCGCCCGACGTCAACTGCCCGCATTCATGCTGCTGTAGAGCGGCTGCTCCGCAAAGGCGTCGGCCTAGAGCGGACGGTACCTCTCATAGGCGCCATCTTTGAAACGTCATGCCGACCAAGAGAACCGCCCGCGCCGCATCCCGGTGTCCGCGCCTGCTCAATGCCAGAGCGATGTTTGTTGTACGGGACGGGACAGATATCTACCGCGCCCGTTCAATGCCCGTCCGTCCGTATGCCACCATTATGCAGGCTTGCCAGCCGAGGAACCAACTCCGGCGCCGCGAATTGACGCACTCGGACGCTTGGCCTCACCGGAATCCACAATTTAAAGGCGGCCACACTCGGCCACTTCCACACCACAACACATCCGCTCCACACATCCTCCTCCTTTGCTCCACATTCTCCATGATCACGAGCGGGAATGCTTTGTGGGATAGTCTGTCATTAGAGAAGAAGCACGAGGTGGCCGCCCTTGCAGCCGCCTGGCAGTCCCGCCATGCCAGGCGGATCGAGCAGGGCATGCCGGCCAGCTCGCGCCGAGGTCTCCAACGACGACACGACGCTGGACCCCGCGCCGGCACATGCCGGCCAGACCATGGAGCAGGCACAGGCGCACTACGACGCCGCCATGGCGAAGGAGGAGTAGCCTATGTCGGCTCCTATGTCGGCGTTCCGACGGGCGCAGGAGGAGCGGATGTACAACATGTTCCTCCTCGAGTAGCACCGGCTGGCGGAGGGTCAAATCTACGACGAGCACGCAAACGAGGTGGCCGTGGCCACCATGGCCGCGGCGAACCGGAACTTCGTTGCGGAGCAGCGGGCACTCTACGAGGCCACGCACGCTCGCAACACAAAGCCGGCGTAGCCGGACACGGACGCGGCCGCACACGCGCTGGCAGTCTAAGACTCCAATGCAGCCAGTTGCGCGTCCTACGCGCCGTCGTCCAACTTTCGGGGGCGCACGTGGCAGGTGGACAGTGACGGACCGTCGACGTCCATCATCGACCTCACCTACACCGGTGCCGGCGACGGACATGTCACAGACTCCTCCGAGGATGAGTAGGGCATGGGAGGTGGCAGGGCATTGTGTCCCAAGTGGGCCAGTCCGTCTTCCATGTTCTACTCTTCCTCGCCGGAATCCGCACCTCCAGTTCACGGGTCTTGAACCCCACCGCCGTTCATGGAGACGGCACATGGCAGACGTGGTCACTGATGTGGAATACAAAGAAAGTGGATGACCGCCGCCGTAGGATAGGTGTAGGGTCAGGCCGCTTTTTTTTGTTCTAAATGTTCGAAGTGTAATGAATTTTGTCCGGTTTATATGAAAATCCGTCTTCTTTGCTTGAATTTCGTCCGGTTAGTTGAAACTTGGGTTGAATTGTATGCAGACAGCGTTGGATGACCGCCTCCCGCATCTGTGTCTGCCGACTGGTGCCCCCTGTCCGCGACGGACGCCGTAGCAAATTTGCGGGTCAGCGTTGGAGATGCCCTAATCACCCTCAGGCCACTGTATATAATGTTATGACCCTCTTGTGGTGTATATGGAAAGCAAGAAATGATAATCTTTTTGGCAGGAAAGAAAACAATCCAATACAGGTACATCACGCAATGCAGACAATTATAAAATGCAAAGAACTGGCATCTTATGGAGAGAATGCAGGTATTGCTACCACACCACAACAGGAACAAGGCAATCATAATTTGCAGGGAAATAAAAAAAATAAAGGCAAATGCAGCAGAATATGAAGTGTACGTAGGCGCAGCTTGGAAATAAGGACCGAGCTCTTCATGTCCAGGAATGTCTAAAACAGGACTTGGAATCTTCATCCAACCAGGAGATATCATCAACAAGGAGGCACCTACATATCAACAGCAGCGAAGCAGGTCAATTCACCTCTCCGGGCAGAGGCCCTTGCGCTCCAGGTTTCAGCACATGTTTCTACAACATTGACAAGCAACCACACAACCTTCCTGGTGGATAATCAGAGTTTTTCTCAAACAGCAGCCTCAAGGAATTTTAGGCATAACCCTGGCCATTGGGAAATCATGCATCAGCTTGCAACATTCTTTGATACAACTAGCCACATTCAAACTCAGGTTTCGCACGTTCCTAGGAACCACAACTTTAGGGCTCATGATTGTGCAGCAAGTGCAAATAATACAAATTCTGAGGACAGCCCAAAAATGACTTGTTATAATAGTGGTCACAGTGCTCGCGCTCCCCAGATCGCTCCCGCGGGCAGCCAGGGAGCGAACCCTAGCCGCCGCCAGCGCACTCCCGTCCATCCCCTCCTCCCCTCGCCGCCGCCGGCGGAGTCGCCGGGCGAAGCCCGCGCGGCTCGGCGGTGGCGGGGCCCTCCCCTCCTCCAGCTCGGGAATGGGCGGCGCGGGCCGTCCGCTCCGGCGGGAGATCGACGCGGCGCTCTCTCGGGTTGCTCTGGCTGTAGGAGATATGCCCTAGAGGCAGTAATAACAGTTATTTTGTATCTCCGAGTTTGTAATGAATGTTTATGTTCCATGCTAAAACTGCAATGATTCTCGAGTCTGCAATATCCACGAGGCTGGGAGGGAAACTCATATGCACGTGTGGTATAATAAACGGTAAAATGTATTCCTAGTCTTGCCTCTAAGACTGGCTCAAGTATTGCATGATGATCCTGTTTTCCTGATCATGGGCATGACTATGCCGGCAATTTTGAGGGCACAATGTTAGTAGAACACTTGTGTTGAATCGACCCGAATTGATGTTATGCTATGAGATACATTCGTCACAAGTTAATGGTTAATAACACAGAGATAGTTAATGTTTGCATAATTCCTTAGACCATGAGAGTATCGAGTTCCTTCGTACTTGCTTCGTGAACTTTGGGGTTTGTTAAACGTCATCCGTAACTGGGTGGCTATTACGGCGGCTTACGGGTTCACGGAAAAGTATGACAAGAAACGAGATAGCTCAAGATTGGGATTTGCTCCTCCGACGATGGAGAGATATTCTCTGGCCCTCTCGGTGTTACGGTATCAACCATCGTCTGGCCAGACACATTGTGATTTGATCACAGGGATGCCGGAACACGGAAACGAGAAAAGAGAACAAAACCGGTAACGAGGTAACTGGCATTGTGGACAAGTGTTGATCCACGGGGATGCCGATGATTCTCACCTCGGGTATTTGTAACATATCGCAAAGCAACAGGAATAGCACACGACAACTGGAGGTTCACTCGAATATTCATTCGTGTGGGTATAGGGGTCAATATGGGTGTCCACGGCTCCAATGTTGATCATTGATCGGAAAGTGTTTCGGGTCATGTCTATACTTCACCGAACCTATAGGGTCACACGCTTAAGGGCCATCTATCTACTGAATACTAGACAGGGAGTCTGAGAGAAAATCACCGGAAAAGTTTCGGACGAAACGGAAACGTTCCGGAGAGGACACCGGAATAGTTCCGGTAAAACTGAAAAGTTGTTTCAGGGGATACCATTAAGTCAAATTGGTTTCGGTACACGCCTGGAAATTCTTAGAGGATGCCAGAAGTGTTCTGGAAACTTCTGGGAATTTTCCGGGATAAAAACCGGAAATGTTGGAACCGCTTTGGTTGCTTTTCGCTGAAGAAAAACATTGTTCCGGAATTGTTTCGGAATGCGTTCAAAATTGTTTTAGTGGGTACTGGAATTATTCTAGGCACACAGAAATAATTTGGGTTTTAACGGACGCAGAAAAATGTCTTCGTGAATAGTGAAAGTGCTTTTTGGTTACTTTATGGAAAGCCACCTTTTGGGATATTTCCAAAAGGCTTCTAGAAGGGCTTGGGGGCCAAGGAAGCCCCTCATGGGGGGACCCCAAGGGTTGGCCGGCCAAGGTGGTGCTCCTCCATGGAGCTCCACATGGCACCCCTTTTTGCTTTTATTCTTTTATGTAAGACATAAAGTGGGGGTACTTTTGGTATTTTTGAATGCCAACTTTACCCCTTGGCTTTCCTATAAATAGAGGTGGAGGGGTGCTCTCCAAACCTCATCCTTGCTCTCATACATATGCCATGCTCGTCTGGCTCTCTCTCTCTCTCCCTCCCACGAAATAGTTTCGTAGTGCCGAAAGGCTGTCTGGGTTCCGGCAGGAACTAGTTCTGGACGGCGAAGCCCTGCCGGATAGCCGACACCATATGTGTGCAACCCCGTAGAGAGATTGTAGTTTCGATCTTTTGCCCGAGGGGCTGTTCGAGTGTCCTCCCGAAGGGCTGTCCGAGTTTCCGTTTGAGTTTCGGGTGTCCTCCCGAAGGGCTGTCCGAGTTACCGTTCGGGTTTCGAGGGTCCTCCCGAAGGGCTGTCTGTGACATCGTCCGAGGGACTGTCCGACCGCCTCCCGAAGGGCTGTCCGACGAGGGAGTACATCCTCGCGGTTGGGAGGTTATAAATCCTAGCTGCGGGGATCTGCACCGACGATCTACACCGACTCTTCTTCCGCTGCGCTTCGAGTCGGTACGGATCAGATAAAACCCTGTATGACATCTCCATAGTGGTCCTGGGCTTGCTCGCTGTTCCAAATTTTTTTGTTTTCTGTCGCGTTCCCCTATACTGGCGACGGTGGTCGCGGTCGAGGACGGCGCGGCGGGGGCGCGCAGGGCGCGGCATGCGGCGGGGTCTTCTCTCCTCGTCTGACGATGGGCGCTCGAGGTGGGGGAGGTTCGATCCCCTTTCGGCTGCGCGGCTCGGCGGCTCCAGGCGGGCCAGTGGCCTCGGCAGCAGCGCCGGTTGGCCTCTTGGGTTCGTCTCCGCGGCTCTTCTCCGGCATGGCGGCTCCTAGTAGCGTCTCTCGCGGGTGGCAGCCGCGATTGCTTCGTCAGCGGGCTCCGGTTCTTCGGCCCGGACACTCATCTCCGGCGAGTCGGGGCGGGCGCGGCCCTCCCCTTCCTGCTCTGTGGAGCTCGTCTTCGCGCTGTCCGGCGGCGTGCCGGCCTTTGGTGGCCTCCCAGGTGTTGCAGCGGCGGTGGGATGCCAGATCTGGCCGTTTTCTGCTGGATCGGGATCGACGGCATCCTGGCCGTCGGCAAGGTTTGTGGTGGCTTCTACTTGGTCATGGCGCAATGACTTCGTGGGAGGTGTGCGGGTCAGCGGTGCGGTGCTATGCGTGTGGGTGTGGTATTGGACGGTGCTCCGGGCGAAAGCTTGCCGGGTCTTACCGGCCGACGGCGTCGGCATCCGCGGACGTCGTGTCACCTCCTTGGAGGCGCCGCTACGGAGTCCACCCCCTGCACACCCTCGGTGAAAGCCTAAGGCCCAGTCGGGTGATACGTCTCCAATGTATCTATAATTTTTTATTGTTCCATGCTATTATAATATCAATCTTGGATGTTTTTATGTACATTTACAGCAATTATATATCATTTTTTGGGACTAACCTATTAACTTAGTGCCCAGTGCCAGTTGCTGTTTTTTGCCTGTTTTTGGTTTTCCAGAATATCAGTACCAAACGAAGTCCAAATGCCACAAAACTTTTTAGAGATTTTTTTCTAGACATAACAAACACTAGAAGCTTCGGGAGGAGACGAGAAGATGAAGCAGTGGCCCACGAGGCACCACGGCGCGCCTCGGGGGGCGCCCTGGTGGCAATTGGGGCCCACACAGCTCCGTTTGACCTAATTCCTCCACTATAAATTCTCTAAAATCGGGAAACCAAAAGAGGAGTCCACAAAATACTTTTTCCGCCGCCGCAAGCTTCTGTTCTCGAGAGATCCCATCTGGAGGCCTTTTCCGGTACTCCGCCGGAGGGGGAATCGATCACGGAGGGGCTCTACATCAACCTTGCTGCCCTTCCGATGATGCGTGAGTAGTTTAGCACAGACCTTCAGGTCCATAGTTAGTATCTAGATGGCTTCTTCTCTCTTTTTGATCTTCAATACAATGTTCTCCTCGGTGTTCTTGGAGTTCTATCCGATGTAATCACTTTTTGCGGTGTGTTTGTTGGGATCCGATGAATTGTGAGTTTATGATCAGATTATCCATGAATATTATTTGAGTCTTCTGTGAACTCTTTTATGCATAATTATTATAGCTTCGTATTTCTCTCCGATCTATTGATTTGATTTGGCCAACTAGATTGATTTATCTTGCAATGGGAGAGCTGCTTTGTAATGGGTTCGATCTTGCGATGCTCAATCCCAGTGACAGAAAGGGACATGACACGTATGTATCAGTGCTATTAAGGGTAAAAAGATGGAGTTTATTCATGCGTGAGTTTACTTTGTCTATATCATGTCATCTTGCTTAAGGCGTTACTCCGTTTTTTATGGACTTAATACACTACATGCATGCTGGATAGCGGTCGATGTGTGGAGTAATAGTAGTAGATGCATGCAGGAGTCGGCCTACATGTCTCGGACGTGATGCCTATATACATGATCATTGCCTTGGATATCATCATGATTATTTGCTTTTCTATCAATTGCCCAACAGTAATTTGTTCACCCACTGTATGCTATTTTCATGAGAGAAGCCTCTAGTGAAAACTATGGACCCCAGGTCTACTTCTATCATATATTAAAAATCCTAAAAATACCTTACTGCACTTTTATTTTATTTATTTTATTTTATATTTTAGTTCAATCTATCTATTTATCACCATACAATTTAATCTTGCAATTAACCACCAAGGAATTGACAACCCCTTGTTTGCGTTGGGTGCAAGAATTTGTTGTTTTGTGTGCAGGTACTGTTAACGAGGTGTTGCGTGATTCTCCTACTGGATTGATAATCTTGGTTTCATAACTGAGGAAAATACTTATCTCTACTGTACTGCATCTCCCTTCCTCTTCAGGGAATTACCAACGCAGCTCACAAGTAGCAGAAAGAATTTCTGGCGCCGTTGCCGGGGAGACATCATCAACATCTATCAAGTACCTACGCATAAAACTTTCATCTCCTTGCATTTATTTTATTTGCCTTTGCCTCTCGTTTTCATCACCCCCACTTCTAAAAAGTTTTTATAAAAATATAAAAATATTTTCCATTTGCCTTTTTCTTGTTTGCTCACTTTGTCATCATGACTAGAGTATCTATCCCACCTTTGTCACCGGATTTTGAAGTGCTTTACTTCAAACAGAAACAAGGAGAAAATCTTAAGGATGCATGGTATAGGTTAATGGAATCCTACCGTGTTTGATCTATAAAAGGGGATTTGAAAATTTTGCTTCGCAATTTCTATATAGGTTTGACCCTGCATCATAGAAAACTTTTGGACTTTGCCGCAAAAGGGAATTTTATTGAAAGTGAGGCCAATACTGCCTATGAAATAATAGAGGGTATATTGGGGGTTCCAGCACCACAAAAGGGTTTTGCTTTTACTCAAGAGGGGGTACAAATATTAGACAAATTGGGTGACGTGCAGAAAAATTTGGTTGAGTTGCAAAAGTCTAACGAACCTCTTAAAAATATTAGTGAAAACCTCAATTGCATGAACACTTTGATTACTGTATGCAATAAGCGATTGGATATTCTAGACCTTAAAGTTGCTTCATTTCCTGAGAATAATTTGAAGCGTAAGGAGCCTCCCGGGTTTGAGAAAACTCCTATAAAAATTACTAAAACAAAAAATGACAATACTTGAAACTATGCATTATGCCTAGTTAGGGGCATAAAACAATATCGCTTGTTGGGAGGCAACCCAATGAATAAAATAAATTTTTACTTTTTGTTTCTGTTCTTGTGTGTTTTCACAATTATGCTACTGTTATGATTGAGTTTTTATGTTTTAATTAGTGTTTGTGCCAAGTAATGCCTTTGGGATGATTTGGAAGATAGTATAATTGATGCTGTTTGGAAAACAGAAAGTTTTGCGTCCAGTGCTAGAATTTTAGTTCTGTACTGGAGCGTTAGAAAAATCTGAAATTTTTACACAGTATTGGTATATGAATTTTCCACGTTGTCCTAAATTTTCAGAATTTTTGGACTTACAGGAGTATGGCTTTTAAATAAATCTTTGCAAACTGTTCTGTTTTTGACAGATTCTGTTTTTGATGCATTGCTTGCTTGTTTTGATGAAACTATGGATTGTATCGGGGGGTAGAAGCCATGGAGAAGTTAGAATACAGTAGGTATAATGCAAAAATAAAATATGAATGGGTTTGCAACAGTACTTAAAGTAGTGATTTATTTTGTTATACTAACGGATCTCACGAAGGTTTTTGTTGAGTTTTGTGTGATTGAAGTTTTCAAGTTTTGGTTGAGATCACGATGGATGAAGGAATAAGGAGTGGCAAGAGCCTAAGCTTGGGGATGCCCAAGGCACCCCAAGGTAATATTCTAGGAAGACTCAAGCGTCTAAGCTTGGGGATGCCCTCCGGGGCATCCCCTCTTTCTTTTACCAACTATCGGTAATTTTACTTGGTGCTATATTTTTATTTGTCACATGATATGTGTTTTGCTTGGAGCGTCGTGTATTATATGAGTCTTTGATTTGTTTGCTTTTTAGTTTGTCACAATCATCTTTGCTGGACACACCAACTTGAGAGAGCCACACGTTTATCATAATTTGTTAGAATGCTCTATGTGCTTCACTTAATTTTTTTGAGCTAGACAGTTGCTCTAGTGCTTCACTTAAATCTTTTTGAGCACGGTGGTAGCTATATTTTGAAGAAATATTTAAACTCTCATGCTTCACTTATATTATTTTGAGAGTTGATAAGACTATAATTTTGAAGAAATATTTGCACTCTCATGCTTCACTTATATCTTTTTGAGAGTTGACAATAGTAATGGTAATATGCACAAGATATGAATTTGGTCCAACTGATGAATATTCAAGAGGGATATAATAAAAAAAATCATATACATCATTGGATATGATAAGTGTGATTCCTTGCAATAGTTTTACGATATGGAGATGATAATACGTGAGTCATGTTAGTGAGTAATTGTGATTTAGTAAGAATATTAGTGTTAGGGTTTGTGATTCCCTATGCATGCACATTAAGTCAATAGTTATGAAAGAAATTATATCCTACTTATGGTGCATTATTCGGTGTTAGTTGTGTTCAATGCATGTTTATGACCGTTTTCGCTTTTTGGTTGGTCGCTTCTCAATCTATTTGCTAGCCTTCATTTGTATTAAACGGGAATACTACTTGTGCATCCAAACTCCTTAAACCCAAGTTGTGCCAAATGAGTCCACCATATCTACCTATATGCGGTATTTCCATGCCGTTCCAAGTAAATTTGCATGTGCCAACTCTAATTTTCAAAATAATTTTTCGTTTTGTGTGCCCGTACCGCTCATGAAGCGGCAGGGGTGGCCAATATTTTCCATGCTAGGTGTGTTATTCTCACGACGAGTGTTTATTCACTTGTCATTGCACGAGAGAGTGGCTGGTAATAGGGATGCCCAGTCCCACAATGAATCAAAAATTAATAACAACAAAATTCCTTGAAAAGTATTGGTATGGAGGGCACCCGTGGATACGGCTAGCCATGGATTGTGAAAGAATGGTGGAAACGAAATAAACTTTATTTTCTATTTGGGAACCGCCTATGATGTGTCTAGCATGGAAAATATTGTGAATTCTCGGTCGTTTTCGTTGACAGGAAAGGCATACCTCTCAAAATATTTTTATCTTTCTAATTTAATCTTTGAGCTCTGGCACATTTGCAAATCGCTGCTTCCCTCTGTGAAGGGCCTATCTATTTATTTTTATTCAATTTTTATTTTTTTATTTTGAGTATCCATCTTCTCTTACAAATCACCAATTAGAGAGCACTATTGTCATACTTGTGCATTGTGTGTAGCTAATATTGAGTGTGTTTCATGAATGGATTAATGATTGAGCATAATGGGCTAGGGATAACTTTCTTTAGCGTTGATATTTTGAAAGACATGGTTGCTTGTTAGTATGTTTGAATATTTATAGCTTCATGTCAAACTATAGACTATTGCTTTGAATTATTCGAGTCCAAATGTTCATGCCACAAAGAAAAGAGTATATGATGAATATGATAGGTAGCATTCCACATCAAAAATTCTGTTTTTATCATTTTCCTACTCGAGAACGAGCAAGAATTAAGATTGGGGATGTTAATACGTCTCCAACGTATTTATAATTTTTGATTGTTTCATGCTATTATAATATCAATCTTGGATGTTTTTATATACATTTACACCAATTATATATCATTTTTTGGGACTAACCTATTAACTTAGTGCACAGTGCCAGTTGCTGTTTTTTGCCTGTTTTTGGTTTTCCAGAATATCAGTACCAAACGAAGTCTAAATGCCACGAAACTTTTTGTAGATTTTTTTCTGGACATAACAAACACTAGAAGCTTAGGGAGGAGACGAGAAGATGAAGCAGTGGCCCACGAGGCACCACGGCGCGCCCCAGGGGGGCGCCTTGGTGGCTCGTGGGGCCCACGTAGCTCCGTTTGACCTAATTCCTCCACTATAAATTTTCTAAAATCGGAAACCAACAGAGGAGTCCACGAAATACTTTTTCCGCCGCCGCAAGCTTATGTTCTCGAGAGATCCCATCTGGAGGCCTTTTCCGGTACTCCGCCGGAGGGGGAATCGATCACGGAGGGGCTCTACATCAACCTTGCTGCCCTTCCGATGATGCGTGAGTAGTTTAGCACAGACCTTCGGGTCCATAGTTAGTAACTAGATGGATTCTTCTCTCTTTTTGATCTTCAATACAATGTTATCCTCGGTGTTCTTGGAGTTCTATCGGATGTAATCACTTTTTGCGGTGTGTTTGTTGGGATTCGATGAATTGTGAGTTTATGATCAGATTATTCATGAATATTATTTGAGTCTTCTCTGAACTCTTTTATGCATGATTATTATAACTTCGTATTTCTCTCCGATCTATTGATTTGGTTTGGCCAAATAGATTAATTTATCTTGCAATGAGAGATGTGCTTTGTAATGGGTTCGATCTTGCGGTGCTCAATCCCAGTGACAGAAAGGGACATGACACGTATGTATCGTTGTTATTAAGGGTAAAAAGATGGGGTTTATTCATTCGTGAGTTTACTTTGTCTACATCATGTCATCTTGCTTAAGGCGTTACTCCGTTCTTTATGGACTTAATACACTAGATGCATGCTAGATAGCGGTCGATGTGTGAAGTAATAGTAGTAGATGCAGGCAGGAGTCGGTCTACTTGTCTCGGACGTGATGCCTATATACATGATCATTGCCTTGGATATCATTATGATTATTTGCTTTTCTATCAATTATCCAACAGTAATTTGTTCACCCACCGTATGCTTTTTTCATGAGAGAAGACTCTAGTGAAAACTATGGCCCCCGGGTCTACTTCTATCATATATTAAAAATCATAAAAATACTTTGTTGCACTTTTATTTTATTTTATATTTTAGTTCAATCTATCTATATATCACCATACAATTTAATCTTGCAATTAACCACCAAGGGATTGACAACCCCTTGTTTGCGTTGGGTGCAAGAATTTGTTGTTTTGTGTACAGGTACTGTTAACGAGGTGTTGCGTGATTCTCGTACTGGATTGATAACCTTGGTTTCATAACCGAGGGAAATACTATCTCTACTGTACTGCATCTCCCTTCCTCTTCAGGGAATTACCAACGCAACTCACAAGTAGCATCGGGTCGGACGACGGCGTCGACATCGTCGCTTCCTTCTTTGGGGCGTCATCTTGAAGAGCATTGGATCCTGTTTGCGCGCTCCATGGGCTGGACGCTCGCGGCATTGCGGACGGCAGGTGTCCGTCCGGCAATGGTGATGTGGCGTGACTTCTTATGTGGCAACGATGGTGGCTTCGGGCGGAGTTGGGCTGCTGCTGAGCTTTGGTAGTCGGTCTCATCCTGCGAGTTCGAGGGGTTGCCGTGCCTGACTTGTCTTCCTGAAGTCGGAGCTGTAGAGGAGGTGCCTCCGCGGTGACGATGACACGAGACGGGTGGTCGGTTCCAGTACCGGCTCGGCGCAGGCCCAGCGCTTTTCCCCTGCAATGCTCGTCGACAGAGTCAGAGCTGCTTGGTTGTCGGCGCGTGCGGTGGACTGTTTGGCATCAGCCGGTGCACGCCTCGGCGCTTGTTTGCGGTGAAGGCTACATCGGTGGTCGTTGATGGTGGAGTCGGAGTCGCCCTCGCGGAGGTGTGATGACGATGACACCGGATTGCAACCTCGACGACGCTTTTCTCTTCGACGGCGTGTGTGCGTTCTTGTGTGGGTTGCCAGGGCACCCTGTGGGCCTTGTTTTTGTGAGCGTGTTGTGACGGTTTTCGCCCGGTTCCCGTTAATTAACCGGGCAACTCTCTTCGACCTTTTTTAATGAATCAGGCCCTAAGGAACCGCGTATCTAAAAAAAAAAAAGTGGTCACAGTGTGGATCAATGCCCTACGCTGATGAAGCTAGGCAATCTGCATATGAAAGCATGTAAAATAACAGCTGTGACTTGTTATTGATGTTAAAACAAGGCACCTCAGGTGCCGTCTCTTGTCCATTTTTTTTTTTGACAAAAAAGGTGGTGGATGACGTGACTGTTGTGAGAGCTCATGTTCATCTATACGTTTCTCTCCAGACTTAACCTGGCGTACATAGCCCTCGTCGTGGACATGTTTGTCTTCGTCCGTGCTTGCCAGAGGTCGTCGTCGTCGACCTCCTTTCTCGTCCTCGTCCTTTGCTGCTATTTATTTCGTCATGCCTTGCTTAATTTAATTCCTCCGTCGTCCTTGGAGGATGACTGATATCGATCGGCACTGGACGACTGTGGTTAACCCACAGTCAGTCAATCCGGATACACTGATAAAGGGGGGCTTCTAGATAGTTCCTCCGTGTAGAACTACACGCACCAACCAGTTCTCACATGTGGCTCCCTCGGGCCTAAACGTGGACCGAAAGTGGGCTGCAATTTAATTGCGCCAGCCGGATTTTGAACTCAAGACCTTTTGGCTTCGATAATGTAGAATTGCACGCATCAACCAGTTCAATCAAAAGATCAAGCTGATGAAAAAAGATGGGCTATACATTTATATGTCAACACTCCGGACTAGCCGTGATTCGAGTAAAACTATATAGCTCAGTGCCGTCATGTCTTTTTCACCTTGGGCCGTGCCTAAGGCACATATATATAGCTAGCCTCGTTAGAAAGACATTTTCCATGGCCATGCATGGGTTTGACAAGTTGTGTAGGGTGCGGCTAAAAACCGTTTTGTCCAAGTGTTGTGACATGGCTATATCTCTGCCCCTAGCTAGTGTAGCCTAACTAACGGATGTGGTCAGCTGTTTGAATCTACTACACGAACGCATACGTCAATACGTGGATGATGATGCAGCTGACGAAATGCGCTCCTTGAATAACTAACACTAGCCACGAGGGGGCAGATAATGATCACATCACCCGACCGGTGCGCACGGTGTGCGATTAGAAAGACGAGCGGATGAATCAAATAATCAAAGGAATCCAAATGACGGCCGGTGCCGACCGCCGTATAGCGCGCGAGCAGGAGCTAATTTAACAGCAGTCTACCGTCGTCCGCACCTTTTTTTTATACTTCACTTAGAGCATCTACAGTTGGGCACCCAAAACACTCCTCAAACGCCAGGGCGGGCCGTCCGGTCACGGAAATTTGACCTAGACGGGCGCATCAAACGGGTCTCAAACGCCCGGGCTGACTGGCACCCCTCATAAACACCCCAAATATGGGGTGGATATGGGGGTGCCCGGGCGCGTCGGACTGACGGAGGGGTCCCACACGGAATCGTCCGGAAACCCGGCGGTCCGAAGCTCGTCTCCTCCGTCGCCGCGGTGTAAAGGCCGCATGGCGCCGCTCCAGCTCGCCGCCCGAGGCCAAATCCGGCCGGCGTCCCCCAACCCTAGCTCATCCATCTCCTCCCTCTCTGCGCCGCCACACTAGCCCGTCCGCCTCCTCTCCCCCGCTCTCGCACGCTCTCCGTATCGCCATGGTCCGGCGCAAGATCACGACGTACGCTATGCTGACGCCGGAGCGCCGGAGGCAGATCCCGGAGGAGATCCAAGCGAGGCGCGCCGCCGGCATCGCTGCCGGGCTGCCTCCGGACTCGCCGGAGCCGGAGGATGAGGAGGAGGAGGAGCAGCCGAAGGAGGAGGAGGGAGAGCAGCTACCGTAGTCGACGCAAGTGGCAGATCCGGAGGAGGAGGAGGCGGAGCAGCCTGCTCCGGGGTTCAACATGGCGGAGGCGGAGTTCGCCGTCACCCAAGCCGCGCAGATGGCGGAGCAGCAGGCCATCCTGGAGTACATCCAGGATGAGGCCTATGTGGAGGCCAACCGGAAGTTCCTCCGGCAGGAGCAGGCGGCGACCGACGCGCTCTTCACCGAACTCGACGCGGAGATAGAGGAGGAGGAGGCCGGAGCGGAGCAGCCGGAGGCGTCGGAGCTGCAGCCGCCGACCATGTACCCGGAGCCAGGTACGGAGATTGTCGACATCTCCAATGAGGAGTAGCTAGATCATCTACGTAGTACGTAGGTTTTTAGTTTGCATGCTTTTGTATGGATTTAAGAATCTAGTATGAGATGTCCGGATGCAGTTGTGTTAATTTGAGGAGTGCCTGATCAGTGTCCGCGGACGCGCCCGGCGTTTGAGGTGCCGGGTTTGCCCATCACGACTGTAGATGCTCTTAGTTGCAGATCAGTGGCCATCTCCCTTGGCTTTGTCTGCGTTTCCGTCGTCTTCCACCCACGGCTTTGTCCACTTTCTCATCACGTGATTGAGTGTCCTTGGCCACGCACGCCCTCCATTCCTCCTCGCCTACATACATCGGCCGTGATCCTCTCTCTGGTCCACCCCTAATGCTAATGGCAACAACTTCCCCATTCCCACTTGTTTCTAGCAAGCATTTCTCTTTGTTTCTTGTTCCCTTCCGCCTCGTGTCTGTCCGTGTGCACAAGTGGTTTGTTCATCGGTTGGTGTCCAAGCTGACAGGGCTCGCACACTATGCAAACCTGGAAACTATGAACGCCAGCCACTGGATCCCCGACAAACCGATCGACCAGATAATAGGTGGGATGTCCATCCAGTCATTTAAACGGATGATTACAGAAACGGGCTAGATGTAGCATTTTAAAATAAAATATGACTTAACTACAAATCTCACGTCAGATTTTTTTATCATGGCAAAGCAAACATTTTTTATGACAATTTATGTTTGTCGAGGATGGTAAGTTTAGTTGGCAAGCAAGACAAATCCGACTCAATTCATTTTTTGCCGTGAAATTACTGTAAAAAACGTTTGATTTGTCATGCTTTAAAATCTGACATTAGCTTTTTAACGTTACCGAAAAAATATACCAAAATAAACAGATAAGGTGGACTGTTGTTTCAAAAATAAACAGATAATTAAGATGAACTAATCATGGGCATTGTAGCTAAAAGCTGAAGAGGAGCACTAATTAACTAGAAAGATGCTTGATGTTTTAAGAAAATCTAGTAAAAAAAACTAGAAAGATGCTTTGTGTACATCCCATGATAACGCTTTTTTTTTTTTGCAGCGCATTGATAACGAAAATTCGGTGTATGCTTAGATACTTCCCTGGTCTGTTGCCTATGCTTTGGTCAGCAAACCTAAATAATATTCCAGTTGCTCCTCACTCGATCAGAGTCCGCGCTAGCTTTTTCAGGTGCACCTAGTTCTTTTTCCAAAAGATGACTTAGTAAAGCTAAAAAAAGGTTATATATGTATGTTGGTCGAGCAGCACATAATTCATCTTCTTTTAGGCACCAACCAGAAGTTCTCCTTTTTCTATAATTCCTTTCCGAGTTCTTGTTCCTAATGTAGGTCCTAGAGGTACTGAAAATGAGGGGGCATTGTTACATTTGGCGGCAAACCGAAGTACAAATTAGTTAGGCAAAATGTCTGGAGATAGGCGCAACAGAGGATCGGTTACTTTCTTTAGATGAGAGGACCAGTTACTTGACCTTTTAAGACTGGATGCAAGTAAATCAACTTCACCATGAAGAAATAAATAAAATTCCAAAATATGTACAAGCACCATAAATAAAAGGAAAAACAAGCTGCAGAGTAGTACCGAGTCAGATCTACCATGCATGCAGATTGATCTAGAATTATAGATAGAGTGAGTCGGATCTGTGGGCAGTTCGCACACGGCTTTTGTGCTGTTCATTCATCCAAAGCATGATTCGAGAAGAAGAGGAAAGTAAACCATTCGTCCAAAGCATGATTCGAGTAGAAGAGGAAATTAAACCTATATAGTTCAGTGCTGTCATGTCTTTTTTCCTCCTCGGACCATACCTCGGCACATAGCTAACCTCACTACTAGAAAGATATTTTTTTTCCCATGGTCATTTGCCATGCATGTGTTTGACAAGTTATGTCCTAGCAAAGCTTTGCTAAAGCCGTTTTGTCCCTAATCCAATCTAGTCTAACAAACTCCGTCGGATGTTCGTTTTGACGGCGGTACTGGTCGTTCGGTGGTCTCAGAATCTCGATGTAATTTTCATTATGTTTGAAGTGTTTAATATTTCTGATGAACTTTTATAGATCTGAATCCTTTTTGAAAAACAAAACTGCATCGGCTATTCAATCTAGAGCCGGTAAAAGGTCAAGGGAGGAGAGGGAGGGCCATTGATGCCACCGCCCCTACATATCGGAACGAGATCCTCTCACGTAGCTGATACCTTGGGACGCGGCTTGAGCGTCCACTAGGCAAGCGGGGCCTGTTTTTTTGGGCCGCTAAAAAAACAAGCTGCTTCTCCTCAGCTTAAAAAATAAGCCGCTCCTTAAATTTGTTAAGACTTCTAAATTAGACATTCCATAATTAGTTTAGAAACCTAAATGAATAAGAGATGCGGCTTATGGAAAAAGCTGGGGAGGAGGCAGCTTATTAGGGGTGGATTAACGAGCTGCTCGCTCGTTAAGCTCGTGCTCGTTAAGGCTCGGCTCGTTAAGATTAACGAGCAGAAAACCCTGCTCGCTCAGTTTATTTGAAGCTCGTGAGCGCTCGTTAACAGATTCTGATATGTTCCAGTCTACAGGATGGGTGTGTAGATGTGGTTTTCAAGAAGTAAGATGGTGACTACAAAAGGAAATGCACTAGTTTGTTGCCTCCTATGTAGATTAGATTGAATTGATGGGATGAGGTGCTACGAAAACTTTGTCATGTAAGATGAAAAATATGTGTTGTGTTGTTACTAACGAGCTTAACAAGGTACTCGTTGACGAGGGCATGTACTAGGGATAGGGTAATAGGCCTGACCTATTAGACCCTACCCTAGGACACCACACGTCTTATACTGGCCCCAGGGCCAGATCAACAACCCAGGATTCCGCAGACTGACATTCACTCGGAGTCCAACGAACCATTCGGAAGGCAAGAGTTCACTCGACCATCTTGTTTCACTCGGAGCATCCGAAAGTCACTCGACCAGAGAAGACCAGGAGACTCCAGGAGGGCAACAGTCAGGACGCACGTTCGCCCGTGTTAATGGTAGTTAATGCGCCCGTTACCTGGCGCACTTATGCCCCTCTTAATCCCTGGTAATGGCTGGCATTCATGGAGAGGTTGGCGAGACTATATAGGCCGTCCTCCAGCTCCATTCCAAGGGTTCGCAACCTTTGTAATCATACACTCAAGCAATACAGCTCCAGAGCACCGAGACGTAGGGCTATTACCTCCACCGCTGAGGGGCTTGAACTCGTAAATCCGAGTGTAACACCTGCGCCGTAGCTAGGCTCTGCCCTCTCATCCGTACCCCCACACACTACTGTCAGGCTTGCACCCACGACAGTTGGCGCCCACCGTGGGGCAGGCGTCTAGCGACTTCCGGCGTAGTTGCATTTTTCCGATCATCACCATGGTTTCCGGCGGCGGACTGACTTTGGGCGGCGAGATCCGTTTCGGCGTCCTCAGCTTCATCGCCGACGATTCGGCGTGGCTCCAGGAAGCCCCGCTGGATGTCGAGGCGTTGCCTGTCCGCAGCACGGCGCACTTCCGCACAAGCGCCTTCGGCGTACTTCTTCCTCAACCGTCGACTCCATATCAGTCGGCGCCTTCGCTCTCCACCAGCCGTCGTCGCAAGCGCTCCGGGCGCTCGCGGCTTCAGCGATGGATCAAGCACGCGGTGGCCCAGCAGTCTGCAGCCCCGCAGATCGCGGCAATCAAGCCCGATGAACCTGTCTTCGATCTGTTCGCCTCCGTGCACGAGCACTCGGAAAGCTTATCCGAGTGCAAGAGCAGCGATCCCGCTGCAGAAGTGCTGATGGCCGACTCCCCGCCTAGTCCGCCTGGGTACGGCCGTCGCGGCGCGGAGAACGGCGACCCGTCGCACGCCGGTCTTGGCGGCAGCGGAGACCGTCATGACGACGAATACGTCCCTCGACCTCTCACTCGGCAGCAGAGGGAGGAACTGCAGCGCAGGACCGAGCAGGCCCTTCAGACGCCCATCGTTGGGACGACCCCCGAGGCTCAGGCTTTGGAGGCCGTGCGCCAGGCCAACTTGGCCGAGCGCAATCGTCTGGAAGCGCTCCAGAAGTCACTCGACGACCGCGCCCGCAGGCAGCATCCGGCCAGTTCTAGTCGGCGGCAGCGACAGTTGTTCTCGAATGACCAGCAACAGAGTTTACAGGTATTCCGCACTCCCGTCCAAAATCTGGCGGCGGCCACTCGGATAGCAGATTCCATTGAGCCGTCCCGATCCGAGGCGGGGGAGGGTCTTCGGCAGATCCGGGCCCTGCTCAAGGCGGCTGAAAAGCAGAATTCGGCAGTATCTCAGTCGCGCAACAGGATACACAGCAGATCCATTCGGGCTGACACCTCCAGTCGGCACACAGCCCGGTGTCTCCAAGGAGAAACAGACACTCGCCTCCGCGGCGAAACGACCAAGACCACCACCGAGACCAGCACTCGGGGCAGGGTCGCAGTCGGAATACGCCTCCGCGGTGTCAGGATGATCGTCGCCGCATGCAGTCGCCCCCTCCGCGGGATGGCTCGTACGCGCCCCGGCCGTACGACACCAGACGTCCCTACGGCAACGATCGGAGGGCCAGCCCTCCCCGTCACGGTGACGGTTATCGCCAGAGAGAGCCGGTCGACTGCCGCGACCCGCAGTTCAACGCGAGATCCGTTCTCGCTCAGAACCTGGTCGACAGAGGTAGAGCTCAGAGAGAGAACTTGGACAGAGATCGAGTGGAAGTGGAGCATTCATCTTCGGACCCGAGTGTTTCAGCAGGGCCATCCGGGCCGCTGACATCCCGCCCAACTTCAGATTGGCAGCTGGAGTAAGCAAGTTCACCGGTGAGTCCAAGCCAGAGACTTGGTTAGAGGATTACCGAGTGGCTGTGCAGATTGGTGGAGGAAATGACTATGTGGCTATGAAGCATTTGCCATTGATGCTGGAGGGGTCCACCCGTGCCTGGCTCAACCAGCTCACTCCGGCCAGCATATACTGCTGGGAAGATTTGGCCCGAGTGTTCATCAAAACATTCGAGGGCACGTGCAAACGCCCGGCTGGATTGTCTGAGTTGCAGCACTGCGTGCAAAAACCGAATGAAACGTTGAGGGAGTACATCCAGCGGTGGACAACCTTGCATCACATGGTGGAGAACGTCACGGAGCATCAAGCAGTCTGTGCCTTCAAGGCAGGAGTCAGATATCGGGAGCTCATCCTGAAATTTGGTCGGTCAAGATCCTTGACCATGAGCCGAATGATGGAGATTGCCACTCGGTACGCAAACGGAGAAGAGGAAGATCGTCTCCGTAACGGCAAAGGGAAAACCAGCGAGCCCAACCCCGGAAACAGTAATCTCAATCGGAAGCCGAAGCGCAAGGCTGATGGTTCGACTCAGGCCGAGGCTGCCGCTCTGACCGGTCAAGCCAAGAACAAGGGGAAGGCTAAGGAAAAATGGATCCCAAAGAAAAAGAAAGATCAGTCGGGCCAAGATGTCCTCGATTTGCCGTGTCACATCCACACCAGAAAGGATGAAGAGGGTAATCTGATATTGCCCAAGCATACCACTCGACAGTGCAGATTGTTGATTCAGCAGTTCCGAGAGGGCCCGTCGAGTGAGAAGAGTCCGGAAGACGCTGATGATGGAGACAAAGATGAGCCTTTCCCCAGTGTCAACGCAACCCTGATGATCTTCGCAGATGTAGAGAGCAGGAGCCGATTGAAAGTTATCAATCGAGAAGTGAACATGGCCATGCCGGCGACAACGAAGTTCCTGAACTGGTCGAAGACTCCGAGCACCTTTGATCAGTCGGACCACCCCGCCTACATAGCCACCCCTGGGCGGCAGGCGCTGGTGGTTGATCCAATCGTGGGAGGCGTCCGATTGCGCAAGGTCCTCATGGACGGTGGAAGCGGACTGAACATACTGTACACTGACACTCTGCAAGCGATGGGCATTCCGATGTTCCGACTCAGCGAGAGCAGCATGCAGTTCCACGGAGTGATCCCCGGCAAGAAAGCAAGGTCACTCGGGCAGATCGCCCTGGATGTGGTCTTTGGAGACGACAAGAACTTTCGGAAGGAAAGACTGACCTTCGAAGTGGTCGACTTCCGCAGCGCCTATCATGCCATCCTCGGCCGGCCGGCGTATGCACGTTTCATGGCCCGCCCATGTTATGTGTATCTCAAGCTGAAGATGCCGGGTCCCAAAGGGGTGATCACAGTGACTGGCAGTCGACAGCGTGCGGAAGAGTGTTTACAACAGGGATTAAAGATTGCTGATGAGCAGATGGCTATGGTGGAGCTGGAGGAGTACAAGAAAAATGCCGATCCGAGTGATCTGCTACGCTCCAAGAAGCCAGCCGCAGAATCTGCATTCCAGTCGGCCGGCGACACGAAGCCTGTGCACATCCACCCGGAAGACCCCAATGCTGTTCCCACCAACATATCAACAACACTCGACAGCAAATAGGAAGAAGCGCTCATCCAGTTCCTCCCTGAGAACTGGGACATCTTCGCATGGAAACCATCCGACATGCCGGGTGTACCCAGGGAGCTGGCTGAGCACCGTTTGCGAGTCGACCCAAAGGCGAAACCTGTGAAGGAGCATCTCCGTCGCTCTGCTACACAGAAGAGGAAGGCCATTGGCGAAGAAGTTGCTCGGCTCCTGGCAGCCGAGTTCATCCATGAGGTGTACCACTCCGAGTGGCTCGCCAACGTCGTCATGGTCCCTAAGAAGGACAAGTCTCTCCGAATGTGCATCGATTTCAAGCACATCAATCGGGTCTGCCCCAAGGATCATTTCCCGCTCCCCCGCATAGATCAAATCGTAGATTCCACTGCGGGTTGTGAGCGACTGTCTTTTCTGGATGCGTACTCCGGGTACCACCAGATCTGACTGTATGGGCCGGACGAAATAAAAACAGCTTTCATCACCCCATTCGGGTGTTTCTGCAATATCACCATGCCATTCGGCCTAAAGAATGCCGGTGCGACTTTCATGCGCATGATCCAGAAGTGTTTGCAAAAACAGATCAGTCGGAATATTGAAGCGTACATGGATGATATCGTGGTCAAGTCCAGAAAAGGTTCCGACCTGCTGGCTGACTTGGCTGAAACTTTCGCGAATCTGCGGAAGTACGACATCAAACTGAATCCAACAAAGTGCACTTTCGGAGTTCTTGGGGGCAAGCTACTCGGTTTCCTCGTTTCCGAACGAGGGATAGATGCCAATCCCGAGAAGATCGGGGCGATTGTACGAATGAAGCGTCCGGAGCGTCTTCATGATGTACAGAAGCTCACGGGTTGCCTTGCAGCTCTGAGCCGAGTCATCTCCCGTCTCGGTGAGAAGGCACTGCCCCTATACCGATTGATGAAGAAATCTGATTCGTTCGAGTGGACTGCTGAAGCACAAGCAGCGTTTAATGAGCTCAAAGCCCTGCTTTCCACCCAGCCGGTGCTTGCCGCTCCGAACAGCAATGAGCCGTTGCTCTTGTACATTGCGGCCACTGGTCAAGTTGTCAGTACTGTCCTCACAGTCGAGCGAGAAGAATAGGGCAAGGCTTACAAAGTTCAGCGCCCAGTCTATTACATCTCTGAAGTTCTGACTCCTTCCAAGCAGAGGTATCCTCATTATCAGAAGCTCGTCTATGGCATCTACCCGACTGCGAAGAAAGTAGCCCATTACTTCCAGGAGCACACTGTGTCAGTCGTCAGCGATGCCCCACTGTCTGAGATCATGAACAATCGAGATGCGACTGGTCGAGTGGCGAAGTGGGCTATCGAGCTCCTACCCCTGGACATCAAGTTCGAGGCGAAGAAGGCGATCAAGTCCCAAGCATTAGCCGATTTCCTAGCCGAGTGGACTGAACAGCAGCAACCGGCTCAGAGTCACCCAGAACACTGGACCATGTTCTTCGACGGTTCTAAGATGCTGAATGGTTCAGGGGCTGGAGTGGTGTTGATATCTCCGAAGGGCGATCGTCTCAGATATGTTCTGCAGATTCACTTTGATTCCTCCAATAACGAAGCCGAGTACGAGGCGCTCCTTTATGGTCTACGTATGGCCATCTCACTCGGCGTCCGGCGCCTGATGGTCTACGGAGACTCGGATCTAGTTGTGAACCAAGTGATGAAAGAGTGGGACATCAGAAGCCCTGCTATGACAGGATACTGCAATACAGTGAGAAAGTTGGAGAAGAAATTTGAAGGCCTGGAGCTGCATCACGTTCCCCGAGCCAAGAATCAAGAGGCAGACGATCTGGCAAAGATCGGGTCCACTCGGAAATCCATACCCAGCAATGTGTGCCTCGAGCATTTGGGTTCTCCGACAGTAAAATAAGATCCCTTCACGGAAGAGCCCCCGCAAGCGGTCAGAACATCTGATCCGACTGAAGTCGAGGTTCCGGCAGTCATCGATTTGGTCATGGAGGTCCTAGCAATCACACCCGAGTGGACAGTGCCTTACATTGCATACCTGCTCAGGCAGGAACTTCCAGAAGATGAAGCTGAGGCCCGCCAGATTGTTCGCAGGTCCAAAGCCTTTGAAGTGGTCGGTGATTAGTTATACAGAAAGAGCGTCACCGGTGTGACTCAGCGCTGCATTTCCCCGGAGGAAGGTCGATTGATCCTGGAGGAGATTCAGTCGGGAACTTGTGGACACCACGCGTCCTCTCAAACGATCGTGGCTAAAGCTTACCGAGCCGGTTTCTTCTGGCCTCGTGCCAATGAGGCTACGCAGGAGATAGTCCAACACTGTGCCGGGTGCCAGTTCTATGCAAACTTATCCCACAAGCCCGCGTCTGCTCTGAAGACAATTCCACTCATCTGGCCGTTTGCAGTCTGGGGACTCGACATGGTAGGACCCCTCCGGACAGGGCCGAGTGGATTCACTCACTTGCTGGTTGCAGTCGACAAGTTCACTAAGTGGATCGAAGCCAAACCCATCAAGAAGCTAGACTCCCGTACAACGACCAAGTTCATGAAGGAGATAGTCTTCAGATACGGCGTTCCCCACAGCATCATCACTGACAATGGTTCAAACTTTGATTCCGAAGAGTTCTGGGCGTTCTGTGTCGCGCAAGGCACCCGAGTCGACTATGCATCTGTGGCGCACCCGCAGTCGAATGGACAAGCTGAGAGAGCAAACGGACTGATTATGCAGGAGTTAAAGCCACGACTCATGCGCGATCTGGAGCATGCAGCTGGAGCTTGGGTCACTGAGTTGCCGTCAGTTCTTTGGGGCTTGAGGACGACCCCCAATCGGTCTACCAATCACACTCCCTTCTTCATGGTGTACGGAGCTGAAGCCGTCCTGCCGAGTGACTTTCTCTATAATTCACCCCGAGTGGAACTGTATTCCGAAGCTGAAGCAGAGCAAGCACGGCAAGACGACATTGATATTTTGGAGGAAGAAAGGGAGATGGCCCTGATCCGATCGGCCATTTATCAGCAAGATCTGAGACGTTTTCACAGCAGGCACGTCCGAAGTCGGACCTTTCAGGAAGGAGATCTGGTGCTCCGAGTGGATCAGCAGCGACCTCACAAGCTTGCTCCCGCGTGGGAAGGCCCTTTTATCGTGTCAAAGGTTCTGCACAACGGAGCATACCGCCTATACAACCTTCAGAAGCAAGCAGACGAGCCCCACGCTTGGAATGCGGATTTGCTGCGAAGATTTTATACTTGATCAGGAGATGTAATAAGAGTACTCGAATGTTATTCGGTGAATAAAAGCATGACTTTTCCGTTTCCACATTGAGTATGCATTCTCTGGCTTACAACCCCCAGTGGGTGTACGCCGTTCAGCTTAGCTGCAAACCTGTTTTTGCCTAAGTTAAAAACCAACTCCGAGTGAAGAGCATCCCTCTCACTCGGGGGCTTGGCTGCGAACCAGCTTTCGCCCAAGTTAAAAACCAACTCCGAGTGAAGAGCATCCCTCTCACTCGGGGGCTTGGCTGCGAACCAGCTTTCGCCCAAGTTAAAAACCAACTCCGAGTGAAGAGCATCCCTCTCACTCAGGGGCTTGGCTGCGAACCAGATTTCGCCCAAGTTAAAAACCAACTCCGAGTGAAGAGCATTCCTCTCACTCGGGGGCTTGGCTGCGAACCAGCTTTCGCCCAAGTTAAAAACCTACTCTGAGTGAAGAGCATCCCTCTCACTCGGAGACTTGGCTGCGAACCAGCTTTCGCCCAAGTTTGAAAACTACTCCGAGTGAAGAGCAACCCTCTCACCCGGGGGCTTGGCTGCGGACCAGCTTCCGCCCAAGTTAAAAACTACTCCGAGTGACGAGCAACCCTCTCACTCGGAAGCTTGGCTGCGAACCAGCTTTCGCCCAAGTTTAAAAACTACTCCGAGTGAAGAGCAACCCTCTCACTCGGGGGCTTGGCTGCGGACCAGCTTCTGCCCAAGTTAAAAACTACTCCGAGTGACGAGCAACCCTCTCACTCGGAAGCTTGGCTGCGAACCAGCTTTCGCCCAAGTTTAAAAACTACTTCGAGTGAAGAGCAACCTTACCACTCGGGGGCTTGGCTGCGGACCAGCTTCCGCCCAAGTTAAAAACTATTCCGAGTGAAGAACAACCTCTCACCCGGGGACTTGGCTGCGAACCAGCTTTCGCCCAAGTCTAAAACACTACTCCGAGTAAAGAGCATCCCTCTTACTCGGGGGCTTAGCTGCGAACCAGCTTTCGCCTAAGTCAAAACCCAGTTCAAAGATACGAAAGATTTGAAGGAAAGCATTCGATTAACTCCAGAAGTTCAAAAGCGAAAACGAGTGCGCGGGCCCAAAGCCCGAAAGAGTTTAACGGTTACAATTCCGCTCGGCATACCGAGGTTAATGGATAAGACTTAAAGTTTTTTCACGCCCCTGTAGGGCTGGCTGGTTCAACGAAGGAATCCAAGTCGATGCCGTCTGCGATCCGAGTGGCAGCTTCGATGAATGTCTCCATGAAGTCCTCAAACTGAAGTTTCTTCGTGTTGGCAACTTGGAGAGTCTTTAGTTTCTCCTCCTTGGCCTCCTTGCAATGCACTCGGACCAGGGAGAGCGCCACATCAGCCCCGCAGCGAGCAACCGACTTCTTCCACGCTTGCACTCGGTTGGGGATGTCATTGAGACAAGTCATCATGGCTTCCAGGTCGATGTCGAAGGTGTCTTCGGGCCAGAGTTCCTTGTCGATTCTGCCGAGTGCACCCCGCAGACGGATGATGTAGCCTTGGACGTCTTTGATGCGAGATTCCACCCGCAGGACACCTAGAGCAGCTTTGTCTCCGACGAGTGACCTGGAAGGATCCAGATCCTTCTCGATCCTGTCAGTCTCCAGCTCTTAGTCTCGACAGTACTCTGAGAACGGGAAAGATGAAGATCAGCATGCATGAAGTTCATTCGGAAACAAATCAAAATTCACTCGGGTGCTACGGGTTACCTACAAGCCCGGTGTACATCTCCTCTGTGAACTCCTCAATATACTTCTCCAAAGCATTCTTCTTCTCGATCAGCTGGGCAACCTTCTCGTTCAAAGTCTTCTTCTCTTTCTCGTAGGCTTCCGCCTGGACCTTGAGCTTGCTTTCCCACTCGGTTTGCTGCTTCTTGAGCTCGAGTACCTCTTTCTTCAGTGATGTGTTCTCTGCCTCAAGCTTCCCGAGTGAGGCCAGCTTCTCTTCGGCGGCTTTGGTCTTTTCCTTCGCCACTTGCTGCGCTTCTGCCAGCTCGTTGTCCTTGCTCTCGTGTGCCTGCTTCATAGTGTTGGAAATATGCCCTAGAGGCAATAATAAATTGGTTATTATTATATTTCCTTGTTAATGATAATCATTTATTATCCATGCTATAATTGTATTGATTGGAAACTCAAATACATGTGTGGGTACATAGACAACACTGTGTCCCTAGTAAGCCTCTAGTTGACTAGCTCGTTGATCAAAGATGGTTAAGGTTTCCTAGCCATTGACATGAGATGTCATTTGATAACGGGATCACATCATTAGGAGAATGATGTGATGGACAAGACCCAAACTGTAAACGTAGCATTTGATCGTGTCAGTTTATTGCTATTGTTTTCTGCATGTCAAGTATCTGTTCCTTTGACCATGAGATCATGCAACTCACTGACACCGGAGGAATACCTTGTGTGTATCAAACGTCGCAACGTAACTGGGTGACTATAAAGGTGCTCTACAGGTATCTCCGAGGGTGTCTGTTGGGTTGGCATGGATCAAGACTGGGATTTGTTACTCCGTGTGACGGAGAGGTATCTCAGGGCCCACTCGGTAATACAACATCACATTGAGCCTTGCAAGCAATGTGACTAAAGTGTTAGCCACGAGATCTTGTATTACGGAACGAGTAAAGAGACTTGCCGGTAACGAGATTGAACTAGGTATAGTGATACCGACGATCGAATCTCGGGCAAGTAACATACCGAAGAACAAAGGGAACAGCATACGGGATTAACTGAATCCTTGACATAGAGGTTCGACCGATAAAGATCTTCGTAGAATATGTAGGAGCCAATATGGGCATCCAGGTCCCGCTATTGGTTATTGGCCGTAGAGGTGTCTCGGTCATGTCTACATAGTTCTCGAACCCGCAGGGTCTACACACTTAACGTTTGGTGACGATTAGTATAATTGAGTTATTATGTTGGTGACCGAAAGTTGTTCGGAGTCCCGGATAAGATCCCGGACATGACGAGGATCTCCGGAATAGTCAGGAGGTAAAGATTGATATATGTGATAATAGTGTTTTGATCTCTGGAAGGGTTCCGGAGTTCACCGGAAGGGATTCCGGATGTTTACCGAAGTGTTCGGGTGCAGCAACACTTTATATGAGCCAAAGGGATAAAGCCCACAAGGTATTGGAAAGTGCAAAAGTAGTTTTGCTGCCGCGTAAGCGGTACTACCGCTTGGTGAAGCGGTACTACCGCCGGAGCGGTACTACCGCTTGTGTGAAGCGGTACTACCGCCCAAGCGGTACTACCGCTTGTGTGAAGCGGTACTACCGCTTGTGCGCGGCTGTGCACGGTTCGGCAGGGATCCGAGTTGGACTCTTTCCCTGCGGGCCAAACCGACCTTGTGCGGGCAAAACCGACCCGGAGGAGGCTTTTACTCCAAATTTAGACCCCAAGGCTCAACATATAAATAGAGGGGCAGGGCTAGCACACGGGATACATCAGGATTTCCCAAGCCGTGTGCCGGCAACCCTAGCCCTCTAGTTCCTCCGTCATAATCTCCGTAGTGCTTGGCGAAGCCCTGCAGAGATTGTTCCTCACCACCATCACCACGCCGTCGTGCTGCTGGAACTCAACCACTACTTCACCATCGCTCGCTGGATCGAGGAGGTGAAGGCGTCATCAAGCCGTACGTGTGTTGAACGCGGAGGTGCCGTCCGTTCGGCACTAGATCGGAAGGATCGTGATTGGATCGCGGGACGCTCGGCGATTTGGATCGCGAAGACGTTCGACTACATCAACCGCGTTTATTAACGCTTCCGCTTAGCGATCTACAAGGGTATGTAGATTCACTCTCCCTCTCGTAGATGCTCATCACCATGGATAGATCTTGTGTGTGCGTAGGAAAATTTTTGTTTCCCATGCAACGTTCCCCAACAGTGGCATCATGAGCCAGGTCTATGCGTAGATGAGATCTCGAGTAGAACACAAACGAGTTGTGGGCGTGGGTGTATACATATTGCTTGCCGTTACTAGTTGATATTTGATTCGGCGGTACTGTGAGATGAAGCGGCCCGGACCGACATTACGCGTACACTTACGCGAGACAGGTTCCTTCAACTGACATGTAACTTCGTTGCATAAAGATGGCTAGCGGGTGTCTGTCTCTCTCACTTTAGTTGAATCGATTTCAATGAAGAGGGTTCTTTTAGAAGATCAAAAAGCAATCACTACACCACGTTGTGGTTTTGCGTAGGTAAGAACGGTTCTTGCAAACCCGTAGCAGCCACGTAAAATTTGCAACAACAATTAGAGGACGTCTAACTTGTTTTTGCAGGGTATGTTGTGATGTGATATGGCCAATTACATGATGAGATATATGTGATGTATGAGATGATCATGTGATGTATAGAATATCACGACTTGCATGTCGATGAGTACGGCAACTGGCAGGAGCCATAGAGTTGTCTTTAATTATTGTATGACCTGCGTGTCAATCATTAAGCGCTATGTAATGCTTTACTTTATCGCTAAACGTTAGCTATAGTCGTGGAAGCAACAGTCAGCGCGACAACCTTATGGCGACACGTTGATGGAGATCAAGATGATGGAGATCATGGTGTCATGCCGGTGACGATGGAGATCATGCCGGTGCTTTGGAGATGGAGATCAAAAGCACAAGTTCATGGCCATATCATGTCACTTATGATTTGCATGTGATGTTAATCCTTTTATGCATCTTATTTTGCTTAGGACGACGGTAGCATTATAAGGTGATCCCTCACTTAAATTTCAAGATAAATTGTGTTCTCCCCAAGTGTGCACCGTTGCGAAAGTTCGTCGTTTCGAGACACGCCGTGATGATCGGGTGTGATAGACTCTACGTTCGCATACAACGGGTGTAAGCCATGTTACACGTGCGGAACACTCGGGTTAAACTTGACGAGCCTAGCATGTACAGACATGGCCTCGGAACACAAGAGACCGAAAGGTCGAACATGAGTCATATAGTAGATATGATCAACATGAAGATGTTCACCATTGAAACCACCTCAACTCACGTGATGATCGGACTTGAGTTGGTGGATTTGGATCATGTTACACTCGAATGATCGGAGGGATGTCAATTTGAGTGGGAGTTTTTTAAAATATGATTAACTAAACTCATTATCTAAGAACAATAGTCTAAGTTGTCTTTGCTATATTTATGTTGTAGATCATGGCTCGCGCAGTAGCACCCCTGAATTTTAATGCGTTCCTAGAGAAAGCTAAGTTGAAAGATGATGGAAGTAACTTTGTGGACTGGGCCCGTAATCTAAGGATTATCCTTACGGCTTCCCAGAAGGCTTATGTCCTTGATGCACCGCTTGGTGATCCACCCACTCCAGTTGAGTCTCTAGACGTTGTGAACGCCTGGCAGGCTCGTTCTGATGATTACTCAATAGTTCAATGTGCAATGTTGTATGGCTTAGAACCGGGACTTCAAAGACGTTTTGAACGTCATGGAGCATATGAGATGTTCCAGGAGTTGAAGTTTATCTTTCAGAAGAATGCCCGGATCGAGAGATATGAGATCTCCGATAAGTTCTATGCTTGCAAGATGGAGGAGAACGGGTCTATCAGTGATCACGTGCTCAGAATGTCTGGGTACTCCACCCGTCTGGCTGAGTTAGGGATGCCCCTTCCGCCAGAGGCTATCACTGACAGAGTTCTTCAATCATTGCCACCTAGCTACAAGAGCTTCGTGTTGAACTATAACATGCACGGGATGAACAAGTCAGTCGCCGAGCTGTTTGCGATGCTGAAAGTCGCTGAGTCTGAAATTCAGAAGGAGCGTCAAGTGTTGATGGTCAATAAAACCACTAGTTTCAAGAAAAATGGCAAGGGTAAGGAGGGTAACTCTAAGAAGAGTGGCAAAGCAGTTGCTCCTCTCGTGAAGAAACCCAAGGCTGGACCCAAACCAGAAACTGAGTGTTTTCATTGCAAGGGAACTGGACACTGGAAGCGGAACTGCCCCAAGTATTTGGCTGACAAGAAGGCGGCCAACAACTAACAAGGTATATATGATATACATGTTATTGATGTGTACCTTACCAACTCTCGTTGTAGTGCCTGGGTATTTGATACCGGTGCGGTTGCTCATATTTGCAACTCAAAACAGGAACTGCGGAATAGACGGAGGCTGGCAAAGGACGAAGTGACGATGCGCGTGGGAAATGGTTCCAAGGTTGATGTGATCGCCGTCGGCACGCTCGCTCTTCGATTACCATCGGGATTAGTGATGAACCTAAATAAGTGTTATTTGGTGCCTGCGTTAAGCATGAACATTATATCTGGATCTTGTTTATTGCGAGACGGTTACTCATTTAAATCAGAGAATAATGGTTGTTCTATTTATATGAGTAATATCTTTTATGGTCATGCACCCGATGTGAGGGGTTTATTCTTATTGAATCTCGATAGTAATGATACACATGTTCATAACATTGATGCCAAAAGATGTAGAATTGATAATGATAATACCACTTTCTTGTGGCACTGCCGTTTAGGTCATATTGGCGTAAAACGCATGAGGAAGCTCCATGCTGATGGACTTTTGGAGTCACTTGATTTTGAATCACTTGACACATGTGAGCCATGCCTCATGGGCAAGATGACTAAAACGCCGTTCTCTGGAATAATGGAACGGGCAAGTGACTTATTGGAAATCATACATACTGATGTGTGCGGTCCGATGAGTATTGAGGCGCGCGGTGGTTATCGTTACTTTCTCACCTTCACTGATGACTTAAGTAGATATGGGTATATTTACTTAATGAAACACAAGTCTGAAACATTTGAAAAGTTCAAACAATTTCAGAGTGAAGTTGAGAATCATCGTAACAAGAAGATTAAATTCCTACGATCTGATCGAGGAGGAGAATATCTGAGTTATGAGTTTGGCAGTCACTTAAGACAGTGTGGAATTGTTTCACAATTAACACCGCCTGGAACACCACAGCGTAATGGTGTGTCCGAACGTCGTAATCGAACCTTATTGGATATGGTGCGATCTATGATGTCTCTTGCCGATTTGCCACTATCGTTTTGGGGTTATGCATTAGAGACAGCTGCATTCACTTTAAATAGGGCACCATCGAAATCCGTTGAGACGACGCCATATGAACTTTGGTTTGGCAAGAAGCCAAAGCTGTCGTTTCTTAAAGTTTGGGGATGTGATGCTTATGTCAAAAAGCTTCAGCCTGAAAAGCTGGAACCCAAAGCGGAGAAATGCGTCTTCATAGGATACCCAAAAGAGACAGTTGGGTATACCTTCTACCTCAGATCCGAAGGCAAAGTGTTTGTCGCTAAAAACGGAACATTTCTTGAGAAAGAGTTTCTCTCGAAAGAATTGAGTGGGAGGAAGATAGAACTTGATGAGGTTATTGAACCTTTACTTCAACCTAAGAGTAGCGCAACGCAGAAAGTTGTTTCTGTCGAGCCTACATTAGCTGAAGAGGAAGTTAATGATGATGATCATGAAGCTTTGGATCAAGTTGCTATCGAACCTCGTAGGTCGACAAGGACGCGTACTACTCCTGAGTGGTACGGCAACCCTGTCTTAGAGGTCATGTTGTTAAACAACGATGAACCTACGAGCTATGGAGAAGCGATGATGGGCCCGGATTCCGAGAAGTGGTTAGAGGCCATGAAATCCGAGATGGGATCCATGTATGAAAACAAAGTATGGACTTTGGAAGTATTACCTGAAGGGCGTAAGGCCATTCAGAACAAATGGATCTTTAAGAGGAAGACGGACGCGGACGGTAATGTCACCGTCTATAAAGCTCGACTTGTGGCAAAGGGTTTTTCACAAGTTCAAGGAGTTGACTACGATGAGACCTTCTCACCCGTAGCGATGCTTAAGTCCGTCAGAATCATGTTAGCAATAGCTGCCTTTTTCGATTATGAAATTTGGCAGATGGATGTCAAAACAGCGTTCCTTAACGGTTACCTTAAGGAAGAGTTGTATATGATGCAACCAGAAGGTTTTGTCGATCCAGAGAATGCTGACAAAGTTTGCAAACTCCAGCGATCCATTTATGGACTGGTGCAAGCATCTCGGAGTTGGAATCTTCGTTTTGATGATGTGATCAAAGCGTTCGAGTTTATACAAGTTTACGGAGAAGCTTGTATTTACAAGAAAGTGAGTGGGAGCTCTATAGCGTTTCTAATATTATATGTGGATGACATATTGCTGATTGGAAACAATATAGAAATGCTGGAAAGCGTAAAGGAATATTTGAACAAGAGTTTTTCAATGAAGGACCTAGGAGAAGCTGCTTTCATATTAGGCATCTAGATCTATAGAGATAGATCAAGACGCTTAATAGGACTTTCACAAAGCACATACCTTGATAAGATTTTGAAGAAGTTCAAAATGGATCAGTCCAAGAAGGGGTTCTTGCCTGTTTTGCAAGGTGTGAAGTTGAGTAAGACTCAATGCCCAGTGACTGCAGAAGATAGAGAAAAGATGAGTGTCATCCCCTATGCTTCGGCCATAGGCTCTATCATGTATGCAATGCTGTGCACAAGACCCGATGTCAGCCTTGCCATAAGTATGGTCGGAAGGTTTCAAAGTGATCCAGGAATGGAACACTGGACGGCGGTCAAGAATATCCTGAAGTACCTGAAAAGGACTAAGGACATGTTTCTCGTTTATGGAGGTGATCAAGAGCTCGTCGTAAAGGGTTACGTCGATGCAAGCTTTGACACTAATCCGGATGACTCTAAGTCGCAAACCGGATACGTATTTATTCTTAATGGGGGTGCGGTTAGCTGGTGCAGTTCCAAGCAAAGCGTGGTAGCAGATTCTACATGCGAAGCGGAGTACATCGCTGCCTCAGAGGCGGCGAAGGAAGGTGTCTGGATGAAGGAGTTCATGACAGATCTTGGAGTAGTGCCTAGTGCACTTAACCCAATGACTCTGTTTTGTGATAATACTGGTGCCATTGCTCTAGCCAAGGAACCAAGATTTCACAAGAGGACCAGACACATAAAGCGACGTTTCAATTCCATCCGCGATTACATCAAGGAGGACGACATAAATATTTGCAAAGTACACACGGATCTAAATGTTGCAGATCCGATGACTAAACCTCTTCCAAGGGCTAAACATGAACAACACCAGAACTGCATGGGTGTTCGATTCATTACAATGTAAATCACATAGTGATGTGAACTAGATTATTGACTCTAGTGCAAGTGGGAGACTGTTGGAAATATGCCCTAGAGGCAATAATAAATTGGTTATTATTATATTTCCTTGTTAATGATAATCGTTTATTATCCATGCTATAATTGTATTGATTGGAAACTCAAATACATGTGTGGGTACATAGACAACACTGTGTCCCTAGTAAGCCTCTAGTTGACTAGCTCGTTGATCAAAGATGGTTAAGGTTTCCTAGCCATTGACATGAGATGTCATTTGATAACGGGATCACATCATTAGGAGAATGATGTGATGGACAAGACCCAAACTGTAAACGTAGCATTTGATCGTGTCAGTTTATTGCTATTGTTTTCTGCATGTCAAGTATCTGTTCCTTTGACCATGAGATCATGCAACTCACTGACACCGGAGGAATACCTTGTGTGTATCAAACGTCGCAACGTAACTGGGTGACTATAAAGGTGCTCTACAGGTATCTCCGAGGGTGTCTGTTGGGTTGGCATGGATCAAGACTGGGATTTGTTACTCCGTGTGACGGAGAGGTATCTCAGGGCCCACTCGGTAATACAACATCACATTGAGCCTTGCAAGCAATGTGACTAAAGTGTTAGCCACGAGATCTTGTATTACGGAACGAGTAAAGAGACTTGCCGGTAACGAGATTGAACTAGGTATAGTGATACCGACGATCGAATCTCGGGCAAGTAACATACCGAAGAACAAAGGGAACAGCATACGGGATTAACTGAATCCTTGACATAGAGGTTCGACCGATAAAGATCTTCGTAGAATATGTAGGATCCAATATGGGCATCCAGGTCCCGCTATTGGTTATTGGCCGTAGAGGTGTCTCGGTCATGTCTACATAGTTCTCGAACCCGCAGGGTCTACACACTTAACGTTTGGTGACGATTAGTATAATTGAGTTATTATGTTGGTGACCGAAAGTTGTTCGGAGTCCCGGATAAGATCCCGGACATGACGAGGATCTCCGGAATAGTCCGGAGGTAAAGATTGATATATGTGATAATAGTGTTTTGATCTCTGGAAGGGTTCCGGAGTTCACCGGAAGGGATTCCGGATGTTTACCGAAGTGTTCGGGTGCAGCAACACTTTATATGAGCCAAAGGGATAAAGCCCACAAGGTATTGGAAAGTGCAAAAGTAGTTTTGCTGCCGCGTAAGCGGTACTACCGCTTGGTGAAGCGGTACTACCGCCGGAGCGGTACTACCGCTTGTGTGAAGCGGTACTACCGCCCAAGCGGTACTACCGCTTGTGTGAAGCGGTACTACCGCTTGTGCGCGGCTGTGCACGGTTCGGCAGGGATCCGAGTTGGACTCTTTCCCTGCGGGCCAAACCGACCTTGTGCGGGCAAAACCGACCCGGAGGAGGCTTTTACTCCAAATTTAGACCCCAAGGCTCAACATATAAATAGAGGGGCAGGGCTAGCACACGGGATACATCAGGATTTCCCAAGCCGTGTGCCGGCAACCCTAGCCCTCTAGTTCCTCCGTCATAATCTCCGTAGTGCTTGGCGAAGCCCTGCAGAGATTGTTCCTCACCACCATCACCACGCCGTCGTGCTGCTGGAACTCAACCACTACTTCACCATCGCTCGCTGGATCGAGGAGGTGAAGGCGTCATCAAGCCGTACGTGTGTTGAACGCGGAGGTGCCGTCCGTTCGGCACTAGATCGGAAGGATCGTGATTGGATCGCGGGACGCTCGGCGATTTGGATCGCGAAGACGTTCGACTACATCAACCGCGTTTATTAACGCTTCCGCTTAGCGATCTACAAGGGTATGTAGATTCACTCTCCCTCTCGTAGATGCTCATCACCATGGATAGATCTTGTGTGTGCGTAGGAAAATTTTTGTTTCCCATGCAACGTTCCCCAACACATAGTTTCTAAAGAAACAGAGGTTCTGAGCCGCACTTGGAGTTGATGATTTTCACTAAGCACATCTGTTCGAGTGAAGCCACTCGGTTCAGAGAACGGAGAGAGATGAAAGCGAAATGCTCAGTAACTGAAGCTTACCTCCCATGGTCCTCAGCTCTGCTTGAGCGCGCGCTGTGTTCCTCCTCTCCACCTCCAAATCCACTCGGAGCTGGGCCGTCTCCTTTTCCAGGGTCACATACTGAGTCCCAAGCTCGCAAGTTTTCTGAAATACAAGAGAGAACAGAACAGTTAAATGTCAAGAAATATTTCGAGTGCCCAAAGACCAGTACTCCTAGAAGGAACAAGCTTAACCAGTATCAGATCTTAAAATACCCTTTGACAGGGAGGAGCAAGCTTAACCAGTGTCGGATTCTAAGTTCTAAGACTCCCGCCGACTGCCCGCAGTCGACGGCAGTCTCGGGGACTACACCCAGTGGGTGCACTCAGCGTGCCCCCACCGGAATGGCATCCACTCGGAACGGTCCGCCTGAACCGAGTGATGGCCAAACACAAAACAACAAGACAAAAAAGTTCTGGGTGCTCAGAGATTGACGCTCCTGGAAGGAACAAGCTTGACCAGTATCAGGTCCTAAGTTCTAAGACTTTCGCCGACTGCCCGCAGTCGACGGTAGTCTCGGGGACTACACCCAGTGTGTGCACTCAGCGTGCCCCCACTGGAATGGTATCCACTCGGAACGGTCCGCCCGATCCGAGTGACGGCCAAACAGCAAAAAAAAGAAGACAAAAGGTTCTAAGACTCCCGCCGACCGCCCGCGGCCGACGGCAGTCTCAGAGACTACACCCAGTGGGTGCACTCAGCGTGCCCCCACTGGAGCGGTGTCCACTCAGAAAGGCCTGTCCATTCCGAGTGATGGCCAAACAAAAGAAAAAACAACAACAACAACACCAAAACGGAATCTAAACTCTAAGACTCCCGCCGACTGCCTGCAGTCGACGACAGTCTCGGGGACTACACCCAGTGGGTGCACTCAGCGTGCCCCCACTGGAGCGGTATCCACTCGGAACGGTCCGCCCGAACCGAGTGACGGCCAAACACAAAAACACCCACTGGGTGTACCGGAATTAATTTTCCGACTAAAATTCCTACTGAAGAAAAACGACTTGGAGATTGACTTACAAGAGCACTTACTCGAACGTTCTCCTGGAGAGCGGCACTGGCATCATATGCCAGCTTCCCAGCCGCTCACATCTCTGAGCCGCTGGGTCATCAGTTCCGCCTGGATCATTGCCTCCTTGCTGGCCCCAGTTTGGGCCTCCGGCACCTTGTACAGATTGAAGATGTTGACGGGAGGAGTCGGAACCGAAGCCAGAGCAGTCGACGGAGCCGCGACGGGACCAGCCCCAGCCTGAGAAGAATCCTGCCCCAGCAGCACGATCAAGGCAGGCGCAGGTGGAGCTCGAGACACTTCGTTCGGCGGCGTCTTCCGTGTGGTGGCCTGAGGAGCAGTCGGAACTGGGGTCTCCTTCTCAGTGTCCCTCCGCGGCGGCTCTTCTTCATCATCTCCGATGTGGATGACCTCTGCAAGCACTACGTTCACCCGACGCGATCAGTCGCAATACTCGATTCAATCGGATGAAAGCATTACAGTCGACTGGCAAGTCGAAGCAAAAATGAAGTTATTGTTACCTCTTTGAGAAGTTGCCGCGTCTGCCGTCTCAGCTTCGGTGTGGTCCCCGTCAGTCTGCATGGGAGACGTCGTCGAAGTTGCAGCACTGGTTCATAAGATGCACTCGGTCAGGAGATTCACGAAAGTTGACAAAGATAGAAAAGTAAAGCCGAGAAAGATACTCACGTTGAGGCGACAGGCACAGTGACCTTGATCCGGGGCAGAGCCTTTCGAGGCTTGGGGGAAGTGACCTTGGGCTGCTTGGCGGTCTTCTCAGTCGGCTCGGCCGACGGCGGCCGAGTGCGCTTCGTGGCCTTAGCACTCGGAGCCGCCTCCTTCTCCGGGCCAGCACTCGGATCTTGAGCTCGTTTGGAGCGGTGCTCGGAGCGCAACTCCGGAGACAGAGAAGACTCGACCTCATCACTCCCTTCCGAATCCTCACTCTCCTCCTCGCTGTCCTCCGCGTAGCTGCCCCCGGCGCTGCCATGTTCGCTCTCCACGCCTCCAACGGGCTGTTCTCCATTCGGCACAGGCGATAACATCTTCTGGAACTCCTGCAAGACATAAAGATCAGAGATAGTCGGTTCAGTCAGATTACTCATTTCACTCGGAACATTTGCGCACAAGTGATTCACTCGGAAATGCATGACATACCTCCAACGGCAGGTTATTGGCGTCGTAGGGCGGGACCCGTGTTGACCCTCGCGGATTATCGCGCGCACCAGTGATGCACCTGATCCACTGTTCCACCGACTTGTCCTCGACATCTTCAGGATGCACTCGGGTCGAGTCGTTGGCCCCAGTGTAACGCCACATGGGGTGAGCCCGCTCTTGCAGCGGCTGGATTCTCCGACTGAGGAAGACCTCCAGAAGGTCCAGACCAGTCAATCCACCCTGAATCAGACTGACCATGGCGGTCACCAAGATCCCTACATCCGTCTTCTCCTTTTTATCAACCGTCAGCGAGGGGGGAGTCTGACCCCTCTCGGTCGTGTAAGGAGGAAGGCCAGTCGACGAGCCAGAGCACGGCAGGTCGTTGCAGTAGAACCAGGTCGACTGCCAACCCCTCACCGAGTCGGGAAAAAACATAGACGGAAACGCGCTCTTACCCCTCATCTGAATGCCCAAGCCACCGCACAGCTGAATCACGTGCGTCCTCTCTCCGTCAGGGTCAACCTTCTTAACCGATTGAGATCGACACGTGAAAATATGTTTGAACAAACCCCAGTGCGGTGGACAACCCAGGAAATTTTCGCACAAAGAAACGAATGCAGCAAGATACATGATGGCATTTGGAGGCAAGTGATGGAGCTGAGCACCGAAGAAATTCAAGAATCCGCGGAAAAAGGGATGGGGTGGCATGGAGAAACCTCGCTTCACGTGCGTGGTGAGGAGCACTCGCTCCCCGGGGCGCGGCGCGGGCTCGGTCTCCCCCTCTTCCGGCAGCCTCCACGTCCCGTCGCGGATCAGCCCGTCCACGATGAGCCCGCCGATGTCATCGGCCGTGGTGGTTGGCGGAAGCCAGTCGCCCTGGATCCACCCGGGCGGGAGCACAGCTCGCGAGCTCGATGCCTTCCTCCCCCTCGCCGCCTTCTTCGCCTTCTCGAGCTTCGCCGTCTTGTCCTTCACCATCGTCGCCGAGCTCTCCCGCACCGAGGAAGATTTGCGCGGAGTGGGTTGCGGGAGAAGAGATCGGGCGGACTGAGGAAGTTGGGGAAAAGGGGATCTGCCTTTATCTCCCTCTCCGCCACGGCCGCCCCTTATATCGCCGCCCGCATCGCTCCCCAATCCGCATCGCTGAATCATGGGCCCGCAGATCTCCTCAAATCGCGCCGTCGAAGATCCAGCGGTACGTGGCGGGAAGCGGGGCGAAAATCGAGGCGTCACGCCGCACTTTCCCCGCTCGCTACGCTGCAACCATTCGCGCGCGCTCAAGCATGGTTTCAAATCCAGCGAAATCCGGAGTCCAGCAACCCGATTGCTCTCACTCCGAAGACGTGCCGCGTACGCTCGGATCCGCTCCGACACATGGCATTTGGTTATTCATTTCACTCGGATAGGAACTACTCACTCGGATGGAAGCTACACATTCCGATGGAGACCACTCTTCTCACTCGGACAACATATGGTCCTGAATCCGTCAAGGTGCCGCACGAAGACAAGGGCGTCTAACGACCAGTAAGAGTTCATGAGCGCCTCCGTAGCGCTCGACTCACCTGGGAATTCGCCTTGACTCGACCCGCCTAACCTCGACCGATTCGGGGGCTAATGACGAGGGCATGTACTAGGGATAGGGTAATAGGCCTGACCTATAAACCCTACCCTAGGACACCACACGTCTTATACTGGGCCCCAGGGCCAGATCAACAACCCAGGATTCCGCAGACTAACATTCACTCGGAGTCCAACGAACCACTCGGAAGGCAAGAGTTCACTCGACCATCTTGTTTCACTCGGAGCATCCGAAAGTCACTCGACTAGAGAAGACCAGGAGACTCCAGGAGCGCAACAGTCAGGACGCACGTTCGCCCGTGTTAATGGTAGTTAATGCGCCCGTTACCTGGCGCACTTATGCCCCTCTTAATCCCTGGTAATGGCTGGCATTCATGGAGAGGTTGGCGAGACTATATAAGCCGCCCTCCAGCTCCATTCCAAGGGTTCGCAACCTTTGTAATCATACACTCAAGCAATACAGCTCCAGAGCACCGAGACGTAGGGCTATTACCTCCACCGCTGAGGGGCCTGAACTCATAAATCCGAGTGTAACACTTGCGCCGTAGCTAGGCTCTGCCCTCTCATCCGTACCCCCACACACTACTGTCAGGCTTGCACCCACGACACCCGTGAAACTCGTTAGCTCGTTCGTTAAGCTCGTTAAGTTTAACGAGCTGAAGTTGATTGGCTCTGTTCATTAAGAAGCGAGCCATGAGCTTAACGAGCCGAACTATCGGGCGCTCATTAAGCTCGCGAGCTACGAGCTTTTAGTCCAGCCCTACAGCTTATTTTTAAAGTTGGCAAAAGAATTGGCCCCAAGTCTCACTCTAGAGCCGTGAGCGCCTCGCGGCGCCGAAAAGCGCGTAGGTGCATGACATGTGTAATTATCTTTATTTCGGGGAAACAAAGCATGTGTCTTCTAAAGAAGATGTCAGATCGAGCACTAACTAGAAAGGATCGTGTAGGTATGCTTTAATACAATCTTCATAGTCTTTGGTCTGTTTTTAGTCTGGCACGCTGCCGCCTGCACTTTAGTAAGCAAACCTAATATTCCAGTCCCTCTTCAATGGATCAGAAGCTAGCGAAAATACATACGAGCACTTGGGTGCCACACCCTCTATATTCAAAAATAATTTAGTAATTCAAAAAAATAAAGAAAGGGAACTTTTTAGGGAATCAAACATGACCAAGTATTGCACTCGTATAAAAAGATTAAACAGGGAATGACTTTCATTATATCCGGGGTCAAAGATTTGCCAAAAACGCTAGATACAAATACTATTCATGCTATATTGTCGTCATAATTTTTTTTTTTTGCCCTGAGGTCAACGGGAATCATTTTTTGGCCAAACTTTTTATACGAGTATAATACTTGGTCATATTTGATTCCAAAAAAGTTCCAGGATTTTTGACTTTTTTTTTTGAATTACTAAATTATTTTTTAATATAGGGGGATGTTGCGCCCAAGTTCTCCTAATCCGCTTCCCAGAAGCTAGCCTTTTTTTCAGGTCTTTCTCGAAAGACAACTTAATAAGATAACGCTGGGTTTCAACGCGTGTTCCCTCACAGACACGCCAAATCTTTGTAAATACTTTGTGTTCTCTTCTTTGTTAATAAAAAGGCAGCGTTCATGCCGATTACTTGAAATAAAAACTTATAATCAAGTTATGTATGTTGCTACAGCCGCACACCTCATTAATATTCTTTAGTCATCTTCCAGATCCGCACACCCTCGCCTTTCCTATACATGCCGCAAAGCAGAGTACTCCATCCGTTTCCTTTTATCCACATATTAGGTTTGTTTGAAGTCAAACTTTTCGTAGTTTTTTTTCCGGGAAAACTTTCGATGTATTCATCAACTGTCAAAGTAGTACAAACATCAGAAGTAAAAAATACATCCAGGTCCGTAGACCACCTAGTGACGACTACAAGAACTGGAGCGAGCCGAAGGCGCGCCGCCGTCATCGCCCCTCCATCACCGGAGCCGGGCAAACTTTGTTGTAGTAGACAGTCGGGAAGTCGTCGTGCTAAGGCCCCAGAGAGCCAGCGCACCAGAACAGTAACCACCGTAGTTTGACCAAGTTTATACAAAAAAATTGTTAACATTCACAATACTAAATCAAATATAATTAGATAAATCATGGAATATATTCTTATATTATATTTATTCAGTATTGTAGATGTTAATATTTTTAACATAATTCCGGTCAAACTTTACAAAATTTGACTTCCGACAAATCTAATAGGCGGAGTAAAAAGAATTGGAGGGAGTACGTAACATTGAGGTGCGGTTGCGTGTACATGAATATGCTGTTTTGTAGTACTAGTTGTTAAAGGAAAAGTCGGTAGAAACAACCGACGCACGTGATAAACATGATTTTTTATGTTCATGATTGAAAACCGGATGGTGATACAAAGATAGTAAATATGTGGACGTTCTTTTTCCACCAGAAACGTATGATAAAGGAATGAAACATGGGTCGTTGTCGACCGTCGTGTTCCATGAGCCAGCCAGCCAGCCGCGTCTAACCGCATGCCAAAGAGAAACCTAATTCTGAACACGACCAGTGCAGAACGACGTTGATCTTCCTCCTTCCAGCGCCTGTTTTGCTAATTATTTGATGATTAGTTGCTGGCTAAATAGGCCAAGTTCCTTTTTGTTTTTGGAAAAGTCTGCTACTACGTAATTCGATTCCCTGGTAAGTGCAGCCACACATGGATGGGTCTTTCCCTTTCCATTCCGACCCTCCGGCCATTCCACTCTCCGACGACGACGACGACTCCAACGGTGAAGTTGATTAGGACGGAACGGAACGGAATGGAACGGATGGTGCACGCTGAGTCCACCTAACCTAAGAAAGTGAATGACGTGAGAGCTCATGTTCATCTGTCAAGCTCTCGGTAGTAGACTTTAGCCTGGCGTATGTGGCACTCGATCGTCGTCGCCGACGTTTGTCTCCTTCTTTCATGGTACTATATGCATCGTCGACCTGCCAATCAACTTTGTCTCTCTCCCTCCTCTGCTGGTGCTATTATTTCGCCGTGCCGTGCTTAATGTAATTTCTCCGTTGCTTTGGACGGCGATCGGTATCGATCGGCAGTGGTCGCTCTCGTCCAAGATGATGGGATCCTAACCTTCTCTACAAGTCTCAGTCATCAATCCAGAGTATGGTTCATATGCGATCCTGATACCGTCATATGATAGGACGATCCTACAAACTGAGTACTTTTTTTTTGTCTTGTACAATTTGAATACTACTCCCTCCGTTCACAAATATAAAATGTTTTGAGTTTTTTAGTATGGACTACATACAGATCGAAATGAGTGAACAAACACAATAAAATGCGTCTATATACGTCGGAATAAAAAATGTTAGAATATATTCTATAATAGTGAATGGAGGTAGTATTTTTTGATGTAAACCTTAGTTTGGAGTCACGACGGCTTGGTATAGGAAAAAATATATGTTTATTTCCGACAACGCTAGCATAATATTCCGATTAAGATGAACTAATCTAGGGCATCAGCTACAAGCTGAAGAACACTAAAAATATGCATGTTTGCTTTATTAGAGCATCTCCACTCGTCCCCCAGGACGCCGCCCAGGACGCCTTTTTAGGCTCGGGCGTAGGCTCGGCGACGCTTTTGGCTGAAAATCGGCCCAGCCACGCCCCCAGCGCCCCCCCCCCCCCCCAGGACGTTAAAATAGCGTCGGCGAACCCAGGCGAAATCCAGCGCGCTGGGGGGCTCTTGGGGGCGCCGGCGGAAGTTTCGGCGAATCGTGTCTCCCCACATGTCCTTTTTCTTGGCCCACTTAATCATTTCCCTCACAAACTTTTGGTTAGGGTGGGGTGTGGCTGGGAAGATGCCCTGCCCATGCACCATATTTCGGCCAGCGGAAGCATTTGGCCCCCCAAGACACCAACTTTTTTGGTTCGGTGGTGTTCTTGGGGCTCCAACGGCTGGAGATGCTCTTAGATTCTTCGTGTGCGTCCCATCATAAGCTACTGGTTCATTTTCAGGGGCACCTAGTTCAGTTTTCAGAAGACAACTTGATAAAGTTACACACTATAAAAGTAGCGTATGTTGGTAGAGCAGCTAGCACATAGTTCATCTTCCTTTAGGAACCAACCAGAAGTACCTTTTTATTATTCCTTAATTTTGCACTTTAGATATGAGCAGAAGGACTGAAGAGTACGGAAAAAGGAGAAAGAATATTGATGTGTTTACCCGCAAACTGTAGTACTACTCTAGATATGAGCAGCAGAGGGTTAATCACATGACCTTTCTCCACACTACAAGCTGCAGAGTAGTGGTACGTGCTCCATCGGGAAAAAAATGTTTTATTTTCCCCTTTAATTACTTTGCATGCAGATTAATCTACTACTGCATCCGTCTTGGTTTTACTAGTTCTTATCGTATTTTGGGTCAAAGTTTGATCATATATTTGACTAGCAAAATATTAATGCATTGTCACCGAATATTATATTGTTGGATTTGTATTTAAATGTAGTTTTCAATGATATTATTTTTGCTACGTCTAACATATATTTAATTAGTTAAAATCATGGTTGAAATATGATTCACAATACGAAGAAGGCTAGTAAACTAAGACGGATATCATAGTATCTATCTGGAGTGACTCAATCAGTGGAAAGGTGACACACGGCTTTTGTGTGTTGTTGATCATTCAATGGATGATTCCAGAAGAAGGAGAGAAAACAGAAGAAGAGTATATAGCTTAGTGCTGTCATGTCTTTTTCTCCTTGGACAATACATAGGCACATAGGAAAAATCAAAGTATTAGTAGGCGTATTATTTTACCATGCATCATGGCCATGCATGCATTTTTTTTTGTCTTGACAAGTTATGTAGCCAGCTAAAGCCATTATGTCCCTTGTCTAACATGGAGTCAGCTGTTCACTCTAGGTCGTCTTTGGTTGCCCGCGTTAGGCCCAACCAGACCCGCGCGGTAAGAAAATGAACCGTTTGGTTACATGCTTTCATGGTTTGGCCTACATCGCATGATGTTTAAAGCACCTCCCAGCCAGGCCCGCCAGGAACGTTCAAATCGGCAGTTTTTCCATAGCCAGGCCCGCGGGATGCACGTGGGCGGCGGCGGCTGCACGCAAGGAGCCACGCTAGAGAAGTCGCGTTGTTTCCCGAAACGCCGACAGTAATTACCCTCACCTTCCCTCACCGCTCTCCCCCTCTCTCTCTCTCCTCTCTTTCTTTCTCTCTCTCTCTCGCGCTCTCTCTCTCTCCACTCTCCCACTCTCACACCAGCCACGGCGATCAGTGGATTGGAGAACAGCAAGGCGACCACCGGCCTCCATCACCGCCATCAGGAACATCACCCACAACACTTCGGCAATGGCGGTACGCCCTATTTTCACATCCTCACTTACTATTTCGCATTCGATCCGCGTTTAGATTCGGTCCGTGTAATCCATCCGCGTTCTAGGGGAATGAGGAATCGGGGTAAATAGATATAGGATTGATCGGAACTTCTTCATGAGTCCTAAGTAGCGGGTTAATCTTACACAGTAGCTTCAAATCCTAGCCGCGGCGACGCTGGAGGCGCTTGGAGCGGCGGGGGCCCTTAGCCTTGTTGTTGTCCTCTGGCTGGACCATAGCATGCACCATCTCGTCATCCTCGCCGTCGTCCAGATCGATTGGCAAAGTACGGTGGCCTGGCTCCGGCGCCCTAACCATCACCTCTATGGCTTCTTCTTCCTCCTCCGGCTCCAGAGCGATGACCTCCGGTGCCACCAACGTCCTAGTCTAGAAAGTTGCGACGTGCTGGTCTTGAGGAGCCATGTACTCCCTGTACTTGGCTCATCTTGCCCTCTGTCCAGCATCGCCGGAGTCTGACTGATTCATTGCCCAGCGCATGATGTCGACTGACATAGCGACCTTCACTGGGTCAGGAATCAGCGTCTTCAACTTCTGCGTCGTTGCCTTCTTCACCATAGTGTCTGCCTCCTTGTGCATGTCTTCGATGTTGGTGAAGTTCGAGCACACTTCCATGGTGTTCTCGAACTTGGTGCGGTTACCGAGCGAGCACCCGAGGAAGAATTCCCTCCATCCAATGCCCCAGGGGAATGAGTTGGGGTTGGAGTTCATGGCAATGGAGAGGTGGAAGAGGAGTGAGAGTCAGAGAGGGTTAATTGAGTGCGGTGTTGGGTAAGAGTCGTGAGCGTTTGGGTGGGTAAATATAGGGGGTTGGACGATAGGATTTAATGTCGATCATCCTTTGAACTTTGTGCTCTTCATAATCCAGATCGAGACGGAGAACAAGGGCAAGGATGTTGTGCCGGCAATGGAGAAGGGCAATGAGGTGGTGCCGCCCTCGGAGGAGGTGCCGCCCACGGACTACGATGTGGTACTGGAGTAGCCCCGCAGCGGCAAGCGCCGGAACTACGGGCACTACCATGAGGAGGGTGGGCCAACTCACTTTTGCAAGGTGATCATTGCCCCGAAGCTGAAGTGCATGCCTATGCCCCTAGACTTCACGAAGCACTTACCGACCGTGCCGACGGAGTTCAAGCTAAAGACAAACACCGGCTGTGCATGGAGGGTCACTGTCTGGATGATGAACGGCCGGGTCACCCTCTATCAGGGTTGGGCCCCCTTCGCCGCCGTCCACCAGATCAAGATTGGGTACATGGTGACCTTCAAGTTGCTGACTCCCGACACCCTGAAGGTGATCGACGACGACGGCATTGAAGTGGTGACCAAGTGCGGGAGGCACGACGACGCCTTCGCCGTGAACGTCTAGGAGAGCTCTCTGTTGCGCGTGCTAGTTTGGTTAGGACTATGTCCTACTGGTTCGGTTGAAAACTGCTTAGTTTATGTGTCGTACTATGTTTGAGAACTGCTTGATTTGGTTTAAACTTATGTTTATATGCTATCTATTTGTGTGTCATTGGTTTGTTCCGCCTGCCTAGTATGCTGGTAACCTCACCAGCTCCACGATGAGGCTACCAGAAAACACGCGTTGCATGTAACCAAACACTATGGCTTGTGTTTCCGCCTAAACAAGCGGGCAACCAAACAGCCTACCTTTCGTTTCGCCCTACACAGGCTAGAGGGCATGCAAGCAACCAAACAACATGCATATGGTTACCTCCTTTTATTGATCCGGTATTGGAACAGAAAAGAGTATCCCGCACCTATTTCCCCAGAGGTGATCCTGGGTTATCGAACCCACGAGAGGAAGATTCCCTTGAAGCGATGGTCTCTAGCAAGCTTTTGTCAAAGTGTCAAATCCAGCTTTTGACCGGATCAGCAAGCAAATAGTGATTCAAACACTTATAATAAAAAGAGGTACGGGTATGAGGTATTATGCTTACAACCTTGTATTTGCGCTGGGATCAAATAAGATATTAGTTTGTGCGCTGGAAGTCACCCGTCGAGTTGTGCTTGTTACGGATCGAAGGTGGGGGATGTGTCCAAATAACATCTTGACCGGCACGAGTCCTGCATCAAGAATTAGTTGTCCTACCGCAGGCCCTATCCGTTGCGCGGGGTTGCCTCGATAATTAAGATAATGAAATCAGACAAGAGCTTTGGGTGTTTAATGACTACACCTCATTTCTCCCCAAGGATATGATCCATGTTACCCTACTGAACCTTACTGTCACCGGTGTTCTGTATAACACTTCACGGTCTCCTCGCTCCTAGCCTCATCGATGCTCGATCTCCATGATCCTGGGTACCTGCAGGGATGAAGATCGCGGACAAGACAAGAGACATCTTCACGAAACAATTTTATTTCACACATACGGGACATTATGTCAAAGTCTTCCATTGATCCCCTCAACAAATACCTCGGGTTGCAAGGCCTATGCCTCAACCCATACCTTACCGAACTACTCACACATGGAGATCAGATCGCGTGAAGAAAACATTGAAGAACACAACTTGAGATTGATTGATTGCAATATGTCTTACAATGGATGCGTTGTGCGATGCACGATTACAAGTATGAATGAGATGGAAAAACACTATGGTGGTGGTGGAGATGGCTATGGTGATGGAGATGGCGGCGGCTAGGGTTTGCGGATGATGATGAAGAAGAGGTTCTAGCTTCTGTGCTCGTCTCTTTGCTCGCCGTTCCGTGGACACCCATATTGACCCCTATACCCACACGAATGAATATTCGAGTGAACCTCCAGTTGCCGTGTGCTATTCCTGTTGCTTCGCGATATGTTACAAATACCCGAGGTGAGAAACATCGGCATCCTCGTGGATCAACACTTGTCCACAATGCCAGTTACCTCGTTGCCGGTTTTGTTCTCTTTTCTCGTTTCTGTGTTTCGGCATCCCTGTGATCAAATCACACTTGTGTCTGGCCAGACGATGATGGATACCGTAACACCGAGAGGGCCCAGAGATATCTCTCCATCGTCGGAGGAGCAAATCCCAATCTTGAGCTATCAAGTTACTTGACATACCTTTCCATGAACCCATAAGCCGCCGTAATAGCCACCCATTTACGGATGACGTTTAACAAACCCCAAAGTTCATGAAGCAAGCATGAAGAAACTCGACACCCTCATGGTCTAAGGAATTACACAAACATTAACTTCTCTGTGTTATTAACCATTAACTTATGACGAATGAATCTCATAGCATAACATCAATCGGGTCGATTCAACACAAGTGTTCTACTAACATTGTGCCCTCAAAGTTGCGGGCATAGTCATGCCCATGATCAGGAAAGCAGAACCATCATGCAACACTTGAGCTAGTCTTAGAGGCCAGACTAGGAATACATTTTACCGTTTATTATTCCACACGTGCATATGAGTCTTCCTTCAAGCCTCGTGGTTATTGCAGACTCGAGAACCATAGCAGTTATAGCATGGAACATAAACATAATTATGATCATGGAGATAAATAATAACATTTGTTATTGCCTCTAGGGAATATCTCCTACACCCACTTCCTAGTTCGGACGATCATAGCCTATCTTTTTTCAGGTGCGCCTCACATAGCTAGTCCCTTTCTACAAAAACAACTTAATAAAGCTACCCATTTATACAAGTACTGTGTTGGTAGAGCATCACTTAATCTTTCTTTAGGCATCAACTACAATTTCTCTTTTTTTCTTTCTTTCACAAGTTCTCGAAATAGGCTTTCGCCCCGTTATATAAATAAAGCCATCACCACGTTCGTACAACAAATTCAAGTGCAATCAAATAAAATAGCCGGCTGGGGCAACAACACAAACCCAAAGAAAGCACAAAAGAAAGGGGGGAAAAGGACCACCAAGTGGTCGGCATCTCAAGAATCCTGCGGCGAGGCTAGTCGGGAGCGGCAACAGTCATCGCATCCATCATAAGGCCCAGCCGATCGCGATCACACTGCCTAGACAACGGTGCCAGTGCCGACTCGAGGTTGCGGGCCGCTGCCCGCAAGGCTGCGTTCTCAGGGAGCATCGGCACGCGACCCTCCACACGAGACCTAGTACGGCTAAGGCGTACGCTCTGGCGGTAGGCGGCAGGCGAAGACAGAGTCGGGCAGTGGGGAGTGCGACCCTTGGGGCCAACCATAGGAGTGTCAGCGCGGGCCGTGGTCAGCCCCAGCATAGGCGGCGCCGGAGAGTCACGTACCATGGCCGGGGACCCCAAGGCTAGTGAAGATGGGAACCGTGGCGACCGGGAGTAGCATTACCACAAGCGGGAGGGGGGGCGACTGTGGGCGAACGTCCATCGCCACACTCAGAGAATCCTCCTCCTCATCGTCGGTCTGGCCGAGGGCGACCTGACAGATAGAACCGACGGAGGCTTGATAGCCAGGATCATAGGTACAACAAGCGAAGATGAACTAGTGCAGACGCAGTGGGGGTGGCCCCTGAGGGGAGGCGATGGTGCTGCTCGGAGTGAAAGACATATATATTCGGGGGTCGAGCACTCAGGTTGTCCTCCCCGTTGGAAGAGGACTCCTCGGAAGTAGAGTCCCCCCCCCCCAATCGCCCTCTGAGCCTGGAGGAGCAGACAAGGGGCGGCAAGCACACCTCCTCCATGCCCTCCAGGTCCAGCTCAAAGGACAACCTACGCCTTGCCGCCTATTCTTAGTTCTTACTATTGATGTTATTATAGATTTAGCCATAGACCGGAGTGCCTATTATTGTTTAGAATAAAGTAAAATTAAAAGCAAGATACGAGCAACAAATATTTGATTACTTGACCTTTTCAAGCACTCGGGTGCATCTGCACCCGAGGTGAACAGTAAATTCATTTAAAATAGTAAAGAATTTTAAAAAAAATCTGATTTTTTTTTGTGATGCTAGATGCTCGTGTGCATGAAGTCCATGCCAAATTTCTTGGAGTTCGGACATTTCAGTAGCTCTTAGCAAAAATGACAAATTTGGGGTTGTAAGAAAGTTTACTATTCACATGTTGTTTTGAATGATTTTGTCTTTTTTTGCAATTAGCTCCTCAGATTTCCGAACAAGCTGAAATTTGGTACGAACACTAGTACAAAACAGGGCATTGGTCCAGGCCAGATCAGAGCAATAGTCCCGGTTCTGTTACGAACCGGGACTAATGCGTGCATCAGTCCCGGTTCGAGCGGCCAGGACGCCGGCCGGGCCTCGGCAGGCACCAGTCCCGGTTCGGCTGGGACCTTTTGTCCCGGTTCTAGCCACCAACCGGGACTAAAGGGCCTCGCTCCTAGCGCAACCCCTTTAGTCCCGGTTGGTGTCTGGAACCGGGACTAAAGGTCAGTCTTCAGTCCCGGTTCTAGCCACGAACTGGGACTAAAGAGATGCCTATATATATGCTCTCCCCTGCCCGCTCACTCCTCTGTTTTTTGGCCGGCCGGTGTGGGAGGTGTGTGCTGCTCTGCTCTCACCTCCTATGCACATGAGGTGTTCGATGAAATGCCCGAGTCACACTTAAGCTTTCTCCTCTCCAAGCTCGACCTCCCAGCTCCATTTTTCCCAAGATTTGTCTAGGTTTGGCGGTGCACCAACTACACAAGTGTTCTAAAAGGTTAGCAGCTTCATCGTTTCATCTCTCACTGCTAGTTTAGCTCATTTCAAATGTTGTAGAAGCAGAGTGGTTTGTGGGTTTTAGTGGAGGAGTGTATGTGGGAGTTCTTTTGATTTAGATGCACAATTTGAGCTGAAATTAACTTCTTAGAGTCTGCACATATGTAGGGTGCCGTCCCCGTCCCCGTCCTCACTGCCGTCGATCGCCCGCGCTGATCTCGTCGACGGCACCACCGTGGTGAGCCTCTTGTTCCTATCTTCTTTTCAAAAGAAAAAAATTCTTACTTGTATGATTTAGATAGATACTTGTATAATTTTCTTACTTTTATTATTGTTTGTTATTATATAGTGCCATGACTTTGGTATCCGCCCCCGTCGGCCCTCGTCCTGTTCTATGATTCGGATGTGGTATATTATCTTTATGATCGCATTGCGCTTGAAGATTAGAAAGATTAGAAAGTATGCCATTCATAATGAGGCTTGGTATCATTATGCCGTTGGATCAATTGTTACCTTAGTTGCGATTATGATCGCATTTGTTGTTGTTTTTCATAGTTTCAATGTATGTTTTAATTAGATGCTCTAGAGAGCTATATGTTGTTCTATGAGAACTATATATGTATGAACTTTATGTATTTATTTTTTCAGTAATAACATTTGATCACTACTGTACTTTGGTTTTAATGTGATGATGAACTTGTATTAATTTAGTCACTTCTCTATTCATGATGTTCTGTAATGGTTTTTGATACACTTAATTATATAATGCACGCAGATGAACCGGCAATGGATGTACGGTGACCGACGCACCTCCGAGTATCTTGAGGGCCTGCATAAATTTCTCGAAGTGGCTGAGGCAAACAAGCAGAATGGTTTTATGTATTGTCCATGCCTTGTCTGTGAGAATACGAAGGATTACTCTAACTTGAAAACCCTTCACGTCCACCTGCTTGAGAAGGGTTTCATGCCACACTATAATGTTTGGACCAAGCACGGAGAAAGAGGGGTTATGATGGAAGACAACGAAGAAGAAGAGGATGATGACAACTATCCCCCTGAATACGGTGATACTGCAATGGGGGAAGCTGAAGATCAAGAGGAACCAAACGATGTGCCCGATGATGATCTTCGCCGGGTCATTGTTGATGCAAAGAGACAATGCCAAAGTGAAAGGGAGAAGTTGAAGTTCGATCGCATGTTAGAGGATCACAAAAAAGGGTTGTACCCAAATTGCGAAGATGACAACACAAAGCTCGGTACCACACTGGAATTGCTGTAATGGAAGGCAGACAATGGTGTATCTGACAACGGATTTGGGAAGCTACTGAAAATAATGAAGAAGAAGCTTCCAAAGGATAACGAATTGCCCGACAGTACGTACGAAGCAAAGAAGGTTCTATGCCCTCTAGGATTGGAGGTGCAGAAGATACATGCATGCCCTAATGACTGCATCCTCTACCGCGGTGAGTACGAGGATTTGAACGCATGCCCGGTATGCGGTGCATTGCGGTATAAGTTCAGACGAGATGACCCTGGTGATGTTGAGGGCGAGTGCCCCAGGAAGAGGATTCCTGCCAAGGTGATGTGGTATGCTCTTATAATACCACGGCTGAAACGTCTGTTCAGAAACAAAGAGCATGCCAAGTTGATGCGATGGCACAAAGAAGACCGTAAGAAAGACGGGAAGTTGAGAGCACCCGCTGACGGGTCGCAGTGGAGAAAAATCGAGAGAAGGTGGGGGGACTTTGCAGGTGACGCAAGGAACGTATGGTTTGGTTTAAGTGCAGATGGCATTAATCCTTTTGGGGAGCAGAGCAGCAATCATAGCACCTGGCCCGTGACTCTATGTATCTATAACCTTCCTCCTTGGTTGTGCATGAAGCGGAAGTTCATTTTGATGCCAGTGCTCATCCAAGGCCCTAAGCAACCCGGCAACGACATTGATGTGTACCTAAGGCCATTAGTTGAAGAACTTTTACAGCTGTGGAGTGGAGAAGGTGTACGTGTGTGGGATGAGCACAAACAGGAGGAATTTGACCTACATGCGTTGCTGTTTGTAACCATCAATGATTGGCCTGCTCTTAGTAACCTTTCAGGACAGACAAACAAGGGATACCACGCATGCACCCACTGTTTAGATGATACCGAAAGTATATATTTGGACAAATGCAGGAAGAATGTGTACCTGAGACATCGTCGATTTCTTTCGACCAACCATCTCTTAAGAAAGAAAGGCAAGCATTTCAAAGGTGAGGCAGATCACCGGAAGAAGCCCGCCCTCCGTATTGGTGATGCCATACTTGATATGGTCAAGGATTTACAAGTAATCTATGGAAAGGGTCCTGGCGGACAATCTGTTCCGAATGACGCTGAGGGACGCGCACCCATGTGGAAGAAGAAATCTATATTTTGGGAACTACCCTATTGGAAAGACCTAGAGGTCCGCTCTGCAATCGACGTGATGCACATGACGAAGAATCTTTGCGTGAACCTGCTAGGTTTCTTGGGCGTGTATGGGAAGACAAAAGATACACCGGAGGCACGGGAGGACCAGCAACGTGTGCACGAAAAAGATGGCATGCATCCAAAGCAGTATGAAGGTCCTGCCAGCTACGCTCTTACCAAAGAAGAGAAGGAAATCTTCTTTGAATGCCTGCTCAGTATGAAGGTCCCGTCTGGCTTCTCGTCGAATATAAAGGGAATAATAAATATGGCAGAGAAAAAGTTCCAGAACCTAAAGTCTCATGACTGCCACGTGATTATGACGCAACTGCTTCCGGTTGCATTGAGGGGGCTTCTACCGGAAAACGTTCGATTAGCCATTGTGAAGCTATGTGCATTCCTCAATGCAATCTCTCAGAAGGTAATCGATCCAAAAACCCTACCAAGGTTAAAGAATGATTTGGTGCAATGTCTTGTCAGTTTCAAGCTGGTGTTCCCACCATCCTTCTTCAATATCATGACGCACGTCCTAGTTCATCTAGTCGACGAGATTGCCATTCTGGGTCCTATATTTCTACACAATATGTTCCCCTTTGAGAGGTTCATGGGAGTCTTAAAGAAATATGTTCGTAACCGTGCTAGGCCAGAAGGAAGCATCTCCATGGGCCGGCAAACAGAGGAGGTCATTGGGTTTTGTGTTGACTTCATTCGTGACCTTAAGCCGATTGGTCTCCCTCAATCGCGGTATGAGGGGAGACTGACTGGAAAAGGCACGCTAGGAGCGGATTCAATAATATGTAGGGACGGGCATTCTTGGGCTCAAGCACACTACACAGTTCTACAGAATTCTACCTTGGTGACCCCGTATGTCGATGAACACAAGAATATTCTGCGCTCCAAACACCCGGAGCAGTGTGACGACTGGATTACATGTGAACACATCAGGACTTTCGGCAGTTGGTTGCAAACACATCTCATGGGTGACAACATTGTTGGAGATGAGCTGTACTCGTTGGCCAGGACACCATCTTCGACTGTATTGACTTACCAAGGGTACGAGATAAATGGGAATACATTTTACACGATCGCCCAAGATCAAAAGAGCACCAACCAAAACAGTGGTGTCCGCTTTGATGCAGCAACCAACAGGGGAAAGGACACATATTATGGTTACATAGTGGACATATGGGAACTTGACTATGGACATGATTTTAAGGTCCCTTTGTTTCGGTGCAGATGGGTCAATCGGTCAGGAGGCGGGGTACAGGTAGACCCGCAGTACGGAATGACAACAGTGGATCTCAACAATCTTGGGTACACAGACGAACCATTCGTCCTAGCCAATGATGTGGCGCGGGTTTTCTATGTGAAGGAAATGTCTACCAAACCGAGAAAAAGAAAAGATAAGGAAGCGAATACATCATACGATGAGCCAAAGCGCCACATAGTTCTTTCAGGGAAAAGAGACATCGTGGGAGTGGAGGGTAAGACAGACATGTCTGAAGATTATGAAAAGTTTCATGAAATTCCTCCCTTCAAAGTGAAGGCTGACCCAAGCACCCTGTTAAACGATGAAGATTATCCATGGTTACGGCGCAATAAGCAAGGGACACACGCGAAGAAAAAGTGAAGAGTTTCTCTCCACAACTATTCTGATGATGGCTTTGATCTAGAATATCACTGCAGTTACATGTCAAGAAATGAAATGCCTTTGTAACATATGAGTTTAATCCGAAACCGTGATACTTCGAAAAAGATTGTCCATTTTGTACACGATGTGCATCCAGTTTTTGCCGTAACCCTCTCAACTTTTTAGCACATGCTATGTGGGTGAAATGATGATACCATGCCAACTTTCAACCTTTTCAGAGTTTATTTGTACTGCTTTTCAATTTCAGGTTCATTTAGCTCAAAGAATGAATTAATATCAAAAAGAATGAATCAAAAAGCTTTTATAAAACTCTAATAGCAAAAAGAATGAACTAAAAAGCTTTCGTAAAATTCTAATAGCAAAAAGAATGAACTAAAAAGAATCAATTAAATATAATATTTTTCAATAGCAAAAAGAATCAACTAAAAATAATCAAATAATATTAACTAAAATTATCAAAGTATTTATTTGTTAAAAACTTTAATAGTAAAAGAATTTTCATAAAGTATTTTTTGTTACAAACTTTAATAGAAAACTAAAAAGCTTTTATAAAACTCTAATATCAAAAGGAATCAACTAAAAATAATCAATAAAAAATAAAACTTATGCAACTAAAATTATATAAAATTTATGCAACTAAAATTATATAAAATTTATGCAACTAAAATTATATAACTAAAAATAACATATGCAAAAAATAACATAAAAAATTTAAAAACATAACGTATGCAAAAAATAAAAAAAAGGCCCACCTACTAGTCACCACGGCCTGCATACGACTAGAAACAAAAAAAAAATAAAGGAAAAAAAAAATTAAAAAAAATGCCGCCTACTGGGCCACCACGGCCTGCATACGACTAGAAACCCAACCCGCTAGTTGGGCCAGGATGCAGGCCCGCAGCAGGCCCAGTAGGCGCACAGGCAGAGAGAGTGCGTTTAGGCCCGTAGGCCTGCATTAGAGAGGAGCTCGAGAGGGTTGGCGCAACCGCGCTTATAAACCACTCTCGACGCCTCTCAGCTAGCGAGGTGGGACTAAACATCCACCCGCCCGACGCCGTGCCAACCGCAGGCCTTTGGTCCCGGTTCGTGGCTCCAACCGGGACTAAAGGCCCCCCTTTAGTCCCGGTTGGAGCCACGAACCGGGACCAAAGGTCTTTGCTTCCCGCCCTTTGGGCTGCTAAAATTTACCTTTGGTCCCGGTTGGTGGCTCGAACCGGGACTAAAGGGGGGGCTATATAAGCGCACACTTAGGAAATTTCCAATCCCCATCTGCAGTTCCCCCGACGACCCCGCCAGGCTGCCCGAGCTCGCCATCGACGCCCTCGCCGTCAGGCTGCTCCACCTCGCCGTCGACGCCCTCGCCGTCGGGCTGCTCCACCTCGCCGTCGACGCCCTCGCCGACGCCCTCGACGCCCTCTGCCCCGACGCACGCCCTACCCCGACGCCGGTGCCGCTCCCCGCGCCCCTGCCCTACCCGACGCCGCCGCGCCCCTGCCCCTGCCCCAACGCCGCTCCCAGTAAGCCCCCCCTTCCCCCCGCCCCTGTCCTGCCATGACGCCGCCGCCGCCGCCGTCCCAGCTGCTCTGCTTGCCGCGCCGCCGCCCCTGCTCTGCTTTTTTTTTGTTCATAGAATTTTTTTTGTCCATTGATGTATGTATGGATGGTGTATGTATGTATATGCAGATGTATGGATGATCCATGGATGTATGCATTGATGTATGCTTTTTTTTGTTCATAGAATTTTTTTTGTCCATTGATGTATGCTTTTTTTGTTCATATTAAGTTTACTAAGTTTACTAAGTTCATGATGATCTTGCTAAAACTCATAGTAAGTTTACTGAGTTTTACTTTGCCTAAATCGGGGAGAGGCAACTTTACTAAATGTTCATGATTTTTTTTGTTCATACAATTTTTTTTTGTACATAGAAATTTTTTTTGTTCAAAGAAATTTTTGTTCATGATGATCTTGCTAAAACTCATATTAAGTTTGAATATATGAGCAATGATGTATGGATGATCCATGGATGTATGCATATTGTTTTTCTATATCGGGGAGAGGCAACTTTACTAAATGGGCATGATGATCTTACTAAGTTTTACTTTGCCTAAATCGGGGAGAGGCAAATTTACTAAATGGGCATGATGATAATGAAATTTACTAAGGTTAATTATGGGAGAGAGGGAGTAACAACTCATATATTCAAAATTTACTCCCGGTCCGCTCGCCCGACCAACCGATCTGGAGGTCACCCAAACCCTAGAAGAAAGAGCGTTGTCGATCTCCTACCCCCTCCCGCCCCTACCCGTTTGTCGAAGGTGGCAGGTGGGGTCTTATATATAACGCTACAACAATAATATCATATCGAACTGTTGTTATGTATAATACTATTGACGTCTAATGTCAAGTTAACAAATTCTGTTCCATTAAAACATAACCCCGATAACTTCGACATGAGGGGGGGGGGGGTAGTTAAAACATAACCCCGATAACTTCTTCATGAGTGGGGACGTCGGACATGCATGAGAGAGGCGGTCCGCAAAGTATCCTCTCTCGAAAGTATAACCCCCAATAACTTTGCATGATGTTTGCGACTAATCCATTGCTCATATATGCATATGATTCCTTGTTGTGATTAGCTAGGTCTATGTTTGCCACTAATCCATCTCTCATGGTTGTATATTGCCATGTTGTAATATTTGCAGAAACTATGGACAGAGACTTAGAAAAACAAGAGTTGTTGGGGGATATAATCCGCAACGAAGGTGATATCACCTTGTCGTTTCTCAACGACATCGATGGTCAGGAAGGAGATCATGACGGCTCCGGTGATCGAGTGGAGGAGGAAGGAGATCATGACGGCTCCGGTGACCGAATGGAGGAGGAAGGAGATCATGACGGCTCCGGTGACCGAACGGAGGAGGGAGCCTTAACTGTTGCAAAGTACGGCGAGGTATATATACATATATTAATTAAGCCTCTGCTGACTTGATGCATTAATTGTTTTGTATGTACATATATTAACGCTTCTTTCTTCTTTTAATTAGCCCTCCGGATCGAGCCAAACTTCCGTAAGGAGACGAGGCCCGAAGAAAAGGTTGCGCCAGGATGAAAGGTTCACGATCGAAGAAGTCGGTCGAGATGGCCAACCGATTGCTCCCAAGCGGAGCAGGGACACATTTATACATCAGTGCGGAGTGGTTGTTAGGGACATCGTCCCGATCAGCATCCAAGAATGGAATAAGAAGAAGGACCCTGAAGTTTCTTATGTCCAGGATAGACAGAAAGATGATCTTTGGACCTTGCTGATGACAAATTTCAGCCTACCACCAGAGGCGGATCCGAATAAGGTCAAGGCGTTTGCTCTTAAGAAGATGGCAGAACTATTCAAGAACTGGAAGAAAGATTTGAACAAAAAGTTTGTCGAGAAAGACAAGACTCCAGAATTCACCGGTGCATATGAGAAGATAAAAGATCACTGGCCCGCATTTGCGGCCCACAAGAAATCGGACAAGGGCAAGCAAAGGTCAGCGACAAATAAGCTAAATGCTACAAAGAAGAAGTATCACCATGTTACGGGGTCAGGTGGCTACAGCAAAGCCCGGCCTACGTGGGACAAAGCTGAGCAAGACCTGCTTGCTAAAGGGGTCCAACCAGCGACATTGCACTGGCCAGATCGGTCAAGGACTTGGTTCTTCGGGGTTGGGGGAACTTTGGACCCAGACACAGGGGAGTGTGTTTGGACGAAAGCTCAACTTGCAATACCCGTCAAGAAGCTTGAGGAAGCAATCCAGGCAGCGCAGGAAGGGAGGTTACATCCCGACAGAGAGAATGATGAGCTGACACAGGCCCTTGGGAATCCTGAACACCCTGGACGAACACGAGGCACATCAGGCTCCGTTCCGTGGGTGTATGGGTTTCCCGACAACGCTGGTTATAGAAGCCGAGAGAGAAAGAAGAAAGCGGAAGCAAGCGAAATGCAGAATATCAATGCAAGATTAGCGAAACTAGAGGAACTTGAGAGCCAGCGAGCTACCGGCCAACCATCTCAGCGGCACGAAGATCCTTCCTTCGACACTGCCCCAGAAGCTACCCCACCATCTCAGCGGAGAAGCAGCGTGGCTTCCACGGAGCTCCTTCAGCCTGATATCACGGCTCCTCGCTACCCCGTGGATAGTATCACGCAGGCTGAACATTGTGTGCTAATGGCGAAATGCCAGAACCTGACCTTGAAGGCGGCGGTCGGCTCTGTTTTACCTCCTCGAACTGAGGGAACTTTCCATTGTCGTCCGATTCCACATGGCTATGCTATTGTCATGGTGGATGAGATAATGGCGGGATTTGAGGGGCTGGAGCTTGACTACCCTACATGTGAAGGGGAGGATCTTCTAGAAAATGCCTTAAGGAGTACCTGCCTATGGAGAAAGGAGTACATCAAGCTTCCAAACTGGACGCCGCCTCAGCAGACGCAGCCGGATCCTCAGCAGACTCCTCCTCACAGTCCAGTTGTGCTATCTCCGCTGCCTGAGTCGTCTCTGGCGCGTCATCCGTCTTTGCCGCCTTAGCGGACTCTAACGGGGGAGGCCCCTCAGCAGAATCCTCCTCCGCCTCAGCTATCTCCGGCGCGTCAGCCGTCTCCGCCGCCGCAGCTGTCTCCGGCGCGTCAGCGGTCTCCGCCGCCTCAGTGGGCTCCGGTGCGTCAGCAACAGCGGAAGAGAGCCGCCGCCGCTCCGGCGACTAGCAGTACAAAAGGCGGGAAGAAATTCAAATATGGTCCAAGCCTCAGGGTTCCTCCAAAGTTACCATATGAGAGGACTGACGAGGAAAACAAGGACATCAGTGCTGCCGAAGTGCAGGCCCATTTTGAACGGAAACGTCCACCTCCGAAGGAAACAATAGATCCGGTGAAAGCGAAGCGCACTCTGGATGCCCTTAAGCGACCACCACCGCCTCCGCCGCAATCCAACTATGACCGATGTATTGAAAAGACATATGATGAAGCGCGGCGGTCGGGAAGTACTGCCAGTGCTTCAAGACGAAGAAGTGGGAAAACAATTCCCCAGCTCGGCGAACAGGAGAAGCAATCGTGCCCCCCGCTCAAGGTGTCTAGCGATATCGCTAATCATCCGGGGCTACTGCCCGGTACCACTCTTGGTGATTACGTGGGCGATGATGTACAGTTTGAAACGGCTGAGGTAGTAAAGATCTTTAGATACGAGCACGGGAAGCCTCTCGTCAAACCTGATCATCCTCCTCTAACAACGATGATGCGAAGATTGCATGAGTGGTACTTGGAAAGCTGCAGGAAGAATGGGTCCGATAGTTTGATGGTGAGAATTAAAGATGAGCACGACCTCATTGGAGTCGACCTGATGCCTGTTGAATTTGTGGAGTTATTTCAGTTATTCAATCAAGTGGCCCTCGACAAACAAATCATGACTTGCTACTGTCTGTAAGTATTACTTCTGTAATTAAGTCTCTAGCTCAGCTCGTTCATTGCATGTATATATAATTATCCTCACTATATTATGCAGATTGAAGATCGTCGAATGCCCAAAAAGACAAATCTATGACATTGGGTTCATTAGCCCAAATACCGTAAATGAATGGACGGTACAAAACAATGTTAAAGAAACCGAGGAAAACTTGCTAAAAGCGTTCCTTCGACATCAAAACAAAAGGGAAATACTCTTTCCTTACAACTTCAAGTGAGTGTTACTGTCTTCTGCATATTCAGTTTCGCTTACTCGAGGTTAAGTACTGTAATTGATGAGTTATGCGTGCGCAGGTTCCACTATATTCTGCTATCCATTAAGCTTGACGGGGGAGTAGTAACTGTCTTAGACTCGAGACGTAAAGATCCCAAGGATTATGCGGACATGACTGCAATGCTCTAGAAGTAAGTTCAATCAATACCGGGACCATATCGGCAACTTTCGTTCATTTCCTGATATCAAGTAATCATTTTCTTTGCCTGGCAGGGTTTGGAAACAGTTCACCGGACAGGTTCCGGGTCTGAAGAACGAGCTGCGATTTACACACCCTAAAGTAAGTAGTACTAGCTAGTTCCGCGCATCTCTCATTGATTCTAGTTTCATCAATACCATTATCGTGCTTGATTATCAGTTTGATTGAACTCTATTCTCGTAAAGTTCTTGTGGCAGGAACCCGGGAATAATTTATGTGGATACTACGTTTGCGAGTACATTCGCCACAGGACCTCTGAGCGGGGCAGATCTGAAGAACAATTTGAAGTATGTAAACAATATTCACAATTTTATTTTATTACCATCAATTGTGTTGAGTTTCATTCATATATATGTATTGACCCCCTTCTTTAAATTAGATCTGGCAGATGCGGGATGAACTCCTACCACATGATCGCATACGAGCAATTCAAGAGGAATTGGTGGGATTCTTTCTTGACCACATCATACATGAAAAGGGAGAATACCATGCGGAAATTCAATGGGAGTTTGGCGCTTGATGATGTCAGGGATGTTATATTGTATATATGTAGTAGCGCCGGATAGATTTACGAAAACTTGTTGTTCGACCAAGCACGAAGAAAGAGAGGTCACTTCTCTCTGTATATGTTCATGACGATCTTGTGTAATTAATGGTTTTCTTCATTTGCTTACTAGCTAGCGTCGAGTTCTCTCTATATGTAGTAGCTAGCGTCGACCAAGCACGGAGAAAGAGAGGTCACTTCTCTCTATTAGCTAGCTAACACCATATGAAATCCCTAAACCATCCAAAACCCCTAAACCCCCCCCCCCCTTCAAAAAAAAAAACCAACGTCTGCGAGCTGCTGACGCGTTGCTGCCTTTTGGTCCCGGTTGGTGTTACCAACCGAGACTAAAGGTCCTCCTGCCTGAGTGCTGCGCAGCGGCCACGTGGAGACTCTTTAGTCCCGGTTGGTGTTACCAACCGGGACTAAAGGTCCTCCTGCCTGGGCGCCCCACAGCGGCCACTTGGAGCACTTTTGGTCCCGGTTCGTAGGCCAACCGGGACTAAAGGTTTTAGGCATTAGTCCCGATCGTTTTGTCCCGGTTCAGAACCGGGACTAAAGGCCCTCTGGAACCGGGACTAAATGCCCTTTTTCTACTAGTGGAAGATCATGCATTGAAACATATTCCACCTAAAAAAATTCAGAATTTTTTGAACTTTTGTAGTAGTTTTTTTGAATTTATTGTTCACGGGGTGCAGAGTCTGGGCACCGAATTAAATATCCGAGAAAAAGAAAAGAAATACAAGCTGCAAAGCAGTTGGACGCAGTAGGACGTACTCCAATGTTTTGGACTCAACTGAAGAACCGATCGACCGACCACCTCACTGGTCCATCGAGCCAGAAGAAATACTGTACGAGTAATTTTTATTTACTTTAATTACTATACTATATATGTACTCTTTCCCATCAAAATTACTAAGTACTCTGCGTCCAGATTAATCTAGCTAGAGTGACTCGATACATGTAGGGCTTCTGTGTAGTTCGTCCGTCCAAAATCATGATTCGAGAAGCGCGGAAAGAACTACAGATATATTTTTTCATGGTGATGGCCATGTTTTGACAAATAAAATGATATCGGACGGGTTATGTGTGCGACCGTTTCTACTGACCTGGATGACCAAGCAAATCTTGCGCGTTCGTAGGCATGGTTGGACGGCCGAGAGCTCCAATTCGCTGTAGGTAAACCTCACTGTTTTGTACTCCCTCTGTCCCACAATATAAGACGTTTTTACAAGCTAACGTAGCTTGCAAAAACGTCTTACGTTGTGGGACGAAGGCAGTAATATCTGTCTTTTGTCTAGGGTAAACAGCTCTTTTTTTTTTTTGCCAGAATATATATTTTCCCTTAGCCTAGCCTGACTGACACAGGTCAAGCGGCAACCGCACGTACGGGCCTCGAACGGTGGCTGATGCAGCTGACGTGATGCGCTTGAATGAGCAATAATTAAAATCACCCGCTTGCGAATAAAAAACGAAATGGTTGGACGGAAATATATGAAATCCAAATATCGGCCGGTGCCGACCACCGTGAGCGCGCGCAGGAGTTTGCAAGTCTTCGGTCGTGGACAATTTCTTTATATCGCAGGTTACTTGCGGCCAAATTATTTCAAAGTGTATACGAGTAGTACAGTACAAAAAATAATACTCCCTCCGTTCCAAAATATAGTGCGCCCGCGCTTCCCGAGCTTCAATTTTGACCATAAATTTAACTAACGAGACCGACTGCGGCGGGAGCAAAAATTATACCAGTGAATTCGTATTCGAAAGAAGTTTTCAATTATATAATATTTGCTCTCGCCGCAGTCGGTCTCGTTGTTTAAATTTATGGTCAAAGTTGAAGCACAGAACCGAGGACGCATTATATTTTGGAACGGAGGGAGTATTCAGTTCTAGGACCGCTGTGCCTGCTTTTACGGATAAGACCCTGAGAGAACATATAAATACATCTATGTCCTCAAGAAAATCAATCTCAGTTGCAGGCAACTCATGGAATTAATGGCTGGGACAAGGATTTTTCTCCCCTTCTCCTTCGGCGACGACAAGCCAAAGATCATCTACACAATGTTCGATTTCCCGATGATAGATGAGCAGCATACATGCATGAAAGCCTTACATATGGCAACAAAACAATACATCGATCGGATGTCCCTCAAGGGACGGCAACAAACAAACAATCTAGGCATGCAAATTGTGCTTCACGCATGACCGTTCGCATAGACAGTGGCCACCCTAACTTTAGACAAGCGCATTTTCCAAAATGTTTCCCTCTTTTCTACAAGCCATTTGTTGTGTTGTGTGTGCGCGCTTTTTTTACTTTATCAAAAGAGACATAATGTGTTATCTTCGCGCCATTTCCCATGACTCCCCACACGCCGCCACCCCCATACACACAAAGTCGGACTTAAAATCAAGGCCAGAGTTAGTAAATTAATAAACCATATAACAATAAAACCCAAAAAAGAGACTTCTTGCGGAAGTTTTTCATGGCACAAAAAAAGATATGACAATCACACCCAAATTTAATAAATTAAGACCGTACCGGGCTTGGAAGCCCAAGCCTAATATGCAAAAGTCATGACACCTTAATATCACCCCCCCCCCCCCCCTCCATGATATGGGAGTTCCTGAGCAATAAAATGCAAAAAAAAAAAAAAACTTCAAAGAGTCCCAAAATTTAATCCAGGTCTAGAGGCTTTGATGCTGACCGTTTGATCCACGATCCAGCAGCCCAGGAGCTCCTGGATCATGGAAGCATGGGAGGTCTGGGAACACATGATATTTTCCCCAGAGCGTAGCAACTCCCATTGTCGACCGGTCTGTCTGTGGGCCATGCCGCTTGCCTGGCCTGACTGGGCCCACTCGCAGGTAGAGAGAGGTCTGAAGAGGAGGGGAGAGGAAGCACCTGCAACGCAACGCAACACGCACCCACGCACGGTTGCCGCGCCGCCTATCAATCAAATCTGCCTGCCTTTCTCAAAAAAAAATAAAAAAAAATCTGCCTGCCCGCGGCACAATCCAACACATCAACGTACACGGAAGGAGCGTCCGCTCGCATGGTCCACATGGCACTTGGAGCAGTTGCTCGGTGGAGAAATAAGTTACTATACTAAAGCGGGAAGCATTTGTTTTTTCTCATTTTTTTGACTTTTTTTTATGTTTACTGTTCAATTATGTGGACAACATGAACAATACTTTTGGACAGTAAACCCGCGTGAACATCATCATGTGAACAGTATTGGATGCGTGAACAGTGTCCATCAATGAACAGTGCTTCTGCAAAAAAATGTACATACTGTTAAAAAATTAGGATTTTTTTACACATTATTTCTCTCCCCCTCCTCCACCCTCGCGTCCTTATATAGAGGATTATGATTTAGGTTTTTTTGACACATCATTTCTCTCCGCCGGCGTACCAATACAGAACCGTCACGATTGGCTGCCGATCCTTTCCGGTGATGTTGCTGCCGAGGCCTAAAGCAGTAGACCGAAATAGTATATTTGCAAGAACAATAACCCGTGGGAAAAATACATTCTTGATCAATTGTTGTCCATCTTTACACCACGGCATCAGTGAACAGTGCACCAACAATTACTCGAACAAAAATCGGACCAGTATCCGAATAAACCTAAAACTACTAACCGAAACAATAGCCCAAATAAACCGAAACAACAAACTCGAATAACCCGAACAGTAAAACCAGTGCAATGAAACAACACCTGAATAAACCAAAAACATTAACCTGCCCAAACCATAAACCGAAACAGTAACCAAATTGTAACCAAGAGCAATACACCCGAATAAACCAGGACAACCAGTAACCAAATTTCCGAAGTATGGATATACCACTTATCCTATATCACTGTTTGAAAAGCGCATTGGGTTGAACGTTCTATTATCAGATTATACATTCATATAAAGTGCGTTAAAATAAGCTCTCCGCCAATTACTATCCATTTTTACACCGCGACAAATTTAGGGTTTAACTTACTTACAAAATTTCAAATTTAAATTTTATTGGATAAATCCATGTTTGAGAGAGAATGAAAGAGTGCTGACTAGAAACTAGATATGAAATGTAGGTGAAAAAGATGCATAAACTGGACAAGAAACATTTCCCTACTATAGGGTCTACACATTGGTAAAAATCCCATTCGATCTCACTGTTGATCAAAACAGGTCATATGAGAATGAATCCAAATACATATTACTACTGCGCCCATTACATTTTTTTACTTACGAAAGGGGAAATATATGCTTATAAAAAAATATTAATAGGCCAGCCAGTTTACTTAATTCGTTAAATCATTTAATGTTTGTCGTGCCCACACAGATCATGGGGTAAAGATAGAATTCATGTTCTCCTTTTCATTTCATTTTCTCAAGTAATACATGTTATTTTCTTGCTTATTTCGGTAAAATACAGATGAAATCGGTCACGGGCGCGGCGTGCGCCGCGCTTCTTCGGCGCTAGTAACATTATAAGGTAGAAAGAAAAGAGCGTCTCGTTTTGACCCCCGCAGGCGCCTCCTCCTCTCCTGCCGCCGCCGCCGCCGCCTCCTCTCCTTTCCTCGCCAGGGTCTCGCCCTCACCGGCCACCGGCGACCTCCCAGCCCTCCTTCTCCGCCTCGTCGCCCTGGCCACCTTGAGCTCGAGGGGGGCAGCAGCCAGACGCGCCTCGTCCGTGTCGTGTCGTGGCCCAGATGCGGCCGCCCCGTGCTCTGCCGCTGCCCGTCTACGGCCGGAGAAGGAGGGGAGGAGTGGATGTCAGACGATCTGGAGGAAGAAGAGGAGACCCAGACGAAATCGACGGCTCGAGCGATGCGTGGTGACGGCCCTAGATCGTCCTGGTGGAATCAGGTGCGCGTCGTCCGTGGTGGCCCGCCGTGGGTGTTGGAGAGCGACCGGAGGTGGTTGCAGAGGTGCGCGTCGTCCGTGGTGGCCCGTCATTGGTGTTGGAGGGCGACTGGAGGCGGCTGCAGCAGGCCGGTGTTTGTAACTGAAGCTCACACATACATACTCGTGTATCTGGCGGTTTATCACTAGTAGAAAAAGGGCCTTTAGTCCCGGTTCCAGAGGGCCTTTAGTCCCGGTTCTGGAACCGGGACTAAAGGGTCGGGACTAAAGCCCAAAACCTTTAGTCCCGGTTCCAGAGGGCCTTTAGTCCCGGTTCTGGAAATGAACTAAAGGGTCGGGACTAAAGCCCAAAACCTTTAGTCCATATATGGGGATTGAATCGGGACTGGAGCCCAGTTCTTTTGCCAGAATCTGGGGATTCTCCCAGAATCCGACCCCTACCCAGCTTCTCCCAGAATCTTTGAGCCCCATTTGTTTTACAATCCTATCTAATTAGACCCTAACTAGATAGAATAGTAAAACAAATGGGCTCAAAGATTCTGGGAGAAGCTGGGTAGGGGTCGGATTCTGGCAAAAGAACTGGGCCTGGGTTTGGTCTACTGCAGATGAGCCGCATGGTGACGCTCGAGGAGGTGATGTCTGGCAGGGATCGACGCACTCTTTGCCACCCAGTCTGGTCTGCCCATGGCCAATGGCAAGGGCAGGTGCATCGGGCTTTCTCCAAGAAGGACAAGGCCAGGGCATCCAATGGGGCCAGTGCTATACTTCATCTTCCTAACCTGTACTGCAGTCTGAAATTACTTGCAGTTGCTACTTGCCACTCGTATGCATCTCTCTTACTTGGTAAATGAACTTTTATTGTTCAAGAAGCAAATATTTTTGCCAAGTAGAATCATATAGCCCTAACAAGGTCCTAGACCGGTGTTGCCAAGACTCCAGAGTGGAGGCTGGGGAGGTCGGGCCTAGTGGTCGCCGACCGGGACTTCTTTAATTCAGACCATGTTTTCTTTTGTCTTGCTTCTATCTATCTTGATTTGTGGAATCTAAGTGATCTCCAAATTGCGTTTTTTGATCATTACATTAAATTTTGTATCCCCGCTTTCAAAGTTGGGTCTTGTTCATTGCAAGGGAAAGAGGCCTCTTGCACTGCCCTAAATACATCACAAGTAGACCGTAGGTTAGGTTAATTATGTCACAAGTTGTCTTGCTCTCTGCATGCTTTAGTTTTTACTCAATTGTAGCTGATAGAACAATATTGTAATGCAGATAGAACAATATTGTAATTCAGATAATAATGGTATGAACACTTTATTTAGCAACCCGTGAAAGTAATGGAAGCTGATAGAACAATATTGTAATATCAACGAACAATTTTGGAATGTACGAGTACTATAACTCGACACCTTTGGAATCTGCATTACAATATTGGAGATGAATTTGACTAATTGTGCATACACTTTATTTAGCAACCCGTGTGAATGTATATCCCAACTCATTCTTGTATTTTGTATGCTTTTCCATCCTACAAAATTGCAACTTATGTTTATTTTTGGGAACAATATGTTGGTCTTATACCAGGTAACTCAGCGCAACTGGTGTTTCCTAATGAGTTCTTTGTCATAAAATAGCCCTTTGGTAGCAGTACTGAATAATAACAAATGTGCTGCTGTTTGCATGTCTCCGCCGTCCCTCACTCTTGCGTCTCTTTCATGGTAAGATGTCCCCTTCTCCCTCTTAATCCTTTTCTCAATTAAGTTCTAATTTCCATTGTTGTCATTTAAATGCCTATGGATCTGACAAATAATGGGAGGAAAGTGAGTCAATAATCAATAGAATCATCAGCACAAACATGTTAATGAGGAAAGTTGTTCAGAGTAAGAGGTTTGATTGCTTGCTTGGAACCTTAATTTGTTTTTTGTTGTTGCAGATTTCCTTATTTCTATAAAAAAAGAGGTTTAGTACACTTCAAGAATTATTAGATGACACCCCTGCCATAAAGATTTGCTCCGATGACGTTTGAAGCAACCCTGATGATATACATCAGTAGTATATTCGTCCAGTTTACCATCTCTGTTGAGGTAATTATATGCTCTTCATGATTGACACTGCATCACAAATTCTCGTGTGAACAGTATTGTAATATCACACGGCTTTGGAATCTGCTTTACATCTCAGTGCCCCTGAAGATTAACGAACAATTTTTATTGATAGTAATGGTATGAACATTCGACATCTTAAGTGTTCCTTGTCTCAATTGTGTTTTGTTCTCCAGGGATTAAATTCTGGCTTGATTCAGGTCTTGACTTGCTTCTTGATCTTCTAGTTTCAGTGAGCTCGAAACATCAAAAGGATGGTTCAGTAGCACTATACAAATTAGCCAAACAAAGCTGCAACACTCTCTCTAATGGATGCTGCACCTCCATCTCCAACGCCACAGGTTAGTAGAAACTAAAAAAAATGGTGTTTTGTCCATGTAGTTATGCTATTGAAGTGAATAAGGTCTCCAGGGTGCTTAAAAAAGATATTTGTCTAACAAAATTGTCGTAAAAATATAGAGTTCTAGGGATATATGCTACTTTGGAGGTATTAGCAAGATTTGGATTATATCAAGAGCATGTGTGCACAAACTTCCTTTAAATGTTATTTCCTACAAATCATGGCATGTGCACAGTTACTATGAATGGTAATTTTGAGGCCATCTATGTTCTGGTGTTCTCATAAATGGAATCATCCCTCAGTGTAGTGTAGGTGTACGTATTCGTTAAATGTTATTTTTCCAGGAAGTTCCTATACTAGGTAAGAATGTTAGTTTTAAATACTATGCTCATTGGATAATTTATGAATGATGGGAAATGCTTACAACAAATGCGAGGTTTTCAGCTGTGGTGAGGGAATGAATTTTGTTCCCGAGGGCCTGGATGAGAACCACGACACAACCTTGTCATGTGCGACGTACGTGTCGATGGGAATGGCCAGCGACCAAAAGGTGAAGTCACCAAGTAGCCTGACCATGGGCCATCTGGTTGAAGCACGAGACTCCGCGGCAAGTGTTGTCACCGCCGCAACGTACACTATGCAGAAGCATGGGTGCATAGCATAGGCCGGACTGGTTGCAGAAGCATGGGTGCCAGCCGAACCATCGATTCATGACTGAATGAGGTCAAGTGACCGCTCCGTGTTTGCATGCCTGCTAGCCACTGAATGTATCAATACTTTGTTAAGGTTTGTTGTTAGGTTAGCTAACCTTGCTAATTTCCCTTCTCATTTTCTCCTGATTTTGTTATATTCCATATATGCTAATTTTGGTTGTTGGTTTGACATTCTGAAGGCACCTCTACATTTGGACGTTGCCATGTGCCATGCGTTGCTCTTGAACCACTATCATCGCTCATCGCTCATATAACTAAGAATACATTCTCTGAGTGCGCTACTTTTGCACGACTCTATCTTAAAGTTTGAACTTACACGTATCAGTACTTAAATATGCATGTACTTTGAGTGATGGAATAACACCCTATAGTACAAACAAGAAAGTGTAAGGGGAGCATCCCTACCGGACACCGCCCTAACTTCCTCTGAGGAGGCCCGCAATGGCGGGCCCAACCACTAGTTTTAATCAATTAACTCAGCACACACCACACACACACTCGTGCTACGCGTGACACCCACGGCGGTCCAGACCAGAGACCAGACGTTTCGTTGCGTTCCGGGCATGCAAATGCGATGCAGCTCCGGCCACGGCCAGCTCGGCATGTTCTGTCTAGTTTAATTCCTGCTGCTTCATGGTGCTCTGCACAGACAGGAGGGCGCCTCCGGGATCGACGCATCAGGATCAGCAACCGAGTTTTTATCCAAAAGGATCATCTGCCCAACGGAATTGCTAGAAAAGACCCCCTCCAGATTAAATTGACAAAAAAGACCCCTTCGGCCGTGGCGGCAGGCGCGCCAGCCGACATGTGGCACCTGCTGCCACACCGCCCGGTGTGGCGACAGCACTGTTCACGCGAGATGAACAGTAATTTCGAAAAATATAAAAAAATAGCAGAAAAATTCAAAAAAATCTGAAATTTTGCACCCACTTAGAACACTCGATCGTCTTTGCTGAATTTTTTTTTCAGTTTTTTTGATTTTTTTTGAAAATTACTGTTCATCCATATGAACAGTGCCGTCGCCACACCGGGAGGCGGCAGCACTGTTCGCTCGCGTCCGTTGCCGTTCTACCCCCCCCCCCCCCCCCCCCCCCCCGCGTAAACAGTGCTGCCTCTTACCGGTGTGGCAACGGACGCGAGTGAACAGTGCTGCCGCCTCCCGGTGTGGCGGCAGGTGCCACGTGTTGGCTGGCGCGCCTGCCGCCACGGCCAAGGGGGTCTTTTTTGCTAATTTCATCCGGAGGGGATCTTTTCTAGCAATTCCGTTGGGCAGGTGGTCTTTTTGACAAAAAAAAATCTCAGCAATGGCCATCTCACTCTTTGTCCGCGTGTCTGTCGCCTTCCTCACGTCAGCGACCGTCCTTGGTCGCTGCAGCTTTGCTTCATTTCAGCTCCAGCCTAACCAGAAAACCACGCACTCGACCTGGGTCCACCACTTCCCCATCCCTCTTGTTCCTTTCTAGCCAGCATTTTCCCCGAGTCCGTCCGTTTCTTGCGTAGCACAACGGAGGGAGGCATCCCTTGTTCTCTTGTGCTCCGTGTCCGTCTTCTCTGTGCGCGCACGCACGCTCGAACAAGACACCACTCGGGCACTTGAGACTCCAGACGCGACGCCAAGCATGGCACACACAGGCTCAGCCTCAGCCGCATCCAAAGGATGAATGAATGCATGCCATTCTGAACTTCTGATCAACACTTGTTTGGTGGTATGTCAACAGCGTCCCTTTACTGACTGACAGGGATCGCATACTAAAATGGTTTGTAACAAGATGCCACATTGAAATCAGCTTGTTCAGGCCAACAAACAAGCTGAGATGTCACCCACTCAACTGAATCAACCCAGGAGGTGTGCAAGAAAAATAAAATCCCCTTGCCATGAACACAACACAAGAACAGAGTATAAGAATTGAGTTAATCAGCAGCAGCGGCAGCAGCAGGGGTTCGATCCAATCGTCGACCCCCGCGCGCATACATGTATGTATGTATGTATGCCCATCTCTATAAATTAGTAAAATTGAATTTTGTTTTTGTTTTTATTTTTGCTTTGGTTTGATTTATAGCAGCAGTCACCTCCTCATCATCTCATCTCATTGGGATGCCAGATGCCGAATGCCAATGCCAGCCTACCTATATGTACAGCAATGGATTGTACTAGTATATTACAATGGTTGGGAATCACCTCACGCCGCTCTCACATCTCCTTCTTCTTCACGGTCGCCGTGGCGGTGGCGGTGGCTACGGCGGCCGTGGCGCCGCCGTCGTCGTCGCACACGCCGCGGGTGCCGTAGCAATGCAGGAACACCCAGAGCAGGGCGGCGTTCAGCAGCGTGTTGAACACCCAGGCCCCGATGCCGCTGCATCCGCCGGCCATCGCCCCGCCGAAGTGCATCCACACGACCCCCGCGTGGCACACCAGGTTGCACCCCAGCAGCCCGAGCTGGCAGGCGAGCGCCACGGGCGCCGACCCGCTCCGTGCGGCGCGCGCCGCCGGGAGCCCCGCGCTGTCCACCCAGAACCGGAACCCGAAGGCGACGGCGTGGGCCAGCGTGGACGCCAGGATGGCCAGCACCTGGAACGACTGCGAGAACTCCAGCCACAGGAACGCCATGGCCACGGACGCCGCGTGCGCGAACACCCGGGCGGCCGCCCCGCGCCGCCGCCGCAGCACCGCGAACACGCCGCGGGCCGCGTGGAGGTACCGGGAGAGGTAGTAGGCGTAGGACCAGAAGAAGACGCGCCCCGACGAGCGGGTCCCCGGCGGGAAGCAGAGGAGCCACCGGAACGGCGTGGTCCGGCTCCGGCCCCGCCACGACCAGCGCGTGTCCCGTATCTCCGCCACCGCCGACAGCAGCGTTCCGGCGAAGATGGTCGCCGAGACGGCGGCCAGCAGGAGCGCGTGCGCGGCGGGAAGGGGCCCCAAAGGGACCGGCTTCCGGCGGCGGAGGACCGCGCCGAGGAAAGCGTCGGCGGCGAGGCAGAGGGACACGTAGGTGGCGAGGAAGCCGAGGAGGAACGCCCAGGTGGAGAACCAGAGGCCGGAGGGGCTCCACCGGAACCCGACGATGTCCGGGTGCTCCGCCAGCCAGTAGGCGACGTCGCCGACGAGCGCGGCCATGGTCCGTCCGCCGGATGGATCGCTCGCCGGCAGAAAAAGGAGGAGGTTGTTGCGGTCGTACGGTGCGGAGGATTGAAAGGGATTTGGGGAATGGGGGCGGGATATATATACTCGCCTGGGCCTCCTCTCGTTTGTCGGTCATACCTTGGTGGACCAGGTCAAGGGCAGGCACCTCTACCGGGCCCAGGCCCAGGCCCAGGCCGGCCCACCACCTGGGTGGGCCCTACGCTATTTTTGAGATATGGATATATGTCACTCGTTGGTGCGAAAAGAGGATCTCATATCATATACACATTTTATACAACAATGTGCGAACACACACACGCGACGCTGGTTGGATGTCGGAGCCGTGGTGTTTCGAGGTTCATGGAGCCATCATAGTCACATCACTATCGATGGAAACATGTGAAATCATATTTCGATGCCACAAGACGTAAATGGCGCAAAACTCAGTGATGGCTTGTCGGTTGTCAATTATCTCTAAACGTAATACTTAGTGTCCTCGTTCCTTCAATTTTACCAAAATCCAAATTGCGCTATGATATTTATGAAATGGTGTTGCAAATTACTTCATGTCATATTTTGCATCAAAAATAGCTTAAAATATTCGATTTTAGCGGGCTTGGACCTAGACAATCGGAGCTAGGCTTAGAGTTCAAAGGCTCGTAGGGTCTCAATTTATTTTCATTTATTTATTTCCCCGGTGGGGGGTGGGGGTCTCAATTTATTAACTTTGGGTTTTATCGTTATATCATTTTAGGGTCTTGAAAAACTTTCGAAATATTTTTAAGAAAATTGAAAAACTTTTAGAAGATGTATCTTTTTGGTGCTCTAGAAAATGGGTACGCATGATAACAATCAACATATAAACAAAAGGGAAAAAAAGTCTTTATCAGCATATAAACGAAAGGGAAAAGGTCTTGAAATGTGCTTGCCTAAAGTTAGGGTGGCCATTCTTCTAGGAGGGGCTGGTGTGATGCATGAAGCACGATTTGCTTTGAGGGATCCGTCCCCACCACCATTCTAAATTGTTTGTTTGTTGCCATAGGATCATGTTTATGCTTTTTTTTTATAGAAAACTTCCGATCTATTCATCTTCAATCATGACACTATGTTTATGTTGCATGTATATATCGCCGCAACATCATTACTGTCCACAGGAAATCGAACACTCTATATGCACGGAGACGACCATAATTTCAAGTTTATTCTATCATGAAAAAACAACAACATTATTGTCGTCGTCTTCGAAGGGAAACTACTAACAGAGAAATTCACGACATATATGACCCATTCTCGCTCGCTTGCTTACTTGTGTTTTGGTTTTCGTAGATTAATTTATTACTAAATGGTTTGTTAGACTAGATTAATTATTTCGTTTGATTCGGTGTATATATATTAGGCTGCAACCTACCGGCAATAAAAAAAATTGCCACGACCAAACTGATGGCACCGTCCGAGTTATTTGGATTTGATAATTTCTTCCATCCAACCATTTTTTTAGTCCCAAACCGTGCGTACCGGCTGATGTTAATGCTCATCTAGTGGTAACGGCTAGAGTTATTTTATTATGAGAATAAGAGCACTGCATAAACGCAGCCAACTGCTAGTTGAGTATATTTTTATCAACTATGTCATCTTCTATATGGTACTCCCTCCGTCCTGAATTACTTGTCGTAGAAATGGATGAAAATACTCTACATCTAAATGCATCCATTTCCATGACAAATAATTCGAGAAGGAGGGAGTAGTAGCTATATGTATATACCATTACTTTATTAACATCTTGGTCCTCCTCATTTCAAACAAGTTTCTTTGAGCATTTGTTGCACCGACTCTTAGTTGCATAACCCGTTTCTCTTCTCTTTGTTTCAACTTAGGAAAACAAACTCGTATAGTTTGTTTACATTACGTTTGTACACTTGCTCTTGACCTATGAACGCTTCTAGATTGAACAGTTGAGTCCGTTTGTTAGACTACGGACGAAATGGCTTTAGCAGGCTACATATAACTTGTCAAAACATGTATGGCCATGAGCATGGAAAAATAATACTCCCTCTGTGGTTTCCCTTGCCCAAACTTTTATTAAGTCAAGTTAGAAACCAACGCGTCCAAACAGTTTACAAGTTCTCGGCGCAAGCTAAACGTAGTTGCAGCAGAAATAGACGGATTACAAGTTTTCCATCTACGGATACATACATGAGGAAAATCAAACTAGCACATGAACGATCACAAAATAAGTAGCAGTAGCCCCCCATGTTCTTTTTGAAACTATACCCAGGCGATCCTAAGCAACTCCCCTTGCCGATGGTCAAGCAGCCTTAAACACCGGAGAAGCAGAGCACCCTGCGCGTCCGAGCACAGTATCTTCCATTGCCTTACCAGAGACCCCACCAAATCCAGGATACAGCACATGCCTCGCCATTTTCGCCCCTGGAAGACAAAATCATTTCGAAGGAACTATAAGCCCCACAATGTAGCAGAAGTAACGAAATTAACAGCTTCTTGTTTCTTGTTAAGTTTCCACAACGGTTTCAATGACTCAAAAGAATCAGGTACAGAGATACCAAAACATTCAGCAGCAACAGACCAAATCGCTCTTGCCACAATGCATTCGAAGAATAAGTGTTGAATGGATTCAAGCTCACTACAAAACACACAAGAAGCATCATCTACATGTCTTCTTTTAGCCAAATTATCCCTAGTCAAACATTTATTATTAACAATGAGCCACAGGAAAACATGTATATTTTGGGGAACTTTAATCTTCCAAATGGAACCCCCCAAATCAGAAGACACACCACCAAAGTTAATCATTTTATAAAAGGATTTAACGGAAAACCTCCCAGAAGGTTCTAATATCCAAACAGGATGATCACACCCAGATGATAGATTGCAGGTTTTAACAGTGTCAATTAGCTGGAACCATCTATCCAGTGGATGCATCAACACACCTAATAAAAGTAAGATGTAGGTCAACCCCATCCCAAACTTGTGCAACAGTAGCATCTTGTTGTTGGCAGATACCAAACAAATCCCAAAATAAAGTTTTAGGAGAACAGTTCCCAATCCAAATGTTATGCCAGAAGGCCACATTTTGCCCATTCCCGGGGTTCCAACTATAGAAATTCTTAACAGCAGCTAAGGCCCAAGAAACACTCTTCCAGAAAGGAGAACCTCCCCCAGGTCTAGCCCAAAAGATGTTTTGTTTATCAACAACATATTTAAAACACAACAGTTTCTTCCAGTCACTAGCCTTCTCATCATATAATCTCTTGCCCCGGGAAGCAAGCATACCCGTTAAAATCTATAAGATTAGGGACCCCCATGCCCCCAAACTCCTTCCTAGAGATGAGCCTCCAATTAGCCAAATGATATTTATGCTCAGCACCCATATTACCCCCCCAAAAAAATGTGACATTTGAGAAGTGATAGCTTCAATAGCCCACTTGGGAAATTTCATAATGGATAAAGTAAGTAGGAATGCTAGCAATACAAGTAGTAAGAAAGATGAGTTTGCCTCTATATGACAAGCACCTACCCAACCAGCCAGAAATGTTCTTAATAATCCTATCAATGATAGGTTGGATGTCCTCTCTCCTGAGTTTCTTAAAGTGCAAAGGCACACCATATACTTAAAAGAGAAATCCCCAATTTAACAGCAGAATATTTGAGCAAATTATTTAGACATCTCCTCATTCACATGCATTGTGTGCAAATCACTTTTATGAAAATTGATTTTCATGCCAGACAGCTTTTCAAAACAAGCTAAAATCCATTTCAAGTTCCTAGCATGTTCTAAGAAAACATCTAAGAACAAGATAGTGTCATCAGCATATTGTAAACTGACCACACCACCAGAAATAGCAATAGGAAGTAAACCATAAATCAAACCATGAGACACAGCTTTAGATAACATTTCAGAGAACACATCAGCCACCAAATTAAAAAGCAAGGGGGAAGGATCCCCTTGTTTCAACCCTTTGCCTCCCACAAAATGTGGTCCATTGGTATCATTAATCCTAACTTGGAAAGAACTTTGATGAAGGCAGCTACAAATACACCCAATCCATTTCTTTCCAAAGCCTCTAGAAGTAAGCATTTCCACAAGGAAATCCTAGCTCACTCTATCGTAGGCTTTCTCATAGTCCAGCTTAAGGACCAATCCACTAAAACCAGATCTATGGACATCATGAATAACGTCATGGGACATAACCACACTCTCGAAAATAAATCTCCCTTTGATGAAAGCAGTTTGATTAGAGGAAATAAGCCTGATAGAAAATAAAAATTTAATAGCACAATTACTTAGGCTAATAGGCCTAAAGTTTTTCATATCCCTAGCAGAAGCAGTTTTAGGGATGAGAGTAATGAGAGTCTCAAAATCTTTAACCAGTCTCATAAAATACTTTTTAATCAAATCCCAATTTTTTTTGATAGAAAATAAAAAGACAGGCCATTAGGGCCAGGGGCACCACCAGCATAAGAACTCATAACAGCATTCTTAATCTCCTCCTCAGAAAAAGGGTTTTTCCAAAGCAAGTTTTTCTTCTTCTGTTACTAGTTCATTCTCAGCCAAGAAATTATTGTCTAACCTAATGGCAGGTCTGGGTTCATAGGAGAAAAGGTTCTTGTAAAAATAAGTGTCTCAATTTTTTGGGACGGAGGGAGTAGTATATATAGTTGCAATGTGGCTGGCTAGCTAGCTGCTATATGTGCTACGGTGCTAGGAGAAAAAGACATGACAACACTGAGCTCTATTGTATGTAGATTTTTCCTCTTCTTTATGAGATCACGCATTGAACGACCAACAACACACAAAAGCCGTGTGCCAACTTCCCACGGATAGACTGAATCACTCTAGATAGATTATTAATCTGCATGCAAAGTAAAGGGGGAAATAAAAACATTTCTTCTGGATGGACGGACGGGCGCATGAGGTGGTCGGTTCTTCGGTTGAGTCCAGGTTCAAGTCTAACATTGAGAACGTATCACTACTCCCACGACACTGCAGCTTGTTTTTTTTAGCATTGATTTTGATTTTTTTGTGACGACTTTCATGAATGGCATTCCATCATGAAACTTAAATTTTACGAGCGCTTGAAAGATTCAACGATGTTTGCTACAAAAATAAAATTCAGATTTTTTTCTAAATAGGTTTATCATTTTTTGTAATTTACTGTTCATCCAGATCCATCTATGCTCGCGAGCAGAGACTCTGCGTCCCGTGGAGTACTTGTTTCTTCAGAGTGAAGTTGCTTTGACATCAAAGAAAGGTCTCTGCTGCTCATATCTAGAGTGCTACTACAGTTTGCGGCTAAATACATCAATATTCCCTCCTTTTCCCGTACTCCTTACCACCTAAAGTATGAAGAACAAGTGGCAAATTAAGGAATAATAAAAGTGAACTTCTGGTTGGTGCCTAAGGGCATCTCCAAGGCTGACCCGCAAACCGCCCGTATCCGTCCGGACCGCGCTGTCCGGACCGCGTGAGCCATCCAACGCCGACCTGTATCGGTCCGCGGGGCGCTCCGGACGCGATTTCTCCCGCAAAACGGAGACAAGCATGGGGGAGTTTTGCGGGAGTCCGGACCGATTTCAAGCCCGCTTCTGACCGCCTTGGCCCACCAAAAACCCCTCCCCCGCTCCTCCCGCGCTTTCCTTCCGATGCACGTGCCGCTTACCGCGCCGCATTCATGCCGGCCCAGAGCACGCAGCTGCCGGCATTGATGCCACGATATGACTGGAGGGGAGGGAGGCCGGCGCTGACCAACGCGACCTCTCGGGAGCCGCCGCTTCAATCCGGACGCAGGTTTCCGAGGAACCAACTCTGGCCGCTACGCCGCATTGAAGCGGTTGACCACTCCTTCGCAGGGCCTGGCCGCGGCTATTTAAGCCGCGCTCTAGCGCCATCCACATCGCATCCTCCTCCTCCTCCTCCCCCCTCCACGCCCATCTCCTTCCACATCTCCGGCGATGGGCAAGTCCTGGGCGTCGGCGCCTGCAGGCGGTTCCGGGGCGGGATCTGGCGGCTCGTGGCGACGCCGCCCTCGAACTCCGGGGCCGTCGTCCTCATCGGCTGGTGGCGACTCGATGCGGGCGGAGATCGTCATCTCCTCCGGCGACGAGGAGGACCAGCAACCGCCGCCGCCGCAGTCCGCGCTGGCAGTGCCGGGCCAGGTCTACGCCGGCACCGACACGGAGTTCGAGGAGCAAATGGAGCTGATCCTCCGTCGCTCCGTCGTCCACACCAACGGGCCGGCTCCGCCACCGGGGGAGCTCCTCCCCGTGAAGCCGGAGCCGGCATCCCCTCCACACTCTCCGCCGCGGCGCAGCCGGGGCGTCCAAATCGGACGCCGCGTCAAGGAAGAGCGGGTCGCCCCGGCGCGTCAAGGAGGAGTGGCTCTCGCCGCCGCCCCGGCGCGTCGTCAAGGAGGAGCGCCGCTCGCCACCGCCCATGCCGAAGGCGCGCGGTCGCATTATGCACTACCTCGGCAGCGGCGGCTCCTCGTCGTCATCCCGGAGCCCCATGACGGTGCAGGAGTTTGCCGACTGGGAGCAACTCCGGCAGGACAGGCGCAACGCCGTGCGCCGGTCCAAGTAAGCGGACTCGGACGTCCCGGCGCCACACATCGTGACAGACCCGGACCTGGCGTACGCCTGGGCCCTGGACCGCTCCGTGACGACGTCGGGGACGGCCAAGCGCCGTCTCCGATGCCTCGACGGAGCGGTGGCCAGGTTTGGCGAGGAATGGTCCCTCGCCGACCCCGACGCCGCCCCCCTCCAACGACCGTCGCCCTCTCCCCCAGCCCACGTCCAAGGTGGCCGCGGCCGCACTGCACACAGCGCAGGAGGAGGTGGAGAGGATCATCTGCGAGCGTCAGGCGGCTGCCGGGAAGCCCTGCCGTGACGCCGCCACCTTCCGCCGCCCCAAGCCAGACGACGACGACTCCGATGCCGGGTCGGGCCACTATGACGGAGGAGGAGCCGCCGGCCAGCCCGACACCATTGGCTACGAGGTCACTGTAGGAGATATGCCCTAGAGGCAATAATAAATGTTATTGATTATCTCCCTGTTCATAATTAGGTTTATGTTCCATGCTATAACTGCTGTGGTTCTCGAGTCTGCAATAACCACGAGGCTCGGAGGAAGACTCATTTGCACGTGTGGGATAATAAACGGTAAAATGTATTCCTAGTCAAGCCTCTATGACTGGCTCAAGTATTGCATGATGATCCTGTTTTCCTGATCATGGGCATGGCTATGCCGGCAATTTTGAGGGCACAATTGTTGGTAGAACACTTGTGTTGAATCGACCCAATATTGATGTTATGCTATGAGATACATTCGTCATAAGTTAATGGTTAATAACACAGGAAGTTAATGTTTGCATAATTCCTTAGACCATGAGAGTATCGAGTTTCTTCATGCTTGCTTCATGAACTTTGGGGTTTGTTAAACGTCATCCGTAAATGGGTGGCTATTACGGCGGCTTACGGGTTCATGGAAAAGTATGTCAAGTAACTTGATAGCTCAAGATTGGGATTTGCTCCTCCGACGATGGAGAGATATCTCTGGGCCCTCTCGGTGTTACGGTATCCATCATCGTCTGGCCAGACACAGGGTGATTTGATCACAGGGATGCCGGAACACGGGAACGAGAAAAGAGAACAATACCGGCAACGAGGTAACTGGCATTGTGGACAAGTGTTGATCCACGAGGATGCCGATGTTTCTCACCTCGGGTAATTGTAACATATCGCGAAGCAACAGGAATAGCACATGGCAACTGGAGGTTCATTCGAATATTCATTCGTGTGGGTATAGGGGTCAATATGGGTGTCCACGGCTCCGATGCTGATCATTGATCGGAAAGTGTTCCGGTCATGTCTATACTTCACCGAACCTATAGGGTCACACGCTTAAGGGTCATCTATCTGCTGAATACTAGACGAGGAGTCCGAGAGAAAGTCACTGGAAAGGTTTCAGAGACGATGGAAAAGTTCCGGAGAGAACACCGGAAAAGTTTCGGTAAAACCGAAAAGTTGTTTCGGATAAAACCATTGATCCAAAAAGGTTTTGGCAAGCACCGCGAATGTTTTGGAGGTTGCCAGATTGGTCTGGTAATTTCTGGAATTTTTCCGGAGAAAAAACCGAAAAAGGTTTTCGGAGCTGCCGGAATTGTTTACCGGGTAAACGAAGATGGTTTTAAATTAAACCACCATACCGGAAATGTTCCGGAGCGCGTCCAGATAATTTTAGAGGGTGCCGGAAATGTTCTGGGACCTTCCGGAATTTTTCAGAAGAAATAGTTTCGGAAAACATCTTGTCCCAGCGAGAGGGGACAAGATCCCACGGATCGTGGGGGCTGTTTTTGGGGGCGCCCCCTTTAGGGGACAGCCCCCTTGTGGCTGGACAAAGTGTTGGGGGGCCCCCCCATGGTGGGGGGCAGCCACCACAAATGGTGGAGAGGGTTGGGAGGAAGGTGGGGCCCCATGGGGGAACACCATGGACAAGGGAACATGTTTTCTCCATGTTTGGTGGGAACATGTTTCCTTGTTTGGTGGGTGCTTGTTTTGTGGGCTGAAATTTCAGCCCCCCCCCCTCACCCCTTCCACCACTATATAAGGAGGTGGAGAGGAGCTCTCCATACTCACTCTAACTCACACACACATGGCATGCATGATCTGCCTTTCTTCTCTCCCTCCCACGAAATAGTTTCGTAGAGCCGAAAGGCTGTCTGGGTTCCGGTGGGAACTAGTTCTGGACGGCGAAGCCCTGCCGGATAGATGACACCGTATGTGTGCAACTCTGTAGAGAGATCGTAGTTTCGGTCTTAGTTCGAGAGTGCCTCCCGAAGGGCTGTCCGTGTGACCGTCCGAGTTTTGGAGGTCCTCCCGAAGGGCTGTCCGAGTGACAGTCCGAGTTTCGGAGGTCCTCCCGAAGGGCTGTCCATGACACCGTCCGGGGGACTGTGCGACCGCCTCCCGGAGGGCTGTCCGCGGGGCAGATGAAGGTATACACCTCGCGGTTGGGAGGTTGTAAAATCCTAGCTGCGGGGATCTGCACCGCCGTTCGTCATCGACTCTACTTCCGCTGCGCTACGAGTCGGTAACGAAAGAGATCAAACCTTGTATGCAGTCTCCATGGTGGTCCTGGGCTGGTGCGTAGGTCGGAAATATTTTGTTTTCTGCTGCGTTACCCTACAGTGGCATCAAGAGCCGTGCTATGCGTAGATGCAGGTTGCGATCTAGAATACATAGAGATGTATGGGTGTTGCACAATATAATTAGGTAGTAGATGAGATCTATTGCTGAAAATTATTTGTGCGGGTAGCAGATGAAGTCTGTTACCCGATGTTCTTGTTGCTTCCCTCGAATTTGCATATTTCTGATCTTGATAACAGTATGGTGGAGTTTCAATGTTCTGGCAATCCGCGATCCTGATTGATCAACGAAGTGCTAACAGTTCATTGAATTCCACCGTAGTTAAAAAGAAAGATGAAATTTTGCAGACGAAAGGGCAATGCAGATGTGATCTGCACGGGGGTCACGCGTATGACGAAGTTTAGTATGGGGCTCGAGATTTTATTATCTCGTGTTTCATACACCCTGGAATGTTAATCTAGCGACTTGGATTATCATGCTTGATGATGGACGTTGGTAGCTTCGGTTTATTTCGAAACCTTAGAAGCCACGTAAAATAAAATTTCGCATGAACCGATTAGAGGCGTCTAACTTGGTTTTGCAGGATGGTTTGCATGTGCATGTGATGTGGTATAGCAGTGTTCATAATAATTTGATTATGTATGAGATGACTATATGATGTAAATTGATTAACATGACCTGCGTGTCATGATTCGGCATGATGGCTGGAGCCATATGATTGCACTTTAATGACCTGCGTGTCAACCTTATGTAATGCACTTATTTTATTAGCTATAGAGATAGCAATATTATTTGGTGCATCGACAAGGTGGTGGCAATCTTCGCGAAGTTGAACACCGACGCGAATGCCGAAGACGAAGAAATGAAAGACTTCTCCGTCAGAAAGGGCTATACCATATCTTGCTATTATGAATTGCCTGAGATGTTTATCCCTTATGATGCACCCTTCTTGATTGCGCGGTAGTCGCTTTTTATTAGGGTGATCTCTCACAAAAATAATAATCAAGTAGTTAGTGTTCTCCCAAGTGTAGCACCGTCACGGCACCTATCTCTTCGGGGTATCACATGGTTACATGGGTACGAACGATTAGAGAAGTCTGAGGCGGGTGAGTTGAGACCTCGCAGCAAGATCACTTGGTTGTCTTGACGTTCAGGCATGAAAGTCATGAGCTCGGAACACAAGCATCGAAAGATGAACAAGAGTCACATAGAGATGTGATTGGCAAGTTGGCCTACCAATTGAAATTCTCGTCACTTGAGATGGTTACATCCTTGACGCTGAATTGAAAGTTGGATCTTGCATCACTCACAATCAATTATGAGAGATATTGATTTGAGTGGGAGCGCACTGTAGAATTACCTTGTTTAATTCTCAGTGCAATTAATTATGAACTCTGTCTAAGTGTGATTTGCATAATAGTTGTAGGATAATGGCTCGCGTTTCCACCTTCCCTATTAAAAATTGAATAGCTGTTAAATATCTGGTTAAATCTTTACGGTTGGTAACGTAATGTGAGGATTGTCCTCTAGAGTGCCGAGAAGGACTTTGTCCTATCGCATACTTTCGGTATTCTCCCGCTAATGCTATGGATCATGTGACTCTCGTCCTTCGATCCAAAAGCTAGAATTCTGTTTCAGTCAAGTGCAATACGTTTGCTTCCATGAGACCCGAACTTCAAAAGTTTGGATAGTTATGTGATATTCATGGAATCTGAAAATCATTTTCAGAGACAGATAAAGGCTAAAAGATATGAGATATCCAAAGCAATGTTTGTTTGCAAACTATTAGTAAAGGAGTTTACTATGCATTAGACTGATAAAAGAGGGATCCAGAAGAACGCCTGTCATATGATGATGGTGAATAAAACAACAACTTAAAGAGAAAGGAAGTGTCCGAAGGGTGTTAGTGAAACTTTCACGCCTAGGAAATCCGGGGCTAACGCCACTCTAAAGTTGGGTGCTTCTTCTGAGAGTAGGAGAAATACTGAAAGTTAAACTGTTAGAAGTATAATGGCAAAAGGAAAGAAGACTAGAATATCCAGCTCATGTATGAATGTCATACAAGTTTTTGATGTATAGAAGGCTGGTCAAAGATATAGTTCTTGGCAATTATGGTTAAACATGTTAATCACTAATTCTTGGGTATTGTGAGTTAATCACAAAGATACCCGCTCGATTGCATTCTGTTGCAGCTCGATGTAAGAACTACTATGGTCTGAAAGACTAGCCAGGAATGAGGTTTAGATACGCGCAGGGAACATAGTAAATGTTACTATGCCTTCCATAGGTGTATTCCCTATGTATTTACTTTCATAATTCATTTTAGAGTTTCACACTCTAGCCCTTTGCATAAGGTATCTTGCAAGAAGGTTGTTCATAAGAGAACTTTTGATGTTCGGTGTTATGAATAACATAAGGGCCATACTTTCATTATGAATGAGATGTATGTTATGAATATTGATATTAATACATTGCCTCTGTATTTACTTTCATAATTCATTTAGAGTTTCATACACTCTAGCCCTTTGCATAAGGTATTTTGCAAGAAGGTTATTCATAAGAGAACTTTTGATGTTCGGTGTTATGAATAACATGAAGGGCCATGCTTCCATACAGGATGGGATGTATGCTATGAATATTGATGGTAATATGATACATCCATAACACTGACGCTAAATGTCGCAAGACTAAAAGAATACCACACAAGTGTGGCACTGCATTTGGTCACATTGGAGAAACCCGCATGGAAAATTCCATTATGATGGATTTTTGAAGTCATTTGATTTTGAATCATCTGACACTTGCAACTTTCCTCTGAAAAGTGAAGTGACTGAAATACCGTTCACAGGCCATAAGGAACGAGCAAAGAACATATTGGCAATCATACATTATGATGTGTGAAAGTCCAACAAATGTTGTTGCAAGTAGTGGATTTGTCTATCTTCAGAAATGACTCAAGTAGATATATGGATATTTACTTGTTGAGACGTAAGTCTGGATCTTTTGAATTCATTCATAAGGTTTTCAAAAATGAAGTAGAAGTTATTGTAACAAGAAAATTATGTTTCTACAATTCGATTGCAGAAAGGAATATTTGAGTTACAACTTTAGCGAATGTCTGATGAGTTATGAAAGGGGTTTCATAACTTGCACCTCCTGGAACACCACTGCAAGTGGAAAGTCCGTGAAGATGTAATCGAACCATTTATGACATGGTAAGATCAAAGATGACATAAATAAATTTGCCATTATCCCTTTTAAGGTGATGCTTTAGAGACTACGGCTTTTACACTGAAAAGAGCTCCATCGGGTCTGTTGAAATGACGCCATGGTATGGTACGCCCAACCATGTTATATCTTTTCTTAACATTTGGAATATGGGGCTTGTGTAAAAGATTACAAACCTATTCCAAATCAGACAAATGCTACTTTGTAAGGTTATCCCAAGTCATTGGGTATTCCTCCCTCACTATACCGAGGCAAATAGGATTGCCACAAAACGGTATGCTTTTAAAGAGAATAGTTCTTACAAAAGGTGAGTGGGAGGACAGTGCAACTCGACGAGATAATCGGTATCTTCGTCATCAGGTCAAAGGAAAGGAACCTTGGAAGTGATTCCGGAGTTTCCTACTGCGACTGATACGGAAGTCTCTACAATAAAATGTATGGACTTCAGTCGAACTTGCAGCTGAACCTCGTAGGCAAGGCTCGTGCAAACCTCTCAGGTGCGCAAACGAGATATTGTTGTTGGACAACAGTATACCTACGATACACAAGGAAGCAATGATGGGCCCTGACTCCGGAATTGGCTAAATGCCAATACAATCCGAGATAGTTTCCATATAAGTAATTCAAGATTAGAACCTTGATACACCTTTCGGAAGACTTAGAGTCTAAACGAATATTTATGGAACTAAAAACTGATACGGATAAAAATGTTTTATCCATAAAGCTCGACTTGTTGAAATAACAAGTTCAAGGAGTTGACTACGATGAGGTTGTTTCACCGTAGCGATGCTTGAGGTCGGTTCGGGTTGAACTAGCAATTAATTCATATATCAATCATGAGATATGAAACATGGATGACAAAAGGATTTCCATCTCATGGAAATGAAACCTAGGACTTGTATGTGATACAGTCCAAAGTAATTTGTCAATCCAGAGGATGCTAGCAAGTATGCAAACTTCAGAGTTCCAGCGATGGACAGAAGAGAGCAAAGTGGAGTTGGAATCTTCGTGTTTTGATGAAATGGCCAAAGGGGTTTGACTTCATCAATGGGTAACGAAGATGCTTGTAATTCAAGAAATTAAGTGGGAGCATAATAATATTTCTACAAATGTTGTGTGCTTGACACATTGTTAATTGGAAATAAATTTCTTGACACGAATTAAGGACTTCATTTGAAAATAGTTTTTTGATGAAGTGCTTGGGCTAAATAGCCTCAATATTAGGCATGATGATCTATGGAGATAGATTTACCTAATAGGGCTAAGCGATGAATACATATTGACAAGATGCTAAAACCTTTTAGCATTTAAAATGCCAAGAAGTGATTCTTGCCGAAGTCACATGGAAAGAGTTTTGCAAGACTCGGTGTCCCAAATCACTGATGAGTAAAATACATGATGGAGATTCCACACACTTTTGTGTTTGGATTAATCATGTATTCCATGATATGTAAAACAACCAGATATGTCCGATACTCCAAAGTTGTTGAGAGTATGGATACCAAAGTGATCAAAGTACTGATCGTAGGACAACAGTGAAAGATGTCATTAAAGTACTACAGTAGTAGTGATGACATGTTTTCTCGCAAGCAGAGATTATGAAGTGCTCGTTGTAACTAATTACATCGATACAGTCTTCATCAATGCTCCATGCGATTTTCGATTTAAGTTAAGGGTTTTGTGTAATACATAAAATAGTGGCACGGTAGTTGGAAATTGTTCCAAACAAGATACTGTGGCGAATTCTATAACAGAGGCTAAGTATGTTGACGCTTAAGAAGCGAAAAAGAAGTTGTTGAATCATATAGTTCATTCATGAACTTAGTATGGTTCCAAGATGGCTTTTGTCTATGGGACACTATTGCAGATAGTTGCTCCATAGCTCAGTCTGAGGAATCAGGTTTCGACCAATGATTCACACATATGCAAAGCCAAGTCCACACAGAATATGAAGTTTGTGAAAGCGTGAAAACGCGAGGATATGCAAAGTTACACACGGAGCTGAAGTCGTCAGATCCGTTGGACATCAGGCTATACCACATGCGAAGCATATTTTACACCAGTATGCCATAGGTGTAAAGTGCATTAGCATTGACTAGATTATTGACTCTAGTGCAAGTGGGAGTCTGTAGGAGATATGCCCTAGAGGCAATAATAAATGTTATTGATTATCTCCCTGTTCATAATTAGGTTTATGTTCCATGCTATAACTGCTGTGGTTCTCGAGTCTGCAATAACCACGAGGCTCGGAGGAAGACTCATTTGCACGTGTGGGATAATAAACGGTAAAATGTATTCCTAGTCAAGCCTCTATGACTGGCTCAAGTATTACATGATGATCATGTTTTCCTGATCATGGGCATGGCTATGCCGGCAATTTTGAGGGCACAATTGTTGGTAGAACACTTGTGTTGAATCGACCCAATATTGATGTTATGCTATGAGATACATTCGTCATAAGTTAATGGTTAATAACACAGGAAGTTAATGTTTGCATAATTCCTTAGACCATGAGAGTATCGAGTTTCTTCATGCTTGCTTCATGAACTTTGGGGTTTGTTAAACGTCATCCGTAAATGGGTGGCTATTACGGCGGCTTACGGGTTCATGGAAAAGTATGTCAAGTAACTTGATAGCTCAAGATTGGGATTTTCTCCTCCGACGATGGAGAGATATCTCTGGGCCCTCTCGGTGTTACGGTATCCATCATCGTCTGGCCAGACACAGGGTGATTTGATCACAGGGATGCCGGAACACGGGAACGAGAAAAGAGAACAATACCGGCAACGAGGTAACTGGCATTGTGGACAAGTGTTGATCCACGAGGATGCCGATGTTTCTCACCTCGGGTAATTGTAACATATCGCGAAGCAACAGGAATAGCACACGGCAACTGGAGGTTCACTCGAATATTCATTCGTGTGGGTATAGGGGTCAATATGGGTGTCCACGGCTCCGATGCTGATCATTGATCGGAAAGTGTTCCGGTCATGTCTATACTTCACCGAACCTATAGGGTCACACGCTTAAGGGTCATCTATCTGCTGAATACTAGACGAGGAGTCCGAGAGAAAGTCACTGGAAAGGTTTCAGAGACGATGGAAAAGTTCCGGAGAGAACACCGGAAAAGTTTCGGTAAAACCGAAAAGTTGTTTCGGATAAAACCATTGATCCAAAAAGGTTTTGGCAAGCACCGGGAATGTTTTGGAGGTTGCCAGATTGGTCTGGTAATTCCTGGAATTTTTCCGGAGAAAAAACCGAAAAAGGTTTTCGGAGCTGCCGGAATTGTTTACCGGGTAATCGAAGATGGTTTTAAATTAAACCACCATACCGGAAATGTTCCGGAGCGCGTCCAGATAATTTTAGAGGGTGCCGGAAATGTTCTGGGACCTTCCGGAATTTTTCAGAAGAAATAGTTTCGGAAAACATATTGTCCCAGCGAGAGGGGACAAGATCCCACGGATCGTGGGGGCTATTTTTGGGCTGTTTTTGGGGGCGCCCCCTTTAGGGGACAGCCCCCTTGTGGCTGGACAAAGTGTTGGGGGGCCCCCCCATGGTGGGGGGCAGCCCCCACAAATGGTGGAGAGGGTTGGGAGGAAGGTGGGGCCCCATGGGGGAACACCATGGACAAGGGAACATGTTTTCTGCATGTTTGGTGGGAACATGTTTCCTTGTTTGGTGGGTGCTTGTTTTGTGGGCTGAAATTTCAGCCCCCCCCCTCACCCCTTCCACCACTATATAAGGAGGTGGAGAGGAGCTCTCCATACTCACTCTAACTCACACACACATGGCATGCATGATCTGCCTTTCTTCTCTCCCTCCCACGAAATAGTTTCGTAGAGCCGAAAGGCTGTCTGGGTTCCGGTGGGAACTAGTTCTGGACGGCGAAGCCCTGCCGGATAGATGACACCGTATGTGTGCAACTCTGTAGAGAGATCGTAGTTTCGGTCTTAGTTCGAGAGTGCCTCCAGAAGGGCTGTCCGTGTGACCGTCCGAGTTTTGGAGGTCCTCCCGAAGGGCTGTCCGAGTGACAGTCCGAGTTTCGGAGGTCCTCCCGAAGGGCTGTCCGCGACACCGTCCGGGGGACTGTGCGACCGCCTCCCGGAGGGCTGTCCGCGGGGCAGATGAGGGTATACATCCTCGCGGTTGGGAGGTTGTAAAATCCTAGCTGCGGGGGTCTGCACCACCGTTCGTCATCGACTCTACTTCCGCTGCGCTACGAGTCGGTAACGAAAGAGATCAAACCTTGTATGCAGTCTCCATAGTGGTCCTGGGCTGGTGCGTAGGTCGGAAATTTTTTGTTTTCTGCTGTGTTACCCTACAGTCACCGTGAAGTATAGGACAGTTTAGGGTTTTATTTTTAGGTTTTTAGTTCACTAGTCGAAATATTGTCCGGTTTTGTGTACAAATTATCCTAGTTTCAATGCAATCTGCCATGTTTTTATTAAAATTCGTCCGGTTTGCACGAATTTCGGTCGGTTGGTTCGACTTCTTGTCAAAATGTATGCGGCTAGCGTTGGATGGCGTCCTCCCGCATCCTTGTCCGCGGATTGGCCCCCCCTGTCCGCGGACGGATACGGGAGGAAATTTGTGGGTTGCCGTTGGAGATGCCCTAAAGGAAGATGATTTATGTGCTAGCTGCTCTACCAACATATACTACTTCTATATGTAGGTTTATCAAGTTGTCATCTGGAAACTGAGGTAGGTTCCCCTGAAAAAGAACTAATAGTTAGTATGATGGGACGCACACAAAGAATCTAATAAAGCATACATGCATGCATATTTTTAGGCTGTGTTTGGTTGAGCTTTTGCAGCCAACTTCTAGCTTTTCAAAGCTATAAGCTAACCAAAGGGGGGGAAAAGAGAAGCAGAAGTTGCAAAAGCTAGAGCTTCCCGTAGTGTAATTTTCGCAGCAGGGAAACCCCCAACTTCAGCCATGCATTTTTAGCTATCCCCTGGAAGTTTTGTAGTATTTACCCACATTTGCCACTCGCAAGTGAAAAAGATTGGGCCTATTCCTCCCGAGCGAGGCATCCAGCGGCACAGAAGGCCACCCCTCGTTCTCCCCATCCACCCGACCGGCAGCTAGGGTTCCTAGCAGCCGCCAGCGCCGCCGCCGGCGCCGCCTCCCGCGCCCCCTCCCCGCCGCGACCTCCTCCTTCCTCCACTGCCCGCCGGACATCCTCCCTCCGCCTCCCCGCCTCAACAACTGGCGTGGGCCACCGCGCGCCCTGCCGCTGGCGACGCCTCCCGCAGCTCCGCCGCGACCTCCTCCCTCCATTCTGCAAGGTACTGCTCCCCTTTCCTCCTCCCACTCCCCTATCCCCCCTCCCACCTCCTATACAAGTAGAAAGAGGATGAATTTTTTTGGCTGTCATATTGTTGTCTATTGATGATGTAAAGTGGATGAAATTTTTGATGGGATGATGCATATTGCTTGTCATATTGTTGTATATTGATGCGAAGTGGATGAAATTTTGATAGTATCGCTGCACATTGTCGTGTGTTCCTGTACAGTGGCTATTTATTGATGAATACTTGTTGCATTTTGCTCTACATTGCATGATTGCTTGCTGCAAATTGCTATGCAATTGCTTGCTGGACCATATATATTGATCTATTGCTATGTCATTATTTTTCTTGACTGAAGTATGACTGAGAAGGCTGTGTGGGATGATGCCCATTTGAAGAAACTCATTGATATATTGAGAGAAGAGGTTTCAAATGGAAATAGACCATTAGGTTATTTAAGCAAGAAGGGCTGGAAAAATGTTTTGGAGAAATGGGAAGCAACAACAGGAAAGAAGTATCCCAAGGATAAATTCAAGAACAAATGGGATGCAATAAAAAATGAGTATGTTTGGTTCATGGAGGTGAAAAATGAAGCAACTGGACTTGGATGGAATGATGCAAAGGGAACCGTTGATTGCTCAAAAGAATGGTGGGATGAACATCTTGTGGTAAGAGTTTACTTTTTTTTCAATTGGCATGCTTTATATGATTGCAGTACCTATCTTGCACTCTTATTATTATTCCAGAGATGCCAAGAGAGGACCAAAAAGAAATGCAACCATTTGAAGTTCAAAACGCAGGGACCGAAGCACCTTGAAGATTTACATGTCATATTTCAAAATGTACATGTCACTGGGGCTAGTGCTTCTTGTGCTGGAGATATTTCCTTCGATGAATCAAGTGATGACAATGCAGTTTGGGAGAAACCAGATGATAATGCTGCTGAAATAAATTTGTCGTGTTTGAAGAAACCAAATGCAAGCAAGAAGCGCAAGCAACCCTCTAATGTAAATGAGGAGAAGGATGAGAAGAGTCCCTTCTTACGGTTTTACAAGCAGACATGTCAGAAGAAAGAAAGTGGAGTGGACAAGATATCCTCAAGTGTGGAGGCATCATCGGCTCCAACCAACCATGTCCCTACCATTTCAGAGGTCATGAAGATGGTGAAAGAATGTGGTGTCAAAGAAGAAACTGCTCTCATGCACACTGATGACCCACAAGTATAGGGGATAAATCGTAGTCCTTTCGATAAGTAAGAGTGTTGAACCCAACGAGGAGCAGAAGGAAATGACAAGCGGTTTTCAGCAAGGTATTTTCTGCAAGCACTGAAATTATCGGTAATGAGTAGTTTGTTAGCAAGATAATTTGTAATAAGTGACAAGTAGCAATAGTAACAAAGAGTGCAGCAAAGTAGCCTAATCCTTTTTGTAGCAAAGGACAGGCCGGAACGATCTCTTATAATAAGCAAAGCGTTCTCGAGGACACATGGAAATTTCATCTAGTCACTTTCATCATGTTTGTTTGATTCGCGTTCACTACTTCGATAATTTGATATGTGGGTGGACCGGTGCTTGGGTGCTGTTCTTACTTGAACAAGCCTCCCGCTTATGATTAACCCCTTTCGCAAGCATCCGCAACTACGAAAGAAGAATTAAGATAAATCTAACCATAGCATTAAACATATGGATCCAAATCAGCCCCTTACGGAATAGTGCATAAACTAGGGTTTAAGCTTCTGTCACTCTAGCAACCCATCATCTAATTACTACTCCACAATGCATTCCCTTAGGCACAAAGGTGGTGAAGTGTCATGTAGTCGACGTTCACATGACACCACTAAGAGAATCAACAACATACATATCATCAAAATATCGAACGAATACCAAATTCACATGATTACTTATGACAAGACTTCTCCCATGTCCTCAAGAACAAAAGTAACTACTCACAAATCATATTCATGTCCAAGATCAGAGGGGTATTAAATAGCATAATGGATCTAAACATATAATCTTCCACCAAATAAACCAACTAGCATCAACTACAAGATGTAATCAACACTACTAGCAACCCACAGGTACCAATCTGAGGTTTTGGGACAAAGATTGAATACAAGAGATGAACTAGGGTTTGAGATGAGATGGTGCTGGTGAAGATGTTGATGAAGATTGGTCCTCCCACGATGATAGGATCGTTGGTGATGTCGATGGCTTCGATTTCCCCCTCCCGGAGGGAAGTATCCCTGGCGGAATCGCTCCGCCGGAGAGCAAAAGTGCTCCTGCCCAAGTTCCGCCTCGAGATGGCGACGCCCCGTCCCAAAAGTCTTCTCCTTATTTTTTCTAGGGAAAATGGGCTTATATACCAGAAATGGGCACCGGAGGCTGGCCAGGGGCCCCACAAGCCACCAGGGCGCGCCTGGGGGGTGTAGGTGAACGCAGCAGAAAACAAAAATTTTCCGACCTACGCACCAGCCCATGACCACTATGGAGACTGCATACAAGGTTTGATCTTTTTCGTTACCGACTCGTAGCGCAGCGGAAGTAGAGTCGATGACGATCGGCGGTGCAGATCCCCGTAGCTAGGATTTACAACCTCACAACCTCGAGGATGTACTCCCTCGTCTGCCCCTCGGACAGCCCTCCGGGAGGCGGTCGAACAGTCCCTCGGACGGTGTTGCGGACAGCCCTTCGGGAGGATCTTCGAAACTCGGACGGTCACTCGGACAGCCCTTCGGGAGGACCCTCGAAACTCGGACAGTCACTCGGACAGCCCTTCGGGAGGCACTCTCGAACTAAGACTGAAACTACGATCTCTCTACAGAGTTGCACACATACGGTGTCATCTATCCGGCAGGGCTTCGCCGTCCAGAACTAGTTCCTACCGGAACCCAGACAACCTTTCGGCTCTACGAAACTCTTTTCGTGGGAGGGAGAGAGAGAGCCAGACGAGCATGGCATGTGTATGAGAGCAAGGATGAGGTTTGGAGAGCACCCCTCCACCTCTATTTATAGGAAACCAAGGGGTAAAGTTGGCATAGAAAAATACCAAAATTACCCCCACTTTATGTCTCACATAAAAGAATAAAAGGGAAAAAGGTGTGGCATGTGGAGCTCCATGGAGGAGCCCCACCTTGGCCGGCCACCTCTAGCCCCCCCCCCCACACATGCGGGTGCCTTGCTCCCCAATCCCTTCTAGAAGACTTTTGGGAAATATCCCAAAAGGTGACTTTCCAAAAAATATTCATAAAGTGATTTTTACTATTCACGGAACCTATTTTCCGCGACCGTTAAATCCGAAAATATTTCTGTGGGTCTTAGAATAATTCCAGTACCCACACAAATGATTTTGGACGCGTTCCGAAACAATTTCGGATTAGTAAATTTCATCTGTGAAAAGCAACCAAATCGGTTCCGGCAGCTCCGGAACATTTCCGGTTTTTATCCCGGAAAATTCCCAGAAGTTTCCAGAACACTTCTAGCATCCTCCAAGAATTTCCACGCGTGTGCCGAAACCAATTTGACTTAATGGTATCCCCTGAAACAACTTTTCAGTTTTACCGGAACTATTCCGGTGTTCTCTCCGGAACGTTTCCGTTTCGTCCGGAACTTTTTCGGTGATTTTCTCTCAGACTTCTTGTCTAGTATTCAGCAGATAGATGACCCTTAAGGGTGTGACGCTATAGGTTCGGTGAAGTATAGACATGACCCGGAACACTTTCCGATCAATGATCAACATCGGAGCCGTGGACACCCATATTGACCCCTATACCCACACGAATGAATATTCGAGTGAACCTCCAGTTGCCGTGTGCTATTCCTGTTGCTTCGCGATATGTTACAAATACCCGATGTGAGAATCATCGGCGTCCCCGTGGATCAACACTTGTCCACAATGCCAGTTACCTCGTTACCGGTTTTGTTCTCTTTTCTCGTTTCCGTGTTCCGGTATCCCTGTGATCAAATCACAATGTGTCTGGCCAGACGATGGTGGATACCGTAACACCGAGAGGGCCCAGAGATATCGAGAACCATAGCTGTTATAGCATGCATATGAGTCTGAGACGTGCATATGAGTCTTCCTCCGAGCCTCGTGGTTATTGTAGACTCGAGAACCATAGCTGTTATAGCATGGAACATAAACATAATTATGAACACGGAGATAAACAATAACATTTATTATTGCCTCTAGGGCATATCTCCTACAGACTCCCACTTGCACTAGAGTCAATAATCTAGTCAATGCTAATGCACTTTACACCTATGGCATACCGGTGTAAAAATGCTTCGCTTGTGGTATAGTCTGATGTCCAACGGATCTGACAACTTCAGTTCCGTGTGTATCTTTGCATATCCTCGCATTTTCACGCTTTCACAAAATTCATATTTTGTGTGGACTTGGCTTCGTATATATGTGAATCACTGGTCAAACCTTGATTCCTCAGACTGAGCTATGGAGCAACTATCTTCAATAGTGTTCCATTGACCAAAGCCATCTTGGAACCATACTAAGTTCATGAACGAACTGTACGATTCAACATCTTCTATGTCGCTTTGAAAGCGGCAACATACTTAGCCTTTGTGAAAGCACATTTGCTCCCTTGGTGGTTTTGGTAATTCATAACAACATATATCTCATTGAACTAATGTCCATTCAAGATTAAGATTTCAGGATGTTCAATCATTGGCATGGCATGGACTAGAGACGTGGACCCCTCAAAATGCTAAGGACAAGGATTGGCAAAAGATCAAGACTCTACATTTTTGGTTTAGTGATCCAAGATCACATTGAGTCCATAGGAAAGCCAATACTATTAAAAGGGGATGAGGTGTTGCTTAATGGTCTTTCTGCTCAAGTGCTTAGTGACAGTACTCCTAAACCCTCAACCACTCTCTCTACCCAAATATGTCCAAAACCTACATTCTAACGCGGCCCCACCGAAATTCTCTATCCGGCCCCACCGAGTTCATCCAAGACTTAGCCACTGCCAAAACCCTAACAAATCGGATCCACCGAAATGGATCTCGGTCCCTCCGAGATGGCCTGGCCAACTCTCTGTAATCGTTTGCACTTACTTCGGTCTCACCGAGTTTTGCAAATCGGTCTCACCGATATGGCTTGCCAACTCTCTGTTGCCTTATTGCTTCACTTCGGTCCTACCGAGTTGATGCAATCGGTGCCACCGAGACGAGGATTGCCCTAGCCATTGCACTTCGGTCCATCCGAGTTGTTCGTATCGGTCCCACCGAGATTCCTAACGTTCATATCTTTTACACAGTTCGGTGCTACCGAGATGATTGTTTCGGTGTCACCGAGTTGGGTTAAAAGTGTGTAACGGTTGGATTTTATGTGGAGGCTATATATACCCCTCCACCACCTCCTTCTCAAAAAGAAAAGCCATCAGAACGTGCCTACACTTCCACCATACATTTTCTGAGAGAGAACCACCTACTCATGTGTTGAGATCAAGCTATTCCATTCCTACCATTTGAACCTTGATCTCTAGCCTTTCCCAAGTTGCTTTCCACTCAAATCCCTCTTCCACCATAGCCAAATCTGTGAGGAGTTGTTTGAGTGCTGGGAAGACTATCATTTGAAGCACAAGAGCAAGGAGTTCATTAACAACACACCGTCTATTACCTTTTGGAGAGTGGTGTCTCCTAGATTGGTTAGGTGTCACTTGGGAGCCTCCAACCTGATGTGGAGTTGAACCAAGTAGTTTGTAAGGGCAAGGAGATCGCCTACTTCGTGAAGATCTACCCCTAGTGAGGCTAGTCCTTCGTGGACGTAAGCCATGGTGGAATAGACAAGGTTGCTTCTTCGTGGACCCTTCGTGGACTCGCGCAGCCGTTACCCTTCGTGGGTTGAAGTCTCCATCAACGTGGACGTACGATAGCACCACCTACCGGAACCACGCCAAAAACCACCGTGTCTTCATTGCGTTTGAAATCTCCGATCCCCTCCTTTACTTACATATGCAATTATCTACTTTCCGCTGCTATACTCTTAGAATTGCATGTATAGGGTGATGCTTGACATATACTATTGCTATCTGCCCACAACTAAAATCTGGAAAAAGGTTAGGTTTTATTTGGTCAAGTAGTCTAATCACCCCCCCTCTAGACATACTTTTGATCCTACAAGTGGTATCAGACCTTTGGTCTCCGTAAGCCTTGATTTCCATTGTTTTGGTGATCATAGCCTTGGTTTCACAACCTAGGAGAGTATGGCGTCTAGTGAGGGTAACTATCACCGTAGAGGTCCATATTTTGATGGTACAAACTTTGCTAATTGGAAACATAAGATGAAAATGCATATTCTTGGTCATAACCCTGCCGTTTGGGCTGTTGTTCGTGTTGGCTTGCAAGGTGACTTCTTTGAGGATGGCAAGGAACCAGATCGTGAAGCAACCCCGGAAGAATTGAATATGTTACAATACAATGCTCAAGCTTGTGACATTCTATTCAACGGTTTATGTCCAGAAGAATTCAACAAAATCAGCCGCCTCGAGAATGCAAAGGAAATTTGGGATACTTTGGTTGATATGCATGAGGGTACCGAGTCCGTCAAGGAATCTAAGTTGGATGTGCTTCAAAGTCAACTTGACAAGTTCAAGATGAAGGATGGTGAAGGAGTCGCTGAGATGTACTCTAGGCTTGCTCTCATCACAAATGAGATTGCCGGCTTAGGAAGTGAAGAGATGACCGACAAATTCATCATAAAGAAGATACTTAGAGCTTTGGATGGAAAATATGATACCGTCTGCACATTGATCCAAATGATGCCAAATTACAAAGATCTCAAGCCCACGGAAGTCATTGGAAGGATTGTTGCTCATGAAATGTCACTCAAGGACAAAGAGGAGCTACACAACAAATCAAGTGGTGCTTACAAAGCCTCAACCAATGCTCCAACAACTTCAAGTGACAAGCTAGTATCAAATGAAGAGATAAGCCTAATGGTGCAAAGATTCAACAAGTTCTACAAGAACAAAGGGAAAGAAAGAAGCTCTAGCTCAAGACACTATGAGAGAAGATCATCAAGTCGTGACCGAAATTGCTACAATTGTGGAAAGCCCGGACACTACTCCAATGAGTGTACGGCTCCCTACAAGAAAAGAGACGAATCACCAAGAGGAAGACATAGAAGAGACGAATCACCTCATAAGGAGAGAAGGAGCAAAGATGATCGTTATGAACGAAGACACTCTCGAAGAAGCAAGGATTCAGAGAGGAAGGACAGGTCATCCAAGATCTACACAAGAAGAAGACATCAAGCTCATGTTGGTGAATGGGTTTCCGGCTCCGACTCCGACGAGCACTCCGAAAGAAGTTATCACTCCAACTCCGACTATAGTCAAGATGAAGGTATTGCCGGACTTGCACTTGTGTCATCCAACTCCTATGATCTATTTGACTCACCAAATGAAGGAATTGGAAGATGCTTCATGGCAAAAGGCCCCAAGGTATCACACCCCGAGTATCTTGATTTCAATAGTGATGAAGATGATTTGCTTGGTGATGATGATTTACTTGTTGACAAGGATAGTAATGTGAGCTATAATGAAAATGCTAGTAATTATGATAGTCAAGAGGAAACGAGTGACAATGCTATGAAGGAGATTGAGCGTCTAACTAAAGAACTAAATGCTCTTAAGTTAGCTCATGAAACAACTCAAGAGAATATAGAGAACTTCTAAGAACTCATGAGAAGCTACGCTTCGAGAAGCTAAATTTAGAGCAAGAGCATGAGTTTCTTAAAGCTATCAATGACGATCTTCGAAAGAAGAGTTCTTCATATCTTGCCAAACGTTTACTCTTGTATACCTTTATGCCATAAGTTAAATCTAAGCAAACTAGCAACAAGGGTAAAAATGGTTCTACCTCTAGTAGTAACAATAACAATGCTAAATCCAATGTTGTTACTTCCAGTAGTTCTATTAATTCCACTAATGATTCTCTTAGCCAAGTTACACTTGAGCAAGAAAATATGCTATTGAAAGGAAATATAGAAAAAGGTGTCTACAAGAGTCTTGCCGGGAGTAAGCAATTTGAGGAAATTGTACGCAAGCAAGGAAGGAACCGGAAGAACCAAGGTGTTGGTTTTGAAAGAAAGTTCAATGCCAATGGAGTTGAGTGGGAAGAAGATCAATACCCCAAGACGAAGTTTATTCCTCAACGAGAGAAGTATGATCCTACTTCCTTCAAGGGAACACAAGCTCAAGAAGATCTTCCACCACAAGACCACAAACTAAAAGGCAAGGACAAGCTTCAAGAAGAGATTGATTCATTTGAAGAAGCCCCTCAAGCTATGGTCAAGTGGGTTCCCAAGACTTCATCAAGTTCTACTTCATCAAGTACTACTACAACTCCAAGGATTCCCATCAAGTTGATGTGGGTCCGAAAGAAGAAGAACTAGAGAGTTCTCGAGGGTGACTCCGCCAACAAACTTCACTCATATTGTTTATGGCAAGGACTTGTGCAACCAACTTCCACATTTTGCACTAGTTCATGGAGTCACAAACCCTCTTGTTGGTAAGGCAAGGAACAAGGCATTCAATGCATTCATGGACATCATCATATGTGTATTTCACTTTATGTCTATGGATATCCTTGTATGTTCCTTGTGTGGGACTAGCCCATGTAGGTATTGAAAGCACGAAACTCCAAAGGATTGCTCCCAACTCTTGATGGTCTACATCAACATTGAGCATCCACATCTTCAACATCTACATGAAGTCATCATCGACAAAACCCAAGGTTAGTTCATCCCTCTTAGGGGGGATATCACATCTAGGGGGAGCTTTGCTCTAAGCAATTGAGCTAAAGCAACTCTAATGGTGTGAACACATTAATGTTTTATGTAAAAGTGGTAACCCCACTTGTGCTTAAACGATGAGTATGACCTATGATCAAATGTTCTCATTTGGCTCCTAAGTCAATATACTCATATATAGATGACCTAGTCATCGCCATTGCTTGATAGATGCTAGAATTGGTTGTGCATGTTTGACACATATTTCATTTGCTATCTTATTGTGTGAGCATGTTGGTTTGCATGTGTTCATCATTCAAGGACATCCATTTGTTGTTTTGATTGTCTTGGTTTTTCTGACCAAGTGGATGTACAAGAATGCCTAAGTACCTTCTCTAGCTATCTATGCTTTCTTGTCTCAAATTCTATTCTTGCTGCATCACAAAAATTGAACAAGTCATTTTCGGACCCTCCGGGTGAGGAGCACTCGGAGCCACCGATCTGAAAGGGTTGAACCTCCAAAACCTGCTAAATGATTTCGGCAGAACCAATTCACTCCAACTCGGTCCAACCGAAATCACTTAGATTGATCTAGGTTTTCCATCTTGGTGCTACCGAATTGAACCATTTCGGCGCCACCGATGTGCTATACTGCGTGCAGTCACACATATCGGTGCCACCAAGTTGTTCAACTCGACGCCACCGACAGCATACGGGTATATATATCCCGCGGACCGAACGGTTGAAATTTCTCGACCCCACTCGTTCCCGCTCCCCTTTGCTACCGTCGCCCTTCGTCTTCGGACTTCGCCGTCGTCTCCAGCGAGCTCTCACCGCCGGAGTCCCCCGCCGTCAACGGGAATCTCCTCCGCTATTGCCTCCGTAGAGGATCTCCACAAAGTTAGGGTGAGATTCGATCCCTTTCGTGCTTCCCTTTTCCGATTCAATGCACGATTGGACTGCCTGAATTCATGCCACGGATTGAGAACTCCATCTACACTACAAACTCCGTAGATTAGATTCGAGCGAAATTTTTAGGTTTAAGTTTCCACAGAATGCATCTCTGATCGACCGATTCGAAGTTTTCGGTTCCACCGATTTGGCCTCTGGCCATAGCACTAGTATGTCTCGGTGCCACCGAGTTGTATGAATCGGTGAGACCGAAAGTAAATCTCAGTGAAACCCTAGCATCTCAGAGCCACCGAAACCCATATCGGTCTGACCGAAGTGGCGTGTAAGGTTTCTGTAGTGTGCTTCGGTATCACCGAGATGATCAACTCGGTCCATCCGATATGCATCCTGTGAAAACTTGAAACTAAGAGTTGAACTCAAATTTTATGAAAATTATCTGCTTTTTGTGATGACTCATCTACTTTGCCCATACCTATCTATTCACAGGGTCAGCTCAGCAAGATGTCAGATCCCAGCAGTGACAGTCAGAACAGGTCAGAGCAGAATGCAGAAATGAGTGAAGGGTCAAGCCCAGCTGAAAGTTTCTATGAGGGAGAGAGGAGCTCTCCAGATCTTCCAAAAGCTGCAACCAAAACAAGGAAGAAGAAAACCTCAGACAGTGAGGATGAGGATTTTGTTGCAAGTGAAGCTGCATCCAAGAAAAAGAGAGTTGTGCTTGCTAAGGAGCACAACACCAAGCCTACTTCTACCAAAGAGAGGACAGCAATGAGGAAAGTGCCTAAGCAGACTAAGCGATTCACTCCTGAAAAGCCTAGTAACACAGAGGCAGCTGAAGGAACTAAGAAGATAAGAGTCAGAAAATCATTTGCCCGTGTGATTGGCAGACCCTCCATGATGATTGATGAGGAGGAAGAAGAAGAGGAAGAGCCAGCAGCCACTGCACCCCCTGCAAAAGCTCAAAAGCTTATGTCAGATGCGATTAAGACTGCTGCCCCCAAGGCCAAGCCAAAGGTGTCAGCACCGAAGAGATCTACAAGGAATATTTCAGCCGCAGAGAAGAACAAGGCCCCAGTGCCTGAGTCAAATGTTGATGAAGAGCCTCTAGTGCTCAGAAAGTTGAAGCCAAAGATACTAGACCACGACAACGCACACCGGAGCTGCCAGCAGAAGATCGCCTTCAGGAGCTTCGGAGGACCGTGCCTAGAGTGCCGACTAGTACTATACAGTTCGATCTTTTTGGTACTTGTTGCCAAAGGGGGAGAATTTGTATAGATCATAGGCTTCGAGAGAGAGTGTTTTGGTAGTTGGTTTTTCTCTCGAGAGTTCTTTTGCTACTTATTTGCTTGTTGGTACTTTGTTATGTGTGTGCTTGCTACAGTTAATATGTTGCTTATACTTGTGAGCTACCTCATGTGATGATCATATTATGCTTATTGTGATGATCTATGTTTATCTTCTTCATTATCTTATATGATCACTCACGTATGTTGGTGATGCGTGCTTTCTATTCCAATCATATCATTTTGCGCGCTCCACCAAGATGTATGTGACATGGAAGAGTGACCCATAAGCCTAATCGATTGTGCATTTGCATTCAAACGGAAATTTTTAATAATGCACAAATTTAGGGGGAGCTCTTGCTTATCACATACTTCTCAAAGCAACGATGTATTTCTTTCTTTTAATCATTTGTCGAAGCTTTGATCTATATGTTGTCATCAATTACCAAAAAGGGGGAGATTGAAAGCACATTTGCTCCCTTGGTGGTTTTGGTAATTCATAACAACATATATCTCATTGAACTAATGTCCATTCAAGATTAAGATTTCAGGATGTTCAATGATTGGCATGGCATGGACTAGAGACGTGGACCCCTCAAAATGCTAAGGACAAGGATTGACAAAAGATCAAGACTCTACATTTTTGGTTTAGTGATCCAAGATCACATTGAGTCCATAGGAAAGCCAATACTATTAAAAGGGGATGAGGTGTTGCTTAATGGTCTTTTTGCTCAAGTGCTTAGTGACAGTACTCCTAAACCCTCAACCACTCTCTCTACCCAAATATGTACAAAACCTACATTCTAACTCGGCCCCACCAAAATTCTCTATCCGGCCCCACCGAGTTCATCCAAGACATAGCCACTGCCAAAACCCTAACAAATCGGATCCACCGAAATGGATCTCGGTCCCACCGAGATGGCCTTGCCAACTCTCTGTAATCGTTTGCACTTACTTCGGTCTCACCGAGTTTTGCAAATCGGTCTCACCGAGATGGCTTGCCAACTCTTTGTTGCCTTATTGCTTCACTTCGGTCCTACCGAGTTGATGCAATCGGTGCCACTGAGACGAGGATTGCCCTAGCCATTGCACTTCGGTCCATCCGAGTTGTTCGTATCGGTCCCACCGAGATTCCTAACGTTCATATCTTTTACACAGTTCGGTGCTACCGAGATGATTGTTTCGGTGCCACCGAGTTGGGTTAAAAGTGTGTAACGGTTGGATTTTGTGTGAAGGCAATATATACCCCTCCACCACCTCCTTCTCAAAAAGAAAAGCCATCAGAACGTGCCTACACTTCCACCATACATTTTCTGAGAGAGAACCACCTACTCATGTGTTGAGATCAAGCTATTCCATTCCTACCATTTGAACCTTGATCTCTAGCCTTTCCCAAGTTGCTTTCCACTCAAATCCCTCTTCCACCATAGCCAAATCTATGAGGAGTTGTTTGAGTGCTGGGAAGACTATCATTTGAAGCACAAGAGCAAGGAGTTCATCAACAACACACCGTCTATTACCTTTTGGAGAGTTGTGTCTCCTAGATTGGTTAGGTGTCACTTGGGAGCCTCCAACCTGATGTGGAGTTGAACCAAGCAGTTTGTAAGGGCAAGGAGATCGCCTACTTCGTGAAGATCTACCCCGAGTGAGGCTAGTCCTTCGTGGACGTAAGCCATGGTGGAATAGACAAGGTTGCTTCTTCGTGGACCCTTCGTGGGTGGAACCCTCCGTGGACTCGCGCAGCCGTTACCCTTCGTGGGTTGAAGTCTCCATCAACGTGGACGTACGATAGCACCACCTATCGGAACCACGCCAACAACCACCGTGTCTTCATTGCGTTTGAAATCTCCGATCCCCTCCTTTACTTACATATGCAATTATCTACTTTCCGCTGCCATACTCTTAGAATTGCGTGTGTAGGGTGATGCTTGACATATACTATTGCTAAAATCTGCCCACAACTAAAATCTGGGAAAAGGTTAGGTTTTATTTGATCAAGTAGTCTAATCACCCCCCTCTAGACATACTTTCGATCCTACACTTTGTTATAGAATTCGCCACAGTAACCTGTTTGGAACGATTTCCAAACACCGTGCCACCATATCGTGTATTACACTAAACCCTCAACTTAAATCGAAAATCGCATGGAGCATTGATGAAGACTGTATCGATGTAATTACTTACAACGAGCACTTCATAATCTCTGCTTGCGAGAAAACATGTCATCAGTGCTACTTTAGTACTTAATGACATCTTTCACTATTGTCCCATGATCAGTACTTTGATCACTTTGGTATCTATACTCGCAACTCCTTGGGAGTACTACATATCTGGTTGTTTTACATACCATGGAATACATGATTAATCCAAACACGAAAATGTGTGGAATCTCCATCATGTATTTTGCTCATCAGTGTTTTGGGACACCGAGTCTTGCAAAACTCTTTCCATGTGACTTCGGCAAGAATCACTCCTTGGCGTTCTTATGCTAAACTGCTTTAGCATCTTGTCAATATGTATTTTTGGCTTTAGCTCTATCAGGCAATTTTATCTCGTAGATAATTATGCCTAATACCGAGGCTACCTGGCCTAAGTACTTCATCGAAAACTATTTTCAATGAAGTCCTAATTCGTGTCAAGAAATTTATATTATTTCCAATCAACAACGTGTCGAGCACACAAGTTTTTAGAAATATTATTATGCTCCCACTTACTTTCTTGTAACCACAAGCATCTTCGTTATCCATTGATGAAATCAAACTCTTTTGACTATTTCATCAAAAAGAAAGATTCCAACTCCATTTTGCTCTCTTCTGTCCATTGTTGGAACTCTGAAGTTTGCATACTTACTAGCATCCTCTGGATTGACAAAATACTTCGGATTGTATCACATGCAAGTCCTAGGTTGCATTTCCATCACATGGAAATCCTTTTGGCATCCATGTATCACATCTCAAGATTGAAATATGTATTAATTGCTAGTTTAACCCGATCTGACTATAAGCATTGCTATGGTGAGACATTCTCATCGCAGTCAACCCCTTGAACTTGTTATTGCAACAAGTCGAGCTTTATGGGTAAAACATTTTATCCACATCAGTTTATAGTTCCATTAATGTTCGTTAGACTCTAAGTCTTCCGAATGGTTTATCAAGATATAATCTTGAATCATTTATGGAAACTATCTCGGATTATATTGGCATTTAGCCAATTCCGGAGTCAGGGCCCATCAACGCTTCCTTGTGTATCGTAGGTATATTGTTGTCTAACAACAATATCTCGCTTGCGCACCTAAGAGGTTTGCATGAGTTTTGCCTACGTGGTTCAGTTGAAAGTTCGACCGAAGCCCATACATCTTATGTAGAGGCTTCCGTATTAGTCGCAGTAGGATACTCTGGAATCACTTCCAAGGTTCCTTTCCTTTGATCTAATGACGAAGATACTGTTATCTCGTCGAGTTGCACTGTTCTTCCACTTACCTTTTTGCAAGAACCATTCTCTTTAAAAGCATACCGTTTTTGGTGGCAAACCTTTTTGCCTCGGTATAGTGGTGGAGGAATTCCCAATTACTTGGGATAACCTACAAAGTAGTACTTGTCTGATTTGGAATAGGTTTGTAAAATATTTTACACAAGCCCCATATTCCAAATGTTAAGAAAATACATAAGCATGGTTGGGCGTACCATACCATGGCGTCATTTCAACAGACCTGCTGGCGCTCTTTTCAGTGTAAAAGCCGTAGTCTCTAAAGCATTACTTTCAAAGGGATAATGGCAAATTGATTTATGTCATCTTTGATCTTACCATGTCATAAATGGTTTGAATACATCTTCACGGACATTCCACTCACAGTGGTGTTCCTGGAGGTGTAAGTTATGAAACTCTTTTCACAACTCATCAGACATTCGCTAGACTTGTAACTCAAATATTTCTTTCCGCAATCCAATTGCAGAAACATAATTTTCTTGTTACGATAATTTCTTCTTCATTTCGAAAACCTTATGAATGATTTAAAAAGATCCAGACTTACATCTCATCAAGTAAATATCCATATATCTACTTGAGTCATTTCTGAAGATAGATAAATCCACTGCTAGCAACAACATTTATCAGACTACATACATCAAAATGTATGATCACCAATAAGTTCGTTGCTCGTTTCTTATGGCCTGTGAACGGTATTTTAGTCACTTCACTTTTTGGAGGAAAGTTGCAAGTGTCAGATGATTCATAATCAAACGACTTCAAAATCCATCATTATGGAATTTCTCCATGCGGGTTTCTCCAATGTGACTAAATGCAGTGCCACACATGTGTGCTATTCTCTTAGTCTTGCGACATTTAGCGTCAGTGTTATGGATGTATCATATTACCATCAATATTCATAACATACATCCCATCCATGATGGAAGCATTGCCCTTATGTTATTCATGACACTGAACAACAATTGTTCTTTTATGAACAACCCTTTTGCAACAAACATTATGCAATGGGCTAGAGTGTGTAAAACTCTAAAATAAATTATGAAAGTAAATACAGAGGTAATGTATTATTATCAATATTCATAACATACATCTCATTCATAATGAAAGTATGGCTCTTAAGTTATTCATGACACTGAACAACAATTGTTCTTTTATGAACAACCCTTTTGCAACAAACATTATGCAATGGGCTAGAGTGTGTAAAACTCTAAAATGAATTATGAAAGTAAATTCAGAGGTAATGTATTATTATCAATATTCATAACATACATCTCATTCATAATGAAAGTATGGCCCTTAAGTTATTCATAACATCGAACATCAAAAGTTCTCTTATGAACAACCTTCTTGCAAGATACCTTATGCAATGGGCTAGAGTGTGTATAACTCTAAAATGAATTATGAAGATAAATACATAGGTAATACACCGACAGAATGTATAGTAACATTTACTATGTTCCCAGAGCGTATCTGAACCTCACTCTGGCAAGTCTTTTAGGCCGTAGTAGTTCTTGCATCGAGTCGCAGCAGAATGCAATCGAGCAGGTATCTTTGTGATCAACTCACAATACCCAAGAATCAGTGATTAACATGTTTAATCATAATTCCCAAGAACTATTTCTTTGACCAGCCTTCCATACATCAATAACTTGTATGACTTCCATACATGAGCTGGACATTCCAGTCTTCTTTCTTTTTGCCTTTATACTTCTAACAGTTTAACTTTCAGTATTTCTCCTACTCTCAGAAGAAGCACTCAACTTAAGAGTGGCATTAGCCCCGGACTTCCTAGTTGTGTAAGTCACACTAACACCCTTTGGACATTTCCTTTCTCTTCAAGTTGTTGTTTTATTCACCTTCATCATATGACAGGCGTTCTACTGTATCCCTCTGTTATTAGTCAAATTCATAGTAAACACTTTTACTAATAGTTTGCAAAACAAACATTGCTTTGGATATCACATATCTTTTAGCCTTTGTTTGTGTGTGAAAATAATTTTCAGTTCCATGAATATCACATAGCTATCCCAAACTTTTGAAGTTCGGGTCTCTTGGAAGCAAACATATTGCACTTGACCGTAATAGAATTCTAGCTTTTGGATCGACGGACGAGAGTCACATCATCCATAGCATTAGCGGGAGAATGCCGAAAGCATGCGATAGGACAAAGTCCTTCTCGGCACTTTTGAGGACAATCCTCACATTACGTTACCAACCGTAAAGTTTTAACCAGATATTTAACAGCTTATTCAATTTTAACAGGGAAGGTGGAAACGCGAGCCATTATTCTACAACTATTATGCAAATTTCATTTTAGACAAAGTTCATAATTAATTGCACTAAGAATTAAACAAGTTAATTCTACAGTGCGCTCCCACTCAAATCAATATCTCTCATAATTGATTGTGAGTGATACAAGACCCGCATTTCAATTCAACGCAATTGATGTGGACATCACTGATGACGAGAATTTTAATTGGTAGGCCAACTTGCCAATCACATCTCTATGTGATTCTTGTTCATCTTTCGATGGGCGTGTTCCGAGCTCAGGACGATCCTGCCTGAATGTCAAAGACAACCAAGTGATCTTGCTGCGAGGTCTGACCTCACCCGTCTCATTCCTCTCGATTCGTTCATACTCATGTGGACATGGTGCACCCCGAAAAGATACGAATTTCAGACGGTGCTACACTTGGGTGAACACTAACTACTTTGATATTTTTGTGAGAGATCACCCTAATAAAAAGCGACTACCGCGCAATCAAGAAGGGTGCATCATAAGGGATAAACATCTCAGGCAATTCATAATAGCATGATATGGTATAGCCCTTTCTAACGGAGAAGTCTTGTATTTCTTTGTCTTCGGCATTCGCGTCGGTGTTCACCTTCGCGAAGTTTGCCACCACCTTGTCGATGCACCAGATAATATTGCTATCTCTATAGCTAATAAAATAAGTGCATTACAAAAGGTTGACACGCAGGTCATTAAAGTGACAATCATATGGCTCCAGCCATCATGCCGAATCATGACACGCAGGTCATGTTAATTTACATCATATAGTCATCTCATACATAATCAAATTTATATGAGCACTGCTATACCACATCATATGCACATGCAAACCATCCTACAAAACCAAGTTAGATGCCTCTAATCGGTTTATGCAAAATTTCATATTACGTGGCTTCTAAGGTTTCGAACAAACCACAGCTACCAACGTCCATCATCAAGTATGATTATTCAAGTCGCTAGATTAACTTTACGGGGTGTATGAAACACGCGATAATAAAATCTCGAGCCCCATACTGAACTTTGTCATACGCATGACCCCCGTGCAGATCATATCTGCATTGCCCTTTTGTCTGCGAAATTTCATCTTTCTCTCTAACTATGGTGGAATTCAATGAACTGTTAGCACTTCGTTGATCAATCAGGATCGCGGATTGCCAGAACTTTGAAATTCCACCAGGCTGTTATCAAGATCAGAAATATGCAAATTCAAGGGAAGCAACAAGAACATCGGGTAACAGATTTCATCTGCTACCCGCACAAATAATTATCACCAGTAGAACTCATCTACTACAAATTATATTGTGCAACACCCAAACATCTCATGTATTCTAGATCGTAACCTGCATCTACGCATAGCACGGCTCATGATGCCACTGTAGGGGAACGCAGCAGAAAACAAAAAATTTCCGACCTACGCACCAGCCCAGGACCACTATGGAGACTGCATACAAGGTTTGATCTTTTTCGTTACCGACTCGTAGCGCAGCGGAAGTAGAGTCGATGACGATCGGCGGTGCAGATCCCCGCAGCTAGGATTTACAACCTCGAAACCGCGAGGATGTACTCCCTCGTCTGCCCCTCGGAGAGCCCTCCGGGAGGCGGTCGGACAGTCCCTCGGACGGTGTCGCGGACAGCCCTTCGGGAGGACCTTTGAAACTCGGACGGTCACTTGGACAGCCCTTCGGGAGGACCCTCGAAACTCGGACAATCACTCGGACAGCCCTTCGGGAGGCACTCTCGAACTAAGACCGAAACTACGATCTCTCTACAGAGTTGAACACATACGGTGTCATCTATCCGGCAGGGCTTCGCCGTCCAGAACTAGTTCTCACCGGAACCCAGACAGCCTTTCGGCTCTACGAAACTCTTTTCGTGGGAGGGAGAGAGAGAGCCAGATGAGCATGGCATGTGTATGAGAGCAAGGATGAGGTTTGGAGAGCACCCCTCCACCTCTGTTTATAGGAAAGCCAAGGGGTAAAGTTGGCATACAAAAACACCAAAAGTACCCCCACTCTATGTCTCACATAAAAGAATAAAAGGGAAAAAGGTGTGGCATGTGGAGGTCCATGGAGGAGCCACACCTTGGCCGGCCACCTCTAGGCCCCCCCCCCCCACATGGGGGTGCCTTGCTCCCCAATCCCTTCTAGAAGCCATTTGGGAAATATCCCAAAAGGTGACTTTCCAAAAAAATATAAATAAAGTGTTTTTTACTATTCACGGAACCAATTTTCCGCGACCGTTAAATCCAAAAATATTTCTGTGGGTCTTAGAATAATTCCAGTACCCACACAAATGATTTTGGACGCGTTCCGAAACAATTTCGGATTAGTAAATTTCATCTGCGAAAAGCAACCAAATCGGTTCCGGCAGCTCCGGAACATTTCCGGTTTTTATCCCGAAAAATTCCCAGAAGTTTCCAGAACACTTCTGGCATCCTCCAAGAATTTCCAGGCGTGTGCCGAAACCAATTTGACTTAATGGTATCCCCTGAAACAACTTTTCAGTTTTACCGGAACTATTCCGGTGTTCTCTCCGGAACGTTTCCGTTTCGTCCGAAACTTTTTCGGTGATTTTCTCTCAGACTCCTTGTCTAGTATTCAGCAGATAGATGACCCTTAAGCGTGTGACCCTATAGGTTCGGTGAAGTATAGACATGACCCGGAACACTTTCCGATCAATGATCAACATTGGAGCCGTGGACACCCATATTGACCCCTATACCCACACAAATGAATATTCGAGTGAACCTCCAGTTGCTGTGTGCTATTCCTGTTGCTTTGCGATATGTTACAAATACCCGAGGTGAGAATCATCGGCATCCCCGTGGATCAACACTTGTCCACAATGCCAGTTACCTCGTTACCGGTTTTGTTCTCTTTTCTCGTTTCCGTGTTCCGGCATCCCTGTGATCAAATCACAATGTGTCTGGCCAGACGATGGTTGATACCGTAACACCGAGAGGGCCTAGAGATATCTCTCCATCGTCGGAGGAGCAAATCCCAATCTTGAGCTATCTCGTTACTTGCCATACTTTTCCGTGAACCCGTAAGCCGCCGTAATAGCCACCAAGTTACGAATGACGTTTAACAAACCCCAAAGTTCATGAAGCAAGCATGAAGAAACTCGATACTCTCATGGTCTAAGGAATTATGCAAACATTAACTTTCTATGTGTTATTAACCATTAACTTGTGACGAATGAATCTCATAGCATAACATCAATTCGGGTCGATTCAACACAAGTGTTCTCCTAACATTGTGCCCTCAAAGTTGCCGGCATAGTCATGCCCATGATCAGGAAAACAGAACCATCATGCAACACTTTAGCTAGTCTTAGAGGCCAGACTAGGAATATTTTTTACCATTTATTAATCCACACGTGCATATGAGTCTTCCTCCGAGCCTCGTGGTTATTGTAGACTCGAGAACCATAGCAGTTATAGCATGGAACATAAACATAATTATGAACATGGAGATAAACAATAACATTTATTATTGCCTCTAGGGCATATCTCCTACTGGGGGGTGGCGCGCCCTGGTGCCTCGTGGGCACCTGGGTGTCCCCCTCTGGTACTTCTTTCTTCCAATATTTTTTATTTATTCCAAAATAAATCTCCATGAAATTTCAGCTCATTTGGAGATGTGCAGAATAGGTATCTCTCACATAGCTTTTTCAGGTCCAGAATTCTAGCTGCCGGCAATTGATACGTCTCCAACGTATCTATAATTTTTGATTGTTCCATGCTGTTATATTATCAATTTTGGATGTTTTTTATATGCATTTACAACAATTATATATCATTTTTTGGGACTAATCTATTAACTTAGTGCCCAGTGCCAGTTGCTATTTTCTGCCTGTTTTTTTGTTTTACAGAATATCAATACCAAACGAAGTCCAAATGCCACAAAACTTTTTGGAGATTTTTTCTGGACAACACCAACACTAGTAGCTTCGGGAGAAGACCAGACGCCAGAGGAGGTGGCCATGAGCCACCAGGGCGCGCCTGGGGGGGGGGGGGGCAGGCGCGCCCTGGTACCTCATGGGCCCACCTCAGCTTTGTTTGACCTAATTCCACCACTATAAATTCCCAAAAATCAGGAAACCAATAGGGGAGTCCACGAAATACTTTTTCCGCCGCCGCAAGTTTCTGTTCTCAAGAGATCCCATCTGGAGGCCTTTTCCGGTACTCTGCCGGAGGGGGAATCGATCACGGAGGGGCTCTACATCAACCTTGCTGCCCTTCCGATGATGTGTGAGTAGTTTACCACAGACCTTCGGGTCCATAGTTAGTAGCTAGATGGCTTATTCTCTCTTTTTGATCTTCAATACAATGTTCTCCTCGATGTTCTTGGAGTTCTATCCGATGTAATCACTTTTTGCGGTGTGTTTGTTGGGATCCGATGAATTGTGAGTTTATGATCAGATTATCCATGAATATAATTTGAGTCTTCTCTGATCTCTTTTATGCATGATTATTATAGCTTCGTATTTCTTCTCCGATCTATTGATTTGGTTTGGCCAACTAGATTGATTTATCTTGCCATGGGAAGAGGTGCTTTGTAATGGGTTCGATCTTGCGGTGCTCAATCCCAGTGACAGAAAGGGACATGACACATATGTATCGTTGCAATTAAGGATAAAAAGATGGGGTTTATTCATACGTGAGTTTATCTTGTCTACATCATGTCATCGTTCTTAAGGCGTTACTCCGTTCTTTATGGACTTAATACACTAGATGCATGCTGGATAGCGGTCGATGTGTGGAGTAATAGTAGTAGATGCAGGCAGGAGTCGGTCTACTTGTCTCGGACGTGATGCCTATATACATGATCATTGCCTTGGATATCGTCATGATTGTTTGCTTTTCTATCAATTGCCCAACAGTAATTTGTTTACCCACTGTATGCTATTTTCTTGAGAGACGCCTCAAGTGAAAACTATGGCCCCGGGTCTATCTAAATCATATACTAAAACCCTAAAAATACTTGCTGCACTTTTTCTTTATTTATTTTATTTTTTTATTTTTTTTCAATCTATCTATCCATCACATACAATTTAATCTTGCAACTTACCACCGAGGGATTGACAACCCCTTGATTGCGTTGGGTGCAAGCATTTGTTGTTTTGTGTGCAGGTGCTGCTAACGAGGTGTTGCGTGATTCTCCTACTGGATTGATAACCTTGGTTTCATAGCTGAGGGAAATACTTATCTCTACTGTACTGCATCTCTCTTCCTCTTCAGGGAATTACCAACGCAGCTCACAAGTAGCAGGAAGAATTTCTGGCGCCGTTGCCGGGGAGACATCATCAACATCTATCAAGTACCTTTGCATAAATTTTCATCTCCTTGCATTTATTTTATTTGCCTTTGCCTCTCGTTTTCATCTCCCCCACTTCTAAAACAATTTTACAAAAACACAAAAATATTTTATTTCCTTGTTTGCTTGTGTTGCCATGTGCTTCCTATTTTCTTGCATCTTTGCTTGCTAAAAAAATCTATTGATATGGATCTTCATCCACTAGCTAATCTTTTCAAAAGAACCAATTATAATGAACCAATTGCTAGTGATTTGAGTGCACTTGATTATCTCTATGAAGTTTTGCTTGAAAAATCATGAACCGGAAAATTGTGATGAAGTGTTGAAAGAAAAAATTTATAAAGTGATTCATGATAGCTCCTTCAATGAAAAGCATGATTGCAGTAATGTTGTTATAAATTCTATTAATGTCAATTGTGCTAATAATATGCAAAACTATGAGCTTGGGGATGATAATTTAGTTATATCCACTACTTATTGCAATGATCATGATTGGGGTGATAATGCTTCTTATGATCTTGAAAATTTATTTAAGCCTCATGATGAATATGCTATTGATAATAATGTTTGCAATAACATTGAAAGTGGGTTTGGAAGAGTGTCAACTCTATGTAAAAATAATCCCACATATTTGAAGAGTGTTCAATCTTATGAAATTTTTGATAAAAGTGGGGATTGAGAGGTCATGGCTTTAGTTGATGTTAATCCCACTATTTTGGAAGACTATAAGAATTTTATGCATGTGGATCATGGAGAGAAAATTTTATATGATAGCTATATTGTTGAATTTGATTATGATCCTACATGTAATTATTATGAGAGAGGAAAATATGGTTGTAGAAATTTTCATGTTAGTAAATTACCTCTCGTTATGTTGAGATTGTCACTGTTTTACTCCTCTCCTTTGCATATGCTAGATATTTCTCGTCTTGATAATTTGTTTGCATATAAAATGCCTATGCATAGGAAGTATGTTAGACTTAAATGTGTTTGTCACATGTATTATGATGCCCTCTTTGTGCTTCAATTCTTATCTTTCATGTGAGCATCATTGAAATCTCAAAGCCTATCTTAATGGCTATAAAGAAAGAGCTTCTTGGGAGGCAACCCAATAAATAAAATAAATTTTTTACCTTTTGTTTCTGTTATTGTGCGTTTTCACAATTATGCTACTGTTATGATTGTGTTTTTGTGTTTTCAATTAGTGTTTGTGCCAAGTAAAGCCTTTAGGATGATTTGGAAGATAGTATAATTGATGTTGTTTGGAAAACAGAAAGTTTTGTGTCCAGTGCTGGAATTTTGGTTCTGTACTGGAGCGTACGAAATATCTGAAATTTTTACACAGTATTGGTATACGAATTTCCCACCTTGTCCTAAATTTTCAGAATTTTTGGAGTTACAGAAGTATGGCTTTTAAATAGATTGCTACAGACTGTTCTGTTTTTGACAGATTCTGGTTTTGATGTGTTGCTTGCTTGTTTTGATGAAACTATGGATTGTATCGGGGGGTATAAGCCATGGAGAAGTTAGAATATAGTAGGTATAATGCAAAAATAAAATATGAATGGGTTTGCAACAGTACTTAAAGTAGTGATTTATTTTGTTATACTAACGGATCTCACGAAGGTTTTGTTGAGTTCTGTGTGATTGAAGTTTTCAAGTTTTGGGTGAGATCACGATGGGTGAAGGAATAAGGAGTGGCAAGAGCCTAAGCTTGGGGATGCCCGAGGCACCCCATGGTAATATTCAAGGAAGACTCAAGCGTCTAAGCTTGGGGATGCCCGGAAGGCATCCCCTCTTTCTTCTACCAACCATCGGTAATTTTACTTGGAGCTATATTTTTATTCATCACATGATATGTGTTTTGCTTGGAGAGTCGTGTATTATATGAGTCTTTGCCTTGTTTGCTTTTTAGTTTATCACAATCATCCTTGCTGAACACACCTATTTTGAGAGAGCCACACGTTCATCATAATTTGTTAGAATACTCTATGTGCTTCACTTAAATTTTTTGAGCTAGGCAGTTACTCTAGTGCTTCACTTAAATATTTTTGAGCACGGCGGTGGCAGAATTTTGAAGAAATAAACTCTCATGCTTCACTTATATTATTTTGAGAGTTGATAAGATTAAAATTTTGATGAAAGAAACTCTCATGCTCACTTATATTATTTTGAGAGTTGATAAGATTAAAATTTTGAAGAAATAAACTCTTATGCTTCACTAATATTATTTTGAGAGTTGACAAGATTGAAATTTTGAAGAAATATTTGCATTCTCATGCTACACTTATATCTTTTTGAGAGTTGATGAAAGTAATGGTAATTTGCACAAGATATGAATTTGGTCCCAAAGTGATGAATATTCAAGAGGGATATAATAAAAACTTTCATATAGATCATTGGATATGATAAGTGTGATTCCTTGCAATAGTTTTGCGATATGGAAATGATAATATGTGAGTCATGTTAGTGAGTAATTGTGGTTTAGTAAGAATATTAGTGTTATGGTTTGTGATTCCCTATGCATGCACGTTAAGTCAATATTTATGCAACGAAATTATATCCTACTTATGGTGCATTATTCGGTGTTAGTTATGTTCAATGCATGTTTATGACCGTTTTCATTTTTTGGTTGGTTGCTTCTCAATCTTTTGCTAGCCTTCATTTGTACTAAGCGGAAATACTGCTTGTGCATCCAAACTCCTTAAACCCAAGTTGTGCCAAATGAGTCCACTATATCTACCTATATGCGGTATTTCCATGCCGTTCCAAGTAAATTTGCGTGTGCCAACTCTAATTTTCAAAATAATTTTTCTGTTTTGTGTGCCCGTACCGCTCATGAAGCGGCAGGGGGTGGCCAATGTTTTCCATGCTAGGTGTGTTATTCTCATGATGAGTGTTTATTCACTTGTCATTGCACGAGAGAGTGGCTGGTAATAGGGATGCCCAGTCCCACAATGAAATCAAAAATTAATAACAACAAAATTCCTTGGAAAGTGATGGTATGGAGGGCACCCGTGGATACGGCTAGCCATGGATTGTGAAAGAATGGTGGAAAGGAAATAAACTTTACTTTCTGCTTGGGAACCGCCTATGATGTGTCTAGCATGGAAGATATTGGGAATTCTCGGTCATTTTCGTTGACAGGAAAAGCATGCCTCTCAAAATATTTTTATCTCTTTAATTTAAGCTTTGAGCTCTGGCACATTAGCAAATCTCTACTTCCCTCTGCGAAGGGCCTATCTATTTACTTTATGCAATTTTTATTTTTATTTTGAGTCTCCATCTTCTCTTATAAAGCACCAACTAGAGAGCACAATTATCATACTTGTGCATTGTGTATAGCTAATATTTGAGTGTGTTTCATGAATGGATCAATGATTGAGCATAATGGGCTAGGGATAACTTTCTTTAGCGTTGATATTTTGAAAAACATGGTTGCTTGTTAGCATGCTTGAGTATTTATATCTTCATGTCAAACTATAGACTATTGCTTTGAATCATTCAAGTCCAATGTCCATGCTACAAAAGAAAAGAATATATGATGAATATGATAGGAAGCATTCCACATCAAAAATTCTGTTTTTATCATTTACCAACTCGAGGACGAGCAGGAATTAAGCTTGGGGATGCTGATACGTCTCCAACGTATGTATAATTTTTGATTGTTCCATGCTGTTATATTATCAATCTTGGATGTTTTTATATGCATTTACATCAATTATATATCATTTTTTGGGACTAACCTATTAACTTAGTGCCCAATGCCAGTTGTTGTTTTCTGCCTGTTTTTTGTTTTATAGAATATCAATAACAAACGAAGTCCAAATGCCACGAAACTTTTTGGAGATTTTTTTTCTGGACAATACCAACACTAGAAGCTTCAGGAGAAGACCAGACGCCAGAGGAGGTGGCCACGAGCCACCAGGGCGCGCCTGGGGGGGACAGGTGCGCCATGGTGCCTCGTGGGCCCACCTTAGCTTTGTTTAACCTAATTCCACCACTATAAATTCCCAAAAATCAGGAAACCAACAGGGGAGTCCACAAAATATGTTTTCCGCCGCCGCAAGTTTCTGTTCTCGAGAGATCCCATCTGGAGGCCTTTTCCGGTACTCTGCCGGAGGGGGAATCGATCACGAAAGGGCTCTACATCAACCTTGCTGCCCTTCCGATGATGCGTGAGTAGTTTAGCACAGACCTTCGAGTCCATAGTTAGTAGCTAGATGGTTTCTTCTTTCTTTTTGATCTTCAATACAATGTTCTCCTCGATGTTCTTGGAGTTCTATCCGATGTAATCACTTTTTGCGGTGTGTTTGTTGGGATCCGATGAATTGTGAGTTTATGATCAGATTATCCATGAATATTATTTGAGTCTTCTCTGATCTCTTTTATGCATGATTATTATAGCTTCGTATTTCTTCTCCGATCTATTGATTTGGTTTGGTCAACTAGATTGATTTATCTTGCCATGGGAAGAGGTGCTTTGTAATGGGTTCGATCTTGCGGTGCTCAATCCCAGTGACAGAAAGGGACATGACACGTATGTATCGTTTCTATTAAGGGTAAAAGGATGGGGTTTATTCATACGTGAGTTTATCTTGTCTACATCATGTCATCGTTCTTAAGGCGTTACTCCATTCTTTATGGACTTAATACACTAGATGCATGCTGGATAGCGCTCGATGTGTGGAGTAATAGTAGTAGATGCAGGCAAGAGTCGGTCTACTTGTCTCGGACGTGATGCCTATATACATGATCATTGCCTTGGATATCGTCATGATTATTTGCTTTTCTATCAATTGCCCAACAGTAATTTGTTTACCCACCGTATGCTATTTTCTTGAGAGAAGCCTCTAGTGAAAACTATGGCCCCCGGGTCTATCTAAATCATATACTAAAACCCTAAAAATACTTGCTGCACTTTTTCTTTATTTATTTTATTTTTGTATTTTTGTTTCAATCTATCTATCTATCACATACAATTTAATCTTGCAACTTACCGCCGAGGGATTGACAACCCCTTGATTGCGTTGGGTGCAAGGATTTGTTGTTTTGTGTGCATGTGCTGCTAACGAGGTGTTGCATGATTCTCCTACTGGATTGATAACCTTGGTTTCATAACTGAGGGAAATACTTATCTCTACTGTACTGCATCTCCCTTCCTCTTCAGGGAATTACCAACGCAGCTCACAAGTAGCAGCAATCTCCCTCCGTATGTAAATCTTGCATATTAAGAGAGAAAATGCATTAGAATTGCTCCACAAAGTATTATATTGATTAAAAACACTATAAATAACAGTAAGAAAACATGATGCAAAATGGACGTTTCCACTCCCCCAAGCTTAGACCTCGCTTGTCCTCAAGCGAAAGCCGATATCGATAATCATGTCCACATGTTTAGAGAGAGAGAGGTGTCGATAAAAACAAAATACGGACATAGTAGCATCATGATCATTATTATAATAGCAATATTCATTATCATAAAACTTCTCATGAACAAGTAATAATTCATCATAACAACGAAGTATACGGCATAAACTTTCTTGAAAACCAACAAACTATATTCTCAGTCAACAATGCATTTGCAATTCATCATATTTTCAGGAAGGGTCTCATGTAGGAGCTTTTTAGCAAGTCCACATACTCAACCATAATTTAGTCTTCTATGATTGCTAACACTCACAACATATATATGGAGCAAAAAGTTTCAGCCAGACACATAGAAAGATAGGGGCTTATGATTTCGCCTCCCAACTTATTCACCTCAAGGGTAATGTCAACAATAATAACTCATGATCACTCATATCCAACTAGATATATATGCCTAGATCTTCCCCACCACATGATGCTTGCAAAAGAGAAAAATAAAAAGGAATAGAGGAGAACACTATTGACTCTTGCATAAAAAGTAAATACATAAAAGTAAAAGATAGGCCCTTCGTAGAGGGAAGCAGAGGTTGTCATGCACTTTTTGTTGTTGGATGCACAAGCTCTTAATGCAAAGGAACGTCACTTTATATTGCCCCTTGTGATAGCAACCTTTATTATCCAGTCTGTCGCTTTTATTTCTTTACCATCATAAGTTCGTACAAAGCTTATTTTCCCTTACAATAAAAGTTCATACATATTTAGAGGCAATTTTTATTGCTTTTTGCACCGATGACAACTTACTTGAAGGATCTTATTCAATCCATAGGTAGATATAATGGACTCTCATGACACGAAACTGGGTTTAAGGGTTTTGGATGCACAAGTAGTATCTCTACTTGGTGCGGATTTTTGGCTAGCAAAATATTGGGCAAGCACCACATGTTGGAGGATCTATGACAATATAACTTCTATGTGAATATAAGCAAACATAATTCATTACATTGTCTTCATTGTCCAACGTCAACAATTTGACATAAAATACTCATTGGGGGCTCACAATCATAAAAGATGTCCAAGATAGTGTATTTGCATGTGAATCTTCTCTTCCCTTATTAATTTTTTCATGAATTGCATCATTGACCAATGCCATGTTTGTTAACTTCCTATAAATTTTACCACTTATACTTTTCTTTATATAATGTCATTACTTTCCATAAGATTAGCATACGATCTTTTTCATTATTTTCATTGCTAGGATTGAAACATAAAAGTAAAGAAGCAAAAACTCAAACTACTCTTTATTATATAACTCTCAACTCAATTACATAGGTATATAGATAACGAAACTAGCACTCGAAAATAGATCATACTAAACTTTTATTCAACTAGATCACGAAATAACTAAGGATCGAACTAAAAATAGGTAAAGATAATAAAAGTGATGGTGATACGATACCGGGGCACCTCCCCCAAGCTTGGCACAAGCCAAGGGGAGTGCCCATACCCATGTGCTCAAGTTTCTTTCTTCGGTGATGGTGGTGATGATGAAGTGGTGGGCTTGTCCTTCAACTTTAGCAGATAGTCCAGTTTACGGTTGATGCTCCGGAGGGCGATGTTTTGCTCTTCCAACAAAATAACTTCATGAGTGAGAGATGTATTCTGGGCACAAACTATTTCAAAGACTCTTAGGGCTTCAATTACGGATGGGGGAAGATGATCATAGAGGGGTTGAAGGATATCTCCCTTCTCTGCGGTCTCCTCCATGGGGATGGCTTGCCCTCCTTCTGGAGCCTGGGTTCCCGCAACTTCTTCGGCCTTGTCCTTCTCGCCATTGTCTTCCTCCCCTGACGACCACTCGTAGTAGACCTCGCTGTAGGGGCGTTTGCCCGGCGATGGTAGCACAATGCAGTGCTTCGTACGGAGCCTTTGGGGAGCCATGGTGATCTGGATCTATCAGAAAAATAGCACAAAACAAGAACATAGGAGATTTCTACGATATGGTGGTCAAAACATCCGGTAGTATATATAAAGAACTTTTATCTTGCAAAACAAGTAATCCAGAAGAAAACGGAGTCGGGAAGGCTCACGAGGGGCCCACGAGCCACCAGGGCGCGCCCTGGTGCCTCGTGTGCGCCTCATGGGTCCGCTCGGCTGTTTCTTATTTTTGTATTTTTCTAATATTCCAAAACTGACAGAAAGTATTTTTATGGAATTTTTGGAGTTGGTTTACTTACTGTATCATGTACCTCTTCCTTTTCAGGGTTCTGGAGTGTTCTGGAAGGTCTCTCTTATGTATTCCTCCGGTGTAATCGTTTCAATAACATTAGTTTCAACATTAATGGGAGTACCTAAAATGTAGTGCTTAATTCTTTGCCCATTCACCACTCTCGGATTAGTGCCTTCGGAGTTGTTTATTTTGATGGCTCCAGAGCGATAAACTTCTTCGATGATATACAGTCCTTCCCATTTAGAGAGAAGTTTTCATGCAAAGAATCTTAAACGAGAATTGCACAATAGAACATATTCACCCACTTTGAATTCTTGTTTTTGAATTCTTTTATCATGCCATCTTTTAACTTTTTATTTAAACAATTTGGCATTTTCATAAGCTTGGGTTCTCCATTCATCTAGTGAGCTAATATCAAATAACCTCTTTTCACAGGCAAGCTTAAAATCATAATTGAGTTCTTTAATTGCCCAATATGCTTTATGTTCTAACTCAAAAGGTAAATGACATGCTTTTTCATAAACCATTTTATAAGGAGACATACCCATAGGGTTTTTATAAGCAGTTCTATAAGCCCATAATGCATCATCAAGTTTCTTAGACCAATTCTTTCTGGACCTATTGACGGTCTTTTGCAAAATTAATTTTATTTCTCTATTGCTCAATTCAACTTGACCACTAGATTGAGGGTGATAGGGAGATGCAATTCTATGGTTGACATCATATTTAGCAAGCAGTTTACGGAATGCACCATGAATAAAATGTGAACCACCATCAGTCATTAAATATCTAGGGACTCTAAATCTCGGGAAAATAACTTCTTTAAGCATTTTAATATACGTGTTATGATCAGCACTACTAGTTGGAATAGCTTCTACCCACTTAGTAACGTAATCAACAGCAACTAAAATATGAGTATACCCATTGGATTTACGAAAAGGTCCCATGTAATCGAATCCCCAAACATCAAATGGTTCAATAGCAAGTGAATAATTCATAGGCATTTCCTGACGTCTACTAATATTACCAATTCTTTGACGTTCATCACAAGATAAGACAAACTTACGAGCATCCTTGAGAAGGGTAGGCCAATAAAAACCAGATTGTAATACCTTATGTGCAGTTCTGTCTCCCGCATGGTGTCCTCTGTAAGCCTCGGAATGACACTTCCGTAGGATTTGTTCCTGTTCATGCTCAGGTATACAATGTCTAATAATACCATCTACTCCTTCTTTATAAAGATGTGGGTCATCCCAGAAGTAATGTCTTAAATCAAAGAAGAACTTTTTCTTTTATTGGTATGTGAAACTTGGTGGTATAAATTTAGCAACAATATAATTGGCATAGTCTGCATACCAAGGAGTGTTACGAGAAGCATTTATGACAGCTAATTGTTCATCGGGAAAATCATCATTAATAGGAAGTGGGTCATCAAGAACATTTTTCATTCTAGACAAATTATCTGCTACGGGATTCTCAGCTCCCTTTCTATCAATAATATGCAAGTCAAATTCCTGTAGCAATAGAACCCACCTAATGAGTCTAGGTTTAGCATCTTTCTTTTCCATAAGGTATTTAATAATATAATGATCAATGTGAACAGTTACTTTAGAATCAACTATGTAAGATCTGAATTTATCGCATGCAAACACAACTGCTAGAAATTCTTTCTCAGTAGTAGCATAATTTCTTTGAGCACTGTTTATGGTTTTACTAGCATAATGGATAACATTTAATTTCTTATCAACTCTCTGTCCTAGAACAGCACCAACAGCATAATCACTAACATCACACATAATTTCAAAAGGCAAGTTCCAATCAGGTGGTTGAACAATAGGTGCAGTGGTTAAGGCTTTCTTAAGTGTTTCAAAGGCTTCTATACAATCATCATCAAAAACAAATGGAACATCTTTTTGCAAGAGATTTGTAAGAGGTCTAGAAATTTTAGAGAAGTCTTTTATAAACCTCCTATAGAAATCAGCATGACCTAGGAAACTTCTTATACCTTTAATATCTTTAGGACAAGGCATTTTCTCAATTGCATGAACTTTAGCTTTATCAACTTCAATACCTCTTTCAGAAATTTTATGCCCAAGGACTATACCTTCGTTAACCATAAAGTGGCACTTCTCCCAATTCAAGACGAGATTAGTTTGTTCACATCTCTGCAAAACTCGATCAAGGTTGCTTAAGCAATCATCAAAAGAAGTTCCGTAAACGGAAAAATCATCCATGAAAACCTCAACAATCTTTTCACAAAAGTCAGAGAATATAGCAGTCATACATCTTTGAAAGGTAGCAGGTGCATTACATAAACCAAAAAGCATACGACGATAAGCATAAGTTCCAAAAGGACAAGTAAAGGTGGTTTTCTCTTGGTCGGCTTGTGATATAGGTATTTGAGAGAAACCAGAATATCCATCTAGGAAACAAAAGTGTGTATGCTTAGACAATCTTTCTAACATTTGATCAATAAAAGGTAAGGGGTAATGATCTTTTCTAGTGACTTTGTTTAATTTTCTAAAATCAATTACCATCCTATAACCAGTTACAATTCTTTGTGGAATGAGATCATTTTTATCATTAGGAACAACGGTAATACCTCCTTTCTTAGGGACACAATGAACGGGACTTACACATCTACTATCAGCAATGGGGTAGATTATACCTGCTTCCAGAAGCTTTAATATTTCAGTTCTTACCACTTCCTTCATCTTAGGATTTAATCGTCGTTGGTGGTCGACAACTGGTTTAGCATCAGGCTCCATATTAATTTTGTGCTGACATAGAGTGGGACTAATGCCCTTAAGATCATCAAGAGTATATCCAATAGCAGCTCGGTGCTTCTTCAGAGTTTTTAGTAATCTCTTTTCTTCATGCTTTGAAAGGTTAGCACTAATAATTACAGGATATATCTTCTTTTCATCTAGATAAGCATATTTCAATGTATCAGGCAATTCCTTTAATTCAAATACAGGGTCACCCTTAGGTGGAGGAGGGCCTCCAAGAGTTTCAACATGCAAATTGTGTTTAAGGATAGGTGGTTGATCAAAGAACATACTATCTATTTCATTTCTTTCATTCATGTGCATATCATTTTCATGGTCTAGCAAATATTGTTCTAACGGATCAGTGGGACGTATGACAATAGAAGCAAGACCAATAATTTCATCTTTACTAGGCAATTCTTTATCATGAGGTTGTCTACTAAACTTAGAGAAATTAAACTTATGAGACATACCACCAAAATTAACACTAACAGTTTCTTTAGCGCAATCAATCTTGGCATTAACAATGTTCAAGAAAGGTCTACCAAATATAATGGGACAAAAATTATCTTGTGGAGAACCGAGGACTAGAAAATCAGTAGGGTATTTTATTTTTCCACACAAGACTTCAATGTCTCTAACGATCCCAAGCGGCGTAATGGTATCTCTGTTTGCAAGCTTAATAGTAACATCAATGTCCTCTATTTCAATTGGTGCAATATCATTCATAATTTCTTGATATAAGGTAAACGAAATAGCACTCACACTAGCACCCAAATCACATAAGCCATGATAACAATGATCTCCTATTTTGACAGAGACAACAGGCATGCCTACTACGGGTCTGTTTTTATCTTTAGGGTCTAGTTTAGCAATTCTAGCTGCTTCATCACAGAAGTAAATAACATGCCCATCTATATTATCGACCAAGAGATCTTTAACCATAGCAACATTAGGTTCAACTTTAATTTGTTCAGAGGGTCTAGGTACTCTAATATTACTTTTGTTAACCACAGTTGAAACTCTAGCATGTTACTTAATCCTAACAGGCAAAGGTGGTTTCTTAATATAAGCAGTAGGCACAACTGGATCAACATGGTAAACAATTGTTTCTTCTTTAACACTAACGGGTTCCTCAATCTTTTCTTTAATAGGGGGATGATATTTAAACCACTTCTCCTTAGGGAGATCAACATGAGTAGAAAATGATTCACAAAAGGAAGCTACTGTCTCAGAGTCAAGTCCATATTTAGTGCTAAACTTATGAAAAGCATCGGTATCCATAAAAGATTTAACACAATCGAACTCAAGTATTATACCTGACCAATTACCTTTGTCGAGTTCTCAATCTTCAGAGTTGCGTTTAATTCTTTCCAGAAGATCTCATTTGAATTCAATAGTTTTCTTCATAAAGGAGCCAGTCGAAGAAGAATCGAGCATGGTTTGATCATCATGAGAAAGCCGAGCATAAAAATTCTGTATGATAATTTCTCTTGAGAGCTCATGATTGGGGCATGTGTACATCATGTACTTAATCCTCCCCCAAGCTTGAGCGATGCTTTCTCCTTCATGAGGCCAAAAATTATATATATAATTCCAATCACATTGAACCAAATGCATAGGATAAAATTTCTGGTGGAATTCCAATTTCAATCGGTTCCAGTCCCATGTATCAGTATCATCACATAGCCTATACCATGTCAATGCCTTTCCCTCCAAAGATAAAGGGAATACTTTCTTCTTAACTCCATCTCCGGATAAACCTGCAAGCTGAAACAATCCACAAATTTCATCCACATAGATCAAGTGCATATCAGGATGTATTGTTCCATCTCCTACATAAGGATTAGCTAGCAGTTTCTCTATCATACCCGAAGGAATCTCATAACAAATATTTTCAGTAGGTGCAATAGGTTGAGGAGCAACACTTTGTACTTCCGGTCGAGGTGAAGATACCCCGAACAAACCCCTCAAAGGATTACTTTCCATAGTGACAAGTGACAATAAATTTCAGCACGTAATATAAATGTTTCCTTACCAAATTCCACTCACCAAAGGCGCTTCACTCCCCGGCAACAACGCCAGAAAAGAGTCTTGATGACCCACAAGTATAGGGGATCAATAGTAGTCCTTTCGATAAGTAAGAGTGTCGAACCCAACGAGGAGCAGAAGGAAATGACAAGCGGTTTTCAGCAAGGTATTTTCTGCAAGCACTGAAATTATCGGTAACGAGTAGTTTGATAGCAAGATAATTTGTAAGAAGTGACAAGTAGCAATAGTAACAAAGAGTGCAGATCAATGTGATCTTGGATCACTAAACCAAAAATGAAGAGTCTTGAGCTTTTGCTAATATATGTCCTTACCATTTTGAGGGGTCCACATTCCTTAGTCCTTGCCATGTCAATCATTGAACTTGCTGAAATCTTTCACTTGAATGTTTATTAGTTCAATGAGATATATGTTGTAATGAATTACCAAAACCACCAAGGGAGCAAATGCACTTTCACATGGTACCAGATATTTGTGTCCCATGTCGCTCCAACGTGAGGCTTTTGAAATAGAAGCAAACTTTATATATATGGCGCTGAAAAACCATAATGCATTGAGAGACAATTAACCACCAATGACCTAACTCTGAGGTTGACGTTATTTATGTCTCATGAAAGCGAAGTATCATTTCAGACGTTTTCGTCAATAGTGAGGTGAATGCAACTTATATTGTGCAAATAATATGTGGCCGCGTTCATCAATCCATTCAGAGGGGGGAGAGAGAGAAATGAAGAGAAGATAGCTAGCATGACTTGAGTGTGTGATGTAAGATGCATGAGTGCGTGATGCCCGTGAAATGAAGACATGAACAGTGGAATCATTAAAATAGCAAAAAAAATCCTGATTTTTTTGTGGTGCAATATACTTGAGTGCGTGATGCCCATGCCAAATTTCATAAAGTTTGAACATTCAAGGAGCCCATGGCAAAAAAAAGACAAAATGACCTCCAAACAGTGCAGATTTTCAAACTTTCTCACATGCCTGAATTTTGTTTTTTTCTTTGGTGAGAGCTCCTCAAATGTCCAAAGTTTAACAAATTTGGTACGGACATCACGCACTCAAACATCTTTCAACACAGAAAATTTGGAATTTTTTAAATTTGTTTGATTTTTAACGAATTTATTCTGAATACAACTTATATTGTGCAAATAATATGTGGTCGTGTTCATCAATCCATTCAGAGGGGGAAAACAGAGAAATGAAGACAGGACAGCTAGCAGAGCACGTGATGAATAGTATGATTTTAATGCTTATGATTGAGAAATTGGATGGTATTAAACTAGTAACACGTGGATGTTCTTTTTTCTTTCCCCTTGTGAAACGAATCCAGAAAGAAATCATGAGGTAGGACGGGGATGCACGGAGTAGGACGTCGTTGTCGATGCTCGTGTACCACACGAGCGAGCGAACTGCTGCATGCCGAGAGGAATATTGATCGGATGGTGCACCCTGAATCCCCTAATTGAAGAAAGTGGATGGTGTGAGAGCTCATGTTCATCTGTCAGTCTCTCAGCAGTAGGCTTTTCTGCTCCTCTACATCCGCCATTATTTCGTCGTGCAGTGCTTAATTTTCTCGGTCGCTCTTGGACGACGACCGATATCGATCCGATCCTCGACGATCCTACAAGCTGAGGAGCACTAACCAGAAAGATGCACATGATAACTTTGTTAGATGCTTGGTGTTCGTGTCAGATCAAGTTCCATCATCTGTTTTAGTCTGACACGCTGCTGCCAGTGATAAATGCAAAATTAACTGGGAGCATGTTTGTAGGCCAAAACAGTTTGGGGGCCTCGGAATCCTCAATCTGAAGAAGTTCGCCACCGCGCTCCGTCTTAGGTGGCTTTGGCTGGAGTGGGATGACCTGCCAAGGACATGGTGTGGTTCTGAGATCCCCTGTGGCAAGGAAGATCGGGACATTTTCGCGGCCGCCACCAAGGTCACGCTTGGTGATGGCACCAAGGCCAAATTCTGGGAATCCTCGTGGCTGGATGGCATCCGCCCCAAAGACATCGCTCCAAAAATCTTCGAGCTATCAAGGAAGAAGTGTGGCACCGTTGCTTCGGCCATCAGAGATAACAACTGGATAAACTTGATTGACACAAGTACAGGACTTTCTACTGTTCACCTTGAACAATTTGTTGATCTTTGGAACAAGCTCTCGCATGTCAATATCCAGCCGGGTGTCCTGGACACCATTCTCTGGAAGCTATCCAACGATGGGCTTTACTCTGCCAAGACGGCCTACTTGGCGCAATTCGCTGGCCTTGTTCAATCCAATTTGCAATCCATTGTCTGGAAGGCTTGGGCACCCCCCAAATATAAAATTTTTGCATGGTTGGTCACACAAAATAGGATCTGGACGGCGGACAGGCTTCAACGTCGAGGGTGGCCAAATTGTGATCGTTGCCCTCTCTGCAATCAAGTGCAAGAGTCCGCGGCGCACCTTCTGTTCAAGTGCCGCTACTCCATTCGGGTTTGGAAGGAGATCTTTGCATGGCTGCACCTAGATGTCGATATCACACTTTGGATGATCTACGACACGGTGAGATCTTGGTGGGTTGGGGTCCTCACCAACAATGCGTTGCCAAGGAAAGCCTTCGCCTCCCTTCTTCATCTTGTAAGCTGGGTGATTTGGAACGAGCGAAATGCACGCGTGTTCAGGACTAAGGCGGCGCCGGTGATGGTGGTCGTGCGAACTATTAAAGAGGAGGCTTCTCTATGGGCTCTGGCGGGCGCTAAACATTTGTGTAATTTGATGCCGCGAGAGTAGATCTTTGTATCTTTCCCCGTTTTCACGGGGCTGGGATGTCGTAAAAACACTCTCTTCTCCTTATTCAATGAAAATGACAAATCTTTTGCCTCGTTTCAAAAAAAAAAAAAAAAAACATTCCAAGCCCCTCTTCCGTGGATCAGAGTCTGTCTTTTTTCAGGTGCGCCTGACCTAGCTACTTCCTTTCTCAAAAGACAACTGAACAAAGCCATATATAAATATCTGGTAGAAGAGCACTCAATTAATCTTCTTTTAGGCACCAACCACAAGTCCCTTCTTCCCTAGAAAAAGATCCCTCTTGCCAGGGCCATGCAGCTCCGGGCACGTCGACGTGTTCAGCTTCAGGGCAACTCGACTGTTCAGTGTTCAGAGACAAAATGTGTCACGGTGCTCTCCGCAGACACAATGGCGAGGTGGATGCCGATGCGGACACCGTCTCCTTCGGCTTTGTCCGCGTGTCCGTCGTCTTCCTCCCCCGATCACTTGTCATCACGTGACTGTCCTTGGTCACTGCATTTTAGCTTAACCAGAAAACCAAGCGCACTCGATTCCTCATCACCTGCCTCGGGCCGTGATTCTCTCTCTCGTGTTTGTCTGGTCCACCCCTTAGCACCACCAATACTTCCCATTCCCTCTTGTTCCTTTCTACTCCCTCCGTTCTTAAATATAAATCTTTGTAGAGATTTCACTATATACCACATACGGATGTATATAGATGTATTTTAGAGTGTAGATTTACTCATTTTGCTCCGTATGTAGTTCATAGTGGAATCTCTATAAAGACTTATATTTAGGAACGGAGGGAGTAGCTAGCATTTCCCTTTGTCTCTTGCGTAGCAGGAGCGGCATGGCGCTGCCCAACAGAGCCAGCCACTGTTCTTTTTTGCCCTGCGTCTGTCTTCTCTCTGTGCACGCACACTCGAACAAGACAAGGCGGCATGGCACCACTCCAGCACTTGATACTTCTTTAGACAGGACACCGAGCACAGGGATCACAGGCAGACTCGGGCGAATCCAAAGGATGAATTAATGCATGCCACTCTCAACATCAACATGTGCGTTTGCCTCCTAGCAGCTGGTTTGTTCATCAGTTTGTGTCAACACCGTCCTAAGTACTAACTGACACGGAGGTGCAGTAGCGCGTACATCTGTTTTGTAGCCATTCTTGACCAATATGATGTTTTAGAGCGTGTGTTCGGATGCTCTCCGCTCCTCAACTCTGCTCTCGAAGCTTCTGGTGCGACGCCGAACAGTCGAACTCCGTGGAGTTGAAAATGAGGAGTGGAGCAGGTTGCAGTGCAATTGTGCGGAGCAGCTATTTCCGGGATCTCATATCTTTAAAATCACGGTGTTGATAATATTTATGAAGAAACTGCCACCACCAAGTGAAAAACGGTTCAGAGTGGCCACGCCCAACTCGCTTGTTTTTGTCTCCCCGCCCAGCTCCTTGTGAATCGGGAGCAGAGCTGCCTGCCGAACATGCGTTATTTTTTACAAGGAGCAGCATTTCGGGTGGTGGAGCGGGAGTCGAGGATTCGGAGGAGCTGGACCATTTCCAAACACGCTCTTACTATGTTCATGACGATTGAAAACCGGTCAGCGACACAATATTTTTTTTTTTTTGAAAGAAGACGGCGACACAATAATATAATAAAGATAGTAAAATGTGGATGTTCTTTTTTCACCTCAAAAAACAAACGTATGATACAGGAATGAAACAGCAGTCGTTCTCAATCCTCGTGTTCCATGAGCCAGCCAGCCGCATGCCGAGAGAAATATGTTTCTGAACGTGACTGGACATTCATCTTGCTACTCCCTCCTTCTGGCGCCTATTTTGCCAATTTATCGATGATTATTTCCTGGCTAAGTCTGCCAACTTGCTTTTTCTGCAAAAATCTGGTAAGTAATTCGATTCCCTGGCTAGTGCATCTGTACATGGATGGGTCTTTCCATTCCGACTCTCCGGCCGCTCCGCTCCTCCGACGACAACGACTCCAAAGTTGAAGTTGATTAGGATGGAACGGAACAGAATGGAACGGATGGTGCACGTTGAGTCCACCTAACCGAAGAAAGTGAATGATGTGAAAGCTCGTGTTCATCTGTCAATCTCACCGTAGTACACTTTAGGCCTCCTTTGGTTCATAGGATAGGAATAGAAAAATCATAGGAAGTGAAATGACATGCATCTCAAATCCTATATATAGAGAAAGAGATGTCGTTTGATGCATAGTATAGGAATTTTTCCATTGTGTCTAGACCAATGTTTTTTCCTTTGAAATGTGAAGGATTGATTCCTATCCTACATAGGAATAGGAATCCATTCCTACAAACCAAAGGGCATCAAAGGAATTTTTCCTACAAACTTCCTATCCTTTACAAGGTATGTGGCACTCAGCGTCGTCACCTGCGTTTGTCTCCTTCTTTCGTACTACATATGTGTCATCGACCTGCCAATCAACTTTGTCTCCTCACCCTCCTCCTCTGCTGGTGCTATTATTTCACCGTGCCGTGCTTAATGTAATTTCTCAGTCGCCTTGGACGGCGATCGGCACGGGTCACCCTCGTCCAAGATGATGGGATCCTAACCTTCTACAAGCCTCAATCATCAATCCGGGGTACGGTTCATATACGATCCTACGGTCCTGATGCAGTCATATGATATATCGACCCTGCAAACTGAGTACTTTATTTTTTGAGTTGTACAATTTGAATTCTATTCTTAAAAAAACAATTTGAAATCTATTTTGATCGAAACCTTGGTTCGGAGTTGCCACGGCTTCGTACAGGAAAATTATATATGTATGCTTGTTTCCAATAACGCCATCATAATATTCCAATTAAGACGAACTAATCTAGGGCATCCCAGCTACAAGCTGAAGAACACTAAAAATATGCATGCATGTATGCTTTATTAGATTCTTTGTGTGCGTCCCATCATAAACTACTGATTCATTTTCAGGGTCATCTAGCTAGTTCAGCTTCCAGAAGACAACTTGATGATAAAGTTACAGATAAAAGTAGTATATGTTGGTAGAGCAGCTAGCACATAATTCATCTTCCTTTAGGCACCAATCAGAACTTCCTTTCTATTACTATTCCTTAATTTTGCCACTTGTTCTTCATACTTTAGGTGGCAAGGAGTGCTGAAAAAGGAGGGAATGTCGATGTATAGCCGCAAACTGTAGTAGCACTCTAGATATGAGCAGCAGAGACCTTTCTTTCAGGTCCGGACACAAGGAAAGCAGACTTCACTCTGAAGAAAGAGGACACTGAGTATCGGCTCGCAAGTGACAAAAGGATTGATAATCCATATGTTTTTTTGACTATGGCGAATGTCTTTGGCAACAAAAGGATTGATAATCCTATTGTTCCTATCAATATGATTGTTCAGTGGCTTAACAATTTCATTGTTTTGCAGACAAAACTGGAAAACCAAGAAGCAATGTGGTGGAGAGTAAAAGTGTTCGAAGCAGTTGCATGTGAAGTCTTCAATATGGCGCATGGATGGAGGATGGGCATGAAAAGAATCATGGCGAGCTGATTTGTTTCCATCTTGGTGGCTTCCTCTTTCTTCAACATGCAGCTGGAGGGCTGATCTGTTGGAGACTTTGCCAAACTGTATTCCTTTCTCGTGTTCTCTATGTTACGGTATACAGTTTGTGTTGTTTTGGTTCCCCGGGTGGTGCAGTGAACTGCCTTGATGTTGTCTGTGGACTGCTGCTTCTGAAACTCCGACATGTGGACGTCCAAGTCGCAATAGGCCATGGCTCGTTTGTTTGTCTTTGATCTTCTTTAGGTTGCTATGTGAACATGGTGGTTTCTATTAACTCTTAACTTCTTATCTCACATGTAAAAAGAGGGGGTAAAAGGGAGCATGTTAAAATTTGCCGAATGGAAATCGAAGAGGCCGCTGTCTTAAAAGCAAAATCACCATAAGCCCTTCGGCTTGCATAATTTTTGAAGGCAGCTCCAAATCGAGTCTTCGAGCTTCCATTTTGGAGGTTGGGGGCACTGCTATGGATCGCCCGCTAAACGCAACTACTCGCGCGGGAGGAAAGTTTTGAAGGTTAACTTTTGAAGAAGCTATGATCCGGTGACGAATGGGTCCTACTTGAAGGGAATCTTATGCATGTAGATTTTTAGTGATTCTAACTTTGTCATCGATCGTTTCAGTGTTCGTATTCTTTTGGCAATATAAATTTGAACGATTCTGCTAGAGTTGATCTCAGATTTACAAATGTTGCGGCTTTACGACTGACCGACCAACAGACACTGAGCGTGAGCAAGACACTGGAGGTGATGCCATCATTTTATTTATTTTTCCCTCTGAGAGAGCGACATACTCCATATATCCAAATTCCATATAGACGGGACTATCAATCATGTGGACGGAATTCGGCAGCCAGCGTAGGCGGCGGTGAGCGCGTCGTCGGCCGCCATTGGCCGGTAGGTCGGTTAGCTAGCTACCCTGGGCGGACCCACACGCATAGACACACATTTAATCAGATGGATATGATTCATCGTGACAGGCAATGGCCACCACTTCCCCATCCCCTCCTGTCTCTCGTGTAGCGTCGTGGCGCTCCGGAACAGAGCCATCCTTTGTTCTCTTCCGCCCTGTGTATGTCTCTGTGTGTGTGTCTGTGTGTGCATGTACGCAAACTCGAAGAAGAGGACGAAGCGGCATGGGCATGGCACCACTCCAGCACTTTTTTTTTTTTTTTTGAGAAGAGCACTCCAGCACTTGAGCCTTCAGACAGGACAACGAGCATCGTAGGGGATCACAGACAGACACAGGCTCAGCCGAATCCAAAGGATGAATGCATATGCATGCCACTCTCAACTAGACCTGGGCATTTCCGGGCCGGGCCGGGTTTCGGGCCGGGTTTCAAAAAGCCTGACCTGAAAATCCCAAGCCCGGGCCCGGCCCACAGCCCGGCAAAACGCCTATTTTCCTTGTTTTAAAATACTAATATAGCTATTTTCAGGGATTAATACTATAATACTATACCTATATTTATATAAAAAGCCAAAAAATATATGTTTGCCGGGCTTTTCCCGGGCTTCGGGTTGGGCTCGGGCTGGAAAAGCAAGGCCCAAGCCCGGCCCGGACGCCGGGCTTCGGGCCGGGCCTGCCGGGCCGGGCTGCCCATGCCCAGGTCTACTCTCAACATGTGCGGCTGCGACTCTCTGCTTTGTTCATCAGTTGCTGTCAGTCAACACTGTCCTCCTAACTCACGGACAGGGATCGCATACTGGTTAATTTCTACAGATGCCACCCACGCCACATTGAAATCAACTTGTTAAGCCCAACAAACAAGTTGTGATGTTTTCAGCTCATATGTCACCCACTCAACTGAATCAACCAACATCGTGTGCAAGAAAAGAAAAAAAAGCAGCAGGGATTCAATCGTCGCCTCCCCATCAGCTGCAACATCTCTATAATTAAATTGGATCTTTTTATTTTTGGTTTATATGGATCAGTCTCCTCCTCAGAAAATGATTAGCAGGACAAATGATAGAATTGGATTCTAAACCTTCTACTAATCCTAATCGCCGGTCCGGGGTATGGTTGATTTTGGCAGACTATATATTTCAATACTAATACGGTCCTAGGATACTGATACTATTCTATGATGCCATCTTACAGTACCGACACGATGATCCTAGGACTGCCTCACTAATCGAGGGCCTTTTAGTTACAAGCTCAAGAGCATTAACTTTATAAGATGCTTTGTGTGCGTCCAATGATAACGAAAATTCTATGTATGCTTAGATAGTGCCCTGATCTGACTGTTGTCTATGCTTTTGTCAGCAAACCCAATATTCCTTTCTCAAAAGACAACTTAATAGAGCAATATAAATATGCTGGTTGAGCATCACATAAGTAATCTTCTTTTAGGCACCAACCACAAGTTCCTTTTTATTCCTTAATTTCCCGGTTCCTAGTTCTTCTTCCTACTATAGGTGATATTTACTGAAAAAGGAGGAAATGTAATTATATTTGGCCGCAAACCATCCTAGTACCAATAATTTAAAAAGACCTCAGAGATAACAGATATTAGGGGAACAAAGGATTGATTACTTGACCTTAATTTCAGGCGTGAAGGCGGCATTTCTGAGCTTGGGTCATCTCTTCCCGTGATGAACAGTAAATTCGAAAATAAAACAAAATCGGAGCTTCGATGAAGTTTGGGAAATTCATATTTTGAAACTGATTTTTTTTTGCAGAGCTATTTGATGTCATATCGCCACAAAATTCAGCACGCATTTGCATGCCGATTAATAATCTAGCTAGAGTGACCTGGTCTATGGGTGGTTGGCGCGGGGCTTTCGTGTTGTCCATTCATTCAACGCATGATTCGAGAAGAAGAAGAAGAGAAAAAAAAACAATATGACTATATAGTTCAGTGCCGTCATGTCTTTTTCTGCTCGGGCCATACCTAGGCACATTGTCATGGTCATGGTCATGGACTAATGGAAGTTTTGACAAGTTGTGTAGGCAGCAGCTAAAGCCGGTTTGTCACATATCTCTGTCCCTAGCTACTGCTGCCCAACAGACGGATGGAGTCAGATCTAGCTAGAAGCGGTCACTGGTCCAGACTCCAGAGGCAACCGCCTGTAGCGCTGTACATACGTGCGTGCTGACGCAATGCACTTTTTGAATAACTAACGCCCGCCAGTGGCCAAATAATGATATCACATTATCCGACGGGTACGCACGGTACTGTACGTATGCGATTAGAAAAACCATCGGCTGAATCAAATAATCAAAGGAATCCAAGTGACGGCCGGTGCCGACCGCCGTATCGCGCGCGAGCACGAGCTTATTTAACATCAGTCTACCGGTGGTCGGATGGTTAGAAAGACAGTGGTATATTCAATTCATCAGAGTTCAAGTCTTAAATACCGTATACCTGTAAATAATTTTCTTTCCTCTCTCGCAAGGTGACTAGGGAAAGCCTTTCTCCTCTCGATCTTCACCGGCGAGCCTGTGAATTCGCCTCTCCTCGGCCTGCCGCTCCGGTGGCCGATGGCGGGGAGAGGATTCCTAGTGCCTCGAATCCGGCTAGTCTCTACTCCTAATAGAGCAGTTGGTAGCCTGGTACGGTTTATTTTCGTCCGATTTTTCTTCGTCCCACCTCCCACCACCCCCTCGTATTGGTTTTATCTCCACCCCCTCATATTGGTTTTATCTCTTAAAAAAAACGTTCAGCAACTCCTCCCACCACCGCCCTTCATCCTTTCTGTACGATCCCAAGGACGCCGCCGCCGCCGTCGTCACCTTCGCGGATCCATCCCCGCGGAACCCCACGGACGCCTCATTGGGATCGCCGACGCCGCGGATCCGCCGCCGATCCTAGGGAGGCCGCAGCCAATCTCATGGAGGCCGCCGCAGATCATACACGTAGGTGACACTGCTGTGTCTCGCCGTCGCCGCGGAACCCCACTGACGCCTCCGCCGCCGCCGATCCGTGGGAGGCCGCCGCACAACCCACGCACGCCTCCGCCTCCGCCGATCCCAGGGAGGGTGCCGCCGATCTCAGGAAGGCTGCCGCGGATCAGGTCCGCCTAAACCCTAAACCCTTCGTCCATTCAACAGGGCCCAACGCACATACGTACAGAGCTAGATTGATGTTCTGCCTAGCTTTTAACGCCGACACAATTAGGCCTCCGTGTGGTCTTGTTTTCTGTCCGGTAGACATTTCCATCCATTTTAAGACCGACACAATAAGACACTTGAAGATTTTCGGACTTTGATGAGTTTTCTGAATCATACAATTTATACGTATGCAACTTCTCTGAATTTTACGCATAGCTGAATTACACCTTTTCTTTAACAATGTTCCCAGCTCGAGCAGGATCAAGTTTTTCCTGTAAGCAATGCAAAATTCTGTACTCCTGTACGTTGACTTTCAAATGTACCTCTACTCTGGCTTCTCATGTTGACCTGCATTTGTGATAGGTCACTCATCAGAACAATAGGTAAGTATGGGAAATTCAAATAGCAAGGCACCGGAACAGAGAAAGGCATCGGATGTACCTCTACCCCCTCTTGTTGACCTACATTCCCAAGGAAGTTCAGGTATACCTCTACCCCCTCTTGTTGACCTTCATTCTGGTATAAACACGACATTGTATATAACTAATGTGTTACAGGCCATAATGAGGGTATAAATGTCGACGAATACATCCCAGAAATCGTTCCCGCAACGAGTCACAACATTGACGAGTATTACCCAATGTCTCCAGGTATGGGGCTTTTGTAAATAACGTGCATTATCATATGGTTTTTATTTAATCATTTGATCAATCGTGCCTAACAGATTTGGACACAAACAACAAATCAAAAGAACCTACCATGTCAGGAATGCATATTAGTCCCTCTGAAGGGGTGATACTAGAACGGGACATCACAAATGTCCAGAAACCTGGGAATGCGAGTTTAGGTACGTATGTTCCATTTTAAGACTATATTATCGTCATTCCTCTGTGCATTGCCCCCCGCCCCCTCTCAGTATCATATGTTTTAAGTGAAGTACATGGGCACGGCAACAATTATTATAAACACACATCTATAGGCTCGTGCAGGCATATGGAGAAAATGCATAACTCAAATAACAATTATCAAGCAGAGTACTGTCAAAGCAAATAAATCAACAACTATAAAAACAGGCACCAAAACTGAACATTTGCAAGATTGAATCCTCACCTAATTCAAAGGAAGGATTGCCATGAAAGCTGTAGTCAAACTATGTACCATGATGCTCATAATAAGTCTATAGATGTGAATGCATATACTTTAAAAAAGTGTACGGTGAATGTAAGTGCATAGGGAAGCCATATGATTGACATGAGAAAAACCCTGAAGTTCTGCATTAAAGAAATGGAACTTGTAATAACATTCACACATAATGTAGCTTCGTTGCCGTATCACTTTATACTTTATGTGACGTGTATCGCATAAGTTGAAATGATGTCAGCTGATGCGCCTTTCAAATGAACATTCTTGTGCTTATGGGTGTTCATATTCATCTGTGAGCCTATCCACTAGCTTTTGTTGTGTTCCTCTAGGTCCAAAATCTCCACATAATGATGTCTGCCTAAATGCCCATGGTCATGATGGTTTAGAGTTTGCGCCAGCGTCTACCCCAAGTGATTCCCAGCCAACATCTCATGTCATGAATGACGCCAAGCAATCTACCAGAAAGCATGATAAAGAACGCAGTAATAACTTAATAGACGAACAAAGGGAGCGGAGAAACGCGCGAAGGCGAGAAAATTATCAGAAGAAAAAGGATGAGGATACGATCAAGCTCCGAAGTGAAAAGCAGAATGTTTCTCGACCCCCTCTTGGCGATATCACGAATGTTCATCAGCCTTCCCATGAGATACCAGGTACGGGTCTAGAATTTATACTTGGAATAATTATAACATAAATTAGGTAATGGTAGCTATGGGGCAACGTGATAAAGAACGCAACAATAACTTCACAGGCGATAAAAAGAAGCAAAACAACACGCGGAGGCGGGCAGCTTATCGGAAGAAAAAAGATGAGGGTACGACCAACCTCCAAGATGAAATCCAGTGTGTTTTCCGACCCCCTCTTGGTGATATAACGAGTGTTGATCAACCTTCCCATAGCATATCAGGTACATGTGTTTAATTTTTCAGTTGATATATTAAGTAATCGTTCGCTAGAATGACTTCATTCCGCAGCTTCGTGCTTGCTGAACATTGATGATATGGTTATGTTTCAATTTTATTGTTGAACCAACCAACCCAACTAGCTCCAGCTATACATCCTTGTCACATGCTGATGCAACATTGCCTGCTTCGAGTACTCCCATTGTTGGGTTCATTGATGACAATGTACTAGCTGGGTGGCAACGTGAGAAAGACGAACAAAGGGAGCGGAGAAACGCACAGAGACGAGCATCTTATCGGAAGAAAAAGGAAGAGGGTACGATCAATCTCCAAGAAAATAATCAAGTGCAGCGTGAGCGACGAAAGGAACACCGAAACAGCAGGACCGCTGATGAGAAGGGGGAGTCAAGTGCGAAGAGAAAGGCAAACTATGCTAGAAGGAAAAACACGCCGTGCGCTGAATCCATCGCTATGCCACGCCCAGATCTGGCTAGCACAACTATGGACTTCCAGACGTCCACACCTCGCGCACCACCCGTCGTTCCAGCAGAAGCTGCTTCACCTGCCGGCGGCCCTTCGGCGAGCATGCCGACTTACAGTTTCGGTACCACTGGTAAGACTTCACTGTACTCGCAATCTTCTGCGCATGATTATAAAACATGTGCTTACCCGCTCAGCAATGTCGCAGATGACATGGAGTCCTTACTAAGCCGCATCATGGGTGATGGTTCTATACCGCCCGACATCATGGATGATGAGTACTATCTGTTTGGTGGGCAAGGTATGTTCAAACTGTTAACAGCCACATCGTGTAACTCTGAAATGATTAAAATATTAGTAAATGATGTTTCAATAAATGCCCGCAGGATCCGATGTTGATAGCATGGATGGAGATGAAGACACGAACATGTCTAGCGCCGAGTGTATCGGCGTTGATCCATTAGACTATGTCTACTCAAACCTCCCAGACAACACGCACATCCTCAAGCACGCCGCGAACTGCGATCACTGCAAGGCTATGAAGTTTGAGTCTGAGACCGACGGCTTCTGCTGTCGCAATGGGCAGATCGAGCTCAAGGAACCGGATCCCATCCCGGAGCTAATGAGGCTTTGGTCCAGCAGCGATGCGGATTCTAGACACTTTCGGGAGAACATACGGTTCTTCAACGGCCACTTCTCCTTCACAACACTGGGCGTCAGCCTTGATGAAAACTACACAAACATGAAGTCTGGTGTGTACACGTTCCGGGCGCACGGCACCATCTACCATAACGTGCATTCCTTCGGGCCAAGCTCCCGTCCAGAACATCTCCAGTTGTACTTCTACGACGATGACCCTAGCCTGACCCATCGCAAGGCTGCCACCCAACAATTGGACCAGAATGTTGTCAAAAAGTTAGTGGACATACTGTGGGGAAACCCCTACTCCCAGCAGTTTAGGAGTTTGGGTGCACACAAGGACAACCTCGACGATTACAGGATAGACCTTAACACCGACCAGAGGCTTGATCAATGGAAGTATAATAGACCGGTGTCGTCTGAGGTCGTTGCAATCTGGGTCGAGGGCACTGACCTAGCGAAAAGGTTTGATCGTAGGATTACACTTTGCGGTAATGATAACCAGAGGCACAGTATATGTGCGACCTATGGCTCATATGACCCGCTATCTTATCCCCTCTTCTACCCAAGGGGGGAGCTCGGTTGGCATCCGAAACTACCTAAACGTAATGTCCCTTGAGAGGTTGTACAACAACCAAGAGGGGGGCATGATGATGATGAGGACGCAGGTATGCCTTTTGCGTATTATGTCGTCTTGATAATAGTATACTTCTCATATGAATCCTAATTTCCACGTTACTCATTCATTTGCAGAGGGGAATAGCAGGTTATGCGTCTCTGTGAGAGACTACTACTGTTACATGCTGCAGACACGGCCTGCAATATTCAATCCCATACTCTGTGTAGCACGATTGCTCCAGCAATGGGGGGTCGACATGTACATCAAGATTGAGAGTTGTAGGTTGAAATGGTACAGGAAGAACCAGATGAAGATCCGTGCCGACCTATATAAAGGAGTTGTTGATGCGATCACATCCGGGGAGACATGAGCAAGCGCTGTTGGAGTAAGGATAGTGCTCCCTGGAACGTACCCAGGTGGTGACCGCGACATGAAGCGGAGGCATATGGATGCCATGGCAATTGTCCATACATACGGGAAGCCTGACATCTTCTTGACCATGACCTGCAACCCTAACTGGGAAGAGATATCGAATGAGTTGTTTCCTGGTCAGACAGCGCAAGACCGACCTGATCTTGTGGCTCGCGTGTTCCATGGCAAGCTAGAGGCTATGAAAGAGATGTTGTTCAAGAAGCATATCCTGGGTGTTGTTGTCGCATATGTATACGTAGTCGAGTTCCATAAGAGGGGCCTCCCCCACGCACACTTTCTGTTGATCATGGATTCTGCCTATAAGCTTGTCGTTCCGGAGCAGTACGACCGACTCATTTCCGCCGAGCTCCCAGACAAGCAGAAGTATCCTAAACTACACGCCTTGGTGGTCAAACATATGATGCACGGACCATGCGGTGCTCTCAACCCCAAAAATGTGTGCATGCAACAGAACGAGCGCAAGTTCAGATACCCGCGGTCGTTCAATGAAAACACGGCACATGGCAATGACTCATACCCAGTTTATCGTCGTCGAGACGATGGTCGGCAGGCTAAGGTCCGGGGTAAAATGTTGGACAACAGATGGGTCGTGCCTTATAACCCTTACCTTCTGCGGATGTTCAATTGCCACATCAATGTTGAGGTCTGCTCCAGCATAAAGGCCGTCAAATACCTTTACAAGTACATATACAAGGGCCATGATAGGGCTTCTTTCAGCATCGACTAGCCCGACGCCGATGGTAACATTGATGAGATCAAAAGATACGTAGACGCAAGGTGGGTTACTCCTCCGGAGGCGATGTGGAGGATATTTGGCTTCCCCTTGTGTGCCAACTCCCCGTCTGTCCTACAGTTGCCTCTTCATCTCCCAAATATGCACAGGGTGGCATTCAATGAGCAAGCTCACTTGACCGACGTCGTCGCCTCTGAGAATGCTTCCAAATCCATGTTGACAGAGTATTTCAAGGCTAACCAGGACCACCCGTGGGCTAGGCATATATTGTACAAGGATTTTCCTGGAAGCTTCACATGGCAGAAGGGTAAGAAGTATTGGAAGCCGCGGGTGGAGCGTTATCAAATAGGTCGAATCGTGTCTGCCAATCCTGCCGAGGGGGAGCGATACTATCTGCGTGTGTTGGTAAACCATGTTCCGGGCAAGACATCCTTCGAGGACCTGCTCACCGTGGACGGCAGGCTATGTGGGAGTTTTCGAGAGGCTACTGAGAGGTTGGGACTCATCGAGGCAGACAACACGCTCGATGATTGTCTTACTGAGGCAGAGCAGTGGGCGATGCCATGTTCGCTCAGGAGGCTCTTCGCAACAATTTTGGTGCATTGCGAGCCAGGCGACGTGCGCGGTTTATGGGATAGGCACCTCGAGCCTATGTCTGATGACTACCGTCGGTCACACACATGCCCGAATGAGGTGGAGCAGATGGTGTTGCTTGACATTAGGGGTATGTTGCAGTCCATGGGCAAAGACATAGTTGATTTTGCTCTTCCAAGCATCGACGATGCGTTCGACCCAACCGGGGGCGAGGCCAGAGAGGTGATCGAGGAATCCACCGTGGAGTTTGACGTGAACGACATTAAATTGGCATCGTCGCTAAACTTCGAGCAGAGGGTTGCATATGACGAGATACTAGCGGCAGTTGACCACGGTGATGGGGGTGTATTCTTTGTTGATGGTCCTGGAGGTACAGGGAAGACCTTCCTGTACAGGGCGCTACTCGCCAAGGTTCGAAGTGAGGGCAACATCGCTATTGCTACCGCGACGTCGGGCGTCGCCGCTTCTATCATGCCTGGAGGCAGGACTGCCCACTCGAGGTTCAAGATCCCATTGAGCTACGACGATGGTGCCTCATGCAGCTTCACCAAGCAGAGTGGGACCGCCAAGCTGCTAAGGATGGCCTCATTGATACTATGGGATGAGGCAACGATGACTAAGCGACAGGCAGTCGAGGCACTGGACAACAGCTTGCGCGACATCATGGGAAGACAGGACCGACCCTTTGGAGGAAAGACTGTTGTTTTTGGCGGAGACTTCAGGCAGGTGCTTCCGGTCGTCCGGAGGGGGTCCCGGGGTCAGATAATCGATGCAACCCTTCGAAGTTCTCATCTCTGGAAGGGTATGCGCCAGCTAAGGCTCGTCACCAACATGAGGGCTCATAATGACACGTGGTTTGCGGATTACTTGCTAAGGGTTGGCAATGGCACCGAGGAAGCTGACGATCAAGGCAACATATGACTCCCTGAAGATATTTGTGTGCCGTCTACAGGCGAGGTTGACGACCTGGAGAAGCTGATTGACCATGTATTTCCGAGTCTAGATGACAACATGACTGATCCGAATTACATGACTTCTCGCGCAATCCTCTCCACGACAAACGACAACGTCGACAAGATAAACATACGCATGATAGAGCATTTTCAGGGAGAAGAAATAATCTACCATAGCTTTGACAGTGCGGAGGACGACCCATATGGCTACTACGCTCCCGAGTTCCTGAATGGATTGACTCCTAACGGTCTGCCCCCACATGCACTCAAACTGAAGCTGAACTGCCCTGTCATACTTCTAAGGAACATTGATCCGGCTAATAGACTGTGTAACGGGACGAGGCTTGTGGTCCGAGGTTTCGAGAGGAACGCCATTGACGCACAAATCGTGATTGGACAACACGCGGGTAGGAGGGTCTTCCTTCCTCGAATACCCCTATGCCCATCTGACAACGACATGTTTCCATTCAAGTTCAAGAGGAAGCAATTTCCTGTAAGGCTTAGCTTTGCTATGACAATTAACAAGGCTCAAGGGCAGACCATCCCGATTGTAGGCGTGTACCTACCTAATCCGGTCAACTCTATGTCGCGTTGTCTCGAGCCACCGCGAAGAGAAACATAAAGATCCTCATTGAGAAGGAGAAGGAGAAGGAGAAGGGCAAGAAGCAAAACAGTAATCCAAAGAAGCGAAAAAGACCGACCGTGTCCTTACAGACCTCGATGAAGAACATCGTCTATAAGGAAGTCCTTACAGGCTGAAGTCCGCACTTAATAAATTGGCGGGATTTGAATATGACAGAGCATTTACTCTTATGCTACAGATAATTTGCTGCTCTTCGGGGTTTTTGTACAGATCCTTTTATTTGGTTTGTTTTTTTTGACCGAAATCTTTATCTTTATACAGTATATTTTCAGAGTACTTCAAGCAAGATTACTGAAGTTACTGAAATTTACTTCAAGCAAGATTACTGGAGTAAAACACTCACACTATGTTTACTGAAATTTTACTAAAACTGTGCCTACAACTACATCTCCTACTCCTAATTTGTACCCATACGCATACAAATAAACTGTACCCTACTCCTAATCTGTACCCAAGCAGTACTCCAAATCTGAACCAAAGCGCACGGGCAACCAGGAGTAAAGGGAGGAGACAGGGGAAGCTCACCACACGCTGGAGATGCTGGCGAAGAGGAGCATCGTCAAGCAGGATGTCCTCGAGCAGATGTTCGTCGTCGAGCAGGATGTCCACGACGCCATAGGAGACGAAGGGGAGGGCGTACCCCATGCAGCCAGGCCGTCGGCGGCTGCTCCTCCCGCTACTCCTCACGGCACCATCTTCAAATTCAGAACCGCCACCTCCACTCCTCCCCATCTTCAGATGTGCTCTTGCTCCTCCCGCTCATCCTCATGGCGGGGACGTCCAGCCACTTCAGATCCAGCCACCGGCACAACTCTCCAGTTGCTCCTCGCCTCCGCTTTGGTAACAAAAACAATCTTGTGGCGACCTCGCTGGTGCAGGCGACGCGGGTGAGAGGGAGCGGCGAAGACGTCAGAGGAAGGCGGCGGCGGCGACGCGTGCGAGATGGAGGCGAGCGGCGGCGGCGACGCGTGTGGGATGGAGGCGAGCGTCGACGTCGACGCGGGCGAGAGGGAGGCGAGACGGCGGCGGCGACGCGGGCAAGAGAGAGGCGAGCGGCAACGACGCGAGCAGCGGAGCGAGGCGAGCTAGGGATTTGGACGAGAGAGAGTGGGGAACGAGTGAGTGAAGCGAGTGAGCCAGCCAGGGGCAAAATTGAAAACGGACGATGTTTCTATATGTGACGAGAAATGAACGTGGATTCTAAACGCTCTTATAAAACTTTACGGACGGAGTGTATGTTCATATATTTATATGAATTAGCAGTATTCAGTTTTTTATTGCAAATAAAAAATGTGTTGGTCTGACTTTTGTTAATATAATATATGTGTTTATATAATGCAGTATAAAATATTCTTTGTATTTTTATATGTTCCACTTTTGTTCATCAGGGATAAAAAGTGATGGATTCCAATGATGTTTTGGAAATATCATCTCACATAAGCACTTACGTAACGATGACGAACCAAACTGAAACACAACGAGAAGATGTGCCTACAACTAATCCTTCTTTATATGTATGAAATGAAACGAATTCCTCTTCATTCTGTTGTGCTCGGCGAAGAAAGTTAGATTCGGCGATGCCCCTCCCCTTTCGGGGGGCATTCCGATTATGTTATACAAAAGGTGCATTTTTATATGATTATTGTTCCAGGACATGGGAGAGATAGAGATGTATTCTAGCGACGTTGAAAAAGAATCCATCGACGAGGGTTCCGAGACGACGTCGTTGGAAGGGGCCGAATGGTTTCAAAGTTTTTTTACAACATAATGGCTTTGGAATTGCAGGGATTTGTCTGGCTATTTTGTTTTCCATTTTATGCTCTCGTGGAACGGTAAAGAACTGGTGAAGCTGGTTTGCGCGCTGAGTATTGTCCGTTACACACGTTTTTAGATCTTCCACGTGAATTATTAGTGTTAACTACATATATTGCCTTTGCACGATGGGTATGAGTTGAGGAAGCAGTTTTTATTGTACTTGCTCAAACATCGTGCGAATGAAGCTAAAGACAACTTTCATGATATTGTGCGAGAATTTCTTAAGTACGTCAAGTAGATCTTAATAATTTGTAACAGATTTTTAGTTGGATCATCATTTTATACGTATACATTGTCAATTTGCCATTTTGTTATCAGTTTACAGTACAAGTGAAGTGGACTTCAATTATTATGCAATTGTAACCGTGTTATATTATCTCTACCTGTGAAATTTAACATGCATTATTTTTCTATAATTTCAGCAAAATATTTCAGAAGCCCGTGGCAACGCACGGGCATTCTACTAGTAGATAGGTAGGGTTTTAGTCCTCGCGGGGGCGACGTTTGGACGGATGGCGGCGCTTCTTCTTCGAATCAGTCTTACGGGCTTCAATCCTCCTCAAGTTCGTCTGTTGGGACGGATTAGACGGAGCTCCGACGTAGATTCCTGCCAGATCCTCGGAGCGGCGAGGTTAGGGTTTCTCGTCGTGCGCACGCAACGGCGATATTTGGTGTCAGGTTCTTCTGATCTATTTAAGGATTCAACGGCGACGACTGCGGCTCCGGGACGCTGATCCTTATGGGCACATGCACGAAGACTTCCCGGCTGTCATCGACAAGGTCAGGCTGGCTCCGGTATGGGAGCGGCGACAGCGGCGCGTCGGCGGCTCATTCTGGCAGCGGCAATGATCGTTCGGTGGTCCATGGACCTCGATGTAATTTTTATTATATTTGAGGTGTTTTGTACTTCCGGTGAATATTTATAATAGATTTGATCCTTTTCGAAAAAAAAGAGTTCAAGTCTTAAATTTGACATTGATGCTTGCATTTTGCTGAATTTATTTCAGGCCATGCGGCAATATGCGTTCAGTGGAAGGAGACGTCCCGTTGATTATGAAGCCATCTGTGTCGACTTTGTCAATCTCAAGATGATGTATTGGCTTAGTCTATTGGAGGTGCTCATAGGGATAGGGTGTGTGTTCGTATGTTCATAGAGATGAATGTGTATGCTCATGTATGTGAGCGACTTTGATTGTCCTGTGTTTAAAAAACTTGGTTGGTAGGAGTAGTATTGTTTCTTTGGAGACAAGGAACTTAGTTAATAGTAAATCTTTTGAGAAAAAGGCCGTACGCCGTATGAAAGACTTGAGAGATAGTGTTAGAGCATCTACAGTCGGGTGCCTCAAACTCGCCTCAAACGCCCAGGCAGATGGCCCGGTCACAAAAATGACCAAGACGAGCGCCTCAAATAGGCCTCAAATGCCCGGGCTGAGCGGCATCCCTCATATCCAGCCCAAATATGGAACGTCCGGGCGTGCCTGGGCGCGTCTGCCACGTCAGGCCCGGCTGACGGAGCGGATTTCCGTCAGATCCCTCGGTAGGGTTCATGACGAGACCGGAAGTACTGGGACGGAGTCTGCACACACAATTTACCTAGGTTAGGGCCTCCGAAGAGTAACACCCTACGTCCTGCTTTGTCTTGGTATTCATAGTGAGGGGATACCTCGTGCAGAATATTACAATGGTATTTGAGATGTCTACCGAGAGTTGAGTTCTAGATCGATCCCTACCGGCACCCTAGGCCTCCCTTTATATAGACAGGAGATGTCTAGGGTTTACAGAAGAGAGATCAGATTGATAAGGCCGCCACCCTCTCTCTCTCTTGGGGAACACGTTCACCTCCTTTGTCTTCCTAGGGTTCTGCGGTTTCCTGTGGGCCTGGTTGGCCCTGGTCGAGGACGAGGTCGGCTCCCTTTAGGATAGGCACCCTGGATCCATCTTCCCGTCACCAGTCCACACTAGCCCACCCGACCCCACATATATTCCTCCTCATCCGCTCGCCGGACCAAACCCTAGCCACTTCACTCCACTCCCCTCCGCCGCCCCAGCCTTCCTCCGGCGATCTCCAACCTTCTCCGGCATGGCAGGCAGCGGATCTGACTCCGTCCAGTCCGGATCCGTCGACTGGGGTATCATCCCGTGTAGGTTGGAGGAGGCAATGGCCATCCACATTGCACTCCGCCGCTCCCGGGAGGACAGCGCCCGGCCGATGGCAAGATCTGTCCGGCGCGACTCCATAGCGTCGGCTCAACGGACGCTCGGATCCTCCGGGGCTGGATCATCGCGGTCCTGACAGCCTTGAAATCTCTCCTTCCCCATCACCGGTCGGGCGGAGCATGAGTCCCATCGGGACCAGTGTGCCCGCCGTGAGAAGGAGAGGATAAGGGCGGCGGAGGCGGCTGATGCGGTGGTGCGATCACCCGCAGAGGAGGAAGCCATCCACGCCCACATTGTGGAGAAGCGACAGCGGAGGAACACGCGCGCCCTCGCCCGAGAGCAGAATCGGGCGGTCTGTGCCATGGCCGGACTGCCACCAAAGGAGGAGAAGGAGGACATCGATGGTGAGGACAGCTCCGGCGACGAGCAGATCCTGGTACTTCCGCGAGAAGGACGGCAATGGTACCGGGAAGGGCAAGGGCAGCCGACGGGGATGATCTTCACCACCATAGTCAAACATGCCAAATTTTGGTAGTCCGATGGCATGTTGTGATGTAGTAGCCGGACGATGTGTAATGCATCGTTTACGTAGTTGCATGGATTTGTACGGATTTAAGGTATGCTAATTGAGGTGTCCGGTTGTGAGAAGGAAAATTTGAGACTTAACCGGTCAGTGTCCGCGGACGCGCCCGGTGTTTGAGGGATCGGATTTGCCAAGTCTTGGTGTAGATGCCCTTAGATTTCGGTCATGCATGAGTTCGATGGGATGACGCATGTCCCCGGACCGGAGGGGCGGCAACAAACAAAGCAATTTAGGGCATGCAAATCGTACTCCATTCATCACACCACACCACAGCAGGCACTAAAACAATATGGCGGCCAACCTATTTTTAGTGTCAGGTTTACTTTTTTGCAAGGACGTGCGGCTTTACAATCGACAGGCAGTTATGTCCATCCATATTTCATTTAGACAGACTAGTAAGCTTGCACGTGCAACGCACGACTGCCATAAAATGACTACTCGTGCAAGGTGCAATACGTATATCAACCAATATAAATTTAATAAAAACACATTACAAGCTCATTAGTTGCCTATAATCAAGAGTTATGGTGTAGTGTAAGATATAGCCCCAAGGAAATATCAATGCGTTTGTGTGGCTCAACACAAAATTTAGTGACAAATGCAGCTTAAGTGGAGAATCAGAATTCATCGAGACATTAATAAATGAAGCAACTAATTAGTCTGATGACAACATGCAACATGTATCAAGAAACTTGTTTAAATATTTATGAACTTCTTTTGTAAAAAAAAAGACGCAAGATTCAGCAGGCAGCTATCGCTCACCGTAAGATCACATTATTTCCTACAACCCTTGAATCGCTTAGGTCCTTGAGATAGAACGAAAATAGAAAAGTGAAATGAAAATATCTCAACATGCTGAAGCCTACCACATCTTGCAAAAAGAAAATGGCAGTGTGTGTGCTGGTAATACAATATTACAGAAAATGGTGCATATACTTCATAATTAGTCATTAAATAAGTTTTAAGAGCTTTTGGTTCCTCCACAACAGCATCACCAAAACGCCAAAAAGCATGATACCTGTATTAGCATACATATCTATTCTAATAACAAGCATCAACTTGTCGTCCGAACCAGCATCTGCTTAACTTCTGAACATTGGAATTGTATTTTGCCCACCAAACTTAGCATGTATTTTGCCTCCTCGTACCTTGCTATTGCCTCCGCAAACCCTTCATGACAGATAGTTATTCTAGGTCTCTGCCTCACCATCTACACCTCACCAGTTAGAGAATGACAATACTAACTGAAACTGGAACAAATAAACTACCTGTCTTTAATTTCCATATATATGATGAAATATCCCAGGCTCGATACAGTTTTTTTTAATATGTGCATTTGTTCGATTGTCAATTAAACTTTATAGTCCTGTTATTGTGATAACCATCATTTTGCAGATCACAATCTAGCTCTCCAAAGCCATTTTTTCCTACCTCCCTTTTTTCTTATCTGTCCTTGGACTACATGTTTAGAACAAGCACAAAGCCTTTTGCATTGGGTGAGGTCTGAAATTATTTGATAATTAACCAAGTTTCACTTAATTAGAAAAAATGAAAGCATATTATAGAACTCATCATGTCCTAAACCAATTTAAAGATGTCGATAACACAGAGTAGATAATGATATGACAAAAAAAACACCAGTCTTATGATTGAACCATATTTACTGCTAATTTTAGCACTCGAAACTACTCATGCTACCTGAAATCCATTCCTTAAAAGTACCCAGAGTACAGGGTGACAAGCATGCAGAAGTATATAATGCCTCAAATGGATCGGGTGGAAAGGATTACTGATTGAGAGAAATGCTTGTTGGAAGCTCCTAAGATTCTCCAATTTGGACCCAACAGCAGCAATACACACTCTTCATCCATGCACCCTCCTCCAAAGTTAATTCTCTTTTGGTGATTGCACGCAGTAGCCTACAATTCATGTAGAAGGTTACAAATCAATCAAATCCAGCAGTACAAGCATTGGTACATTAAGCAAGAAGAAAAGACCAGGACATGAAAAGCAAGAAGAAAAGACCAGGACATGAAAAGCAAATCAGACACATGATACATTTTCCGCCAAGACACAACTATTTTTGTCCCCTATTTTGGGATTGTACGTGTGACTTGACTTCATATCCTTTGATGACTCGGAAACCTCATAACAGAATTTTGGTTTCTCGGCATAGTAAGCATGCACGTTTAACGCACGTTTTAAACGTTGACCAATTAAAAATCATGCTAGTACAAAATAAAATAAATATTTCAGAAAAACATAGAAATTGAAAGTGAGACACAATTGTGTGATGTTGTTGCAAAGAGATGTTAATGTTGTTTCATCCATCCCCTGAAAATAAATAAGTGATAGCACAATATTTAAATGGGTGATCTGACCAATTTCAAAAAAAGATATATCTGAGTGTTGGAGGACGAACAACCTCTGTTGAGGTGTGGGAGAATATTGTCCTAGAACCAATAGGGACGCTTCTATTTGTCAATCAGGTAACATAGGCCGTTTGTTCTAGGACAAGCTTGCTCCCCCAAAAGAGCAGATCAGAAAATGTGGTTTCAAACTCAGTCAGCAACTCATTCACCAATTCAGCCCAAGTAACCATTAAACATGACATAATTAATGGCAAAATGCTAAAGCTCACAAATCAGTCAGATGAATATCTATTCCACAACAGAATTTAACTTGCCTGGCTGTGAGATGTCACACATATAGGTACTCAACTAACCTCTCAATATGACACAACTTCAATTCTGTAAACTACACTATTGTGTAATCAAAGCATACGCAAATCAAGATAATTTATAGGTGCGTGAAAGCTAAGAGTAACATAGAAAATATATATGTACGTAACTGAACATCATACCACTACAGCCACATGATTTATTTATTTATCCTGGACAAGGAGAGCTCGAGAACTATCTCAAACAGAGAAAGCAATCTGCTCATCGACCTCCTCTGACTACAATGATTCTGCAAAAGAGAAACACGAAATAGAACGAAATTAAAATTATGTATAGAGACTTATTTATGACTGATAAGTCAGTCATAAATAACTTGCCTGGCTGTGAGATGTCACACATATAGGTACTCAACTAACCTCTCGATATGACACAACTTCAATTCTGTAAACTACACTATTGTGTAATCAAAGCATACGCAAATCAAGATAATTTGTAGGTGCGTGAAAGCTAAGAGTAACCTAGAAAATATATACGTACGTAACTGAATATCATAGCACTACCAGCACATGATTTATTTATTTATCTTGGACAAGGAGGGCTCGAAAACTATCTCAAACAGAGAAAGCAATCTGCTCATCGACCTCCTCTGACTACAATGATTCTGCAAAGGAGATACACGAAATAGACGAAATTAAAATTATGTATAGAGAATGCACCTTGCAACTTTTGGGCAAGAAAATTATTAGGATGGCTCAGCCGATACATGCACGCTGCTTAGATATTCCTGAGATTTTACCAAGGAACATACCTGCACGATTGTTGTGTTGTTGCCGGTACATACTGCACCCGGTTAGTCTCTAAAAGCCTAGCTGTATGGGACCGCAGAAAATCATATCACTTATGATCAAGAGAATTAGCAAATGAAGCTGGCATGTAGATCAGCTAACCTGGGTTATCAGTAGGCGGCTGTGAGATGGCGCGTCCACATACATCTCACCGATCCCCACATCCACCTGTACAACCGAATGAAGCGAATCTAGGAAAAAACATGGGATCTGAACATACATAGCCGCCGTCCAGTAGAGCAGCGTGGGCCTCGCCAGTGGTGGCGTGAAGGGCCGGCGGCGGCTTGCATGGGAAGGCGTGGAATGGAGGGGTGCGCAGACGAACGCGGTGGGGCCGCGGGGCACCAGCCGGGCGGAGGGTCGCTGGCGGCGCCCGGCGCGGAGGAGCGCTTGGTGGCCGGACGCGGAGGGCCGCGGGGCACCAGCCGGGCGGAGGGTCGCTGGCGGTGCCCGGCGCGGAGGAGCGTGTGGCGGCCGGACGCGGAGGGCAGCGGGGATCGGGGACGCGGAGCGCAAGGGGAGCCGATTCCGTTTAGTTTTCTTAGTTTGCGATGAGAACTGCGTGATTGTAGGGGACAGACGCGGGACTGGTATTTCTCTGCTGGTGGATGAGGGTGGAGGTGGAGTACGGTCAGCCAATGAAAATTGCTACGTGCACACAATAGAGGTATTAGATCAATGATGGCTGTTAGATTTAGAATTGTGGGCCTAATCGTGTGGTGCTGATTGGTTTGTGCGGGGTTGTGGAACTAATTGCTGGGTGCACGTAAAAAAGTTCTTGTTTGATTGTTTAGTAGTAGTGTAGAAGAAGACGGGAGTGTGGTGTGGACGGAATTCGGCCGCGGCGGCCTAGCCGGACCCACACGCATAGACACACAATTAATGATCAGACGGGTGTGTCGTGACGGGCGACGACACACGTACGCGAGCGCAGGTAGGTCTCAACTGAACAGAAGAGGAGGCGAGGAGAGAAAACCTTATTGACCAAGCACCTGCAACACGACATACACGCGCGGTTGCCACGCTCCTGGACACTTTATTTTTCTTCTTTTCGCTCGGGACATTTTTCAACACAGGATTGATTTTACTAGCTTAAAATAGAGCATTGAGGCGAATACAAACCCAACGAGCAACACCTGGCCACGCTCCTGGAGTATTACTTATTTATTATTTTTGGCCTCTGCATAGTTTGCATAGTTAGAATGTACACAATCAACGCCAACGCACAGTCATAAAAATCACACCGCCAACTAGCAGAGTCAAACAATACCAATGTTATGCCTTGGTGGAGTACAAAAAAAAAACTCCGAAACGATCAACGCAATGATCAACAATCTACATCAGCAACCATATCCGCACCACAATCACTTGACATCACCAATACCATGAGAAGGATTCTCGCTCAACCCTGACGTCGCCGGTTCCAACCACCAAAGGACAGATAATTGGTTTTCACCCTGAAGAAGAAGTCCGAGCAATCCATTCAATAAGGTAACGATAAAATAAGCATCGTATTGCCACACATAACCAATAAAGGTCAGACCTCGAGTTTTCACCCGGAGCTCGAGACTGATGCTTGAGAAGCATCACCAAATCGAAGTCATCCAGTGTTGTCGCCATCATTTTCTGTGATCCCAGCAGCTACATGCATAGCACTGCCTTTGATGTGAGATGTCTTACAAAAGCAGGCAGTCGAGCCGCGACAAGGGCCGATCGCCACCAACAACTTCAAACAGCGAAGGTCGTCGTCTCACATTGCAATGGAGATTTAAGGAGGAAGCTCACCAGGACCGCCAAATCCATGTCTGGACGCTCCAGCAATCCCACACCGTCCTCATGCTCCGCCGTCCTCATCCGTGGTGGTAAAATCAATCAACAACACAACATACTTGTTGTTGTCGCGGATCTGAAGATCCGAGATCCCCGGTCCTGTGTCGGCAATCACCTCCAGATAGGGTCGTCGCCACACACGTCTCTCCACCCAAGACAGTCAATGTGGTCAGCAAATCCACCGGAGGCATAATCAGTTGAATAACTTGACGGTGATGCAAGCAGGACCGGAGGGCATGGACGCCTCCGTGATCGGCACGCAGCAATGGCCATCCCCATCAGCTTTGTCTGCGTGTCTGTCGTCTTCCTCCCGCCCTCGATTCCCCTGGTTCACCCACCACTTCCCCATTCCCTCTTGTTTCTACTAGCAACCGTTTCTCTTTGTTTCTTGCGTAGAGCAGAGCCACCCCTTGTTCTCTTCTGCCCTGTGTCTGTCTGTGTGCACCACACTCCAAAAGGACAAAGCGGCATGGCACCACTCGAGCATCAAGCATGGGGATCAAAATTCACAGGCAGACTCAGCCGAATACAAAGGCCACTCTGAACCGGAGTAGAGGACGACATGCACTGCTGGTTTGGTTTGTCCATCAGTTGGTGTCAACAGCGTCCTAACTGTCAGGGATCGCATACTAATAGTTTCTAATAAGATGCCACACTACGGGCTGAGGAGCACTAACCGGAAAGATGCACATGATTTATTAGATGCTTGGTGTTCGTGTCAGATTAAGTTCCATCATCTGTCTTAGTCTGACACGCTGCTACCTGTGATTTAATCAGCAAACCTAACATTCCAATTCCAATCCCCTCTTCCGTCGATCATAGTCTTGTCTTTTTTGGTGCGCCTGACCTGTTGTCATCTTTATTTTCTTTATTTAGTTATATGTAAATTGTGATCCAAATTCTATCGTGTTGGACTAGACGTAGTATAAACGGTGTGGGGCGTTGCGTTGACGTCGACGCGTACGAATACAACTTGTTTACTTGTCTTCCAAGGACTCTTATGTATTGCCCTCATATATATCACATGTAGTCACACCTAAAGACTGTATGTCGTCTCGTGCTGGTAATACTCCTCCATCATAGTGAATTGCACCTTCGTGCGTCCGTGATTTTTCACCACAAGGGTTTTCCATGTTAAATCCGTGTCTCTCGTGTCTCGCTTACTCTCGTTTTATCTAATAAGAGCATCTACAGCCGGACATGGCAAATCCGCCCCCCTATACGCCCGCGGGCGCGTCCGGGAGCGTCCGCGGACAGTGCCCGCCGACTCCTCATATCTTGCCGTGCACATCCACATATCTCTAATCCGGTCTCTCAAATCCATACAAATCCATGAACGTCGATCATACGATACAAATTGTCCGAATTCAACAGTTCGAAACAAAGCAAAGCAAATCAAAGTTTAACAAACCGGACAAGCCAAAATGAAATCAATGTCTGAGCGTGAAGGATGGGTTCGGATTAGCGGAATGCGTCCTGCTCCAGGCGGAAGGCGTCCTGCTCGTCCTGCTCCGCCTGCATCCGGGCCGCATGATCCGCTGCCGCTGCCGCAGCCGCCCTCACCGCCTCGTACTCCCTATGGCCGTTGATCTCCTTCTTCTTGTCCGCAAGCCACTTCTTTGCATGCTCATCCAAGATGGTTTTGTCCGCCAACATGATCTTCGCATCCTCCGCGTCCCGTGCGAGTTGCAACCTCTCCTTCTGAAGCTCCATCTCACCAAATGTCTTGGCCTTCTCGAGTTCCCATTTGATCGGCGCCTCTTGCTTCTCCAACTCGATCTTCTCCCTCTCAATTTGGAGCTTCTTCTCCGCCCTATTCCGGTCCCACTCCATCCTCTCCTTTTGCGCATCCAACATGAGCTTGTACCTCTCCTCTTTCTTGTTCTCTCTTGCCAAAAAAATGCCCGTCCATGTGGACGACATTTTTGTAGCCGTGGCGTCACGGGAGGCCCTTGCCTTCTCCCACTTGTTTCCCATGACTTGTCGGTTATACTTTGGCACGGTGGCTCTTCCATTCATGAAGACAACATCGTCCTCTTCATTGTCCAACCCAATGGATTGGTGGGAGCTTGAGCCATCATTCCTCTTCTTGCCGGACTTGAGATCGGCCACAAGTTGGTTCCACTTCGGCTTGCCATTCAATAGGATCCAACAATGGCTAAAAGCAAACGGCTTCTTCTCCACCTCGTGATACAAAGTGGCCGCCACTGTCGTCTAGCAAACAACATATGTATGAGCACGAGAATGCAAACAGAAGAAGCATATGCAAATGACTAGAAGATGAAGCAATTGAGCTTACGTGAGTTGCCACCCGCATCCCACTTTGAGGGCGTTTTGTCACTTGTGAGTAGTAGCCGACGTACTTGTTCACTTCCCATTGAATGATCCCCCATCGATGTTGTAGAGATGCCACATTGCGGGTGGTCACGATAGGATGCGGCTCCACATACTCTTTTTGTTCGTGATACTCCTTCCAAATCTTCTCGCAATACGTGTTCCCCTTTTGCTCGGTGCCGCATATTGGATCCATTGTTATGGCCAACCAAGCTTTGACCAACAAGATGTCCTCAAATCTTGAGAATGCCGGACCTCTTGCCTTCGCCGTCTTGGCCTTCTTCTTCTTCTTGCTCGGATTGGGATCGGATCTTGTCCCAACTTCAAATGTGGTGGTGTCCTCCAATTCATACTCTAGTTCCGTCGGATCTTCATTGTCATTGATCATGTTCGACAAGAACGCCTCCTACATGGTTTGCAAGCGTGTGAAATGAACAAGTGGTTGTGTACGCAAAAAATTGATCGGACAGGAGCAAATAAAACTTACCGACTCTTGTTCTGTCATTCCATCGAGCATGTCGAGGGCAGCCCGGGCGCCGCCGGTGACCGTGCTCATCCGCGCCTGAACGAGCTGCGGCGAGTCACATACGTCAACAGCCGGCATCTGCGTCGCCGGAAAGCTGTCCGGAATGGCCCAGCCGGCCGTTGAATCCTCCTCCTCTGTCCCAACGGGGTCGGATGGCGTAATCCGCGTCGGCACAAGGATGGATGGGGTGCGGGGGGCCGGGCGCGGCGGCGGAGACAGCTACTCGACCATGTCCGAACCTCCCTGCGACGCCGCCGCCTCCTCCCTCTCTCGCTGCCGGCGTCGCCGCAACTTCCGGGCGACGTTCTCCGCCTTGCAAGACGGAGCCGAAGAAGGGACGCCGACGGACGAGGCGGACTGCGTCTCCGTGGCGGCGGTCGGGGACGGGCTCGACGACATCTCCGCCGGTGGATCGGACCGGTGGTGAGGATGGGAAGCAAGGGTAGATGACGGCAATGGCTCGGGCGCGGGAATGGTTGGAGGGCGGCGGGAGGAGGAGGAAGGGTTTGGTGGATTTGGTGCAATTTGGGGTGGGGTCGGGTTGTCGGGTCCGGCGTGGCGGGCGCGCCCGGGCGCCCCCATATCCGCCCCATATTTGGGCTGGATATGGGGGGTGCCGGTCAGCCCGGGTGTTTGAGGCCCGTTTGAGGCGCCCGGCTGGGTCGAAATTTCGTGACCGGTCAGTGACCGGGCGGCCCGCCCGGGCGTATGAGGCGGGTTTGAGGCGCCCGGCTGTAGATGCTATAAGTGATTAATATTCTGCATGCGGGTTCATGTAGCTACAGTGAATCGATCTGTTGACACACGGCTTCTGTGTTGTTCATCTGTCAAAGCATGATTAGAGAATGTTGAGTATCATGATTAGATTGGAAACATAGGATAGACTAGGAAGTATTCTATCTTGTCTTGTACTCCAAGAAGGTCATGTACTCCTATATATATGCCCACGAGGCTCAAGCAATACATCATCAATTCCACCAATCCCCTCTCTATCCCTTCTAACATGGTATCAGCCTAACCGATCCGAACCCTAGCCGCCGCCGCCGCTTCCGCTCCGCGCCGCCCCCGGGGCGGTCGGTCTCTATGATCGTCGCCGGGGGCCACGCCGCCCATACCTAGGGTTCGTCCGCCGGTCGTGTTGATCGGCTTCCCTAGAGAGTCTTTTTTTCTCCGATCATTTGATATGAGTTTTTCTCTCTCTCGCCGATCACATTGATTGGCGTTTCTTTTTTGATTTTCCGATCTAAGATCGGTTTGAGTCGCCCGCCCCCGCCGTCGACCCCGCACGCCTCTACTCCAACACCGGCGCGACCACCCGGCGTCTTCTCCAACGCGGCGGCCTCGCCCGACGGCGGCCCGTCACGGCCGTCATCCGCGCATCTGCCCGCCCGTCGCTCTACGCCGGCCGTCGCCGCCCTGTCCCCGAGTACAGTGCACCCTCCACCGATCGAGCAACGGCCTGCCGCTGCGTCGCCCCGTCGGGCCGCAGCGCCGCCGCCTCGTGGTTCTCCCTGCGGCTGCACCGACCCGCGCGCTGCCGCTGCGTCGCCCCTTCGGGCCGTAGTGTCGCGGCCCGCGGTCCACCGCCTCCCCGAGGCCGTCCGCTCCAGGCCGTCCCCGTGGCTGCACCGACCCTCGCGCTGCCACTGTGCCGACCTTTCGGGCCGTAGCGAGCGTGGCACGCGGTTCCTGCCACCGCCCCGTGGTTCTCCCCGCGGCTGCACCGACCCACGCGCTGCCGCTGCGTCGCCCCTTCGGGCCGTAGTGCCGCGGCCCACAGTCCATCGCTGCCCCGAGGCCGTCCGCTCCAGGCCGTCCCCGTGGCTGCACCGACCCTCGCGCTGCCGCTTCGTCACCCCATCGGGTCGTAGCGAGCTTGGCACGCGGTCCCTGCCGCCGCCCTGAAGTCTTCCCGTCGTGACCCCAACCCGCGCGCTGCCACTGCGTCGCCCCTTCGGGCCGTAGAGCCGCGGCACGCGGTCCACTTCGCCGTCCACGCGCGGCGACTTACGTGTGGTATGCGCCGCGCCGCTTCCCTAGGCGCGGGAAAGCCACCGTCCGCGCCAGTCTTCGTCACGCTGTCGGGTTCTTCCTCGCCTACTTCGAGCACCGTCGCCGCGCTCCTAACCTAGCCGCCGCCGCCGTCTCCTTAGGCCGCCACCACCGCTCTTCTTCCTGGTCCACGGCGACTACCTCGACACCGGCCACGCCGACTCGACATCGACCACGGCGTCCCTCGCACGACTACCTCGACCACGGCTACACCACCCTACGCTCTCGGCTACCTCGACATCGGCACAAAGGGCTATCGCCTTGCTTGAGCAACCTCGTCGGTTTCCACTCCAGCCACGACTTCCGCGATGCATCGACCCGTTACGACTATGGGGGATGTCCGTCGGCTTACCTTCGGATTCTTCTCCAGTCTCACCGTCTGCGTCGCTACCGATGTGACTGCGGGGGGATGTTGAGTATCATGATTAGATTGGAAACATAGGATAGACTAGGAAGTATTCTAGTTGTCTTGTACTTCAAGAAGGTCATGTACTCCTATATATATGCCCACGAGACTCAAGCAATACATCATCAATTCCACCAATTCCCTCTCTATCCCTTCTAACAGAGAAGAAGAGGAAAAAAGAACATATCTCTAAGAGCAAGTACAATAAGGTGACGTAGGAGGGCTGTAAGATATTAAATATTATATTTGTGCTGAGTTGGAAAAGAGAGAAGAGCAGAGAGAAGAGAAGCGGGCTACAGATTAACAGCCAGTCGGGTGTTTAATTGCAAGTGTGCATATAACAATGATGCAGATGTCGGATGTTTAATCTCATTTTAAAAGAAAATGGGTCTGCCATCCACGAAAACCCCAAAAACTCTCAACCACGCGAAAGGGCGAAAACATTGACTTTCTCGATTAGTGTTACTTTTTCTTTGAAGAAGATGGCAAACCTCTGATTATTTTAGAGATAATATTGATTTACGCCCAGCTTCAAATTAAGGCCATCCACATAGTCAACTCTCCTAGGATGACACTTGTTAATTGGGATGACGTTTGTGGCGATACAAATACATGGATGAACTCGGCCATGTGGCAATAAACAAGGAATCCATGAGATGTCCTAGGAAGAAGGACGGCAACAGACAAACAATTTAGTGTGGACGGATCCCTCCAAACAAACATGCAAATCTTGCTCATGGATGACCGTCCACAGAAACATATCCAAATTTCCTTTTCTTTGTTTAATTTTCCAGAGCATCAAATCAATAGAAACATAACGTATCATCTTGTCCGTGTTGTCCACGACACTCGTGGCCAGCTGAATTTGCCCACACGCACAGACACACAATTAATAGTCAGATGCACAATCATCGATCAAGCACCTTGTGCAACATGACACACACGGTTTGCCTATCTATCTAACTACTGGTACCTTGTTTGATAATCAACTGAATAAACCAGTCCACACAATACACGGAGACACTGGTGCTACGCGTTTTTGTTAACACACGGCTGTCCAGAGTTGCAGGCCAGACGTTTCGGCCTCTCGGGCAGTTGGACGTGTTCAGCTTAACAACTCCACCGTTGAGAGAGAAAACGTGTCACGGTGCTCTCCGCAGACACAGGGGCGACGTGGATCCATGGCGACGCAGGCAGGATGGCATCCGGTATAGTACATCGCATTGTATGCTGCAGGCAGGCAGCAATGGCCATCTCCCTCGCGCCTCGGCTTTGTCCGCGTGTCCGTCGTCTTCCTCCCTCGATCACTTCTCTTCACGTGAGTGTGACTGTCCTTGGTGACCTCAATTTCAGCTTAACGAGAAGACCAAAAAGAAAACCAAGGGTGGTCCACGGAGTAGCACCAACGCTTCCCCATTCCTTCTTGTTTCTTTCTAGCTAGCATTTCCCTGTGTCTCTTGTAGCAAGACGAGCATGGAGCTGCCCAACAGAGCCGCCCCTTGTTGTTATTTGGCACTGTTTCTGTCTTCTCTGTGTGCGTGTGCACGCACACTCGAACAAAACAAGGCAGCAGCATGGCACCACTCGAGACTTGCTCAGACACGACACCGGGCATGGTAGGGGGTCGCAGGCAGGCAGGCAGGCTCGGGCGAATGCATGCCACTCTCAAAGTAGTTCCTGGCTGAATCTGCCAACTTTTTTCTCTGGAAAAATCTGCCCAGTGCCAAGTAATTCCATTCCTTGGCTAGTGCATCTGCACATGGATGGATCTTTCCCTTTCGATTCCGACCCTCCGGCCATTCCACTCTCCAACGATGACGACTCCAAAGGTGAAGTTGATTAGGACGGAACGGAACGGAATGGAACGGATGGTGCACGCTGAGTCCACCTAACCCAAGAAAGTGAATATGACGTGAGAGCTCATGTTCATCTGTCAATCTCTCGGTAGTACTCCTAGACTTTAGCCTGGCGTATGCGGCGCTCGATCACCATCGCCGACCTTTGTCTCCTTCTTTCGTGTACATATGCGTCGTCGACCTGCCAATCAACTTTTGTCCTCCGCCTCCTCTTCTGCCGCCGGTGCTAGCTATTTATTTCGCCGTGCCGTGCTTAATGTAATTTCTCCGTCGCCTTGGACTGCGATCGGCACCGGTCGCCCTCGTCCAAGATGATGGGAAGGATCCTAACCTTCTACTACAGGTCTCAATCATCAATCCGGGGTATAGTTCATATACGATCCTACGATCCTCATACAATCGTATGACACGACGATCTTACATACTGAGTACTTCATTTTTAGAGTTTTACAATTTGAATACTATTTTGATGGAAACCTTGGTTCTGGCTTCGTGCAGGAAAAATATATGTGTTTGTATCCGATAACGCTACCATAATATTCTAATTAAGACGAACTAATCTAGGGCATCCCAGCTACAAGCTGAAGAACACTAAGGCTGTGTTTGGTTGAGCTGCAGATTTTAAAAAAGCTACCGTGGAAAAGCTGTTGTGAGAAAGCTGTTGTGAAAAAGCTGCTGTAGAAAAGCTGGAGGCTGTTTGGTTAAAATGACTGTGAAACTGTAGATTTGGCTGTGAATTGTCTGTAATACCCCTAAGACCTGAGTGAGTTTGTTTATATGCTGATTGACTGTAAAGCAGTGATATGTACATTTGTAGGTAATTGAACTATCATTTTGCAAAGTAGAATTATGACAATTTAGGCCATTCATAGCTAACATATACGCAAACGACTATACTTTGATGTTGCATAAAATAGATAGTGATTCCATAATATTATTACAAAACACATGCACCATACCAAACACATATGGTTCACATGATGATGACCTCTATCAACATAGCTAAACTTAGGTTGCCATCGCTAGACAAGCATCGGCTATCCTACTACGAATATTGTTCATGCTATCTTCGTTCTCCTCCTCTTCAACCGGATCGGCTTGTGTTGGTGCCACCTCTCGTCGTAGCACTGGAGGTACATACTCATCATCGGCATCACATTTATCAAAAAATTTGTCACGCAACTTGCTATCACGAATGAAATTATGCAGTGCCATGCAAGCAATGATGATATGCTTCTGCGTACGAGGTGAGAAACTTGGACCCCTTTCAATATGCGCCATTTCTGCTTGAGCACCCCAAAAGCACGTTCAACAACATTTCAAAGGGATGAATGTAAAAAAGTTGAACACCTCATACTTCCCTTGAGGTGGACGATGGCGACGAAGACGGAATTCCGGTAGATGGTATGTACTCCCCTTGAAAGGAGAAAGGTATCCCATTCAGTTTGGATACCCAGAGTCCACAAGATAGTATTTCCCTGAAAATGGACAACAAATTAGCGTCGCACATAAGAATAGAATTACTGATGGAATTTTTTGTTAGTATGTTATACCTTTGGGAGGTACAGGAAATGAAGAGAAATGTGATAATGCATGATTCAAGATCCTTGTGTCATGTGCACAGCCCGGCCAACCTGCAACCACAAAGGTAAACCTCATGTCGAAGTCACATATTGCAAGCACATTCTGAGATGTAAAACCATGTCGACATCTATGGTTAACCGCATCATCCGCAGGTACTGAAATTGGCACATGTGATCCATCTATTGCACCAATAGCACCTTTGAAATGAGGCCAGAAACGTTCATCTTTAATCCTTTCATGCTCATAGCTAAAAGTAGGATCTGTCGGTTTGATGATATCTTTCGCTAACTTGCGCAAACATAACAAAATTTCCTTAAACTTTGTATGAACTGTCCAAAGTGACCGTACAAAATGGTTCTCAGCTTGAGCGAATGATTGAGGGCCTCCAACAATCCATAAGAACATGGCCAGTGACTCAATTGAGGAAACATTGGTAGTTGATGTCAAACCATATGTAGAGACAAGCAAATCATGAAGTGCCATGAAAACATCAGTGCTCATCCGAAACATTTTATAAAAGTATTTGGGCCGACCATAACACTCCATGACCCATTGAAGTCCAGTTTGCTGAGGCAATCTGTATATTTTGTTCAAGTACCGCTCAGCATACAGGTTACCTAGGTTTCCCATGATAGCAGCCTGCTTACCAAGTTCAGCTAGAACTTTCAATCCCTCCTGGCCCTTTTTGGCCACTTCTTCCATCCTTGAATCCATCTACACAGTAACATGAAGATGTTAAAATACTCATCGTCAACAACATAAGAAATATTTTTGATAGTATGTATACTGCTGGACAACATAAGCAAATATTGTTCACAACACAATCATGTGGCAACAAGTGAAATAAATATGGTTCACAACATAAGCAAACATGGTTCGACAACATAAGAAAATATGCTTCACAACATAAGCAAATATGGTCTACAACATAAGCAAATATGATCCATAAGACCACAATGTAAGCAAATATAGTTCTACAACATAAGCCTACACGTGCTTCAACATCTCCCTCTCATGCTCCCTCTTTAGATAATCAAGCCGCCCATCTTTTGTTTCAAGGGCATTGAAGATTTCCCTAAAGTCAGGCTTCACCATAAGAGTGAGGGTTGTGTGTGATACGTCCATTTTGCATCATGTTTTCCTACTGTTATTTATAGTGTTTTTAATCAATATAATACTTTATGGAGCAATTCTAATGTCTTTTCTCTCTTAATATGCAAGATTTACATAAGGAGGGAGATTGCCGGCAGCTGGAATTCTGAACCTGAAAAAGCTATGTCAGAGATACCTATTCTGCACATCTCCAAATGAGTTGAAATTTCACGGAGATTTATTTTGGAATAAATAAAAAATATTGGAAGAAAGAAGTACCAGAGGGGGCCACCCAGGTGCCCACGAGGCACCAGGGCGCGCCACCCCCCCCCCCCCCAGGCGCGCCCTGGTGGCTTGTGGGGCCCCTGGCCAGCCTCTGGTGCCCATTTTCTGGTATATAAGCCCATTTGCCCTAGAAAAAAAAATAAGGAGAAGACTTTTGGGACGGGGCGCCGCCGTCTCGAGGCGGAACTTGGGCAGGAGCACTTTTGCTCTCCGGCGGAGCGATTCCGCCGGGGATACTTCCCTCCGGGAGGGGGAGATCGAAGCCATCGACATCACCAACGATCCTCTCATCGTGGGAGGACCAATCTTCATCAACATCTTCACCAGCACCATCTCATCTCAAACCCTAATTCATCTCTTGTATTCAATCTTTATCCCAAAACCTCATATTGGTACCTGTGGGTTGCTAGTAGTCACTAGTAGAAAATAGGGCTTTGGTCCAGGCCAGATAAGAGCATCAATCCCGGTTCTGTTACGAACCGGGACCAATGGGTGCATCAGTCCCGGTTCGTGAGGCCAGGGCGCCGGTCGGGCCATGGCAGGCACCAGTCCCGGTTCGTCTGACCCCTTTGGTCCCGGTTCCAGACACGAACCGGTACTAAAGGGCCTCGCTCCTGGCGCAGCCCCTTTAGTCCCGGTTGGTGGCTGGAACCGGGACTAAATGTGTGTCTTCTGTCCCGGTTCAAGCCACGAACCGGGACTAAAGAGATGCCTATATATATGCTCTCCCCTGCCCGCTCACTCCTCTATTTTTTGGCCGTCCGGTGTGGGAGGTGTGTGCTGCTCTGCTCTCACCTCCTATGCACATGAGGTGTTCGATGAAATGCCCGAGTCACACTTAAGCTTTCTCCTCTCCAAGCTCGACCTCCAAGCTCCATTTTCCCCAAGATTTGTCTAGGTTTGGCGGTGCACCATTGTCCCTGTCCCCGTCCTCACCGCCGTCGATCACCCGTGCCGATCTCGTCGCCGGCACCACCGTGGTGAGCCTCTTGTTCTTATCTTCTTTTTAAAAGAAAAAAATTCTTACTTGTTGTATGAGTTATATAGCTACTTGTATAATTTTCTTACTTTTATTATTGTTTGTTATTATATAGTGCCATGGTTTTGGTATCCGCCCCCGTCGGCTCTCGTCCGGTCTATGATTCGGATGTGGTATATTATCTTTTATAACTATTTGTTTCATTTAGTGTTTATGAGAATTATGCCGACCAACGTGACATAGATGTTTTTATCTAGGAGGTATGTGAACCGGAAATTCCAACCGACCCTCTTGTCGAGAGGTTAAATTTAGTTGAAAAAGAAAACAATTATTTGAAAGAAAAATTGAAAAGAATTGAAGAGGAGAAGATGAAATTGGAGTTGCATGTTGCCGATGTCGTCGATGATCACAAGATGCAGATGGATGCAATGCGCTTGAAGATTAGAAAGATTAGAAAATATGCCATTGATAATGAGGCTTGGTATCATTATGTTGTTGGATCAATTGTTACCTTCGTTGCGATTATGATCGCATTTGTTGTTGCATTTAAATGTTTTACATAGTTGATAATGAGAACTATGTATGAACTTTATGTATTTATTTTTTCAGTAATAACATTTGATCACTACAGTACTTTGGTTTTAATGTGATGATGAACTTGTATTAATTTGGTCACTTCTCTATTCATGATGTTCTGTAATGGTTTTTGATACACTTAATTATATAATGCACGCAGATGAACCGGCAATGGATGTACGGTGACCGAAGCACCTCCGAGTACATTGATGGCATGCATAATTTTCTCGAAGTGGCTGAGGCAAACAAGCAGAATGGTTTTATGTATTGTCCATGTACTGTCTGTGGGAGTACGAAGGATTACTCTGACTCGAAAACCCTTCACTTGCACCTGCTTGAGAAGGGTTTCATGCCACACTATAATGTTTGTACCAAGCATGGAGAAATAGGGGTTATGATGGAGGACAACGAAGAAAAAGAGGATGATGACAACTATCCACCTGAATATGGTGATACTGCAACGGGGGAAGCTGAAGATCAAGATGAACGAGACGATGTGCCCGATGATGATCTTTGCCGGGTCATTGTTGATGCACAGAGAGAATGCGAGAGTGAAAAGGAGAAGTTGAAGTTCGATCGCATGTTAGAGGATCACAAAAAATGGTTGTACCCAAATTGCGAAGATGGCAACACAAAGCTCGGTACCACACTGGAATTGCTGGAATGAAAGGCAAATAATGGTGTATCTGACAAGGGATTTGAGAAGTTACTGAAAATAATGAAGAAGAAGCTTCCAAAGGATAACGAATTGCCTGACAGTACGTACGGAGCAAAGAAGGTTCTCTGCCCTCTAGGATTAGAGGTGCAGAAGATACATGCATGCCCTAATGACTGCATCCTCTACCGCGGTGAGGAGTATGAGAATTTGAATGCATGCCCGGTATGCGGTGCATTGCGGTATAAGATCAGACGAGATGACCCTGGTGATGTTGAGGGCGAGCGCCCCAGGAAGAGGTTTCCTGCCAAGGTGATGTGGTATGCTCCTATAATACCACCTACTAGCCACCACGGCCTGCATACGACTAGAAACCATACAAATGGGCCAGGATGCAGGCCCGCAGTGCTAGCAGGCCCAACAGGGCGTGAGATAGGCATGTACTGCCCACATTAGAGAGGAGCTCGAGAGGGCAGCGGCAGCAGCGCTTATAAACCACTCCGAGCCCCACTCAACTAGCGAGGTGGGACTAAACTTTTGGCTGCGGCAGCACAGCGCTTTCGTCCCGGTTGGTGGCTCGAACCAGGACGAAAGGCCCCCCTTTCGTCCCGGTTCGAGCCATCAACCGGGACTAAAGGTCTGGGCTTCCCACCCTTTCGCCTGGCGAAATACACCTTTGGTCCCGGTTGGTGGCACGAACTGGGACGAAAGGGGGGCCTTTCGTCCCGGTTCGTGCCACCAACCGGGACCAATGCTCTGGGTATATAAGCAGCACTTACAAGTTTTCCATTCAGTTTTCTTGGATCTCCTCCTCTCCCCCGACGGCGCTGACGACCACCTCGACGCCGCCAGGCTGCCGGACCGCGCCGTCGCCTCCCCGAGCCCTGCCCCGACGCCCTCGTCGACCCCCTGCCCCGACGCCCTCGCCGACGCGCCGGACCTCCTCGCGCGCCCTCCTCCTCGTCGCCGCGTGCCCCCTCGAGCCCGCCGTCCTCGTCGCCGGCCTCCAGCCATCGCCGCGCCCCCCCAGTGAGCCCCCCCTTTCCCATGGTCCCCTGCTCCCCGTCGCCGCGTGCCCCCGAGCCCCTTGCTCTGCCACTGCTCCATGGTCGCCGCCGGCCCCGTTGCTAAAAATGTGTTTTTTTATATGAATAGATAGATTGATAATGTTCATGTGGAGATGAGATGAGATGTATGGTGCTATGTTTTTTAGATAATGTTCATGTGGAGATGAGATGAGATGAGATGTATGAGATGTTTTGTGGAGATGAGATGAGATGTTGTCATGTGGAAAAAATTTTTGTTCATAGAAATTAGTGTGAATTTTTTGTTCATGATGATCTTGCTAAAACTCAAATTAAGTTTGTTCGATGAATGTTTTCTGTTAAAACTCATATTAAGTTTGTTCGATGAATGTTTTCTGTTAAAACTCATATTCAAAATGAGTTAAAAGACTCATATATTCAAAATTTACTCCCGGTCCGCTCGCCCGACCAACTCTCGAGGCCACCCAAACCCTAGAAGAAAGAGCGTTGTCGATCTACCCCCTCCCGCCCCTACCCGTAATTGTTATGTATAATACTATATATTGGCGTCTAATTCACCGGTTTTACCTCAGTGAACCGAAGGGACTTTATTTATTCGGTAGGCGGCCGGCATAGGTTAATGTGGTAGAATGGATAGTTCGATCTCCTGCATAGCGATTATTTTTTGTAAAGTGTCATCTCCTAAAAGTATAACCCCGATAACTTCGACATGAGGGGGGACGTCGGACATGCATGAGAGAGGCGGTCCGCAAAGTATCCTCTCTCGAAAGTATAACCCCCGATAACTTTGCATGATGTTTGCGACTAATCCATTGCTCATATATGCATATGATTCCTTGTTGTGATTAGCTAGGTCTATGTTTGCCACTAATCCATCTCTCATGGTTGTAATATTTGCAGAAACTATGAACAGAGACTTAGAAAAAGAAGAGTTGTTGGGGGATATAATCCGCGACGGAGGTGATATCACCTTGTCGTTTCTCAACGACACCGATGGTTAGGAAAGAGAGGATGATGGCTCCGGTGATCCAATGGAGGAGGAAGGAGATCATGACGGCTCCGGTGACCGAACGGAGGAGGGAGCCTTAACTGTTGCAAAGTCCGGCGAGGTATATATACATATATTAATTAAGCCTCTGCTGACTTGATGCATTAATTGTTTTGTATGTACATATATTAACGCTTCTTTCTTCTTTTAATTAGCCCTCCGGATCGAGCCAAACTTCCGTAAGGAGACGAGGCCCGAAGAAAAGGTTGCGCCAGGATGAAAGGTTCACGATCGAAGAAGTCGGTCGAGATGGCCAACCAATTGCTCCCAAGCGGAGAAGTGACGCATTTATACATCAGTGCGGAGTGGTTGTTAGGGACAGCGTCCCGATCAGCATCCAAGAATGGAATAAGAAGAAGGACCCTGAAATTTCTTATGTCCAGGATAGATAGAAAGATGATCTTTGGACCTCGCTGATGACAAATTTCAGCCTACCGCCAGAGGTGGATCCGAATAAGGTCAAGGCGTTTGCTCTTAAGAAGATGGCGGAACTATTCAAGAACTGGAAGAAAGATTTGAACAAAAAGTTTGTCGAGAAAGATAAGACTCCAGAATTCACCGGTCCATATGAGAAGATAAAAGATCACTGGCCCGCATTTGTGGCCTACAAGAAATCGGACAAGGGCAAGCAAAGGTCAGCGACAAATAAGCTAAATGCTGCAAAGAAGAAGTATCACCATGTTACGGGGTCAGGTGGCTACAGCAAAGCCCGGCCTACGTGGGACAAAGCTGAGCAAGACCTGCTTGCTAAAGGGGTCCAACCAGTGACATTGCACTGGCCAGATCGGTCAAGGACTTGGTTCTTCGGGGTTGGGGGAACTTTGGACCCAGACACAGGGAAGTGTGTTTGGACGAAAGCTCAAATTGAAATACCCGTCAAGAAGCTTGAGGAAGCAATCCAGGCAGCGTAGGAAGGGAGGTTACATCCCGACAGAGAGAATGACGAGCTGACACAGGCCCTTGGGAATCCTAAACACCCTGGACGAACACGAGGCACATCAGGCTCCCTTCCGTGGGTGTATGGGTTTCCCGACAGCGGTGGTTATAGAAGCCGAGAGAGAAAGAAGAAAGTGGAAGCAAGCGAAATGCAGAAGATCAATGCAAGATTAGCGAAACTAGAGGAACTTGAGAGCCAGCGAGCTACCGGCCAACCATCTCAGCGGCACGAAGATCCTTCCTTCGACACTGCCCCAGAAGCTACCCCACCAGCTCAGCGGAGAAGCAGCGTGGCTTCCACGGAGCTCGTTCAGCCTGATTTCACGGCTCCTCGCTACCCCGTGGATAGTATCACGGAGGCTGAACATTGTGTGCTAATGGCGAAATGCCAGAACCTGACCTTGAAGGCGGCGGTCGGCTATGTTTTACCTCCTCGAGCTGAGGGAACTTTCCATTGCCGTCCGATTCCACATGGCTATACTATTGTCATGGTGGATGAAATAATGGAGGGATTTGAGGGGCTGGAGCTTGACTACCCTACAGGTGAAGGGGATAATCTTCTGGAAAATGCCTTAAGGAGTACCTGTCTATGGAGAAAGGAGAACATTAAGCTTCCAAACTGGACGCCGCCTCAGCAGACGCAGCCGGATGAGGCCCCTCAGCAGACTCCTCACAGTCCAGCTCAGCTGGATGAGGCCCCTCAACAGACTTAGCAGGATGAGGCCCCTCAGCAGAGTCCTCTTCCGCCTCAGTTGTCTCCGGCGCGTCAGCGGACTCCGCCTCCTCCTCCGCCTCCTCCAGCGCGTCAGCGAACTCCGCCTCCTCCTCCGCCTCCTCCGGCGCGTCAGCGGACTCCGCCGCCTCAGCAACAGCGGAAGAGAGCCGTCGCTGCTCTGGCGGCTAGCAGTACAAAAGGCGGGAAGAAATTCAAATTTGGTCCAAGCCTCAGGGTTCCTCCAAAGTTACCATATGAGATGACTGACAAGGAAGCCGATGACATCGTGGAAGCCGAACTGCAGGCCCATTTTGAACGGAAACGTCCACCTCCGAAGGAAACAATAGATCCGGTGAAAGCGAAGCGCACTCTGGATGCCCTTAAGCGACCACCACCGCCTCCGCCGCCATCCAACTATGACCGCTGTATTGAAAAGACATATGATGAAGCGCGGCGGTCGGGAAGTACTGCCAGTGCTTCAAGACGAAGAAGTGGGAAAACAATTCCCCAGCTCGGCGAACAGGAGAATCAATCATGCCCCCCGCTCAAGGTGTCTAGCGATATCGCTAATCATCCGGGGCTACTGCCCGGTACCACTCTTGGTGATTACGTGGGTGATGATGTACAGTTTGAAACGGCTGAGGTAGTAGAGATCTTTAGCTACGAGCACGGGAAGCCTCTCGTCAAACCTGATCATCCTCATCTAACAACGATGATGCGAAGATTGCATGAGTGGTACTTGGAAAGCTGCAGGAAGAATGTTTCTGATAGTTTGATGGTGAGAATTAAAGATGAGCATGACCTCATTGGAGTCGACCTGATGCCTGTTAAATTTGTGGAGTTATTTCAGTTATTCAATCAAGAGGCCCTCGACAAACAAGTCATGACTTGCTACTATCTATAAGTATTACTTCTGTAATTAAGTCTCTAGCTCAGCTCGTTCATTGCATGTATATATAATTATCCTCACTATATTATGCAGATTGAAGATCGTCGAATGCAAAAATAGACAAATCTATGACATTGGGTTCATTAGCCCAAATACCGTAAATGAATGGGCGGTACAAAACAGAGTTAAAGATACCGAGGAAAACTTGCTAAAAGCGTTCCTTCGACATCAAAACAAAAGGGAAATACTCTTTCCTTACAACTTCAAGTGAGTGTTACTGTCTTGTGCATATTTGGTTTTGCTTACTCGAGGTTAAGTACTGTAATTGATGAGTTATGCGTGCGCAGGTTCCACTTTATTCTGCTATCCATTAAGCTTGACGGGGGAGTAGTAACTGTCTTAGACTCGAGACGTAAAGATCCCAAGGATTATGCGGACATGACTGCAATGCTTCAGAAGTAAGTTCAATCAATACCGGTACCATATCGGCAACTTTCGTTCATTTCCTGATATCAAGTAATCATTTTCTTTCCCTGGCAGGGTTTGGAAACAGTTCACCGGAAAGGTTCCGGGTCTGAAGAACGAGCTGCGATTTACACACCCCAAAGTAAGTAGTACTAGCTAGTTCCGTGCATCTCTCATTGATTCTAGATTCATCAATACCATTATCATGCTTGATTATCAGTTTGATTGAACTCTATTCTCGTAAAGTGCTTGTGGCAGGCAGGCGGGAATAATTTATGTGGATACTACGTTTGCGAGTTCATTCGCCACTCGACCACTGAGCGGGGCTTCTTGTCTGACAAACAATTTGAAGTACGTAAACAATATTCACAATTTTATTTTATTACCAACAATTGTGTTGAGTTTCATTCATATATATGTATTGACCCCCTTCTTTAAATTAGATGTGGCAGATGCGGGATGAACACCTACCACATGATCGCATACGAGCAATTCAAGAGGAATTGGCGGGATTCTTTCTTGACCACGTCATACATGAAGAGGGAGAATACCATATGGAAATTCAATGGGAGTTTGGCGCTTGATGATGTCAGGGATGTTATATTGTATATATGTAGTAGCGTCGGATAGATATACGAAAACTTGTTGTTCGACCAAGCACGGAGAAAGAGAGCTCACTTCTCTCTATATATGGTCATGACGATCTTGTGTAATTAATGGTTCCTTCATTGCTTACTAGCTAGCATCGAGTTCTCTCTATATGTAGTAGCTAGCGTCGACCAAGGACGGACAAAGAGAGGTCACTTCTCTCTATATGCAGTAGCTAGCTAACACAATATGAAACCCCTGAACCCTCCAAAACCCCTAAACCTACCCCTTTCAAAAAAAAACAAAAAAAAAACCCAGTGGCTGGGAGCTGCTGACGCGTGGCTACCTTTTAGTCCCGGTTGGTGTTACCAACCGGGACTAAAGGTCCTCCTGCCTGGGCGCTCCACAACGCCCACGTGGAGCACCTTTAGTCCCGGTTGGTGTTACCAACCGGGTCTAAAGGTCCTCCTGCCTGGGCGCCCCACAGCGTCCACGTGGAGCACCTTTAGTCCCGGTTCGTAAGCCAACCGGGACTAAAAGTGATGGGCATTAGTCCCGATCGTTTTGTCCCGGTTCCAAAACCGGGACTAAAGGCCCTCTGGAACCGGGACAGATGCCATATTGTAGTTGATGCTAGTTGGTTTATTTGGTGGAAGATTATATGTTCAGATCCATTATGCTATTTAATACCCCTCTGATCTTGGACATGGATATGATTTGTGAGTAGTTACTTTTGTTCTTGAGGACATGGGAGAAGTCTTGTCATAAGTAATCATGTGAATTTGGTACTCGTTCGATATTTTGATGATATGTATGTTGTTGATTCTCTTAGTGGTGTCATGTGAACGTCGACTACATGACACTTCACCACCTTTGGGCCTAAGGGAATGCATTATGGAGTAGTAATTAGATGATGGGTTGCTAGAGTGACAGAAGCTTAAACCCTAGTTTATGCGCTATTCCGTAAGGGGCGAATTTGGATCCATATGTTTAATGCTATGGTTAGATTTATCTTAATTCTTCTTTCGTACTTGCGGATGCTTGCGAAAGGGGTTAATCATAAGTGGGAGGCTTGTTCAAGTAAGAACAGCACCCAAGCACCGGTCCACCCACATATCAAATTATCAAAGTAGCGAACGCAAATCAAACAAACATGATGAAAGTGACTAGATGAAATTTCCATGTGTCCTCGAGAATGATTTGCTTATTATAACAGATCGTTCCGGCCTGTCCTTTGCTACAAAAAGGATTGGGCTATAAAAGTCAATACTATTAAAAGGGGATGAGGTTTTGATAATGATCTATTTGCTCAAGTTCTTAGTGATATTGCTCCAAAACCCTCAGCCACTTTCTCTATCCAAACTTGTCCAAAGTTCCAAAGTTTAACTCGGTTCCATCGAATCCTATTCATCCGGACCCACCGAGTTCATCAAGATAGTGCCACAAGCAAAACCCTACCAAATCAGATCCACCGATATGGATCTCGGTCCCACCGAGATGGCCTGGGCAACTCTCTGTTGCCTATTGCAATTATTTCGGTCTAACCGAGTTTGCAATCGGTGCCACCGAGATGGCCTGACCAACTTTCTGTTGCCTGTTGCAATTATTTCGGTCTCACCGAGATGTTGCAATCGGTGCCACCGAAACGAGGTTTGCTCTATCATTGCACATCGGCCGCTCTGAGTTGTTCCCAGACGGTCCCACTGAAACTTCAAACGTTCATATCTTTTGCACAGGTCGGTCTCACCGAGATTTCAAATCGGTGCCACTAAGTTTGGTCAAGAGTGTGTAACGGTTGGATTTTGTGTGGAGGCTATATATACCCCTCCACCACCCTCTTACCAAGTAAGAGAGCCATCAGAACGTGCCTACATTTCCACCATACATTTTGTGAGAGAGAACCACCTACTCATGTGTTTGAGATCAAGATATTCCAATCCTACCATTTGAACCTTGATTTCTAGCTTTCCCAAGTTGCTTTCCACTCAAATCTTTCTTCCACCGTAGTCAAATATGTGAGAGAGTGTTTGAGTGTTGGGGAGACTATAATTTGAAGCACAAGAGCAAGGAGTTCATCATCAATACACCATCTATTACCTTTTGGAGAGTGGTATCTCCTAGATTGGTTAGGTGTCACTTGGGAGCCTCGAAGACCATGTGGAGTTGAACCAAGGAGTTTGTAAGGGCAAGGAGATCGCCTACTTCGTGAAGATTTACCCCGAGTGAGGCTAGTCCTTCGTGGACGTAAGCCATGGTGGTATAGACAAGGTTGCCTCTTCGTGAACCCTTCGTGGGTGGAGCCCTCCGTGGACTCGCGCAGCCGTTACCCTTCGTGGGTTGAAGTCTCCATCAACGTGGACATACGATAGCACCACCTATCAGAACCACGCCAAAAATCATCGTGTTTTCATTGCGTTTGAAATCTCCGATCCCCTCCTTTACTTACATGTGCAATGGTTTACTTTCCGCTGCTATACTCTTAGAATTGCATGTGTATGGTGTTACTTGACTTGATAGACTTGCTAAAATCTGCCCACAACTAAAATTGGTAAAATAATAAGTTTTTATTTGGTCAAGTAGTCTAATCACCCCCCTCTAGACATACTTTCGATACTACAAGTGGTATCAAAGCTTTGGTCTCCATTGCATTGGTTTCACAACCTAGGAGAGTATGGCGTCTAGTGAGGGTAACTATCACCGTAGAGGTCCATATTTTGATGGTACAAACTTTGCTAGTTGGAAACATAATATGAAAATGCATATTCTTGGTAATAACCCCGCCGTTTGGGCTATTGTTCGTGTTGGCTTGCAAGGTGAATTCTTTGAGGATGGTAAGAAACCGGATCGTGAAGCGACCGCGGAAGAATTGAAGATGTTGCAATACAATGCTCAAGCTTGCGACATTCTCTTCAATGGTTTGTGCCCCGAGGAGTTCAACAAGATCAGCCGCCTCGAGAATGCAAAGGAAATTTGGGATACTTTGGTTGATATGCACGAGGGTACCGAGTCTGTCAAGTAATCTAAGTTGGATGTGCTTCAAAGTCAACTTGACAAGTTCAAGATGAAGGATGGTGAAGGAGTCGCTGAAATGTACTCTAGGCTTGCTCTCATCACGATTGAGATTGCCGACTTAGGAAGTGAAGAGATGACCGACCAATTCATCATCAAGAAGATCCTTAGAGCTTTGGATGGAAAATATGATACCGTGTGCACATTGATCCAAATGATGCCAAATTACAAAGATCTCAAGTCCATGAAAGTAATTGGAAGGATTGTTGCTCATGAAATGTCACTCAAGGACAAAGAGAAGCTACACAACAAATCAAGTGGTGCTTACAAAGCCTCAACCGATGCTCCCACAACTTCAAGCGACAAGCTAGTATCGAATGAAGAGATAAGCCTAATGGTGAAAAGGTTCAACAAGTTTTACAAGAACAAAGGAAAAGAAAGAAGCTCTAGCTCAAGACACTATGAGAGAAGATCATCAAGTCGTGACCGAAATTGCTACAATTGTGGAAGACCCGGACACTATTCCAATGAGTGTACGGCACCTCACAAGAAAAGAGACGAATCACCAAGAGGAAGACATAGAAGAGATGAATCATCTCACAAGGAGAGAAGGAGTAGAGATGATCGTTATGAACGAAGATCCTCTCGAAGAAGTAAGGATTCGGAAAGGAAGGACAAGTCATCCAAGAGCTACACAAGAAGAAGACATCAAGCTCATGTTGGTGAATGGATTTCCGGCTCCGACTCCGACAACCACTCCGAGAGAAGCTATCACTCCAACTCCGACTATAGTCAAGATGAAGGTGTTGCCGGACTTGCTCTTTTGTCATCCAACTCCTATGATCTATTTGATTCACCAAATGAAGGAATTGGAAGATGCTTCATGGCCCCAAGGTATCACACCCCGAATACTTTGACTTCAATAGTGATGATGATGATTTGCTTGGTGATGATGATTTACTTGTTGATAAAACTAGTGATGTGAGCTACAATGAAAATGCTAGTAACCAAAGTCAAGAGGAAACAAATGACAATGCTATGAAGGAGATTGAACATCTAACTAAAGAACTAAATGCTCTTAAGTTAGCTCATGAAACAACTCAAGAGGATCATAGAGAGCTTTTAAGAACTCATGAGAAGCTACGCATCGGAAAGCTAAATTTAGAGCAAGAGCATGCGTTTCTTAAAGCTATTAATGATGATCTTCAAAAGAAGAGTTCTTCATATCTTGCCAAACGTTTACTCTTGTCTACCTTTATGCCACAAGTTAAATCTAAGCAAACTAGTAATAAGGGTAAAAAGGGTTCTACCTCTAGTAGTAACAATAACAATGCTAAATCCAATGTTGTTGCTTCTAGTAGTTCTATAGATTCCACTAATGATTCTCTTAGCCAAGTTACACTTGAGCAAGCAAACAATCTATTGAAAGGAATTATAGAAAAATGTGTCTACAAGATCCTTGCCGGGAGTAAGCAATTTGAGGAAATTGTGCTCAAGCAAGGAAGGCACCGGAAGAACCAAGGTGTTGGTTTTGAACGAAAGTTCAATGCCAATGAAGTTGAGTGGGAAGAAGATCAATACCCCAAGACGAAGTTTGTTCCTCAACAAGAGAAGTATGATCCTACTTCCTTCAAGAGAACACAAGCTCAAGATGTTCTTCCACCACAAGACCACAAGCTAAAAGGCAAGGACAAGCTTCAAGAGGAGATTGACTCATTTGAAGAAACACCTCAAGCCTTGGTCAAGTGGGTTCCCACGACTTCATCAAGTTCTACTTCATCAAGTGCTACTACAACTCCAAGGATTCCCATCAAGTTGATGTGGGTCCCAAAGAAGAAGAACTTGAGAGTTCTTGAGGGTGACTCCGCCAACAAACTTCACTCACATTCATCTATGGCAAGAACTTGTGCAACCAACTTCAACATCTTGCACTAGTTCATGGATTCACAAACCCTCTTGTTGGTAAGATAAGGGACAAGGTATTCAATGCATTCATGGACATCATCATATGTGCGTTTCACTCTATGTCTATGGATATCTTTGTGTGTTCCTTGTGTGGGATTAACCCATGTAGGTATTGAAAGTGCAAAACTTCAAGGATTGCTCCCAACTCTTGATGGTGTACATCAACATTGAGTATCCTCATCTTCAACATCTACATGAAGTCATCATCGAAAAAACCCAAGGTTAGTTCATCCCACTTTTGGGGGGATATCACATCTAGGGGGAGCTTTGCTCTAAGACTTGAACTAAAGCAACTCTAATGGTGTGAACACATTAATGCTTTATGTAAAAGTGGTAACCCCACTTGTGCTTAAACGATGAGTATGATCTATGATCAAATGTTCTCATTTGACTCCTAAGTCAATATACTCATATATAGATGACTATGTTATCGCCCATTGCTTGATAGATGCTAGAATTGGTTGTGCATGTTTGACACATATTTCATTTGCTATCTTTTTGTGTGAGCATGTTGGAATGCATATTTTTCTTCATTCAAGGACATCCATTTGTTGTTTTGATTGTCTTGGTTTTTCTGGCCAAGTGGATGTACAAGAATGCCTAGGAACCTTGTCTAGCTATCTATTCTTTCTTGTCTCAAATTCTATTCTTGCTATATCACAAAAAATGTACAAGTCTTTTTCGGACCCTCCGGGTGAGGCACACTCGGAGTCACCGATCTGCAAAGGACTGAACTCCAAAACCTTCTGGATGACTTTCGGTTAGACCAACTCACTCTCATTTGGTCTCACCGAAACCATTTAGACTGATAAGATTTTCCATCTCGGTGCAACCGTCATGAACTGTCTCAGAGCCACCGATACGCCTAACTGCAAGTAGTTGCTCGTCTCGGTGCCACCGATTCACTTCAAATCGGAGCCACTGATGACCCACAAGTATAGGGGGTCAATCATAGTCCTTTCGATAAGTAAGAGTGTCGAACCCAACGAGGAGCAGAAGGAAAGGACAAGCGGTTTTCAGCAAGGTATTCTCTGCAAGTACTGAAAGTAGCGGTAACAGATAGTTTTGATAGCAAGATAATTCGTAACAAGTAACAAGTATAATAAAGTGCAGCAAGGTGGCCCAATCCCTTTTATAGCAAAGGACAAGCCGGAACGAACTCGTATAATAAGAAAAGCGTTCTCGAGGACACATGAGAATTTCATCTAGTCACTTTCATCATGTTTGTTTGATTCGCGTTCGCTACTTTGATATGTGGGTGGACCGGTGCTTGGGTGCTGTTCTTACTTGAACAAGCCTCCCACTTATGATTACCCCCTCTCGCAAGCATCCGCAACTACGAAAGAAGAATTAAGATAACTCTAACCATATCATGAAACGTATGGATCCAAATCAGCCCCTTACGGAATAACGCTTAAACTAGGGTTTAAGCTTCTATCACTCTAGCAACCCATCATCTAATTACTACTCCACAATGCCTTCCCTTAGGCCCGAAGATGGTGAAGTATCATGTAGTCAACGTTCACATGACACCACTAAAGGAAGCAATAACATACATATCATCAAAATATCGAACGAATACCAAATTCACATGATTACTTATGACAAGACTTCTCCCATGTCCTCAAGAACAAAAGTAACTACTCACAAATCATGTTCATGTTCAAGATCAGAGGGGTATTGAATAGTATTAAGTATCTGAACGTATAATCTTCCACCAAATAAACCAACTAGTATCAACTACAAGATGTAATCAACACTACTAGCAACCCACAGGTACCAATCTGAGGTTTTGAGACAAAGATTGAATACAAGAGATGAACTAGGGTTTGAGATGAGATGGTGCTGGTGAAGATGTTGATGAAGATTGGTCCTCCCACGATGAGAGGATCGTTGGTGATGTCGATGGCTTCGATTTCCCCCTCCCGGAGGGAAGTATCCCCGGCGGAATCGCTCCACCGGAGGGCAAAATAGCTCCTGCCCAGGTTCCGCCTCGAGACAGCGGCGCTTCATCCCGAAAGCCTTCTCTTGATTTTTTTCTAGGGCAAATGGCTTCATATAGCAGAAGGAGGGGGCCAGACGCTAGCTGTGGGCCCCACAAGGCACTAGGGCACGCCCAGGGGGGCGCCCTACTGCCTTGTGGGCAGCTGGTGGGTCCCCTCTGTTATCTCTTTTCTCCAGTATTTTTTATATATTAAATAAAAAATCTCCGTGAAATTTTAGGTCAATTGGAGCTCTGTAGAATAGGTATCTCTGATATGGCTATTTCAGGTCTAGAATTCCAGCTGCCGGCATTCTCCCTCTTCATGTAAATCTTGCAAATTAAGAGAGAAAAGGCATAAGAATTGTACCATAAAGTGAAATAATGATCAGAAACATAATAGATAACAGTAGGAAATCATGATGCAAATTGTACGTTACAACTCCTCTAAGCTTAGACCTCGCTTGCCCTCAAGCGAAAAGTCGAAATCGATAATCATGACCACATGTTTAGAGAGAGAGACGTCGATAAAAATAAAATACGGGAATGGAGCATCATGATCTTTATTATAACAGCAATATATCATCATAAAACTTCTCATGAAAAAGTGACAATTCATCCACAAGTTAAAGTATGAACCATAAACCTAATTGAAAACTAACAAACAATGATCTCAGTCACTGAAGCAATTGCAATTCATCATATTATCAGAAAGAGTCTATGTAAGAGCTTTGTTTAGCAAGTTCACATACTCAACTATCATTTAGTCTTCTATGATTGCTGACACTCACGACATACTTATGGAGCAAAAGTTTCAGTCGGACACATAGAAAGATAGGGGCTTATAATTTCGCCTCCCAACGTTTTTACCTCAAGGGTAATGTCAACAATAATAACTCATGATCACCTACATTCAACTGGATATATATGCATGGATCAATCCCCATCACATGATGTTTGCCAAAAGAGAAAATAAAAACGGAATAGAGAAGAATACTATTGACTCTTGCATGAAAGTAAATACATAAAGTAAAAGATAGGCCCTTCGTAGAGGGAAGCAGAGGTTGTCATGCGCTTTTGTTTTTGGATGTGCAAGCTCTTAATGTAAAAGAACGTCACTTTATATTGCCCCTTGGGATAGCGACCTTTATTATGCAGTCTGTCGCTTTTATTGCTCCACTATCACAAGATCGTACAAAGCTTATTTTCCCTTACAATAAAAGTTCATACATATTTAGGAGCAATTTTTATTGCTTTGCACCGATGACAACTTACTTGAAGGATCTTATTCAATCCATAGGTAGATATAGTGGACTATGATGACATGAAACTGGGTTTAAGGGTTTTTGGATGCACAAGTAGTATCTCTACTTGGTGCGGAATTTTTTTTTTGGCTAGCAAAGATAGGGGGCAAACATCACATGTTAGAGGATCCAAAACAATATAACTTCTATGTGAATATAAGCAAACATAATCCATTACGTTGTCTTCCTTGTCCAACGTCAACTAATTGTCATAGAATATTTGATGGGGGCTCACAATCATAAAATATGTCCAAGATAGTATATTTATATGTGAGACCTCTCTTTGTTTATTACTTTTCCATGAATTGCTACAATGACCAATGTTATGTTTGTCAACTTCCAACAAGTTTTATCAGTTGTACTTCTTTATGTGAAGTCATCACTCCCCATGGGATTAGCATATGATCTTACTTTTTATTCTTTATTTATTTCTAATATTGGATCATCAAAAGCAAAACACTCAACTCAAACTAATCTTTATTATATAACTTTCACACACGATTACATAGATAGATAGATCACAAAGCAAGCACTAGAAACTAAATCATACTAAAACTTTATTCCTCTAAATTACGAAATAACTAAGGATCGAACTAAGATAGATAATGATGATGAGAAAGTGATGGTGATACGATACCGGGGCGCCTCCCCCAAGCTTGGCACAAGCCAAGGGGAGTGCCCATACCCATGTACTCAAGTCTCCTTCTTCGGTGATGGTGGTGATGAAGTGGTGCGCTTGTCCTCCGTCTTCCAAGGCATAGGCTCATCATAAAAGGACGAACGTGTTTCTGGAGTCCTGAAATTTGCAGCTAAACTCATACCTTTGAACTTGGCCTCATACTCAAAATTTTGGTTTTGTAGATCATATATTTGGGCCTGAAGATAGTCAATCCAATCATTGAGCTTGAAGATGGCGTCCCCAATATTCTTGCCGTCCACCTTGTGCTCACAGATGAATTCCGTGATCATGGAGTGGTTAGCACAAAGTCCGCGCTCCACCATGCCCTGGCACTTGAAGATCTCCTGTTCCACCATTTCCAGCTTGGCCTTCTCGCTCCCGGTCTTCTTAGGTCCTTGAACGTCCCGGATGTGGAGCACCCCCTCACGCATCCCAATGGCTTGAGGGGGTGCTCCACATCCGGTAGGTACGGGTTGATGACCTTCTCATAGAACTTGTCCTTGGACGAGCTTGGAGACGTCATGGCGACCTAGATCTGTCAGAAAAATAGCCCGAAACAAGAACAGAGGAGAAATTTGCGCTGCGGTGGTCAAAATAGATGGGAGTATATATAAAGAATTTTTATCTTGCAAAACAAGCATACGGGAAGAAAACGGAGTCGGGAAGGCACACGTCGGGCCCACAAGGCACCACGGTGCCCCATGGGAGGGGGTCGCGCCCTTCTTCCTTGTGGGCGACACGTGGGTCCCCTCGGCTATTTCTTATTTTTGTAATTTTTCTAATATTCCAAAACGGACAGAAATAATTTTTATGGAATTTTTGGAGTCGGTTTACTTACCGTATCACATACCTACTCCTTTTTAGGGTTCTGGAGCGTTCCGGAAGGACTCTTTGATGTGCTCTTCCGGTGTAATTGTTTCAATAATATTAATTTCAACATTAATGGGAGTACCTGAAATATAGTGCTTAATTCTTTGTTCATTCAACACTCTCGGATTATTGCCTTCAGAGTTGTTTATTTTGATGGCTCCAGAGCGATAAACTTCTTCGATGATATACGGTCCTTCCCAAACCTCAGGAAAATGACTTCCTTAAGCATTTTAATAGAAGTGTTGTGATCAGCACTACTAGTTGGAATAGCTTCCACCCACTTAGTAACGTAGTCAACAGCAACTAAAATATGAGTATAACCATTGGATTTAGGAAAAGGTCCCATATAATCAAAACCCCAAACATCAAATGGTTCAATAACAAGTGAATAATTCATAGGCATTTCCTGACGTCTACCAACATTACCAATTCTTTGACATTCATCACAAGAAAGGATAAACTTACGTGCATCCTTGAAAAGAGTAGGCCAATAAAAACCAGATTGTAATACCTTGTGTGCAGTTCGGTCTCCCGCATGATGTCCTCCATAGGCCCCGGAGTGACACTTAGGTAGGATTTGTTCCTGTTCATGCTCAGGTACACAACGTCTAATAATACCATCTACTCCTTCTTTATATAGATGTGGGTCATCCCAAAAGTAATGTCTTAAATCAAAGAAAAACTTTTTCTTTTGTTGATATGTAAAGCTGGGTGGTATGTATTTAGCAACAATGTAATTAGCATAGTCTGCATACGAAGGAGTATTACGAGAAGCATTTATCATAGCTAATTGTTCATCAGGAAAATCATCATTAATAAGAAGTGGGTCATCAAGAACATTTTCCATTCTAGACAAATTATCTACTACGAGATTCTCAGCTCCCTTCCTATCAACAATATGCAAATCAAATTCTTGTAGCAGAAGAACCCATCTAATAAGTCTAGGCTTAGCATCTTTCTTTTCCATAAGGTATGTAATAGCAGCATGATCAGTGTGAACAGTAACCTTGGAATCAACAATATAAGATCTAAATTTATCATATGCAAACACAACTGCTAAAAATTATTTCTCAGTAGTAGCATAATTTCTTTGAGCGCTGTCTAGAGTCTTACTAGCATAATGGATAACATTTAATTTCTTATCAACTCTTTGTCCTAGAATAGCACCAATAGAATAATCACTAGCATCACACATAATTTCAAAAGGTAAGTTCCAATCAGGTGGTTGAACAATAGGTGCAGAAATTAAGGCTTTCTTAAGTATTTTAAAGGCTTCTACACAATCATCATCAAAATCAAACGGAACATCTTTTTTCAAGAGATTGGTAAGAGGTCTAGAAATTGTAGAGAAGTCTTTTATAAACCTTCTATAGAAACCAGCATGACCAAGGAAACTTCTTATACCTTTGATATCTTTAGGACATGGCATTTTCTCAATAGCATCAACCTTAGCTGTATCAACTTCAATACCTCTTTCAGAAATTTTATGCCCAAGGACTATACCTTCATTAACCATAAAGTGGCGCTTCTCCCAATTCAAGACAAGATTAGTTTCTTCACATCTCTGCAAAACTCGATCAAGGTTGCTTAAGCAATCATCAAAAGAAGTTCCGTAAACGGAAAAATCATCCATGAAAACCTCAACAATCTTTTCACAAAAGTCAGAGAATATAGCAGTCATACATCTTTGAAAGGTAGCAGGTGCATTACATAAACCAAAAGGCATACGACGATAAGCATAAGTTCCAAAAGGGCAAGTAAAGGTGGTTTTCTCTTGATCTTCAGGTGATACAAGTATTTGAGAGAAACCAGAATAACCATCTAGGAAACAAAAATGTGTATGCTTAGACAATCTTTCTAACATTTGATCAATAAAAGGCAAGGGGTAATGATCTTTTCTAGTAGCTTTATTTAATTTCCTGAAGTCAATTACCATCCTATAACCAGTTACAATTCTTTGTGGGATGAGTTCATTTTTATCATTAGGAACAACGGTAATACCTCCCTTTTTAGGAACACAATGAACAGGACTTACCCATCTACTATCAGCTATGGGATAAATTATACCTGCTTCCAGAAGCTTTAATATTTCAGTTCTTACCACATCCTTCATTTTAGGGTTCAGCCTTCTTTGATGATCAACAACGGGTTTAGCATCTGGCTCCATATGAATTTTATGCTGACATAAAGTGGGACTAATTCCCTTAAGATCATCAAGAGTATATCCAATAGCGGCACGGTGCTTCCTCAGAGTTTTAAGTAATCTCGTTTCTTCATGATCTGAAAGGTTAGCACTAATAATAACATGATATATCTTCTTTTCATCAAGATAAGCATATTTAAGAGTATCAGGTAATTGCTTCAATTCAAACACAGGATCACCCTTGGGTGGAGGTGGACCTCCCAAGGTTTCAACAGGTAGATTATGTTTAAGGATAGGTGCTTGTTTAAAGAATAATTCATCTATTTCATTTCTTTCACTCATATGCATGTCATTCTCATGCTCAAGCAAATATTGTTCTAGTGGATCAGTAAGAGGCACGGCAATAGAAGCAAGACCAATAATTTCATCCTTACTAGGCAATTCTTTATCATGAGGTTGTCTATGAAACTTAGAGAAATTAAACTCATGAGACATCTCACCAAAATTAACACTAACAATTTCTTTAGTGCAATCTATCTTAGCATTAACAGTATTCAAGAAGGGTCTACCGAATATCATCTTGTGGCGATCCAAGAACAAGAAAATTAGTAGGGTATTTGATCTTACCACACAAGACTTCAACATCTCTAACAATCCCAAGCAGTGAAATAGTGTCTCTATTTGCAAGCTTAATAGTAACATCAATATCTTCAATCTCAACAGGTGCAATATCATTCATGACTTCTTGATAGAGAGTAAACGGAATAGCACTCACACTAGCACCAATATCACATAAACCATGATAGCAATGATCTCCAATTTTAACAGAAATAACAGGCATGCCAACTACAGGCTTATTTTTATCTTTAGGGTCTGGCTTAGCAATTCTAGTTGCTTCATCACAGAAATATATGACATGTCCATAAATGTTATCAACCAAAAGATCTTTAACCATTGCAACACTAGGTTCAACTTTAATTTGCTCAGAAGGTCTAGGTGCTCTAATTTTACTCTTATTGACTACAGTTGAAGCTTTAGCATGTTCCTTAATCCTAACAGGGAAATGAGGTTTCTCAATATAAGCAGTAGGCACAACTGGATCAACATGGTAAACAATTGTTTCTTCTTTAACACTAAAAGGTTCTTCTTTCAATTCAATAGGTGGATGATATTTAAACCATTTATCCTTAGGGAGATCAACATGAGCAGCAAAAGATTAACAAAAGGTAGCTACTATCTCAGAGTCAAGTCCATATTTAGTACAAAACTTGTGAAAAGCATCAATTTCCATAAAAGATTTAACACAATCAAACTCAAGATTTATACCTGACTCATTACCTTTTGTCGATTTCCCAATCTTCATAATTGCGTTTAATTCTTTCAAGAAGGTCCCATCTGGATTCAATAGTTTTCTTCATAAAGGAACCAACAGAAGAAGTATCGAGCATGGATTGATCATTATGAGAAAGCCGGGCATAAAAGTTTTGAAGGATTATTTCTCTTGAGAGCTCATGATTGGGGCATGTATGCAACATATACTTAAGCCTCCCCCAAGCTTGAGCGATACTTTCTCCTTCATGAGGCCAAAAATTATATATATAATTCCGATCATAATGAACCAAATGCAAAGGATAAAATTTCTGGTGGAATTCCAGCTTCAACCGGTTCCAGTCCCATGTATCAGTATCATCACATAACCTATACCATGTCAGTGCCTTTCCCTCCAAAGATAAAGGGAATACTTTCTTCTTAACTCCATCTCCGGATAAACCTGCAAGCTTAAACAATCCACAAATTTCATCCACATAGATCAAGTGCATATCAGGATGTACTGTTCCATCTCCTGCATATGGATTAGCTAGCAATTTCTCTTTCATACCCGAAGGAATTTCATAATAAGTATTTTTAGTAGGTTCAATAGGTGGAGGGTAAACTCTTATTGCTTCCGATCGAGGTGAAGATACCCCGAACAAGCCCCTCAAAGGATTACTTTCCATAGTGACAAGTGGTAATAAATTTCAGCACGTAATATAAATGTTTCCTTACCAAATTCCACTCACCAAAGGCGCTTCACTCCCCGGCAACGGCGCCAGAAAAGAGTCTTGATGACCCACAAGTATAGGGGATCAATCGTAGTCCTTTCGATAAGTAAGAGTGTCGAACCCAACGAGGAGCAGAAGAAAATGACAAGCGGTTTTCAGCAAGGTATTCTCTGCAAGTGCGGAAAGTAGCGGTAACAGATAGTTTTCATAGCAAGATAATTCGTAACAAGTAACAAGTAACAAGTAACAAGTATAATAAAGTGCAGCAAGGTGGCCCAATCCCTTTTATTGCAAAGGATAAGCCGGAACGAACTCGTATAATAAGCAAAGCGTTCTCGAGGACACATGGGAATTTCATCTAGTCACTTTCATCATGTTTGTTTGATTCGCGTTCGCTACTTTGATAATTTGATATGTGGGTGGACCGGTGCTTGGGTGCTGTTCTTACTTGAACAAGCCTCCCACTTATGAGTACCCCCTCTCGCAAGCATCCGCAACTACGAAAGAAGAATTAAGATAACTCTAATCATAGCATGAAACGTATGGATCCAAATCAGCCCCTTATGGAATAGCGCATAAACTAGGGTTTAAGCTTCTGTTACTCTAGCAACCCATCATCTAATTACTACTCCACAATGCCTTCCCTTAGGCCCAAAGATGGTGAAGTGTCATGTAGTCGATGTTCACACGACACCACTAAGTGAAGCAACAACATACATATCATCGAAATATCGAACGAATACCAAATTCACATGATTACTTATGACAAGACTTCTCCCATGTACTCAAGAACAAAAGTAACTACTCACAAATCATCTTCATGTTCAAGATCAGGGGGGTATTGAATAGTATTAAGGATCTGAACATATAATCTTCCACCAAATAAACCAACTAGCATCAACTACAAGATGTAATCAACACTACTAGCAACCCACAGGTACCAATATGAGGTTTTCAGACAAAGATTGAATACAAGAGATGAACTAGGGTTTGAGATGAGATGGTGCTGGTGAAGATGTTGATGAATATTGGTCCTCCCACGATGAGAGGATCATTGGTGATGTCGATGGCTTCGATTTCCCCCTCCCGGAGGGAAGTATCCCCGGCGGAATCGCTCCGCCGGAGAGCAAAATAGCTCCTGCCCAGGTTCCGCCTCGAGACGACGACGCTTCATTCCGAAAGCCTTCTCTTGATTTTTCTATGGCAAATGGCTTCATATAGCAGAAGGAGGGGGCCAGACGCCAACTGTGGGCCCCATAAGGCACTAGGGTGCGCCCAGGGGGGCCGCGCCCTACTGCCTTGTGGGCAGCTGGTGGGTCCCCTCTGTTATCTCTTTTCTCCAGTATTTTTTATATATTAAATAAAAATCTCTGTGAAATTTCAGGTCAATTGGAGCTCTGTAGAATAGGTATCTCTGATATGGCTATTTCATGTCCAGAATTTCAGCTACCGGCATTCTCCCTCTTCATGTAAATCTTGCAAATTAAGAGATAAAAGGCATAAGAATTGTACCATAAAGTGAAATAATGATCAAAAACATAATAAATAACAGTAGTAAATCATGATGCAAATTGGATGTATCAGCCACCGATAGCCAGTGGGTATATATATCCAGCGGGTCCGTTCGGTTGAAATTTCTCAAATCCCTTCGAACACGCGCCCCACTGCTGCCGTTGCCAGGTCTCCAGACTGTCGCTCTTGCGTCCAGCGTGGCTTCGCCTTTGGATTCCATCGCCGTCAACGGGAATCTTTCCCTCCGTTGCCGCCGTAGAGGGTTTGCGCCAAGTTAGGGTAAAATACGATCCCCTTGTGCTTCAATTTCTGATTCTATGCACTAGGGTTTTCGCCATGATTCATGCCACAGTTTGCAATGCTCTTTCCTCATATAAAACTCCTTAGATTGGATTCGAGCAAAAAATTTAGGATTAAGTTTTCGCAGAATGCATCTCGGACCAACCGAATTGAAACTTTCAGAGTCACCGATTTGGCTTTAGCCATTGCACTAGTACCCCTTGGTGCCACCGAGTTGTACGAATCGGTGAGACCGAAAGTAAGTTTCTGTCAAACCCTAGCATATCGGAGACACCGAGTCACAAATCGGTTTGACCGAAACTGTGTGCCAAGTTTCTGTTGAGTGCTTCGGTATCACCGAAATGATCAATTCGGAGGATCCGAAATCCCTTCTGTTAAAAGTTGAAACTAAGATTTGAACTCACATTTTCCAAAACCAGCTGTCTTTTTGTGATAAATCATCTACTATGCCCACACCAATCTATTCACAGGGTCTGTTTGCAAGATATCTAAAGCAAGTGATAGCCAGAACATGTCAGAAAGATCAGCAGAGCTGAGTGCAGGGTCAAGCCCTGAGGAGAGTTACTATGAAGGAGAAAGGAGTTCTCCTGAATTGCCCAAAACTGCCACCATATCCAGAAAGAAGAGAAATTTAGATGATGATGATGAGGACTTTGCAGCTGAGGAGGCCACCTCCAAGAAGAAGAAGCTAGCAGTTGTTGTCAATGAATATGGCACAAGAACAGAAAGAGGAGTTACCAGAAAGATGTCAGAATCATCTGCAGCCAAGAAAGGAACCAAACTCACTCTTGAGGAGCCAAGTTGCTCAAAAGCCAAAGTTGCAGGAAAGAAAAGAGAAAGGAAACAAACTGCACATGTGATCTTCAAACCAACCTCCATGAGGAGAGATGATGCTACTGATGAGGAAGAACCAGCAAATCCACCTCCTGCAAAGCAATAAAAGCTTTTGGCAAGTGCAATGCAATCCAGCACCTCTTCCAAGACAAAGAAAGCTACAACAACCAGACCTAAGAGAACAACAAGAGATGTTTCTGCTAAAGAGAAGAACAAGGCCCCAGTGCCTGAAGCTGAAGTTGATGATGAGCCTCTAGTGCTCAAGAAGCTAAGGCCCAAGTTGCCTGATCATGATGACACTCATCCTATTGCAGAGGATATGAAGGCAAGAAGGGATAATGGTATGAGGAAATGGAGAGAGAGTGATCCTTACTCTATCAGGAGAGGAACAGCTTGTGACTATAGGTTTCACACTAGAGAGCAACAAGACTTCTATGAGACAGTGCTGCTAGACAAGAAGCCAATATTCAGTGACATGAGATGAGTCAAGTGGGAATACATTGATGAGAATGAGGACAACTTTCCTCATGTGCATTAATGTTTCAATCTTGCTGGAGTTGATACCTTCATAGGAAGGAAGCTTACATCATGGAGTGATGAGATGATAATGCAATTTTATTCCACAACACACTTCTATCCATATGGGAAAATAGGGTGGATGACTGAAGGTGTGAGATACCAGTCTTCCATCACTGAGTGGGCTGCCCTTCTTGAAGCCCCTAAGGAAGAAGAGGATGATGTTGATGTCTATGCCAAGCCCAAGATGGATCACAATTCCATGAAGAACATGTACAATCCTATACCAGATAAGGATCTTGAAACACACAAGCTAGGGTCAGTGAAGCATTTACTACCTGGTTTGGCCACTACCAACACTATTTAGAGGCACACTTTGATGCCAAAATCTGGAGATGACAAGATGATTTGTGGCCACTCCATCAACATGCTGCACCTGTTTGATGTACCTCAGAAATTCAAGGTTATGAGTCTAATTGTTGAGACCATAAAGAGGACAGCAACTGACCAAAAGAGGTCATGTGGTTTTGCTCCGCACATTCAGTTGCTCATCAATTCCAAGGTTGGAACGAGCACATATCTTCTTGACAGAGAGCACCTTCCACTGTTTCCTGAGTTTGAGGATAATGTAGTGGTGATGGATCCATCTCACCCTACTTCTGCTGAGGCACAGACAAAGATTGAAGCAGCTAAAGCAGCCAAGGCAGCAAAGGAAGCATCAGCTCATAGCTCATCTACAGCTCAGCTCAAAACTAAGTCGGATCAAATGACTTATCTGCTAGAAGCCACCCAGAGGATTGAACAAAGTCTGGCCAACCTTATCAAGAATCAGGCAAGCTTAGAGCGGATTGTGGAAACAAAATTTTATGATCTTGATGTCAAAGTCACAAAGATCCAGACCACCGTAGAGAAGCTACAGAGAGATGTGGACAGAGTCAGAGAGTCAGACAGTGGGGATGAGAGACCAACCACAGACAAATTTCAGATAGTGCCTAGGGCACAAAGGTCTGCTGCTGTACCCACTGCAGATGTGAGGACTATAGTTTCTGCACCAGCTGCTGCTCCATAAGTTCCACCTCCAGTGTCCACTCCACCAGCACAGCAGACTTGAGCCAAAGCCTTTGCAGACGCAGTGATCTCAACGCTGTCTACGCACACCGGAGCTGCCAGCCAGAGATCTTCACCTCCAGGAGCTGCTGGAGATCGTGCCTAGAGTGACGACTAGCTCTATACCTATTCGAGCTTTTTGGTACTTGTTGCCAAAGGGGGAGAATATGTATAGATCATTAGGCTTCGAGAGAGAGCGTCTTGTCTTTTGCTTTGTTTGATTTCTTTTGAGAGTGTTTGATTGTGTGCTTGCTACTTTTTTCCTTATGCTTGAGACTACGTTGGTTATTTGTGTGTTTGATCATACCATGCTACATGTTGTGCACATTGGTTATCTTTATCTCTATCTATGTATGATCATTCACATGTGCTTTGGTGATGCATACTTATTATTCCACTCATATCATTTTGTGTGCTCCACCAAGGTGTATGTGACATGGAAGAGTAACCCATGATCCTAATCGATTGTGCATTTGCATTCAAACGCAAATTCTAAATAATGCACAAATTTAGGGGGAGCTCTTGCTTATCACATACTTCTCAAAGCGACAACATTATTCATTGATTACATTCTCTATCGAAGCTTTGATCTATATGTTGTCATCAATTACCAAAAAGGGGGAGATTGAAAGTGCATTTGCTCCCTTGGTGGTTTTGGTAATTCATTACAACATATATCTCATTGAACTAATAAACATTCAAGTGAAAGATTTTAGGAAGTTCAATGATTGGCATGGCAAGGACTAGGGAATGTGGACCCCTCAAAATGCTAAGGGCATACATTGGCAAAAGCTCAAGACTCTTCATTTTTGGTTTAGTGATCCAAGATCACATTGAGTCCATAGGAAATCCAATACTATTTAAAGGGGATGAGGTTTTGATAATGATCTATTTGCTCAAGTGCTTAGTGATATTGCTCCAAAACCCTCAGCCACTTTCTCTATCCAAACTTGTCCAAAGTTCCAAAGTCTAACTCGGTTCCACCGAATCCTATTCATCTGGACCCATCAAGTTCATCAAGACAGTGCCACAAGCCAAACCCTAATAAATCGGACCCACCGATATGGATCTCGGTCCCACCGAGATGGCCTGGCCAACTCTCTGTTGCCTATTGCAATTATTTCGGTCTAACCGAGTTTGCAATCAGTGCCACCGAGATGGCTTGACCAACTTTCTGTTGCCTGTTGCAATTATTTCGTTCTCACCGAGATGTTGCAATCGGTGCCACTGAAACGAGGTTTGCCCTACCATTGCACATCGGTCGCTCCGAGTTGTTCCCAGTCGGTCCCACCGAAACTTTAAATGTTCATATCTTTTGCACAGGTCGGTCTCACCGAGATTTCAAATCGGTGCCACCGAGTTTGGTCAAGAGTGTGTAATGGTTGGATTTCATGTGGAGGCTATATATACCCCTCCACCACCCTCTTACCAAGTAAGAGAGCCATCAGAATGTGCCTACATTTCCACCATACATTTTCTGAGAGAAAACCACCTACTCATGTGTTGAGATCAAGATATTCCAATCCTACCATTTGAAACTTGATTTCTAGCTTTCCCAAGTTGCTTTCCACTCAAATCTTTCTTCCACCATAGCCAAATCTGTGAGAGAGTGTTTGAGTATTGGGGAGACTATCATTTGAAGCACAAGAGCAAGGAGTTCATCATCAACACACCATCTATTACCTTTTGGAGAGCGCTTTCGCCTAGATTGGTTAGGTGTCACTTGGGAGCCTCCAAGATCATGTGGAGTTGAACCAAGGAGTTTGTAAGGGCTAGGAGATCGCCTACTTCGTGAAGATCTACCCCGAGTGAGGCTAGTCCTTCGTGGACGTAAACCATGGTGGAATAGACAAGGTTGCTTCTTCCTGGACCCTTTGTGGGTGGAACCCTCCATGGACTCGCGCAGCCGTTACCCTTCGTGGGTTGAAGTCTCCATCAACGTGGAAGTACGATAGCACCACCTATCGGAACCACCCCAAAAATCATCGTGTCTTCATTGCGTTTGAAATCTCCGATTCCCTCCTTTACTTACATGTGCAATGTTTTACTTTCCGCTGCTATACTCTTAGAATTGCATGTGTAGGGTGTTACTTGACTTGATATACTTGCTCAAATCTGCCCACAATTAAAATTGGGAAAAGAATAGGTTTTTATTTGGTCAAGTAGTCTAATCACCCCCCCTCTAGACATACTTTCGATCCTACACCGTGGTTTCTTCGCTCTCGGTTCGAGGAACCTGAATTGGACCATGTTTAAAAAAAAGTTAAACAAAGTGGCGGCCCCTTTTGGCGCCTTTCATTAATCTCAACCACTTTGGCAGCCCGGTAGACAGTCGTCTCGTCCATGCCCCCCGTGTCGTCCCCGCTAGGGCGACTCGGGCGGCGCCCAAACCCTAGCCACCGGGGGCGCGATCTCCCTCTTCCCTTCCCTCCGCCGCCGCCGGAGGATGCCGTTGGGTTAAGTCCAAAGGCCGATGGCGGTGGCGGGGGACTCCCTCTCTCCCGCGCCTTAGGGGTGGTGTGGGGCCCCTAAACATGTGGTGGCGCGGCCGATCCAATCTATGCGCAGCGTGGTGGCCGGCCCTGTCTCAGGTGGCGGCAGCTGCAGGCGCGGCACGGCCCTGTACCGGGAAGGGCGGCGGCTGCGGTCGGCACGCCATCGGGCGGCGGATCAGCGGCGGCGGCGTGGAGGCGATGGTGGACTGGTCGGCGGCGCCTCCGGTCAGATCTGATTTGGCCGGTGCAGCCGGCGGTGGTGGCCATCTCCTCCGTCGGAGGTGGTCGGCCTGAGGCTGGATGGTCAGATCTCGAGATCCGCCATCTAGTTCTAGCTGTGAGTCGGGAAGACATAGTTGCCGGTGAAAACCGAGCCGATGGCAGGCGATGGCGGCATTCTGCGTCGTTACCTTGATGAAGGCATCGTCGTGTAACTACTGTCGACCCACTTATGCTGCTTCGGGGGAAACCCTAGGATCTGGTCTTCCAGATCGGACGATGGCGGTACTGCGGTGTCATTTTCTCTCTTGGGAGCATCATTTGTGGAGCAACGCTGGAAGACAGAGGCAGGAGGTGCAGCGGCTTCGTCTTGCACGGAGCTTTCGGTGGAGATGCAAGTCATGCATGGCCGACAGGTGCTACGCTGTGTCATGTTTAACACCCCTATGTAATAAGCTACAGTGATCCTCATGATTTTGCTTAATTCCTTTGGTTTGCAATGCTTGATCACTATGGATTCATATCTCATTTCAAATTCCACCACTGAAATCAATTCAAATTGCAAGTGAAATTTAAAGTTGCACAAACATGGTTGCAAAATAGTTCATCATTTAGCAAATATTCCATAACAATTATTTGTTAAGGAAAACAACATCACTTATTTGCTTAAATGGGCTATAGCAATTATAACAGTGCCAAATCAGCATATTTAAATGCTTTTGCAATTATGAAAAATTCAAACAAATTTCAAATGCCTCCCAAACTTTTTGTGGCAGTGCTAAATAATGCAATGTATTTATGTGGCAAGTTTCACATTTTGCAAAAATCATTTGCTATCAAGGGAAAATGCAAAACAGAAAAGAAATAAATAAAACAGAGAAATAAAATGAATTAAAGGAGAAAAGCCACTGTGCACTGGGCCTTAGTGCACAGTGCCTGGCCCAGCCGGCCCAACCCGCTTCCCCGTCGTCTCCCTCCGCTCTCCTCCCCGTGTCAGCTAGCGCGCGCGCACGCCCGACGCCGAACGCCGTCGCCACCGAGCCAGCTCGCCCCCTCGCGCCGCTATAGCCGCCGGGGGAGGATAAGAGCGCTACCGCGGCCTCGGGGACTCGCGTTGGTCCTTATCCCCTCGTTCGCTCGCACTCCCCCTCTCATCTCCATCTCACCGAGCGCCGCCGTCGCCATGGTTCCGGCGTAGCCGTGGCCACAGTCGTCCCCGCGCCTAGCCACCGTGCCCACGAGCTCCGCCGTGCTCCGCTACATTGACTACGGCCACCAGTCCGAGCTGGGAGCCTCTGCATCACCGGATCCACCATCGTCTTCCACCTTCGGTCGCCGGCGCTTCTCCGACGAATGCCGCCGCTCTGCTGCTACTAAACCTCCCAACGGCCGCCGTGTGCCTCTAGGTGAGCTGGCCACCGTTTCCCCTCTGTTTCCCCCTTCGTTCCGCGCCTGTAGCCGCCGCTTTCGTCGTGACCGTACCCGCCACCACGGCTGAGCTCGCCGCCATGGCCCCTGTTGCCGCAGCCCGCATCCGAGCTTGCTACCGAGCTCCTGGACCTCCCAGTAGCCCAACGCGCGCACGCACGCAGCCCGCTGACACCCCTAGCTACATTTTCGCCCGGACCCAAACTCTGGCGCCCGCCCGCGAGCTCGCCGCCGTCGAGTCAAACCACCGCAGCCCCTGCCACGACCACCACCCGACGCGGCTTCGTCCGGCCGTTCGAACGGTGCCTCCCGCGCGTTAATTGGACGCCGGACGCCAAATCCCGACGCCGGCCGAAGCGCGCCACCGCGTTTTCGTGTCGCCGGAGCTCCACCGGCGCCGCCGCCGACGTGGCTGGCCCTGGGGCCCTCCCTGGGTCACTGCCAGTGGGTCACACGGGCCCCGTTAACTGGGTTGACCTGGTCAACTATGCTGACTGGGTAGCCCCAGTCTATGACATGTGGACACCCGCGCTAATTAACTATTTTGCTAAATAAAATTAATCTGTTAATTAATTGTGTCACTGACAGATGGGGTCCACCTACTAATTAACCCCTTTTAGTTAATTTAAACACTGGTTAACTCCCTGTGTATGACATGTGGGGCCCGGGCACTGTTTAAATGGATAAGGCTGGCTGAGTCAGCCTCCTGACTCAGCAGCTGGCCCCACTAGTCAGCCTCTGCTGACTGGGCAGTTGACCCAGTCAACCTGGCCCACCTGTCAGCCTCTGTGTGCACAGCTGGGTACACTTCTGGGTGTATCTAGCATTTAGCCATTTATTTTTGAATTAGTTTAAATTCTAGAAAATAATTAAAACTTTGAAAAATCATATAAAATAATCAGTAACTCGGATGAAAATGTTTTCTATATGAAAAATGATCAGAAAAATAAGACGAATCCGAATATGCCATCCACATAACTGTCACATGCCTCTAAAACTGCAAACATGGAACCTTCCCCTCCGGATCGTCTGTCCGAAAATTGCCTAAAGCCGGGAAAATATCCCCAGATATTTTCCTGCTCCGTCTGTAACGTGTAGCACTGCGTTACCTCACCCCTAGCATAGCATACCGCCATGTCATGCATTGTGCTGCATTTGTTTGCTTTATATTTATTGTTTCTTCCCCCTTTTCTCTCCGGTAGACTCCGATACTGTCGCTGCTCCCAAGTACGACTACGCCCCTGACGTCCAACCCCTTTCAGCAGAGCTTCCAGGCAAGCAAAACCCCCTTGATCATTCCTATATCGCCCATTCTTTCTCTCCCATAGTTGCATTAGATTTTGCTACTGTATTTGATTGCTCCTATTCTGACGCATAGCCTGATTTTGTAACCTGCTGTTGATACTTTACCCGTTGTCCTATATGCTTAGTATAGACTGGTTAGTGATCCCTCAATGGCCCTACACCCTTGTCCGTGTTGCCATGCTTTACTACCGATGACTCGATCATTGTGATCGCCGTGCAGAGACCGACACATCACCGCACACCCCCTTAGTTGTACGACTCTGCAGAGCTACTATCGAGTGCCGAGGGTGATACCTCGTACCTCACTCCGGATGATATCTCTGTAGCGTAGCTAGTCGGTTGTGGGTTTCTGAGGGTGATTCCTCTTTCACCACCTCCGATGATGCCTCTGTCGTGCAACCTCTCAAGTGTGAACCCATCGAGGGTGATTCTTCCAAGTTCACCTTGACATTTAACATCGAGTAGGAATCCAACGAGGGTGATTCCTCGGATTCCCCCTTGATATTAAGGACACACGGATACCCCTGTATTTACCTCAGTCCCTTGTTGAAGTCGGGTCGACCCCGAGGGGTACCCGCGAGCGATGTGAAGTCGGGTTGACAGTGAGGGTACCCGCGAGATAATTACGCTCCACGGCCGGGCAGGCAGACCGCCCCAGGAGAGGGATGGGCCTAGCCCTTGCCGTAAGTCTGCGAGACGGGGCAACATGATCACTGGTCGCCACCGCGAGCTCCCAACACACTAATGTGTTTGGATATGTGATCTGAGTAGGCCTCTGGCCTTTTACGCACTGACCACCATGCGGGAATAAGTATGGGCACTTGGCGTCATACGATTCTCCCGAAAGCTCTCCAGATGTCACAGTTCAGAGATGCGGGCTGATTGTTGGGGTGGACGGTAACCACCCGCATTTGTATTAAGGGGGTGGGTCTGGTCCCAGGCCAGTCGCGCAACGCGCAGGAGTGCAAAGGGCGATGGGCCCAAGACCCCTGAGCGCTTAGGACGTAGACCGACGTGCTGACCTCTCTATTGAGCCTAGGTAGGACTACGGCATGTCGATCAGCCAAGGCCGGGCATGACCCGAGTAAGTGTGTCCGGCCGGAGTTAATCGAGCGTGTTGGGTAAGTTGGTGCACCCCCGCAGGGAAGTATATCTATTCGAATAGCCGAGTCCATGGTAACGGACGCTCAGAGAGTATCCCGATGTACTACAACTAGAACGGGATACTTGTGACACTAAACCAATATGATGGCTCCGGGATCGCTTTGTCGCAGGGAGTCGAGGAAGGATCTCTGGGCGATGCTAATATAAACTTATTACTTTATTATATGTTGCTCTATTCTCTTCTGTTGCTGCAAGACGCTGCAAGATGCTAGTGTTCGATAGGCTAGACCTTACCCCTCTCTTCTAGCATTTCTGTAGTATAGTTCACAGATATAGCCCCTTCCCTTTGTTACCGGTGCATACTTAGCATAGTTCTGATGTAAGTCTTGCGAGTACTTTGGATGAGTACTCACAGTTGCTTTGCTACCTTTTTTCCCCTACCCGATTGCTGCGATCAGATGACGGATCCCAGGAGCCAGTAGATCCCGCCGATGACTACTACTACCCCGACGGAGCCTACTACTACGTGAAGACCGCCGACCAGGAGTAGTTCAGAGACTCCCAGGCAGGAGGCCTGCGCCTTTTCGATCTAGTTGTCATTGTTTTGCTCAGCCTTCTTATGGCAAACTTGTTTTGTTATGTCTCTACTCAGACACTGATGCTTCCGCTGACTCTTGTGTATTCGAGCTTATGTATTCGAGCCCTCGAGGCCCCTGGCTTGTAATATAAAGCTTGTATTATTTTATTTTGTGTCTAGAGTTGTGCTGTGATATCTTCTCGTGAGTCCTTGGGCTTGATCGTGTGCATTTGCGTGTATGATTAGTGCACGGTCGAGTCGGGGCGCCACATGTTGGTATCAGAGCCGACTGCTTGTAGGAAGCCCCTTTCCAACTCCTTGGCCGAAGTTGAGTCTAGTTTTTGAAAAAACTATTTTACTAACATTTTTGTGTGGCTTACGGGCCCACATCGCAAATGGTTGGAATTAGGATCTTTTATTCCTCTCCTTTACTCTGGGATTCTGATCTCTCTTCTTTTCGGGTTAAAGATTTTGCTAACTCTAACATTAGGTTCTCATGATCACATCTACCCGGAGAGCTGGATTATCTGCAATTATTTCATTAAATGTCTCATACATCATTCACACACTGTCTTTTGACATCTTTGAACTCCTTAAGCTTAAGGAGGAAATCGACAAATCACTTCGCAAGGGTTTCATTCGTCCAAATTCCTCTGCTTGGGGAGCACCTTCTCTCTTTGTCAAGAAGAAGGATGGTACGAACCGGTTGGTCCAAGATTACCGGCCTATCAACCAGGCAACAATTCAGAACAAGTACCCGCTTCCCCGGATCAACGATCTCTATGATCAACTAGCTGGTTCCTCAGTATTCTCTAAACTCGATCTAAAGTTGGGTTACCACCAGATCCGAGTCCGTGAAGAGGATATTCCGAAGACCGCTTTCGTTACTCGCTATGGTTCATACGAATACACCGTCATGTCCTTTGGTTTAACCAATGCTCTAGCAACGTTCTCCCAATTGATGAACTATATCTTGATGGATTACCTCGACAAGTTCGTCGTGGTTTATCTGGATGATATCCTTGTGTATTCCAAGAATAAAGAAGAACATGCTGAACAACTTCGTCTTGTTCTGGAAAAGCATTGAGAGCATCTGCTATATGCAAAATATTCCAAGTGTGAATTCTGGTTATCCGAAGTGACCTATCTTGGTCATGTGATTTCCAAGGATGGCATTGCTGTCAACCCAGAATGAGTTCAGGCTATTCTTGACTGGACTCCCCCGAAGAATGTCAAGCAAGTCAGGAGTTTTCTCGGACTCGCAAGCTATTGCCGTCGTTTTGTCGAGAACTTCTCTAAGATTGCCAAGCCTCTGACTAATCTGCTTCACAAAGGCGTTAAGTTTGAGTGGACAGAAAAATGTCAGGAAAGTTTCCAGACACTCAAAGACAAGTTGACATCTGCCCCAGTGCTTGCTTCTTCGGATTCTCGCAAGGAATTCGTCATTTATTGTGACGCCTCTCGTCAAGGATTAGGCTGTGTCCTGATGCAAGAGCACAAAGTGATTGCTTATGCCTCAAGACAGTTGCGTCCTCATGAAGAGAACTACCCAGTTCATGATCTCAAACTTGCTGCAGTTATATATGCACTGAAGTTGTGGCGACATTACCATCTCGGTAATCGTTGCGAGATCTACACTGATCATCAAAGTCTGAAGTATCTGTTTACTCAGACGGATCTGAATCTCCGTCAACAGAGATGGATGGAAGCAATTACGGACTATGACTACGGTATTTCTTATACCCCTGGCAAGGCAAATGTTATGGCTGATGCTTTGAGTCACAAGTCTTATTGCAACAACATTATGGTTCAGCAAGCTCAACCCCTTCTTTATGAAGAACTTCGCAAAATGAACCTCCATATTGTTCCACAGGGTTCTCTTAATACCCTTGTCTTGGAACCAACTCTCAAGAAAGCTATCAAGTCTGCGCAAGAGAATGACACTAAAGTTGATCAGATCAAGAGTGATCTTGCCTTTGATAAGGCCAAAGATTTCTCACTTGGTGAAGATGGAGCCTTATTCTTTAAAGATCGCCTTGTGGTACCCCAGACTGACGACATGACAGTAAAGGTTATGACTGAAGCACATGATACACCTCTATCTATTCATCCGGTTAGTACCAAGATGTACCACGACATCCGTCAAAGGTACTGGTGCTCTAAAATGAAGCAAGACATCGCTTGCTATGCTGCTGAATGTGACATTTGCCGTCACGTCAAAGCAGAACATCAAAAACCTGCTGGACTTCTGCAACCGCTTCCTATTCCTGAATGGAAATGGGACAAGGTTCAAATGGATCTCATCACTGGCCTTCCCAAATCACAAAAGGGTCACGATGCTATTCTTGTCGTCGTCGACCAATTCTCCAAATTTGCACACTTTCTGCCAGTCAAGGAGATGATCACTGCTAGTCAGTTAGCAGACTTGTATATCTCCAGAATTGTGACACTCCACGGTATTCCGAAGGAGATCAGTTCAGACCGTGGCAGCCTCTTCACCTCAAAGTTCTGGGAAAGTTTCCAAGAACCTATGGGAACTCATATAACCTGGAGCACGGCTTATCACCCCCAGTCCCAAGGTCAAGTTGAACGAGTTAACCAAGTGCTTGAAGATATGCTACGTGCTTGTGTCATCTCATTTGGCAAGAAGTGGGAAGAATCTCTCCCATATGTTGAATTCTCGTACAACATCAGCTATCAAGCTAGCTTGAAGATGGCACCCTTCGAGGTATTATATGGACGTAAGTGTCGAACCCCTCTGAATTGGTCAGAAACTAGGGAACGGCCGCTCATCGGTACGGATATTATCCAACAAGCTGAAGAGCAAGCCTGTATTGTCTGGGAAAATCTCAAGGCGGCCCAGTCCCGCTAGAAGAGCAATTATGATCGTAAACACTGGGGATCGATCTATCAACCTGGTGAACAAGCTTATTTGCGTGTCACACCTATGAAGGGCACTCATCGTTTTGGGATCAAGGTGTGACACCCCTGACCCGACCGTGCACTAATCATACACGCAAATGCGCACGGTCAAGCCCAGGGACTCATGGGAAGATATCACAACACAACTCTAGACACAAAATAAAATAATACAAGCTTTATATTACAAGCCAGGGGCCTCAAGGGCTCGAATACATAAGTTCGAGTTACACAAGCGTCAGCGGAAGCAGCAAAGTCTAAGTAGAGACATAACTAGACAAGTTTGCCTTAAGAAGGCTGAGCAAAACAACGACAACTAGATCGAAAAGGCGCAGGCCTCCTGCCTGGGAGCCTCCTAAACAATTCCTGGTCGGCGGTCTCCACATAGTAGTAGGCTCCATTGAGGATCTCCAGCTCCTGGGCTCCGTCATCTGATCGCAGCAAGCGGGTATGGGGAAAAAGAGGTAGCAAAGCAACCGTGAGTACTCATCCAAAGTACTCGCAAGACTTACATCAGATCTATGCTAAGTATGCATCGGTATCAAAGGGAAGGGGCTGTATCTGTGGACTTTACTGTAGAAATGCCAGAATAGAGGGGAAGGCCTAGCCTATCGAAGACTAGCATCTTCCAACGTCTTGCAGCATTAGAAGAGTGCAGATTGGTAGCATAACATAAAGTAATTAGTGTTATTAGCAATGCCCAGGGATCCTTCCTCGACTCCCTGCGAGAAAGCGATCCCGGAGCTAACATATTAATTAAAGTAACATGTATCCGGTTCAAGTTGTAGTAGATCGGGATACAACACTGAGCGTCCTGTTACCATGGACACGGCTATTCGAATAGATAACTTCCCTGCAGGGGTGCACTACTATTACCCAACATGCTCGATTAACTCTGGCCGGACACACTTTTCTCGGTCATGCCCGACCTCGGCTGATCGACACGACGTAGTCCTACCTAGGCTCCTCAGAGAGGTCCCCGCCGGTCTACATCCTAAGTGCTCAGGGGTCTTGGGCCCATCGCCCTTCGCACTCGGGGTCATTGTGCGCAGGGTGGATACCAGCGCCACCTCTCTCCTGGATGGCACGATCCGACCATGCCATAATGCTGAACTGGACGTCTGACAGAGCTTTTGGGAGAATCGTATGACGCCGAGTGCCCATAACTTATCCCGCGTGGTGGTTAGTGCGAAAAGGCCAGAGGCCTACTCAGATCATATGTCCAAACCGTTAGTGCCTTGGGAGCTCACGGTGATGATCAGTGCTCTTGTCGCCCCATCTCGTGGACTTACGGCAAGGGCCAGGCCCATCCCTCTTCTGGGGCGGTCTACCTGCCCGGCCGTGCCACGTAATTATCTCGCGGGTACCCTCACGGTCAACCCGACTTCACATCTCTCGCGTATACCCCTCGGGGTCGACCCAACTTTGGTAAGGAGCTGTCGGGACTCAGGTCCATCTCTTACTATATGGTACCACCTGCCCTTCAGCCCCCGTAACAACATAGTAACATAATAGTGTAAGCATTCCCGCGATCCTCGCCCAAAGGGGATCACGACCCGATAATATAGCTAGCAACAAGGACAAGGGTGCGGGGCCACTGATGGATCACTAACCAACCTATACTAAGCATATAGGATATACAGGTACAGTAACAATAGTAGGTTACAAAAGCAGGCTATGCATCAGAATAGGAGCTATCGAATACAGTAGAAAAATCTAATGCAAGCATGAGAGGGAAAGAATGGATGATATAGGTATGATCAAGGGGGGTTTGCTTGCCTGGATGCTCTGCGGTAAAAGAGGGGTCGTCGGTGGAGTAGCAGTCCTCGGGGGCAACGTCGGTCTCGGGGTCTACCGGAGAGAAGAGGGGGAGGGAACAGATAAATACATAGCAAACAAATGCACTCACAGTGCATGACATGGCAATATGCAATGCAGGGGTGACCTAATACATCCCTAAACCATTTTAGTTAATTTAGGAATTAATTTGGAATTATTTACCGGAGGTCAGGCACTATTCATCTATCAGAAACGGGTCTAAAGTTACAGGTTCTCCTAGGCAGAGGGTTCTAACATGCATGCAGATGACATATTCGGATTCGTTGGATTTTTCTGATCGTCTTTCATATATAAATTATTTTCATCCGAGTTACGGTTTATTTTATATGATTTTTCAAAGTTTGAATCATTTTCTGGATTTTCTGGAATTAATTTAATTTCGAAAATAAATATTAAATTGCTACGGGTACACATAGAGTGTACCCAGAGCTTTGCTTATTACGGTGACAGTGGGCCACAGTTGACTGGGTCAACTACCCAGTCAGCAGAGGCTGCCTGGTGGGCCCAGGGGCTGAGTCAGCGGTCCAGTCAGCATTGACCGTTGACTGGTCAAACTGATCGGTGGGGTCTACCTGTCATAGGCTCTGTACTAATTAAACAGTTTTAATTAAGTTAATTAAGCAGATGGGTCCACTGTCAGTGTAATTAACCTAATTAACCGCTACAGTGTAATGGGACCCACATGTCAGTGAAACGTTTTAATCCAACCGTTATTTTAGGGTGGGGCCCGGCTGTCAGTGACTAACAGCTCTAACTAAACATGATTAGCACCTAATCTAAACACTGATGCGTGGGGCCAGTGAACAGTGCCTGCCGGCGTTTAAACGCCGGTGGCCACAGAACATGGCGGAAGCCCGCCGGAATCGCGCTCCGGCGACCAAATAGCGTGCGGCTAGTACCATTCGAATGCCCGCAGCGAGGCGCATCGAGTGGTGGTGCGGGTGTGACCAAAAGGCCACCGGGGGGGACGCCGGCGTCGAGGTCCAGCGACGGCCGGAGCACGGGCGTGACGGGATCGGCGCTAGGGACGACCAGAGGGAGAGAGGAAGGGCGCATACTGCGCAGCAGCTCGCCGCGGTGACGAGGAGCTGCTCGGGGTAGCCAGGGAAGGCCGGGGACGAGTGCATCGAGCGGCAGCCGAGGCGGATGCCGACGGAGGGGAACGGCGCAGGCGGCGTTGATGCGGCTCCCCAGTCTCGATCCGGTGCTGCAGTCGATGAAGAAGAAGGCTGCGGTGCTCCCGGACATCGCAGAACGACGAACGGTGGCCGGTGGCCGCATGCACGGCGACGGCACAACATCGGCAGTGGCGGGTGCGCGCTGTGGGGAAGAGGGCGAGCAAGAGAGAGATGGGAGAGGGGCTAGGGTTGCCTGGGGGGCTCGGGACAGTCCTTATCCCCATGGGGCACCGTCGGATGGTCGACAGCGGCTGCATCCGTGCGTCGGCCAGCCCCATGGCTGGCTCTGGGGGGAGGTTAGGGGAAACGCCAGCCAGGTGGGTTGGGCCTGGTACAGTCGAAGTGATGGGCCAGGTGCACAGGAGATTTTCCCCATTTTCTTTTCTGGAAATTAACTAGCTACTGTTTTGCATTTTATTTTTGCACCAAAAAACTTTTGTAAAATATGAGACTTGGCCACATAAATACAATGCATTATTTAGGAGCTGTCCACAAGGTTTGGGAATTTTTGAAGTTCATTTGAATTTTGGTTAAATGCAATTGGTCTAAAAAGGTGCTGCTGGTCCACTAAAATGGTTGCTAGGGTCAATTTGGGAACTCAAATGATGTTGACTATATTTTTATCATTGCTTTGGGATTATTTGCAATAACATGAACTATTTTGTTTAATTATTTGAAGAAGTTTTTATTTGACTTACATTTTAAATTTGAATTAAAGTTGGATTATTATTATTTTAATTGCATTTTAACTATAATAATCATGATGACATGGCACATTAGTGTGATATCACTGTAGCTTAGTACTTGGGGTGTTACACAAGGGCAAGTTAGCTCCTCGCTACATTGGCCCCGTCCGCATTCTCGCCAGACGTGGATATGTGGCTTATAAATTGGAGTTGCCACCGCAGTACTCTCACATCCACGATGTCTTCCATGCGTCGCAACTTTGCCGTTGCTTCAAGGATCCGCACCGTGAAGTGGATCATGAGTTGCTCAAATTGCAAGATGATCTCTCTTATAAGGGGCATCCGATCCGCATTCTTGATCAAGCTTAACGTCGAACCAGTCAAAAGGTAATCAAGTTCCTTAAAGTGCAGTGGTTGAATCATACTGAAGATGAAGTCACTTGGGAACGTGACGATCGCCTTCATGAAGAATACCCCGATCTTTTCCCTTCTACCTCCTGAATTCTCGGGACGAGAATTTCTTTTAGAGAAGGAGAATTGTAACACCCCTATCTAATGACCTACAGTGATCCTCATGATTTTGCTTAATCCCTTTGGTTTGCAATGCTTGATCACTATGGATTCATATCTCATTTCAAATTCCACCACTGAAATCAATTCAAATTGCAAGTGAAATTTAAAGTTGCGCAAACATGGTTGCAAAATAGTTCATCATTTAGCAAATATTCCATAACAATTATTTGTTAAGGAAAACAACATCACTTATTTTCTTAAATGGGCTATAGCAATTATAACAGTGCCAAATTAGCATATTTAAATGCTTTCCCAATTATGAAAAATTCAAACAAATTTCAAATGCCTCCCAAACTTTTTGTGGCAGTGCTAAATAATGCAATGTATTTATGTGGCAAGTTTCACATTTTGCAAAACTCATTTGCTATCAAGGGAAAATGCAAAACAGAAAAGAAATAAAATGAATTAAAGAAGAAAGGCCACTGTGCACTGGGCCTTAGTGCACAGTGCCTGGCCCAGCCGGCCCAGCTCACTTCCCCGTCGACTCCCTCCGCTCTCCTCCCCGTGTCAGCCAGCGCGCGCGTGCCTGACGCCGAACGCCGAACGCCATCGGGAAAATATCTGGGTTAGCTCACCCCTGGCACAGCATACCGCCATGTCAGGCATTGTGATGCATTTGTTTGCTTTATATTTATTGTTTCTTCCCCCTCTTCTCTTCAGTAGACTCCGAGACTGACGCTGCTCCCGAGTACGACTACGCCCCTGACGTCCAACCCCTTTCAACAGAGCTTCCAGGCAAGCAAAACCCCCTTGATCATTCCTATATCGCCCATTCTTTCTCTCCCATGCTTGCATTAGATTTTTCTACTGAATTTGATTGCTCCTATTCCGATGCATAGCCTGATTTTGTAACCTGCTCTTGATACTTTACCTGTTGTTCTATATGCTTAGTATAGACTCGTTAGTGATCCCTCAGTGGCCCTACACCCTTGTCCGTGTTGCCATGCTTTACTACCGATGACTCGATCATTGTGATCGCCGTGCAGAGACCGACACATCCCCGCACACCCCCTTAGTTGTATGACTCTGCAGAGCTACTATCGAGTGCCGATGGTGATACCTCCTACCTCCCTCCTGATGATATCTCTGTAGCGTAGCTAGTCAGTTGTAGGTTACCGTGGGTGATTCCTCTTTCACCACCTCCGATGATGCCTCTGTCGTGCAACCCCTCAAGTGTGAACCCATCGAGGGTGATTCCTCCAAGTTCACCTTGACATTTTACATCGAGTAGGAATCCAACGAGGGTGATTCCTCGGATTCCCCCTTGATGTTAAGGACACACGGATACCCCTGTATTTACCTCAGTCCCTTGTTGAAGTCGGGTCGACCCCGAGGGGTACCCGCGAGAGATGTGAAGTCGGGTTGACCGTGAGGGTACCCGCGAGATAATTACGCGGCACGGCCGGGCAGGCAGACCACCCCAGGAGATGGATGGGCCTGACCCTTGTCGTAAGTCCGCGAGACGGGGAAACAGGATCACTGATCATCACCGCGAGCTCCCAACACACTAATGGGTTTGGATATGTGATCTGAGTAGGCCTCTGGCCTTTTATGCACTGACCAGCACGCGGGAATAAGTATGGGCACTCGGCGTCGTACGATTCTCCCGAAAGCTCTCCAGATGTCACAGTTCAGAGATGCGGGCTGGTTTGGGGTGGACGGTAACCACCTGCGCTTGTATTAAGGGGGTGGGTCTGGTCCCCGGCCAGTCGCGCAACGCGCAGGAGTGCAAAGGGCGATGGGCCCAAGACCCCTGAGCGCTTAGGATATAGACCGGCGTTCTGACCTCTCTATTGAGCCTAGGTAGGTCTACGGCGTGTCGATCAGCCGAGGCCGGGCATGACCCGAGTAAGTGTGTCCGGCCGGAGTTAATCGAGCATGTTGGGTAAGTTAGTGCATGATACGTCTCCAACGTATCTATAATTTATGAAGTATTCATGCCATGTTTATTATAGTTTTGTATGATTTTGGTGCACTTTTATACGACTTTTATATGATTTTTATGGACTAACATATTGACCTAGTGCCCAGTACCAGTTGTTGTTTTCTGCTTGTTTTTGGTTTTCCAGAAAATCCATATAAAATGAAGTCCAAATGCAGCGAATCTTTTTGACGATTTTTTCTGGAAGGAAACAGGCCCAGGAAGCTTCGGGGGAGCCGCAGAAGACCCACAGGGGCCCCACAAGCCTCCAGGGTGCGCCCTGGTGCCTCGTGGGCCCCTGTGTCACCTCTTTGCGTGATTCCAACGCTGAAAAATCATATATATTCAAAAATAACCCGAAAGTTAACCTTGAGGAGTTTTTACGCCGACGCAAGCCTCTGTACCAAGGAGATCCCATCTGGAGCATTTTTCTGTAGGGGAACGCAGCAGAAAACAAAAAATTTCTGACCTACGCACCAGCCCAGGACCACTATGAAGACTGCATACAAGGTTTGGATCTGATCGTTACCGACTCGTAGCGCAGCGGAAGCAGAGTCGATGTAGATCGTTGGTGCAGATCATCGCAGCTAGGATTTACAACCTCCCAACCGCGAGGATGTACTCCCTCGCCTGCCCCTCGGACAGTCCCTCGGACAGCCCTCCGGGAGGCGGTCGGATAGTTCCCCGAACGATGTCACGGATAGCCCTTCGGGAGGACCCTCGAAACTCGGACAATAACTCGGACAGCCCTTCGGGAGGCACTCTCGAACAGCCCCTCGGGCAAAAAGATCGAACCTACGACCTCTCTACGGGGTTGCACACATACGGTGTCATCTATCCAGCAGGGCTTCGCCATCCAGAACTAGTTCCCACCGGAACCCAGACAGCCTTTCGGCTCTACGAAACAGTTTCGTGTGAGGGAGAGAAGAAAGGCAGATCATGCGATTTGGTTAGAGAGTTGGAGTGAGTTTGTAGAGCTCCTCTCCACCTCTATTTATAGGAGAAGGAGGGGTGGAGGGGCTGAAATTTCAGCCACAAAAAGGGGTTCCTTCCCTCCCAAGTCTTCTCCCAGATCTTTTGGTAAAAGCCCCAAAAAGTGGCTTTCCAAAAAGCAACCAAAAAGTGCTTTTCACTATTCACGGAAACATTTTTCCGCGACCGTTAGATCCGAAAATATTTCTGTAGGTCTTAGAACATTTCCAGTACCCACTAAAATAATTTTGGACGCATTCCGAAACAATTTCGGATTAGTGATTTTCATCTGCGAAAAGCAACCAAAGCGGTTCCGGCAGCTCCGAAACATTTTCGGGTTTTTTCTCCGAAAAAATCCCAGAAGTTCCCAGAACAATTCTGGCACCCTCTAAGAATTTCCAGGCGTGTGCCGAAACCATTTTGACTTAATGGTATACTCCGAAACAACCTTTCGGTTTTACCGAAACTATTCCGGTGTTCTCGCTCCGGAACTTTTCCGTTGTCTCCAAAACTTTTCCGGTGACTTTCTCTCAGACTCACTGTCTAGTATTCAGTAGATAGATGACCCTTAAGCGTGTGACCCTATAGGATCGGTGAAGTATAGACATGACCGGAACACTTTCCGATCAATGATCAACATCGGAGCCGTGGACACCCATATTGACCCCTATACCCACACGAATAAATATATTCCTGTTACTTCGCGATATGTTACAAATACCCGATGTGAGATTTATCGGCATCCCGTAAATCAACAACTTGTCCACTATGCCAGTCACCTCGTTACTGGTTTTGTTCTCTTGTCTCGTTTCTGTGTTCCGGTATCCCTGTGATCCAATCAGGATGTGTCTGGCCAGACGATGATGGATACCGTAACACCGAGAGGGCCCAAAGAATATCTCTCCATTGTTGGAGGAGCAAATCCCAATCTTGAGCTATCAAGTCCCTTGACATACTTTTCCATGAACCTGTAAGCCGCCGTAATAGCCACCCATTTACGGATGACGTTTAACAAACCCCAAAGTTCATGAAGCAAGCATGAAGAAACTCGATACTCTCATGGTCTAAGGAATTATGCAAACGTAAACCATCTCTGTGTTATTAACCATTAACTTGTGACGAATGTATCTCATAGCATAACATCAATTCGGGTCGATTCAACACAAGTGTTCTTCCAACATTGTGCCCTCAAAGTTGCCGACATAGTCATGCCCATGATCAGGAAAACAGAACCATCATGCAACACTTGAGCTAGTCTTAGAGGCCAGACTAGGAATACATTTTACCGTTTATTATTCCACACATGCATATGAGTTTCCCTCCGAGCCTCGTCTTATTGTAGACTCGAGAACCATAGCAGTTATAGCACGGAATATAAACATAATTATGAACATGGGGATAAATAATAACATTTATTATTGCCTCTAGGGCATATCTCCTACAGACTGCCACCTGCACTAGAGTCAATAATCTAGTCAATGCTAATGCACTTTACACCTATGGCATACCGGTGTAAAATATGCTTCGCTTGTGGTATAGTCTACGTCTAACGGACCTGACATCTTCAGTTCCGTGTGTATCTTTGCATATCCTCGCGTTTTCACGCTTTCACAAAATCCATATTTTGTGTGGACTTGGCTTTGTATATTTGTGAATCACTGGTCGAACCATGATTCCTCAGACTGAGATATGGAGCAACTATCTACAATAGTGTCCCATTGACCAAAGCCCTCTTGGAACCATACTAAGTTCATGAATGAACTATATGATTCAACATCTTCTTTGTCGCTTCTAAAGCGTCAACATACTTAGCCTTTGTTATAGAATTCACCACAGTAACCTGTTTGGAACAATTCCAACTTACTGTGTCACCATATCGTGTATTACACAAAACCCTAAACTTAAATCGAAAATCGCATGGAGCATTGATGAAGACTGTATCGATGTAATTACTTACAATGAGCACTTCATAATCTCTGCTTGCGAGAAAACATGCCATCAGTGCTACTTTAGTACTCAATGACATTTTTCACTGTTGTCCCATGATCAGTACTTTGATCACTTTGGTATCTATTACTCGCGTGTTTTAGGACACCGAGTCTTGCAAAACTCTTTCCATGTGACTTCGGCAAGAATCACTCCTTGGCGTTCTTATGCTAAACAGTTCTAGCATCTTGTCAATATGTATTTTTGGCTTAGCCTATTAGGCAATTCTATCTCCATAGATAATTTTGCCTAATATCAAGGCTACTTAGCCCAAGCACTTCATCGAAAAACTATTTTCAATGAAGTCCTAATTCGTGTCAAGAAATTTATATTATTTCCAATCAACAATGTCTCAAGCACACAAGGTTTTTATAAATATTATTATGCTCCCACTTACTTTCTTGTAACCACAAGCATATTTGTTATCCATTGATGAAATCATACTCTTTTGACTATTTCATCAAAAACGAAGATTCCAACTCCATTTTGCTCTCTTCTGTCCATCGCTGGAACTCTAAAGTTTGCATACTCACTAGCATCCTCTGGATCGACAAAATACTTTAGACTGTATCACATACAAGTCCTAGTTTGTATTCCTATTTCATGGAAATTCTTTCGTCATCCATGTTTCATATTTCATGGTTGAAATATGTATTAATTGCTAGTTTAACCCAAACCGACTTTAAGCATCGCTACGGTGAGACAACCTCATCGTAGTCAACTCCTTGAACTTGCTATTGCAACAAGTCGAGCTTTATGGATAAAACATTTTATCCACATCAGTTTATAGTTCCATTAATGTTCGTTTGACTCTAAGTCTTCCGAAGGGTTTATGAAGATATATTCTTGAATCATTCATATGGAAACTATCTCGAATTATATTGGCATTTAGCCAATTCCGGAGTCAGGGCCCATCAACGCTTCCTTGTGTCGTAGGTATACTGTTGTCCAACAACAATATCTCGTATGCGCACCTGAGAGGTTTGCACGAGTTTTGCCTACGTGGTTCAGCTGCAAGTTCGACCGAAGTCCATACATTTTATTGTAGAGGCTTCCGTATCAGTCGCAGGAGAAAACTCTAGAATTGCTTCCGAGGTTTCTTTCCCTTGTCATGATAACGAAGATACTGTTATCTCGTCGAGTTGAACTGTCCTCTCACTCTCCTTTTTGTAAGAACCATTTTCTACAAAATCATACCGTTCTTTGTGGCAAACCTTTTGCCTTGGTACAGTGAGGGAGGAATACCAAATAACTTGGGATAACCTACAAAGTAGCACTTGTTTGATTTGGAATAGATTTTTAAATATTTTACACAAGCCCCTTATTCCAAATGTTAAGAAAAGATATAACATGGTTGGGGTTACCATACCATGGCGTCATTTCAACAGATCTGATGGTGCTCTTTTCAGTGTAAAAGCTGCAGTCTCTAAAGCGTTACTTTAAAAGGGATAATGGAAAATTGATTTATGTCATCTTTGATCTTACCATGTCATAAATGGTTTGATTACATCTTCACGGGCATTCCACTCACAGTGGTGTTCCGGGAGGTGTAAGTTATGAAACTCTTTTCACAACTCATCAGACATTCGCTGAACTTGTAACTCAAATATTCCTTTCCACAATCTAATTGCAGAAACATAATTTTCTTGTTACAATAATTCCTACTTCATTTTGAAAACCTTTTGAATGACTTCAAAAGATCCAAACTTATGTCTCATCAAGTGAATATCCATAAATCTACTTGAGTCATCTCTGAAGATAGACAAATCCACTAATAGCAACAACATTTATCGGACTAAACACATCATAATGTATGATCACCAATAAGTTCGTTGCTCATTCCTCATGGCCTGTGAACGGTATTTCAGTCACTTCACTTTTCGGACGAAAGTTGCAAGTGTCAGATGATTCATAATCAAATGACTTCAAAAATCCATCATTATGGAATTTCTCCATGCGGGTTTCTCCAACGTGACCAAATGCAGTGCCACACACATGTGGTATTCTTTTAGTATTGCGACATTTAGCGTTAGTGTCACAGATGTATTATAATATTATCAATATTCATAACATATATCTCATTCATAATGAATGTATGGCCCTTATGTTATTCATAACACCAAACATCAAAAGTTCTCTTATGAACAACCTTCTTGCAAGATACTTTATGCAATGGGCTAGAGTGTATAAAACTCTAAATGAATTATGAAAATAAATACAGACGGTAATACACCGATGGAAGGTATAGTAACATTTACTAAGTTCCCAGCGCGTATCTAAACCTTACTCCGGCAAGTCTTTTAGGCCGTAGTAGTTCTTGCATCGAGTTGCAACAGAATGCAATCGAGCGGGTATCTTTGTGATCAACTCACAATACCCAAGAATTACGGACTAACAATTTAATCACAATTCTCAAGAACTATTTCTTTTGACCAGCCTTCCATACATCAATAACTTGTATGACTTTCATACATGAGCTGGACATTCCAGTCTTCTTTCTTTTTGCCTTTATACTTCTAACAGTTTTACTTCCAATATTCTCCTACCCTCAGAAGAAGCACCCAACTTTGAGAGTGGCGTCAGCCTCGGACTTCCTTGGCATGTAAGTTTCACTACCACCCTTCGGACACTTCCTTTCTCCTTAAGTTGTTGTTTTATTCACCTTCATCATATGACAGGCGTTCTTCTGGATCACTATCTTATCAGTCTAATGCCCAGTAAACACTTTACTAATACTTTGCAAACAAACATTGCTTTGGATATCTCATATCATTTAGCCTTTGTCTGTCTCTGAAAATAATTTTCAGTTCCATGAATACCACATAACTATCCCAAACTTTTGAAGCTCGGGTCTCATGGAAGCAAACATATTGCACTTGACCGTAACGGAATTCTAGCTTTTGGATCGAAGGACGAGAGTCATATCATCCATAGCATTAGCGGGAGGATACCGAAAGCATGCGATAGGACAAAGTCCTTCTCGGAACTTTTGAGGACAATCCTCACATTATGTTACCAACTGTAAAGTTTTAACCAGATATTTAACAGCTATTCAATTTTAATTGGGAAGGTGGAAACGCGAGCCATTCTTCTACAACTATTATGCAAATCACACTTAGACAGTGTTCATAATTAATTACGCTGAGAATTAACCAAGTTAATTCTAAAGTGCGCTCCCACTCAAATCAATATCTCTCATAATTGATTGTGAGTGATTCAAGATCCGCATCTTGATTGTTCGCCATTGGTGTAACACCACTGATGACGAAAATCTTAACCGGTAGGCCAACTCGCCAATCACATCTCTATGCGATTCTTGTTGATCTCTCGATGGGCATGTTCCGAGCTCGTGACGGTCATACCTGAACGTCAAGACAACCAAGTGATCTTGCTGTGAGGTCTCACCATCACCCGCCTTACACCTCTCTAATCGTTCGTACCCGTGTGACACGGCGCACCCCGAAAAGATACGTGTTGTAGACGGTGCTACACTTGGGAGAACACTAACTACTTGATATTTTAAGTGAGAGATCACCCTAATGAAAGCGACTACCGCGCAATCAAAAGGGTGCATCATAAGGGATAAACATCTCAGGCAATTCATAATAGCATGATATGGTATAGCCCTTCCTGACGGAGAAGTCTTTAATTTCTTCGTCTTCGGCATTCGCATCGGTGTTCACCTTTGCGAAGATTGCCACCACCTTGTCGATGCACCAGATAATATTGCTATCTCTATAGCTAATAAAATAAGTGCATTACTTAAGGTTGACACGCAGGTCATTAAAGTGACAATCATATGGCTCCAGCCATCATGCCGAATCATGACACGCAGGTCATGCTAATTTTACATCATATAGTCATCTCATACATAATCAAATTATTATGAGCACTGCTATACCACATCATATGCACATCCTGCAAAACCAAGTTAGACATCTCTAATCGGTTTATGCAAAATGTTATTTTACGTGGCTTCTAAGGTTTCGAAACAAACCGAAGCTACCAACGTCCATCATCAAGCATGATTATCCAAGTCGCTAGATTAACTTTGCGGGGTGTATGAAACACGAGATAATAAAATCTCGAGCCCCATACTGAACTTCGTCATACGCATGACCCCCGTGCAGATCATATCTGCATTGCCCTTTTGTCTGCGAAATTTCATCTTTCTTTTTACTATGGTGGAATTCAATGAACTGTTAGCACTTCGTTGATCAATCAGGATCGCGGATTGCTAGAACTTTGAAACTCCACCATGCCGTTATCAAGATCAGAAATACGCAAATTTTAGGGAAGCCACAAGAACATCGGGTAACAGATTTCATCTGCTACCCGCACAAATAATTTTTAGTAATAGAACTCATCTACTACAAATTATATTGTGCGACACCCATACATCTCTATGTATTATAGATCATAACCTGCATCTACGCATAGCATGGCTCATGATGCCACTTTAGGGGAACGCAGCAGAAAACAGAAAAATTCCGACCTACGCACCAGCCCAGGACCACTATGAAGACTGCATACAAGGTTTGGATCTGATCGTTACCGACTCATAGCGCAGCGGAAGTAGAGTCCATGTAGATCGTTGGTGCAGATCCCCGCAGCTAGGATTTACAACCTCCCAACCGCGAGGATGTACTCTCTCGCCTGCTCCTCGGACAGTCCTCCGGGAGGCGGTCAGACAGTCCCCCGGACGATGTCATGGACAGCCCTTCGGGAGGACCCTCGAAACTTGGACAGTAACTCGGATAGCCCTTCGGGAGGCACTCTCGAACAGTCCCTCAGGCAAAAAGATCGAACCTACGACCTCTCTACGGGGTTGCACACATACGGTGTCATCTATCCGGCAGGGCTTCGCCGTCCAGAACTAGTTCCCACCGGAACCCAGACAGCCTTTCGGCTCTACGAAACTGTTTCGTGTGAGGGAGAGAAGAAAGGCAGATCATGCATGCCATTTGGTGAGAGAGTTGGAGTGAGTTTGGAGAGCTCCTCTCCACCTCTATTTATAGGAGAAGGAGGGGTGGAGGGGCTGAAATTTCAGCCACAAAAAGGGGTTCCTTCCCTCCCAAGTCTTCTCCAAGATCTTTTGGTAAAAGCCCTAAAAAGTGGCTTTCCAAAAAGCAACCACAAAGTGCTTTTCACTATTCACAGAAACATTTTTCCGCGATCGTTAGATCCGAAAATATTTCTGTAGGTCTTAGAACATTTCCAGTACCCACTAAAATAATTTTGGATGCATTGCGAAACAATTTTTGATTAGTGATTTTCATCTGCGAAAAGCAACCAAAGCGGTTCCGGCAGCTCCGGAATATTTCCGGGTTTTTTCTCCAGAAAAATCCCAGAAGTTCCCAGAACAATTCTGGCACCCTCAAAGAATTTCCAGGCGTCTGCCGAAACCATTTTGACTTAATGGTATACTCCGAAACAACCTTTCGGTTTTACCGAAACTATTCCGGTGTTCTCTCTCCGAAACTTTTCCGGTGACTTTCTCTGAGACTCCCTGTCTAGTATTCAGCAGATAGATGAACCTTAAGCGTGTGACCCTATAGGTTCGGTGAAGTATAGACATGACCGGAACACTTTCCGATCAATGATCAACATCGGAGCCGTGGACACCCATATTGCCCCTATACCCACACGAATAAATATTTGAGTGAACCTCCAGTTGCCGTGTGCTATTCCTGTTGCTTCGCGATATGTTACAAATACCCGAGGTGAGATTTATCGGCATCCCCATGAATCAGCAACTTGTCCACTATGCCAGTTACCTCGTTACCGGTTTTGTTCTCTTATCTCGTTTCTGCGTTCCGGTATCCCTGTGATCAAATCACGATGTGTCTGGCCAGACGATGATGGATACCGTAACACCGAGAGGGCCCAAAGAATATCTCTCCATCGTTGGAGGAGCAAATCCCAATCTTGAGCTATCAAGTCCCTTGACATACTTTTCCATGAACCCGTAAGCCGCCGTAATAGCCACCCATTTACGGATGACGTTTAACAAACCCCAAAGTTCATGAAGCAAGCATGAAGAAACTCGATACTCTCATGGTCTAAGGAATTATGCAAATGTAAACCATCTCTGTGTTATTAACCATTAACTTGTGACGAATGTATCTCATAGCATAACATCAATTCGGGTCGATTCAACACAAGTGTTCTTCTAACATTGTGCCCTCAAAGTTGCCGGCATAGTCATGCCCATGATCAGGAAAGCAGAACCATCATGCAACACTTGAGCTAGTCTTAGAGGCCAGACTAGGAATACAATTTACCGTTTATTATTCCACACGTGCATATGAGTTTCCCTCCGAGCCTCGTGTTATTGTAGACTCGAGAACCATAGCAGTTATAGCACAGAATATAAACATAATTATGAACATGGGGATAAAAAATAACATTTATTATTGCCTCTAGGGCATATCTCCTACATTTTCTGGCACCTTGCCGGAGGGGGGAATCATCACCGGAGGCCATCTTCATCATCCCGGCGGTCTCCATGACGAGGAGGGAGTAGTTCACCCTCGAGGCTAGGGGTATGTACTAGTAGCTATGTGTTTGATCTCTCTCTCTCGTGTTCTTGATTTGGCATGATCTTGATGTATCGCGAGCTTTATTAATATAGTTGGATCATATGGTGTTTCTTCCCTCTCTATCCATGTTGTGATGAATCGAATCTTTTCCCTTTGAGGTTTCATTATTGTCGGATTGAATATTTCAGATTTGAGAACACTTTATGTATGTCTTGCATATGAATACCCGTGGTGACAATGGGGTATTATATTGATTCACTTGATGTATGTTTTGGCACTCAACTCACGGATTCCCGAGGTGACAGGTAATCTATGGGTTGATGCACGTTTTCGTCCTACTTTCTCCGGTAGAAATCTTGGGGCACTCTTTGAAGTTCTTTGTGTTGGATTGAATATTATGAATCTGAAGTTGTTTGATGCATATCGTATAATCAACTCACGGATACTTGTGGTGACATTGGAGTATCTAGGTGACATTAGAGATGGTTGATGTGTATCATATGGTGTTATTTTAATACGAACTCTAGGGCTGTTCGTGACACTTATAGGGATGGCTCAATAGATTGATCGAAAAAGATAACTTTGAGGTGGTTTCGTACCCTACAACAATTTCTATCTTATGTTCTCCGCTAATAGGAACTTTGGAGTGATTCTTTGTCGCACGTTGAGGGATTGTTATATGATCCAATTATGTTAGCACAGTTGAGAGACTGCACTAGCGAAAGTATGAACCCTAGGCCTTGTTTTTAAGCATTGCAATACCGTTTGTGCTCACTTTTATCGTTTGCTACCTTGCTGTTTTTATTTAGTCAGATTATAAAAATATATTTCTACTATCCATACTATACTTGTATCACCATCACTTCGCCGAACTAGTGCACCTATACAATTTACCATTGTATTGGGTGTGTTGGGGACACAAGGGATTTCTTGTATTTGGTTACAGGGTTGTTTGAGAGATACCATCTTCATCCTACACCTCCCACGGATTGATAAACCTTAGGTCATCCACTTCAGGGAAAATTGCTACTGTCCTACAAAACTCTGCGCTTGGAGGCCCAACATGAGTCTACAAGAATAAGTTGTGTAGTAGACATCAAGCTCTTTTCTGGCGCCATTACCGGGGAGGTGAGTGCTTGAAGGTATATCTTTAGATCTTGCAATTGAATCTTTTAGTTTCTTGTTTTATCACTAGTTTGGTTTATAAAAGAAAACTACAAAAAAATGGAATTGAGGTTGCCTCATATTATTCATCTTTATAATGTCTTTCTTGAAAATGATGGATCGGAAAATTGTGCTCAATTAATAGAAGAAGAATTCAATAAAATGTTTGGCATAAAATCCACGAATGATGAGCATGATTGCAATGTTGCTACTATGAATTCTTTGAATATCCATGATGCTAATGATATGCAAAGCCATAAGCTTGGGGATGCTATGTTTGATGAAGATGGTATTTTTAGTCCCCCAAGTTTTGAGGTGCAAATTTATTATGATGATAGCATGCCTCCTATATATGATGATTATTGTGATGACATGTATGCTATAAAGAATAATGATAACCATGAAACTTGTCTTCATGATTTTAATTTTCATTTGGATTATGCCAATCAAGTATCTCATGATAGTTATTTTGTTGAGTTTGCTCCCACTATTATGAATGAGAATAAATTTGCTTATGTGGAGAGTAACAAAATTTCTATGCTTGTAGATCATGAAAAGAATGCTTTAGGTAATAGCTATATTTTTGAATTCATTCATGATGCTACTAAAAATTATTATGAGAGTGGATCATATGCTTGTAGGTGTTGCAATAATATCAAGTTTCCTCTCTTTGTGTTGAAAGTTTTGAAGTCATGCTTGTTTTGCCTTCCTATGCTAGTTGATTCTTGCTCACATAAATTATTTGTTCACAAAATCCCTATGCATAGGAAGTGGGTTAGGCTTAAATGTGCTAGTCATATGCTTCATGATGCTCTTTTTGTGTTTCAATTCTTTACTTTTATGTGAGCATCATTGAAATCATCATGCCTAGCTAAAAAGGCATTAAAGAAAAGCGCTTGTTGGGAGACAACCCAATATTAATACCTACTGTATTTGTGTGTTCACATGATTAAGCTAGAGTAGTAATCATGTTTTATATGTTTTCTTTCAATAATGTGCCAAGTAAAGCCTTTGGGGTAGTGTGGATGCTTGTTGATTCGATTCTGTGCAAAAACAGAATTTTTGCATCCAGTGCTGGAATTTTTATTCTGTACTGGAGAGTGAGACAATTCTGAAATTTTTACACAGAATTGGGTTACAATTTTTTTACGTTGTCCTAATTTTTCAGAATTTTTGGAGGTACATAAGTATGGTTTTTAAATCGCTCACTACATGCTGTTCTGTTTTTGATAGATTCTGTTTTCGGTTCATAGTTTGCTTGTTTTAGTGTTTCCATAGCTTATATTGAGTAATATAAATTGTGGAAATGATAAAATACAGTAGAAATTATGTGAGAACAATTATGAAACTTGATTTTACAGTACCTAAGTGGATGATTTATTTCTATCATACTAACCTATCTCACAAGATCCGTTAAGTTTTATATGATTGAAGTTTTCAAGTTTTGGGTGAGATATCGATATGAGGAGAATAAGGAGTGGCAAGACCCTAAGCTTGGGGATGCCCAAGGCACCCCAAGGTAATACTCAAGGAAGACTCAAGCATCTAAGCTTGGGGATGCCCCGGAAGGCATCCCCTCTTTCGTCTTCAACACTATCGGTAACCTCACTTGGAGCTATATTTTTATTCGTCACATAATATGAGTTTTGCTTGGAGCATAATTTTATTTTGTTGATTTTGCTTGCTGTTATTTATAATCATGTTTTGTATCTTTTAGTTAAATAAAATGCCAATTATAGCCTTTACCAGGCTCAGTTTGCAAGTTTATGTGTTGCTGTTTGAAAACAGAAAGTTTTCTGTTATGTCCAGAATATTCCTGAATAGTCAGAACATGATAAAAAACTGAAATTTTTACACAGTAAGCACGCATGAGTTCTATGTCACGTGGTAATTTTTAAGAATTTTAGGAGTTAGAGAAGTATGGATTCTTATTCCCCTTTTACAGACTGTTCTGTTTTGGCAGATTTCGGTTATAGTTGCATTGTTTGCATATATTGCTTGTTTAATGTTTCTATTTGTGGATAGGAGTATTAAATAGGCAGAGGCATTTAGTATGCAATGTTTAATTATAATTTTAGTGATTTTTTACAGTAGAGAATGTTAAGGTTTTGAGTTGATTTATACTAACTTATCTCACGAGTTCTTGTTGAGTTTTGTGTGGATGAAGTTTTTAAGATTTAGGAGAAACCGTGATATGAGAGGAATTAAGGAGACATAAGAGCTCAAGCTTGGGGATGCTCGACATCCCAAGTATTTATTCTAAGAAGTCTCAAGCAACTAAGCTTGGGGATGCCCCGGTTGGCATCCCACCTTTCTTCATCAACACCTATAGGTTAGCCTAAGTTTTTGCTTCTTCACATGAGATGTGCTATTCTTGGAATGTAATTTTATTTTGTTTTGTTTGCTGTTTGAATAAAATACTTAAGATCTGAAAAAATTAAATGAGAGAGAGTCCTCACATAGCTATCTATTTACTTAACTACTCATTTAATCTTCACTTATATCTTTTTGGAGTAATTTGTCATTTACTCTTGTTCTTCACTTATATCCTATGAGTAAATTGTTGAATGAATTGAATATCATAAATCTGAAATTATATGTGCTTCATATGCTTGTATCATGTCTAGTAGTAGTTTCACATTTGGGTTAGAAAGTGAAATCTATTGAAGCTTGACAATCACAATATTGGTCATACAAGCAATTCATGAATGATTAGTATAAAGAAGAGAACTTTCACATATAAATATATTATCTTGGACATCTTTTATGATTGTGAATACCCATTAATTATTTTCAAACTTGAGCAAATTAGTTGAAGTTGGACAAGGAAGACAACGTAATGAGTTATGTTTGGGTATATTTGCATAGAAGTTATATTGTTATGGATCCTCCAACATGTGGTGCTTACTTAGGATCTTTTGCTAGCCAAAAATTTGTACTAAGTAGAGATACTACTTGTGCATCCAAAAACCCTTAAACCCAGTTTCTTGCCATGAGTGTCCACCATATCTACCTATGGATTGAATAAGATCCTTCAAGTAAGTTGTCATCGGTGCAAAAAGCAATAAAAATTGCTCCTAAAATATGTATTATCTTTTATTGCAAGGGAAAATAAGCATTGTACGAACTTGTGATGGTAAAGAAATAAAAGCGACGGACTGCATAATAAATGTTGCTATCACAAGGGGCAATATAACGTGACGTTCCTTTACATTAAGGGCTTGTGCATCCAAAAATAAAAAGCGCATGACAACATCTGCTTCCCTCTGCGAAGGGCCTATCTATTAATTTTATGCATTTACTTTTATGTATTTACTTTTATGCAAGAGTCAATAAGTATTCATTCGCATTTCAACCTCAATTATTCTCTAGTTGGCAAGCATCATGTGGTGGGGAAAGATCCAGGCACATATGGCTAGTCATATATATTTGATCATGAATTATTATTGTTGACAATTATCTCTATGATAAATAAGTTGGGAGGCGAAACATTAAGCCCCTATCTTTCTCTGTGTTCGATGGATGCTATTTGTTCTAAAAATATGCTTTGAGTACTAGCAATCATAGAAGACTATATGATAATTGAGTATGTGGAGCTCTTACTTAGACTTTATTGAAATCAAGTTGAATTGCAATTGTTTGGTGACTAAGAACATAGGTTGTTAAGTTTCAAGAGAATGCATTGTTTGAACCATAACATGTGAATTGATTGCTACTTTATGATGATGAGTTTTATGAGAAAGAGTTGCTGTTATGATGCTAGGAAAAGTGATTGAAATTATCATTGATCAAACTTATGCACTATGCTAGCATTCACACTTCATAAATTATTTCTTTTATCATTTACCTACTCGAGGACGAGAAGGAATTAAGCTTGGGGATGCTAATACGTCTCCAATGTATCTATAATTTATGAAGTATTCATGTCATGTTTATTATAGTTTTGTATGATTTTCGTGCACTTTTATACGACTTTTATATGATTTTATTGCACTAACATATTGACCTAGTGCCCAGTGCCAGTTGCTGTTTTCTGCTTGTTTTTGGTTTTCCAGAAAATCCAAATCAAATAAAGTCCAAATGCAGCGAAACTTTTTGACGATTTTTTCTGGAAGGAAACAGACCCAGGAAGCTTTGGGGGAGCAGCAGAAGACCCACAGGGGCCCCACAAGATACAAGGGCGCGCCCTGGTGCCTCGTGGGCCCCCTGTGGCACCTCTTTGCGTGATTCCAACGCTGAAAAATCATATATATTCAGAAACCCCCAAAAGTTAACCTAGATGAGTTTTTACGCTGCCGCAAGCCTCTGTACCAAGGAGATCCCATCTGGAGCCCTTTTTCGGCACCCTGCCGGAGGGGGGAATCATCACCGGAGGCCATCTTCATCATCCCGGCGGTCTCCATGACGAGGAGGGAGTAGTTCACCCTCGAGGCTAGGGGTATGTACTAGTAGCTATGTGTTTGATCTCTCTCTCTCTCGTGTTCTTGATTTGGCACGATCTTGATGTATCGCGAGCTTTGTTAATATAGTTGGATCATATGGTGTTTCTTCCCTCTCTATCCTTGTTGTGATGAATTGAATCTTTTCCCTTTGAGGTTTTGTTATTGTCGGATTGAATATTTCAGATTTGAGAACACTTGATGTATGTCTTGCATATGAATATCCGTGGTGACAATGGGGTATTATATTGATTCACTTGATGTATGTTTTGGCACTCAACTCGCGGATTCCCGAGGTGACATTGGGGTAATCTATGCATAGGGGTTGATGCACGTTTTCAACCTACTTTCTCCGGTAGAAATCTTGGGGCACTCTTTGAAGTTCTTTGTGTTGGATTGAATATTATGAATCTGAAATTATTTGATGCATATCGTATAATCAACTCACGGATACTTGTGGTGACATTGGAGTATCTAGGTGACATTAGAGTTGGTTGATGCGTATCATATGGTGTTATTTTAGTACGAACTCTAGGGCTGTTCGTGACACTTATAGGGATGGCTCAATAGATTGATCGGAAAAGATAACTTTGAGGTGGTTTCGTACCCTACAACAATTTCTATCTTATGTTCTCCGCTAATAGGAACTTTGGAGTGATTCTTTGTCGCACGTTGAGGGATTGTTATATGATCCAATTATGTTAGCACTGTTGAGAGATTGCACTAACGAAAGTATGAACCCTAGGCCTTGTTTTTAAGCATTGCAATACCGTTTGTGCTCACTTTTATCATTTGCTACCTTGTTGTTTTTATTTATTTGGATTATAAAAATATATTTCTACTATCCATACTACACTTGTATCATCATCTCTTCGCCGAACTAGTGCACCTATACAATTTACCATTGTATTGGGTGTGTTGGGGACACAAGGGATTTCTTGTATTTGGTTGCAGGGTTGTTTGAGAGATACCATCTTCATCCTACGCCTCCCACGGATTGATAAATATTAGGTCATCCACTTGAGAGAAAATTGCTACTGTCATACAAAACTCTACGCTTGAAGGCCCTACACGAGTCTACAAGAATAAGTTGTGTAGTAGACATCAGTGCACCCCTACAGGGAAGTATATCTATTCGAATAGCCGAGTCCACGGTAACGAATGCTCAGAGAGTATCCTGATCTACTACAACTAGAACCGGATACTTGTGACACTAAACTAATATGATGGCTCCGGGATCGCTTTCTCGCAGGGAGTTGAGGAAGGATCTCTGGGCGATGCTAATATAAACTTATTACTTTATTATGTGTTGCTCTATTCTCTTCTGTTGCTGCAAGACGCTGCAAGATGCTAGTCTTCGATAGGCTAGGCCTTGCCCCTCTATTCTGGCATTTCTGCAGTATAGTCCACAGATACAGCCCACTTCCTTTGTTACCGTTGCATACTTAGCATAGTTCTGATGTAAGTCTTGCGAGTACTTTGGATGAGTACTCATGGTTGTTTTGCTACCTTTTTTCCCCTACCCGATTGTTGCGATCAGATGACGGATCCCAGGAGCCAGTACATCCCGTCGATGACTACTACTACCCTGACGGAGCCTACTACTACGTGGAGACCGCCGACCAGGAGTAGTTCGGAGGCTCCCAGGCAGGAGGCCTGCGCCTTTTCGATCTAGTTGTCGTTGTTTTGCTCAGCCTTCTTAAGGCAAACTTGTTTAGTTATGTTTGTACTCAGAAACTGATGCTTCCGCTGACTCTTGTGTATTCGAGCCCTCGAGGCCCCTGGCTTGTAATATAAAGCTTGTATTATTTTATTTTGTGTCTAGAGTTGTGTTGTGATATCTTTCCGTGAGTCCCTGGGCTTGATCGTGCGCATTTGCATGTATGATTAGTGCACGGTCGAGTCAGGGCGCCACATCATGCCTGGTCGGCAGGTGCTACGCACGACAAATCTTCCAGAATCTTCGCGTCTGGATGGACGAGCGCGGGGCGGTGGCGCCGTTGGGTGCCGTGGTGGCGTCGACGGATGGACGGACTGGCACAGATGATGCGGATCTCTATCCTGAATATGGGTCAGCGGTCCGATGATGATGGCGGCGTCTAAAACGTGTGCAGGTGGTGTACGCTTTAGGTCTGCTGCATCGGCTGTTGGTTCCGATACGTTATGTGAATGGATCGGCGACGACACCGATTTTAGATATGGGGAGTGAGAGCACTCCACATTATCGAGTTTTGCAGGTGTGAGTGGTGGCTTCGGATGGCTTGATGTATGTTCTTGTTAGACATTTGTTGAATAATAATAAAGATGGTTGTATGCATCGATTGATGCAGAGGCCGGAGGTCTTAACCTCCTTTTCCAAAAAATAATAATCTCAACCACAATTTAGAGCTATGCTTTTATAATGTTTGATTTTCAGGTTGCCTAGCTTTTAGAGCATAGGACAGTGATCACCTAGATGATATTTAGTACTACAGGCCATGTTAGGGCTGACATTGAAGTCTGTAGAGTAAGCTATGGCTGCGTTATTGTGAGCCCTGTTGTTAAGCTCCCCGGAAATGTATCGGACAGTAGTTTGAATGTGGCTAGTAGTGATAAAAAAAAAACCACGTTTTTTTAATGAAAGGGTGATACCGATTGCTTCAAGTCATATTTTTCATTCACAAAAGAGTTTAAAATATTTGATTTAAGTGAGCTTGGACCGAATTATCAAAGTTGTGCTTAAAAAAAAGGTCACACTTTATTTATTAACTGTTGTCTTGATTATTATGTGTAGAAAAAGGGGC